>CM052705.1:26345988-26367805 GCA_028551405.1 Uromys caudimaculatus
TAAACCTGTTTGTTACCATTGTTTTTTGTTTTGTTTGAAAACTATGACCACAGCAAGTACATAAATTTGTAATGTACAAATCATGTTTCTTATATTTGTCTCAACACTACAATTTTTCCTTGAATGGCCTTCAACATTTGGGTTTAATTGGGGGGGAGTATAATTTAATGTTTGGTTTATCTAACGACTCGCTGTGTGCTGAAAGCCCCAGGGGGATGAGAAGGTAACACAGAAGTCAGTTGATGGGAAAAACTGATGGGGGAAAAAAAAACAAGATTAAAAAATACACGCAGCTGAAGGGTCTATGGGGGATGTCAAACACAAGTCAACATGTGTGCTTTTCCAACCAAGTATCTGTTTTGGTTTTTGTTTTTGTTTTGGTTTTTTTTAAGTCTTCCTGAATCTCTCGGTAGCAAATAGATGGCCCTGATTAAACTAAATGGGTCACAAAACACATTAGTTCATGAAAGTGGCAAAAAGACTGGGGGAGGGGAGGGATGGCGTCAATAGCCATCAGGGGGCTACTTAGATGTTTCTGAATGCTTTCCTCCTTTAAGCACTTTTATGTGGCCCCCGGTGGCACAAGCCTGTAATCTCAGCTATTTGCGAAGCTGAGGCAGGAGGATAACAGGCTCAATGTTGGTCTGGCAACTTACTAAAACCTTGACTCATAAGTAAAACGTAAAAAAAAAGATGGAGTAAGTTATCAGGCTGTACGTTTTACATGGGTAGGCCCCACATGCATTCCTATGTGGCATCTGCATGAGTAAATCCAAATAGTAGTTCTTGCTTCATATTGAAAAGTCACATTGGACCATGAATACACACCGTGTGCTTCAATATTGCTCTCAACACTTAACCTTTAGCTGTGTGGCACTTCGTTGACCAACAGTTGGCCTCTTAATCATCGATAATTTCTCAGCTGCAGCTGACCAGCACTGAGGATCCCAGCAAAGTAAAGGTTTGACTGCAGTGGATCTGGTATCTCGTTAATCACAGCTGATTCTTCAGCCCCAGCTAACTAGAAACATTGACTCTTAATTCAAAATAGCAAATGGTGCCCATAGAGTCTTTAAATTTCCCTCTGAAACGTCACCAACCACATCTCCATCATCTGGATTTCTCTCATGGCTCTTTACTACATTGAATGCCCAATGTCTTTCCTTGCCCAAAGTTCCAAAATCCTTCCACAGTCTTCCTAAACACAACATACACAGTCAGTTCTGTAGCTTTAATTTGTTTCAAAACCTACTTTGAATAATGGTTCTTAAATATTTTAACCTCCCACCACCTATTAGAAGTAGTGGGAAAGAAAGGATACAGGGGAAGTGGACCTGTTTCGAAATAGTTCTTTGGAGCAACTCCCATCTGTGTTATCAGGAAATCGGCAGTTCAGTTCACAGATCAGCAGCAGCTCGATCCACTCAGAAACATTTCATGCATACACCAGCAGTCCTGTTCGGTAGAGTCGGGAGAGTGGCGGCGGCGGTGGCATGCCCTAGCAGGAACAGCCAGGCCTCAGCTGAATTAGCAAAAGCCAGCAGGAAGGACCAGGGCTAACAGGAATGCCAGGAGAAGTTCTCTGCTGTGCCTCTCTCAGCAAAGATCAGCGAAGCCTTGACACCAAGAGGCATAGGTAGCTCTGCCTGCAAGCCCCAGGTTTCATTAACAGTCTGTCGAGTCCTATTTACACGCCCTCCACGCATCACGTGTCCTCCACAGGTCTTGCCTCAGCAGGTGAGTCTGACTTAGCAAAGCTCCGTGTGAGTCTGTATCAGCTAACATCACTTTGCCAATTAGCCTGAGTCCATGGAAGCGGCAAGAAGCCACAGCACACCACCAGAAGTTTTTTGATGCATTCGAAGAATCCTTCATCACATGTCCTTTGCCGTGCTAGCTTTAGCAGAACATCCTTTCACTTGTGTCTGCTTCAGCTAAATGCTCTGTCATGTGTCTGCTTCAGCTAAATGCTCCATCACATGTTTGCTTTAGCAAAACATCCTTTCACTTGTGTCTGCTTCAGGACGTGTTTGCCCCAGCAAAACACCATTCGATACAACTGACTTTCCAAAGAACCCTTCAGTTTCCACTTCAGAGGTCTATCACAATAACCCCTACTCCCCAGAGCTGTTTCTGACCTAGTTAAGGTGACTATTGCTATGATGAAATACCATAACCAAAATAACTTGAGGAGGAAAGGATTTATTAGGTTTATACTTTCTCATTCCTGTTAATCATCAAATTAAGTCAAGACAGAAACTCAAACAGGGCAGAAACCTGGAGGCAGGGGCTGATGAAGAAGCCATGGAGAGGTACCACTTACTGGCTTACTCATCATGGTTTCTTAGCCTGCTTTCTTATAACACCCAGGACCACCAGTCTGGGAGTGGCATCACCTACGCTATATACCCCCTCCCTAATCCCATCAGCAACTAATTAAGAGAATGTCCTATATGCTTGCTTACAGGCTGATCTTATAGAGGTATTTTCTCAGTTGAGGCTTATGCCTTTGCTTTGTATCATGTTGACAGCTCTCCAGCCTAGCCGTGTAGCTTTGGCAGCTCCCAGATTCAGAGGCACGACAGTTAAATGCTACTGCGTCTTGAGAAGCCCATGCCCAGCCTGCCTCCTCACCCTGGGGTTACAGGCATGTGCTACAACTGTTTTGCTTTAACCCCCAGCACACTGATGCTCTATTAATATCCATGCTTAAATCTACGTTAAAACCCTTTGTAATAAACCCCAGCCTTGCTTCAAAACTGCAGCAAATAAAAGTGACTTGCAATTCAGACAAACTGGGGCACATGTTAGGTCCCCACTTGAACTTTCATAACAGCTTCCATTGTTATATTGTGGTGTGGATTCAGTGAAAGAATACACACAACTTACCACAGTGCCTGGAACATAGAAAGCCACCCACTGCTATCAAAACAATGTTCATTAATATCGTAATGAAAGGTGTAAAAGTTAGAAGAAGAGGGGCCAGTTTCACAGCACTCACCAACTGAGATCAATCTAAATGTGAACCCCAGAAAATGTTATAATAGTACGTCAGTAGCAACAAGACATTTCTTCTCTCTGAGAGACTGTAATCTGTGCTGGTGTGAGTTATTATCTGGGATATGGGACGAGCATTATTTCGAAGTCTGAACAAACATTCATGGAGAAGGAACATCATCGCCTATAAAATCCACAGTAAATAGTCCATGGAGAAAATTAATAAAATGCAAATAAGAACAATCAGACGATAGCACATAAGATGATAAAATCTTAATATTCAGAGTCTGTTTTATGTCTAATGGCTCAAGAGAAAATATACTTCAATAAGTTTGTTCAATAAATTTTAACTGACTTAGCAGTACGCTAGAAATACTCTCAAAAGCACCTGGATATATAATTGATCTGTTACAAAATAATGTGCATGTTAGAAAATTGATTCTTTAAAAGGAGCCGAAGAGCTAGCTACCCATTGGCCTGGACTCCTACAGCCTCAGGAGTTTTATGAAACTCTTGATAGCATTTATAAAATGTCATGCATGTGTACATGCATGCAGTTGTGGAAATAGCAACTTTTACTGAAATCTAATAAATCTGTCATTCAGAAATGGTAAAGATGGCAAAGTAACAGCCCAAATTATCTTGCTTGCTATGTTGTTTGTTTGCTGGTTGGTTTGTCTGTTTGTTTAGATGGGGTTTTTCTATGCAGCTTCAGAAGGCCTGGAGCTCACAATACAACTGGGGCTAGCCTTGGGTGAGTCTCCTGCCTCTGCCTGTTAAGAGATTGTAGCCACAATACACTATGCCTATCTCTATTCAGAGTCACTCGTAAGAATTGTTCTTTGTCATACGGCATGTTCATTCTGAACAGTTTTAGTCCATTAAAAACAAAGAATCAAAAATAGAAACTCCTTTGAAAACAGCGACTTACTTTTGAAATGTTCTACTGTAATGTTTTCATCAACACCCACTGCTTCCGTGTCCACTGTGTTACTCTTTTCCTGGAATCCTTCAGTTGATAGATTTTCAAAAATGTCTCCAAAGCAGCCTGTGTTGTTTTCTAAAGGATCAGGTGTTCCCCCAGACATGGATGCTACACATATCTCCAACAGAACTGTACTTTGGAAGTTAAGTTTCCCACTAATGGTTTTTCTTCTCAGGTTTAAATTTCCATAGTGTACTTTTTTACTAGCATGGCTTTCCCTTAAGAGGTGCCTAGCGACGTTTCTCCTCTTCATGCATTTCTTCCTCTGTAGCTTCTGTTTGTTAGTGCTATAATTAACATTTTCTTTTTTGTAACAATGTTTGTCCAACAGTGAGCAGATGGTATGGCTCTGTAGTTTATGCCAGGCTTTCATATATCCAGGAGCAGTAGTTCTGTCAGGATGAGCTGAATCCTTAGGCTGAATGGCAAGACCGGAAGCCACTAGCATATCTGCTACACTGTCGTTCTCACAAAAGACATCCACTTCTGATACTGCTCCAGGGCCATACTCCCTAAACTGAAAAACTAATCCTGGTTTGCTTAGGAAATCTTGAAAAAACTCCCTGACCTCATTATTCCACAGTTTCCCTGTAGCAGGCAAGACACCAGACAGCCTACATGGATAGCTCAGCCTTGGCAGGTTCATAATTTTCTGAGGTACAGATTTAAGATTCATTGCTTCTGAATAAGGTACATGAACAAAAAATCCATAGTCAATCAAAATGAGATGTAAGAATTGATCTGAAACTTCAGAAATTTCTGCTCTGCTCCACGGATCTTCCAACTCACTTTTGAACAAGCAACTAGAACCAGGAATCATGTGCTCTGGAGGCAATGCTCTCAAGGGCTCTGGTACGTCTGAAAGCAAGGTAAAGAGGTACTTCATTATATCAAAGAAATCCTCTAACTGCACACAGAAGTCTGAGGGGTCACGGACAGCAGTGGCAATGCCGGAATATCGTTTACCATTTTGGAGTGGCACCCAAACAAATGGCCGGATTGCACATGGTGACAAAAGTGTCTGAGGCTCCAGACTAAAAACAGTACCTGAAGATTGCCATTTTCTCTGTTCTTCCACCTGAGATGTAGTTACCTTTAAATGCCCCAAAACCAACGTGCCATCTACCAAAATTTCTACTTCCCAAATGTAGTCTAAATATTTCAGAGCAAGGATGCTCATTTCTAAATGAGCAAATAAACACACAATGAACTCAAGGGTTGAATGTGTAACCCAAATCCATTTGCAAGGTACTCCTTGTCTTGGACTACTCATGATCTCACCACTAGGTGCTTTGGCGTTATTTATGGGCACTACTGCATGCTGTTCGTGATCTATTAAAAAAGCAAGTACTTTCTCATCCATCCACTGATTGACCGTTTTGGGCTGGTGCCACATTAAATTTCTTTTAGATGCTGCCAAGAATTTTAACCCCCTTTGAATATCATCCATTGATAATAAAGAGGAATTTTTATCTTCTGTAGTAATTAATAATCCTAAATCTGATGTTTTCTGATTTTTTAGTAACATCACATGAAATCCCCCAGTCTCTGAAATGTAAACCATTTCGTTTTTTTCAAGCTGTCCATGTCTCAACAGTTCAAAAGGAATTTCACCCAGCTGTTGGGAGAATGGGTGAAAGACCATAGAACCTCCACACATATTTACTCTTCCTGTCTTATTCTTGTTGGCGTCATGGGTACTAACTTTGTGAGCGATGACCTGAGGCATCATCAATGCTGTCTTCTGTCGTTTAGGACGTGGTGACCACCTCAGCAATTTCTTGATGACACATTTATCACTACAGGTTATATTTACTTCCCACTTTTGATCATGTGTTTTCCAAAATTCACAAAAAAATGTTCCATTAATTACTCCTGAGGCAAAATAATCTGCAATTTTGCTTTTGCATATTTCAGCGGACCCATCGCATCTTATCCTATGAAGCAAAGAACCAATCCCCAGCCGGGGGATAGTTAAGAGTGCCCTGTTAATAGAATAAACTTTAGATCCATTTACTATGGCAGTATTACCATGATCAAAAACTTCCACTTCAAAGGACCCTTCAGGCAATACATCCTTAGTAGCATCTCTAGACATGCCATGGTCATTAGCGTATTCTACATGATCTCTCACCAGAGGGCTCAGACAGTTCCAATTTTCCAGGCTATCTGTCTTTCCATTTAGAACATCAGTGAGTCCCATTGCTTTGTTTCCAGTCCTAGTAGGTGCCATATGAAAATTGGCTGGATGATGGATAGCAAGTGCAGACCCCTTAACCTGGGTATTCAAATCAACGCATGGTTGAGGAACCTTTGTGATCGGAGGTCTAATAAGGATTGGAAGGCTTTGAGAAGCTGATTGATTTAAATCTTCGGTAAACAATTTTGATACCCTCTCTCCTGAGATGGGGCCCATGTCATTGTCTTCAGGAATGTGTGCAGACCCAGCAGCAAATTTTATATCTTTAAGTCTATCCTTCGAGGACTTCTTCACTTTGCTTTTTGGCATGGGTTTAACTTTACAACAAACTGGTGATTTCAAACTCCTGCTGTATATGCTTTGGGGATGCATCAATCGATCTGTTTTGTTTGCAGAATGTGTTGCTAGGCTAGTTTTATTTATTGCATTATGGTAACAGTTGCTTTCTGTCTTTGCTTTCAAAGCAGCAGCAGATACCTGATTTAGCCTCTGATTCTTTCCCACATGCCAGGCTTGTTTAGAGTGTTTTTCTCCATAAACATTAAGTAGCAATTTTATTGTCTGATTTATATGTTGATACTCATCATATAAGTCTATACCAAGCTGCCCATCTGATTCCCTAGACAGTACTACAGCTTTTAATGGTTTCCCTAAGAAATTGTCTTCAAACCAACTATTGATTTCTTCTGGAATATCGATATCTCTAAGATCTGACAGAAAACACTGAATCGCTTGCATAGGTGTAAACAGCAGCTCAGGAAACTGGTCAGAAATGGCACACAGCATATTTTCTTCAACCAATTGCTCATTTCCATAGTCCACAAAATAAACGCAAGTGTCAGATGACGACGCTGTTGGCTTCACCAAGGCTCTATATGAGAGCCCATCCTCTATGTACTTAGATATGCACGGCCTCATTCTGTTCCAGTCATATTTTGAACACATTTTTAGGTTAATCATCTCTGTGATTCTTGTCTCCAGCATCTCTAAATCTTTGCTGTTTCTACAAAGTTGGCAATAGAACCTTTTGGGACTATACACATGAGATATATATACGTCTTCTTTACTTCCAATCTTTATATCAAAGGAAGAGTAATAGTAACTGTAAAGACTAATTGAAAATGGGAGTGGCCTTGATAATATGCTGCGGTGGGTGGAGCCATGGCGAAGGAGAAATTCATTTGCACTGGTAAATGGTGATTGTAAATCCACTAAATTACATAAGCATCTAGGGTGTATGAGGACTAAGGCATACACGATACAGGTAAGTAAGCCTCCACATGAAGAAATGAAATTTCCAAAATCTCTGGATGCCTCTGCTGTCCAGTCTAATAGTTTATAGGTAATGGGCTCAAATAAATAGTTGAGACAGCATCTGAAAGCCTGGGCTTCTAAAGCAAGAAAATGTGGGTTGATAGCACAAAGGTCTTTAATGAACACTCGCTCTTGATTGCCATAGTCAACAAATATTAATTCAACTTCTTGTTCTGATGCTTGAGTCAAGATGGCAGCCCTGTACCATTTCCCATCTCTGGGATTCTTAGCAACACAAGCTACCTTTCCAGTCTGATATGGCTCTGGATGGATGTTGTAATAATCTTGAATTTGTTCCATCAGTAGCTTTAAATCTTCTAATTTACACTGAAGTTGGCATGAAAAGTCACCAGGACCATGACAGTAGGAGCAGTTGACTTTGAGAAGTTTTCCTGGTTTGAACACATATTCCTTATAAGATTGTGATGAGTTGGGTTCAAAAACCAAGTTGAAAGAAACTTTTAAATCCAGGAACCTGCACAAAGATGAGATGTTTTCTTTCAGCTTATCAGAATGATACCTCTCAGGCTCAGGTCTTTTGACAGGGACAGAGGTCACAACACTTTTGTCATGAAGTGTATTTAGCTTTAATACTAAACCCGATGCTACCTCTGCAGGCTCTGCATATCCAGCTTGAAGCATCAGAGAGACAACATCAGTATTCTCAGGAGCTTCAACATTCTGAATATTCACCATGTACTTGTCGTCTCTTTTTGCTATAACTTGAAGCAAAATTGATTTGTTCAAAATGATTCTTTTAAAATAATCTATTGCTGCCTTTATCCACACATCTGTCGCTGGAGCTATGTATGCCAGTGAACAGTGCACGGCTAAGGGAGGCAACTCACGAAATTCTGGAAGCAAAATTTTTGCATCAAAAAATGGTATTGAATCAGTACTTCCATAGTCCAGGAGGTAAATATTAATCTGATAGTCATTCATTTCAGTGATGATGGCTCGGTAGAAATATCTATCCTTGCTATATCTGGCACAACACAATAGTCCAGGTCCAGGGTGTCTCAGAGTTAGTTCATTATTTTCAGGTGTATTATAAAACTTATTTATAGTTCTCATTAAGTCTTGAAATTTGTTCTGGTACTTATTAATGCGTACCCAGAAATTGGATGGGTTCAAAACATTTACTACAAATGCTATGTAGGTAGATTTGACCTCCATTTTTACAGTTTTAATAGGAAAAGCTGCTTTTAAGTCATCCTTTTCATTTAGTCCACCCACTGACTGCTCAACATCAACTGCAAAGCTGTCTGTCCCATAAGTGCCTGCATCATTCAAGACATTGGAAATGTCGGACTCAGATACAGGACAACATATCTGTGTGTCCCATGTCCTCGGCAGACACTTAGAATTAGCTGCAGGTTCTTGAGACTGTAAAGTCACATAATACAGACGTTCATCCTCACTGAACCAGTCAATACAAGCATACACTACGTGTCCCAAAAGGGCTTCCTTAAATACAGTTAGTTGTTGTTTCCTTACTTCTTGGTCTGGACTGTGTAAATATGTCAGAGAACATGGAAATGAGAACGACGGTGCAAAGATAAAATCCTGTTTCAGTTTCTTCACATGGATGGAGGGTATAGACTCACTGCCACCATAATCCATGAACCAAATTTTCACTTGATTATAGGGCAAGACCTGCTGGAGAATTCCTCTTTGCCACTGCCCATTTGTCCCTTTAGCAGCACACAGGAGTCCAAAATTATCACACGCAGGGCTAGCTTCTTGACTGTCTGTGTTGTAATGCAAATTCATATGCTCTGTCAGGTCTTCTAGCTCTGGAATTTGCTTAAGTAATTGACAATAAAATTTACTGGGGTTCAGTGCAGATGACACTTTGATGCTGTCCAAACTTCCCATGGGTATAGATGGCTGGAAATTATCTAGGACATATTGAATATCAAGTGAAGCACTCTTGCTACTTGATGGCAACTCGGGACTTTTATGTTGTAGTAAGTCTGGCATTGGCTGGGGGACTTTCTTTAATATTTCCACAACAAGACGAAACGTATCCCTGTCAATAAATCTTCCTAATTGTAACTCAAGAACCCCAGATATAACTTTGGGTGCCTCAAGAAGAACCATTTGAAGAGGCAAAATAGTTTGCATACTGCCTTTCAGCTGTATTCCTACTAGTGACTTGAAATAATTCAAAGCTTTGGGAGACCATTTCTCTTCAACTGGGAGTATGTTGGCAAAAATGCCAACTACGACTCTGGGCGGGAGCTCAAATAAATTTTCGCAAGCAGAGGCTACTTGAGTACTACTGACAGTCAGCTCGTCTCCCCGATCAATGAGCAGCACTGTATAGACTTCATTCATCTTTCCCAGGACTCTTCCTCTCTGCCATTCTCCAGTCCCTCTTTCCTCCACCAGGCAAAACTCATCAATGCCCACGTTACTCTTCACTTTGGGGATATACTGTATTTCCCTCTGCAATATGTGATAGTCGAACTGACACTCACTATTATTTTTGCCTTGAAATTTCACAAGAATATCCTTAGGAAGACACTCAATATGCAAAACTGTCAGATCCACATCTAAAGGTGTTGGCAATAAAGATGTAGAATCCATTTACTAAAACAAAAAACAAATAAGTACAAATTAGTTTCTGGATAGATAGCTATCAATATTACATAAACTTCATCTTATATAAATTTGGTAAGTAAATATAAAACATCAAGATAATTCTACATCTGTTTTTACATTTATTTGGGGGCAGGGGTGAGACACAAATGGAACTTAGAGGACAACCTGTGGGAAGTTGGTCTCTCTTTCTACTATATATGCTCTGGACATCAAACGCAGATCATTATACTTGGTGGCATGTGCCCTTATTCATTGTGCCATCTCACCAGCCCGCATGTTTTATTTTGTTTTGTTTTATTTGTCATATCGAACATGTTGTGAAAACCTGTATGCGCTAGACAAAATGTTGTTGATATAAACAAGATGTTGCTGAGACAAACACTGTCTTTTACACAATAGAAAATTTAACTAAAAGACAGGAATGTGTAGATCATTATTGGAGCACACAGAGGTAATCCTTGCTTCTCAGAGAACTTAACAAAGATCTACTAGATAGTAGATGTGGTAAAATGGAAAAAATAAACCAAATTCACTAGTGACCTCATATCTTGGGGAAAAACAACCTTCCTAAAGGGCTTCTAATAATCAACAATTCAAAGGGAAAGAGAAGAAAACAAGGGCAGATGGAAGTCAGAGAGGAGACAAAGTTTTCACTTTTTCTCTTGTGTTAACTTGTGATACTTAGAATCTACCAATATGCAGTCCCAAGGTTATTCATTGATTGGGGGCAATAAGCTGAGATCTGCATGCCACTAAAGTAGGATGACCCTGAAAAGGCACTGAAGCCTGGGCATACCTAACCCCGGCAGGCCCTGCCACAAATAGAAAGAAAAGACTTTACCCATGAGAGATAACTTTGCTTCTGTTTTGACCTCCAGATTTAGAGGATTCTAAAAATAATAAAGTAAATATGCAGAAAGTTCAGCATGCTCTCTGTGCTGTAGTTTGAATTTGAAGTGTACCCCAAAGTGCTGCATGTGCCAAATACTATTATAATATGAAGATCATGGGTTGGTCCTCAACTGGTAGGTCCAGTTGATGGATAGACCCATTCTTTGAGCAGCATGCCACCTTTACTTAGTATATTAAAAGGAACCTAGCAGAACTCCTTTGTCAAATGTAAATATTGAGGATAGTATTAGCCAATCCAAGCCCAAAGACTCAGGAATGTTGTATGAACAGGTTCTTGAAACACTAGATGCCTGTCCCTCCAGACCATTTTTATTCCTTCAGGCAACCCAAGTGCTCTTACAAACTTGTTTCATGCCACTGAAGAAAAATAAATTAAGCCTGGCTTACCCCTGGCTTTTATCTAAAGCCAGTAACACCCTAAAACAGATTGCTGAAGAATTACACTCCAACCCAGCAAGGAGTTTCCCTAAGAAGTCAGAGGAAATCTTCACAGTAGACAGACATACTGTTGCATATACTTTATCTAAAGAAAAGGTTGTTTCAGTTGAATACATGAAGATTCATGGGCAATAGCTAATGGTTTCCAGAGGGCAGCAGGAATCCGTAGGAGACGGTCTGGGAGATACATCACGGAGGGCTGTGAAGAACTGGTTTGCAGATGAATTCTCGAATAATGATGCTCAACAAAGACCTACAATGTGGAATAAACTCTTAATTGTACAAAAGTAAAACCTGTCCTGCAGGTGTCAATCACTCTTCTCCACCTGTCTCTCCAAAGCTTGTTCAATGAGATCATGAAGAAAGATCCTGTGTCATGGACAAAGCCACACCTTCCTGCATCTCCTGACCAACTAAAATTTGGAGAACATTTCTGAAAAATATATAAGCTAAGAAATCAAAAGCAAATTAACTATTCTATACAATCAACAGCTATGTCATTTCAAAGCAGAATTTAAGACATTCAAGAATCAATGCTTTCTCCCTGCAAGAGTCCCAAGGAACATCACTCACTATGCCATTGGAAGTATGTTGTGTTAACACAATTCAGACATCACATGCCACCTGAACCTCAATAATCATGTGAAATTTGACAAGCTTGGTTTTGCTTCTAATCAAACCCTAAATCTATAAATTGAGAGGTTTAATTAAATTAGGTCTTTTCAAATGTATTTTTCAGCAAAAAGTCATTTAAAGATAAAAATAGAAATAAATCTATAAAATGGACTCATTGGTATTCTAATAATCTCAAGTTTATAAATTTTAATTGTAAAATCATCAAATGCGAATACAATCATTCTAAGGAACACAAGTTCACATAATGTGTCTTCATTATTGCATCCCATAGCACAATATTGAGAACATGAAGTTTACGCATCTCCAATTGCCCATCTCCTTCTACAATTGTATGACAATCAACACAGGAAGACACAAATAAAACATATGAGGGAGTCTATGTTAGACACTCCATGAATTCATCAGATGGACTACTTTAAAACTTAGTATATATTTGAAATTTTTTGTTTTAAATAGTTAATTGCACCTATTTTTTTAATTCAAATTCATAGTATTTTAACTATTCAAAACATCAAGCATTCAAATCAAAGCATAGACATATATGCATATCTCAATTCTAACCAATCACACAGCAAGCATTTATTGGGTGTGTGTACCTAGAACCTCTGGGTTCTACTGTAGTGAAGAGTATAAGTTAAAACCTATTCCCATTTTGCATTTCATGGACTTAATTTAAAAACTTAAAGGAGCAAAGTGTTTCAGTACATTAGTTTAACTGATTTTTATAATAAATTTTTTATTGTTCAGGCCTCAAAACTGAAGGTCAAGAGGTTCAGAAGTGTCAGCCCAAGTTTTCTGATGTTTGCCCCCACAATATTATCACACACAGACACACACACACACACACACACACACACACACACACACACACACACACACACACAGTTTTACTGCCATGTTACATAAACCACATAACTTTCAGAAAGAGGAAGGAGAAGGAGGAGAAAGAGGAGGAGGAGGGGGTGGGGAGGAAAAGAAGAAAGTTTAAAATAGAAGCAAACCAAAGCAAATAGGTTCAGTTTATTAATTCATTCCTTTTCAAATGTAGGCTAACTCTGGTGAGACTACCCAAGAACCTGGCAAAGTCACTCTGTACTAAATCATTCAGATTCAGAGTGGATATTCATAGCTGGGATTTCTTCCCAACTTCTGTATATATTCAAATTGATTTCTAGGTTCTGATTTTAAATTTAGTAGAAACAATTCAGTGTGCACTGTTTCATTCTATGTGTTTACAAAATAGGGCTTCATTTTGTGACGTTTTTATGGTAATTCTGTCCCCAACAAAACATTTTGCAATGTCTAAATAAATATTTGGTTGGTGCTACTGGGGTAAAGGGGATAGTGCCACTGGTATCTAGTGGATAGAGACCAACAATGCTGCTAAATACCCAAGAGAAGAATCTCTATTAAAAAGCACACTATCCAGCCCTAAAATACAATAATGCGGGGTTTGAGAGGCTACTTTGACAAAAGCAGAAATAAATTCCAGGTAGAAAATAATTAATATTTTCAAAACAACATAAAAGGGAGAAAGATGAAGACGTTTTTCTAATTTTATATTAAAGAAGTCTTTCACGAGACAAAACTCAGTGGTCATAACAATGTATGCTTTTAAAATTATAGCAAAATGAAGCTATTTTGAAAATGCTAAAAACCAATTTAATATACTAGTGAAAAGATTTCCTTAAGTCTTTTCAGTTACTCTTGACTCCACTCTGTTGCACCCCATGATTTAGGAATCGGGGTCCCCTTTGTCTGATTAACACTGATCTGTTCTAATCAAAAGCCCCTTCCCTCTGCAATACTAGATTCCCACCAAGCCTTCCTTCATGTGTCCTTGATTCTGGGTTACCCTGACCTGTAACAGTCCCAGAATTGTGAGCAGTGATCTCTTAAAGACACAAGCAAGTATTAACCATCCAGCTGAGAGCTCCACAGGACCTCTAGTTTCACTGAGGGAGAACTGGAACTCAGAGTGCTGTGTGACCCTATGGTCCAACCAGCACCAGCACCACACCCCCCAGATCTGGACATTGTGTTTTGTTCCTAACCTTATTTCCTATTGTGGTCAGTCACCTCTGACTCTGCCATAGCTACATCTTGGCCATTGTGTGAACATCCTTGCCTATGGGTGCCTTCAGAACAAAGCTCATCCACTCATCTCTCTCCAAGTTTTTGACAGAGCATTTCCTGCTAAATGGGACCATTCTAACCAAAAATGCTTTCTCTATGAAAAAGTCCTTCCTAATCTCTTCTCCTTCCTTCCCTCCCCTGCCTGTGTGTGTCAGTCTGACTACTCGCGGTCTCCATCTCTCTCTGTCTCTCTGTTGTGTCTGCCTCCTCTCTCTTTGTGTGTGTGTCTCTCTCTGTCTCTCTCTCTCTCTCCCTCTCTCTCTCTCTCTCTCTCTCTCTCCCTCTCAAGTTATATTAATCCACTTGTTTTTAAAGTTTTGGTCACATATTCTCTGAACACTTCAAAAACAAAGTATTAAGGCAGTCAAACAGCTTTTGCATATGAAGGTGACACCTACCAACACTTAGAATAGAGCAATAGTTTTGAAATATCAAGCAATTAATTTAAAGATCACAATAAATTCAGTAAATTTTAACATACATATTTTCAAGACAGGAGATATTTTTCCAAATGAACAACAGTAGGGAAGAGTGTCATAGCTCAAGGCTTTGTACAAACACAATGTTTGGTGCTTAATTAAAATAGCTACTCTCTCAAATCAGCTTCTATATTCAGTGTCTTGACATAAATTTACTAGGTGTATGAAAGAGATCTGTCTACAGGTATATGTAGAAGGAGAAGAAAGGGACTGGAGTTTTCTTTGACAAGCACAAAAGTAGTCGTTTCTAAGCAGTTACAATATGCAAAAAAAAAAACCATGGAGGAGCATTTTGTACTCTTGAACTTCCAGCCGTGAATTAGTTCATAAGAGTCTATATTAATTCGTGTGAAATATTGGTCTATCCACTTATACAGAACTCACATATCCAATGGCCCCATGATCAAATTAATTAATAGAGCCAGCAATCGCATCAGAAAAGTCATCAAATCATGACAGGGCACTAATTTTCTACTTCTCTAATTTTTGCCTTAGAATTTGAGCTTTATCACTGACAAATACTACCTATTGTTTTCCTTGAAGTGACAAGCTTGCTTCACCCAGCAAAATACCCAGAGGTAAATAATGATACCTTGTCAGGTTTTTGGATGTAAAAAAAAATGAGGGGAAAAGCTAATTCTGTTTGTGACTCATAGACTTAAACCAAGTGCTTTTCCTCAGACCAGACACAGATATAAAGGCCTTTATAAATATTTTTCATCCAATCACAGATATAGATAGATAGATAGATAGATAGATAGATAGATAGATAGATATAGATATAGATATAGATATATAGATATATAGATATATAGATATATAGATATATAGATATATAGATATATATGGAGGGGTATATATTTATGGCACAAGAAATAAAAGTAGGAGATGGAGAGATGGCTTGGCAGGTAAAGAACACCTTCTACTCTTCCAGAGGATTTGAGTTCAGTTCCCAGAACCCATACTAGGCACTCACAGCTGCTTCTAATTTGCCGGAACCATCTCCAGGGGATCGGATGCCCTCTTCTGGCCTGTGTGTGAATACACACTCACATGCACATAACTTCACACAGATATGCACACATACATAATTTAAATGAAAGGAAAAATAAATAAATCTTTAAGAACGAAGTTGGACTCCTGTCTTATACAACTTTTAAAGGCTAATTTAAACTGGATCAAAACCCTGCCTACAAGACTCAAATTTAAAGAAAAAGTCTAAGGATAAATGTTCATAACTTAAATAATTAGGTCACAGCTTGGTTCCTTAATTATAATTCTAAAGGTCTAAATAACAAGGAAAAAACAGATTATTTATAAGATTATAAATAAAAAGGTTTGTTCGCTAGAGGAAACTATAGGAAGGTTTAAAAACTACTTAAAATGGGAGGCAGGGTCTGCAAATATCTGATAAGGAACTTGATGCGCAATACAAATAAACATCTCCAAAACTAAGCAATGAGAAGACACATTAGGGCAATTCAAAAGTGGACACATGTAACTAGACATGAGTTCAAAACGAATGGAGCATTGTTAGATGGTGTTAGTAACTAGGGAAACACTATTGAAAGGCGTGGTGAGCTACCATAGAAGACTCACTAGGACGATGAGGTCCAAAGAGCCTGAGAACAAGCTCGTGTGGATGAAGGGAAGCTCGAGGCCTCCCATATTGCTGATGGAATTGCAAACTGACACAACCAATTTGGAAAACAAATTAGCAGCCCTTCAAAGACTTAAACAGCAATTTTACATCAAAATGTGTCACCAAAAAACCAAAACCACATACCCATACAAAATCATGCCCTCAGATGTTCATGGAAATATCTGAAAGTAAAAGCTACCCTGAAGCCTATTGTGTTGAATGGATTAATGCAAAGATTTTGTCCTTGCGGTGGAATACGACTCAGCCTTGAAAAGTGATGAAACCTACACAAAGGCTGTTGCCTCAGAAGAGAAACAAAAGTTACATAAGTTTCCTGACATTGAGCTGTAAAGATGACTAACTAGTTCAGGGCACTGGTTAATCTCGCCAAGGACCTGGGTTTAGTTACCAGCACCTACAAGGCAGGTCACAGCCATCTGCAACTGCAGTTCCAGAAATCCAATGCCTTCTTCTAGATTACACAGGCAGCAGGCATGCATTTAAACATGCCTGCAAGTAAAACATCCATACATGTAATTAATTAATTAGTTTCATTGGTTTATTATATTTATAGTACTGTTCTCCTAAATAAAGTCATATTCACGGGTTCCAGAACTAAGATACAGATATATCATTTTTTTAAAAAAAAATTTATTACTTCTATTTTTTTACAGTCCAGTTGTTACCCCCTCCAGATCCACCTCCTACAGCTACTAATCCCATTCCTTCTCCCCCTATCTCCAAGAGGATGCCCCCACATCCCCACCCCCAGCCAAGCCTCCCCATTCCCTGGGGCCTCAAGTTTCTCCAGGGTTAGGTACATCTTCTCTCACTGAGACCAGACCAGGCAGTCCTCTGCTGTATATGTGTCGGGGGCCTCGAATCAGCTGATGTATGCTGCCTGGTTGGTGGCTCAGTGTCTGAGAGATCTCAGGGGTCCAGGTTAGTTGAGACTGCTGGTCTTCCTATGGGATCACCCTCTTCCTCAGCTTCTTACAGCCTTTCCCTAATGCAAACACAGAGGTTCCTGACTTCGGTTGCAGTGCTAAGAGAAAAATTCATAACACTAAGTGCCCTCATAAAGAAATTGAAGAGATCCTACACTAGTAACTTAACAGTACACCTGAAAGCCTTAGAACAAAAAGGAGCAAACACACTCAGGAGGAGTAGACAGCAAGAAATAGTCAAACTCATGGCTGAAATCAACCAAAGAAAAACAAAGAGAGCAATACTTACATAGATATATCTTTTTAAGGGAGACAATTTGACTTGTAAGAGTGCTCTATCAAAACTTAGATGAAAAGCTGAGCCTTACACCACTGTTTGTAGGATCTTGGAACTTTCCCTCAGTTGGTGATTAAACAATTGCATAAAACACACTGCACAGTAGTGAAGCATAAACAGACTGAGGCTGCATACATAGGTCATATCAGAAGCACAGAAAGAATCATGCATCTGATCACAAGCGTTCAGATGCTATGCTACCACCTGCAAGAAAAACACATAACCAGGCATGAAAACAGCGCACACTCAGATCAGAGAGATAACAAACTAGGCCAAAGGGCACCAGTGGCTCTGGATGACGGTGAGGGGCCTACACTATTTTATTTTACATGTGTGATATGGTTCCAGTTTTTAAAAAAGAAAACATACCCATTAATTTTCCCATGGTTATTTTGAACACAAGTTATTGTCTTTTTCTTTCAGAATTCTCTACTTCCTATTTCTCCTATAAACAACCATGTAATTCTTCTCTAACAATGAAAACTCAACCTAAAATGAAACTGTTTTCAGAATTTGGAAACATGGAGATTTAGGAAAACATTCGCAATACTTCCAAGGAAGATGGGCAATCCTGTGCAAGACAGAAACGAAATCTATAAAGAAAATGGTGAGTGTGCACGCTCCTATGGAAAGGAGAGGCCTCACAGGAATAACTGGCAGGTTATTTTAAGAACTTCAGCATGCAATAAAAACTAACATACTCCAATACCTGAGAAGCATAAATTTTAAAAGTTATTATGTCTCCTTCATCTATTGTGTATCAAAACTGTAAGTGGATGACTGCATCCAGATTAAGTAAGGATTTAAAAAGAAAAAAATCTTGGAGTCCAGGTGGATAATAATGTGCTATTTTTTCACCCTGTAAACTTAAAATATCTATTTAATATTAAAATACATCTTCTGATTAAAATACATCACATTTTATTGCTAGAAGGATGCTAGCTGAGGATACTTACTGCAACACTCTTCACTGAGGAAAAAGTTTCCAACATAGTCAACGGGAACTGAAAATGGCTCCGTCCATAAAGACAGACATTCATTGCTGCTAAGATATCAAATTTATCATGGCCAAATTCACTGGTAGAACTGATGTACACATAACCAATATTCTAGTACGCTTTTTACCAAAACTTGGAATGTTCTACGTCTTACATAGAAGATCATAGTTTAAACAGATCAATAAAACTCTTGAAAATGATCAAATTTGGGGAATTTGTATTACTGGTTCCTCAAATAGTTCTCTACTCGAAGTGGTAAGTGGTACAGACAAGGGAAAAAATTATGTAAACAAATGAGAAAACCCAGAAATGGTAACTACATATCTAAGGTCAATAAAGGAGGAGGCAATTTCTAACAGTCAAACTGAGCAATTAAAGACAACGCCACAAGGATTGGGGATTTGCCTTGGTGTTAGAGCACTCGCAAGTACAAAGCCCTGGGTTAGACCCTCAACTCAAAAAGTAAGATGCTAAAACAATTGGATAACCACATGCAAAGGAAAAAATTCTCACTTCCTAGCACAAGGCAACCTATTGTAGGACGCAAGGAAGTCAGTGAAAATAAAGCAGTAGAAATCCAAGCACCTTAGAGTGAGTGACTGATGAGCATAAAATAGTGCTTAAAAGGTCTATTTAACATAAACAAAGCTTTAATGTAAAAGCTTCCCCAACTGGAGCAGTTCTGGGGATATAAAAGAATGGTTGGATAGTGAAGGTCAATACTAATACTCAGATGAGAAGAGCATCTCATAAAGCATTTAAGGGATCAATATTTGTCGCACTGAATAGCATTCTGCCTCCTAAGATAGCTGCAAATATCCCTGGACACAAGTACAAAGACATATACCTACTGATGCTCCTTTTCTTAAGGGAAGATTACGTTACCAGAATTAATGAGAGAAAGCAAAGTAGACTGGAAGCAAATTAAGAGCTATACAAGAAAACCTAAAGTAGGCAAAAAGAGCCTATGATTAAGACTAGAAAAAATAAGAATGGATGCTTGCTGAAATTTGGGGGTGACTTAGATGAACAGACCTGTACAGAAGGTATATAGATCCTTTGCTTTGCCAGAGGAGCCAACAGTGGGATGCTCTAGGTAATTTTCAATAAAGAGCCAAAGAAGCTCCAAGCAAAGCCAGAAAGACGAATTCCAGTGACACAGATACAGTGAAGGGACAAAGGAGGAACCTGGAAAGAACCAAAGGACAGGTTAAAAATGAAACATTGAAAAAATGTGGGATCAACTTGAATCTCTAACCAAATGAAACTCCAAAGGTCTAGAATTCAAGGGAAATGGGAGAGACATAAAGGTGCCCGTCCTGCCTGCTAGGGTGTCGGGTGTCATTGAGACAAGCCAACATTTGTTATGAGGATGCCATCTACAACTGGGACAGTGAGAGGACCAATCATAGAGCGGCAAGGACCCACATCAGAACAACAGGAGACAGAGGCACAGTAGGTCTGAGGGTTTCATCTGTGCTTTGTTTTCACTAAAGTAGGGACACTTCAATGTCCCCCTGCACAAAGAAAATGTTTTATTTTATTCTTTATGTTGTTTTCCAAAGGACAAAATATTTTTTAATGTATGTTTCTGTCCCTGTTCAGACGATACAAATATGAAAAGGGAGAGTCTTCATAATTGCTTCATAATATGAAAATGTATCAGCACAAACTTCTTAAATGTGTACTATATAATAATTAAAAGGAGAAATCTAAATGGCCATTTTCAATATCCTTAGTTATGGAATAAATGCAAATCAAAACTATATTTCAACTCCATCCCAACCCAGTCAGAATGGCAATTATCAGAAAACACTGAATAAATGATATTGTGGAGCTTAGAGGCCAGCAGTGGAAATTTATGCACACTTTTCTGAAGAAGGTAAATTATTACAGCTACTATGGACATTATACCGCAGCTTTTTAACTGAAGGGCAACACGTGACCCACCTGCACCGCTCCTGGGCTGTGTCTACATGAAGGAATCTAAGACAGTATTCCACATGGCTATTTGCACATTTGCAGTTATTGCTCCATCATTCACAACAGCCAAGATGTGGAATCAGCCTGCAGGTCCATCAGCACACAAATGGGTAAGAAGAAAAGTGTGGCACACATACATAATGGAGTTTTATTCAGCCATAAAGAAAATGAAATTGTGTTCTATGGAGGAAAATAGATAGAACTGGAAATTATTATGTTAAGTGAAATATGCCAGACACAGAAAATCATTGCATATTTTCTCTCATATATACCATATAAGTCCAAAAACAACAAGAAAGCAGGCAGAGACTGTTTGGTGAGAGAAAGCAGACCAATGATAAGGTAGAGGGAGGAGAAGGTGATGATGGACAAGTATGACCAGTATACGTGATATTCATGCAAGAAAACAGCACAAACTCTCCATTTTCTGTAATTAATATAGGATAATAAGAAACTAAAAATTAATTAAAGATGATACAGCCATTAAAATAAGAAATGAAAATGAATTTTCAATGAGCAAGACTACAAAAGAAAAATAAATAATACAATAGAATGGACAAAATTTTAGCTGTCTTTTTTTTTTTTTTTTTTTTTTGATATTTTATTTACATTTCCAATGTTTCCTCCTTTCCAGGTCTCCTCTTTGGAAACTCCCTATCTCCTCCCCCACCTCTATGAGGGTATTCCACCTCCCACCCACCCACTCCTGCATTCCCACCTTGACATTCCCCTTTACTGGGGCCTCTAACACCCTCAGGCCTTCCCCCCCATGGCCAACAAGGCCCTCCTCTGCCACATATGTGGTCCGAACCATGGGTCCCTCGATGTGTATTCTTTGGTTGGTGGTCCAGCCTCCAGTGTCAGGCCAGTTGACACTGTTGCTCCCTCCATGGGGCTGCAGACTCCCTCAGCTCCTTCAGTCCCTTCTCCAACTCCTCCATCTGGGACCTCACTCTCAGTCCAGTGGTTACTGTAAAGTGAAACTTGGATATTCCGAACTTTTGGGCTAATATCCACTTATCAGTGAGTACATAGCATGTTCGTTCTTTTGTGACTGAGTTACCTCACTCAGGATATTTTCAAGTTCCATCCATTTGCCTGCAAATTTCATTAAGTCATTGTTTTTAATAGCTGAGTAGTACTCCATTGTGTAAATGTACCACATTTTCTGTATCCATTCTTCTGATGAGGGACATCTGGGTTGTT
>CM052705.1:26367905-26386130 GCA_028551405.1 Uromys caudimaculatus
GGCTAGAAGTGAAGAGTGTGTGTCTAACATGCATAAAGCACTGGGTTCAAACCCCATTACAGCATAAACCAGACATGGTGGTGCATATCTGTAATCCTAGCTTTTGGAAGTTCAAGATGGGAGAATCCAAAGAAAGGGTATAAGGGCATCCTTGGCCCATAGTGAACTCAGGTCCTGCCTGGGATACAGGAAAGCCTGCCTCAAAAAAGAAGCACGCACACACACACACACACACACACACACACACACACACACATATGTGTGTATATATGTACATATGTGTGTATGTGTATGTATTCATATGTATGTATATATGTGTATATATACATAAATGTGTATGTGTGTATTTTGTATGTATATGTGTATCTATATATATGTGTATATATGTATTGATTCATACATATACAAAGCAAAAACTGATGCATTATAAAAAGATGCTAACTATTCGTTTCTATTGAGAAATGCAAATTAAATCTCACCACAATAATATGCCACACTCTATAGAATGGTTGCATTAAAGGGTAGCCAGGCAAGCACAGGTAATGTTGTGGAATAATAACTGGAACCCTCATTGACTGTGTGCATGGTTATAAAATGCTGGAACCGTGCAAAGCTTGATGGTTTAATGTTTAAAAGTTAAATATGTATGTCCCTTTGCCTCAGCCAATTCACTCATACATATGAAAAAAATCACAAGAATAAAAACATGTAAAGACACTGTGGCAGATTTGTAAAAGCCAAAAATGAGATAAACACAAATGTCAAAAGTGAGAATAATACAAATGTCATCCACAACAGAGGCGATGCACACAGCAGAGGCATAGTGGAAAAGCAGTGTTACGTAGACCGCATCATGGATGAGTCAGAAAAATGTGCCGAATGAAAACAGCAGGGAGAAAACATACACGAGCACATAAAATTCAAATAAATAAATAAATAAATAAACAAATAAAATGCAGACTGCCCTGGGAGAAAGCTCCCAGTGGCTGCCTAGCAGAATGGCATGTAGAATGGTGTCTCATCAAAGGAAACCTGGTTTAGGGGATATGTTTATTATTCTGTTGATTACAGCGTTTTTATGGGTGTGCACATGTTCTCGAGTGTCATCAAATTTTATACCTCAAATATGCGCAGTTTTCTGTGGTTCAATTACACTCTAGAAAGGCTGTAAGGCACATACACTTGAGGTGGTAAGCACAGCCTGAATGTTTATTAAGGGTGGGCTAGCGGAAAGACGACGGTCTGTTTTGTTCTAATCACTAAATATATGTAGTGAACAAGTTTTTACTGACTGATGGAAAGACTTTTGATTCCTCATTCGGTTTGGGAAAAATTTGCCGTGTCAATGTATAGAGAATAGTAAAATATTATCCTAGACAGGAATACCTATTTGAATGCAAAGATAGAAGGGTGCATAGGGTACCATTAACATTCAACTAAGACATGAAATTTAAAAAGCCGAACGCAGTCTCATTTTACTCTCTGGTTTAGTAGACACGCTGCAAAGGGCTTGCTTGTTTGTTTTTAATTCTAAAAGGGGCAGAGGGTGGCAGAGGCGGTGGAGGTACATTTTTAAAATGTGTATTAGTTATTATTAAATAACTTAAAGACAAAAATGAAATCCTCAAACAGTACTTCGTACACTTATTCTCCCTGTGTCTTTGAATCACACACCTCAAGAGAGGACATGACAGCAGGCTCAGTGGGGAGTGGACCCCAGAGAGACTCCGCAACCACCGTTGGAGGCAGAAGGGTAAGGACCTACAGAGATTCTGGAGATATCAGGACTGTAAAAGGCCGTTGCCCCGGAAGCTAAAAGACACAGAGGTTGAGGGTCGGGGCAGAAAAAGAGAGAGGAGGCAGGCACAGGCTGACTATGAGTAGAGACTAAACTTACCAATAACTACAGTGCAGGCCAGGCCCCTCTTTTGGGAACACCGACAAGGACCAATATGGCAGCGAGCCCTGGGATGCCCAGTTGCTGAGCTTGACGCCACGTGCACAGAAGGAGGCTGACAAGCTGCACGAGGGAGGATCCCTCTCACGGGCTGGATACACAGCGGAGGTTGCAAATGCCCAACCCTGAGCCATTTGAACTCCAAATGGGCATCCTTAAGCCTCGTGACTCAGGGGGTGGCATAAGGGTGGGCTGGCAGGTTGTGGAGTCTGGGCATAGCTTATATGGGTGTGTCACACCGCTGTGGTGGAAGGGGTATCACTCTGGTTCTCTTTTTGCCCAATAGTTGATCAAGAAGCAAGACCCAGCCTCTGACTATTCATGATAGAAACCCAGAAGTCACAGTGAATGTTTAGTGAAAAGAAAACTACTGTTGATTTTACATTTCTCTAGGTTTTTATTTTATCAGCATGGTTTTGACAATTCCATTATTTGTGTGTGTGTGTGTGTGTGTGTGTGTGTGTGTGTGTGTGTGTGTGTTTGTGTGTGTGTGTGACTGTTCCCAACTTTATTCTGTATTTTGTTTGTATCATTTCCTTTTTTATTGACAAGTTTTTGCTAATATCTTCTGGTTAATCTCTGTTTTCCATTTCATGTTTCTTTCCGTGGCTATCATTGCCTTTCTCCATTTCTTTGAATTTGTTCAATAGTTTGTTTTTATCTTCTTCAATGGAATTTTTATTGTTTTCATCTTAAATTTTTTTGTTTCCTGAAAAATGTATTTAACTAATTTCCTTTTAGGGGGTGGATAGTTAGACTTAGTTTTTTAATTTTTTGTTAGATATTTTATTTATTTGTATTTCAAATGTTATCTCCTTTCATTGTTTCCTCTCCGGAAACTCCCTATCCCATTCCCCTTCCCCCTGCTTCTACCCATCCACTCCCGCCTCCCCATCCTGGCATTCCCCTACACTGGGGCATCCATCGATCCTTCCGAGGCCCAAGGGCCTCTCTTCCCATTGATACCCAACAAGGCCATCCTCTGCTACATATGCAGCTGGAGCCATGGGTCCCTCCATGTGTACTCTTTGGTTGGTGGTTTAGTCCCTGGGAGCTCTGGGGTATCTGGGTGGTTGATATTGTTGTTCTTCCTATAGGGTTGCAAACCCCTTCAGCTCCTTCAGTCTTTTCTCTCACTTCTCCATTGGGGACCCCACACTCAGTCCAATGGTTGGCTGCAAGCATCCACCTCTGTATTTGTCAGGCCCTGCAGAGCCTCTCAGGAGACAGCAATATCAGGCTCCTATCAGCAAGCACTTCTAGACAAAGCTAAATTCTAAAATTCTAAAACTGATGTCTTTAGCTTTGTTGTAAATACTACGTGGGCCTTGCGCATTCTGTGATCTCCTACTTTATCATGCTTTCCTTACTGAAATCTGCTGGAGAGAGTCTCTGGGAAGATCTTGTGAGAAATGCATCCCCCAAAATTCATCAGATTTGGACTCAAACTTCAAATGCCAATATAAAGGCTGTCTCTGCCATAAAAGACTTCTGAGTCTGGGTAAAGTGCCACACCCAAGGGGAATCAGAATAATTTTAAAGGACTCAGTCCCTAGATTCTGGCATTTTGTGTGTACACTTTAATGATAATGGTCTATCTAGGGAACCAAGGCAACTTCAGGCCAGAAACATTTGGTCAGGTCTCACATTTTCCTTTCCTTCCCTCATTGCCCCATCTACAGTTCACAAAATCAAAATATGTTTCTGCCATCTCTGAGTGTTATTGTTCATATCCCCAGAATATAAATTTCCCTCAGACACCAAATAGACAGTTATTCCAAATATTCACATCAGCAAAAATTCTTGTGACTTACCCTATATTTTTTGTATTCTGTGAGAGGCAAACACAGCATTAGAAACACCATACCCTGACACATGTTGAATTGTTCATAGAAATGCTATATAGCCAAGCAAGAGGAGACTTATCAGATTTAGCAAGTAAAAATACAGGGTGCAATTAAATTTGAATGTCAGATAAGCAGACAATAATTTAGTACAAATACACTATTAAAACACTGTGAGCTATTTTCCTGAGATACAAATTTAACTGAGAAATCTTGTTTTCTCTGGCAACCCTAGAAAAAGTAAGGATACTGTAGTCATCCGTCTCTCTGACGGTTTTTAGAACCAGTACAATATGCCTGAAGGATAACTGTTATAGAAAACCCAAGAATGTAGGCAGAAGATTAAAGTGAAGGGGTACCTGATCTTACATAGGATATACACCCCAACCTGATGATTGTGTACAAATCAACATTGCAAAATAAAACAAATAAGCAGATTATACCCAAGATCTGATTGTTGCCAGTGTCTACGTGTTAAAAATTTGCAACTGTATGTTGCAGATGAATGCACTATAGTGTATGATGTCATATGTCACCGAAATAAAAAATTTTGGGAAAAGCATATGAAAAATAATAGTATCTTTCTGAATATATCTATTAAATAAGGCACTTGTAAAAAAAGGGCAAAACATGCAATTTGGTATTTTTATAAGAATTTTTGTTAAGGAATTAAGAAAATAAGCAAGCTAATGTATAAGTAGAAAATTATTTTTCAAGGCAAGTAGTCTAATTTTAGTATTTAAAAAAAATCCAAGTATCTGGGTGACCCATCAATCAATCATTAGAGATATGAGAATTTAAGGATCACTAAATTCAATCATGCTTTCTCACCTTAACAGTGTCTCTCACCTGTGATAACAAGTAAGGACATATTTACTGATGTTATTAATTTATGTTTGTTTCTCCAGCACTGAGACTTATGGAAACAATACCAAACACATGATTTATCCTCCATGAATCTAAATGAGTGATTGAACAGGCGAATGCATTCATGCGTAGGTTGTATTTGTAGTTCTGGGAGTTCTGGTCTACCCAGGCACAGAGCAGGGAAGGAACTATGGTAAATATCAGCGGATGGACAGCTTGGTGATGATAACAGGTGTTCCTTTGGTTTGCAGGTTTTCTCCTCTCTCTTTTCCTCCATTTTCCCCAGGGAGTAATGTTTTATAAAAGTAAAAATAAATATAAACCTGATTGGCTAAACTGAGACTATAACAAAGAGCATCTGACTGCTGTTACCCACAGTCTTCTCTGGGGGATGATTTCCTTAGCACACAAATTTTTGGTAGTAGGTGAGTTCCTTCATCTCAATACCCAATGAGAAACAAGCAGCCAGTCCAGCTCTTCTCAGAGCCTGCCACTGAAACATTAATTTTCTTTTGTTGTTTCCCAGCTTAAAAATTTATCTAACTGCTCCACACCCAACATGTTATGTACTTTGGTCACAGCTACAAATGTAATTTCCTCTACCTCTCATGTTCCAACAGCCTACAGTTATGTGTGTCTTCTATCCACATTCTAGAATTTTAGTCCTAACTAAATTAACTGATGGCTGGTTTTTAAAGTAAGCAGAAATATTGGGAGAGCCAGAGGCAGTGGGTGACTACAAAGAAATTGTGCTTTTAAGACACAATTGGGTCAGTGCTCATATGAACCCACAGCAGTTATTACAGCATACACAAAAGCCACACAAGTTCAAACCAGACAAAATCCTATCAAGGAAGTAGGTACCAATTCATATCCTTAGATGGAGATCTTTAGCAACTGATAACTGCTGTGAGAGGGAGAGTCAATTTTATTTAAGTGTGTGGTCCCTAACAGATCAATCACACTCCCATGGCTGCCCACCCACCAGAAATATATGGACAACTGAAATTGGACTTCATGTTTGTTTTTTCTCAATAAATGAGAACACAAAGCTGGGTGGTTAGGGAGACAGTAGTTGAATGTATGAACAATGTATGAACAGAATACATTGTATAAAATTCTCAAAGAAGCAATAGCAATAATAAGAAAGTCTCTTGTATTCAGACATCGTAGAAGAACAAATATGAAAGAGAATGAGGAGGAATTGTCTGAAGTACTGTCTTCTGGGCGACATGGCTGTGGCATGCCGGGACTTACCGAAGCTGTGGTTTCTTGTGCAAGATCAATCCAATTAAAATTCAGCATAGATAGACAAGGGGTGTCAGTGCCTTGCCCCTAACTGAGGAGCAGATGATAGCTGTTTGGGGAAGGAGAGTAATGTTTTTGCAGGGAATGTGTACCTATTGGTAGATTGCCACGCCCCAGTGCCTGGGTGTAAAGGCAATATTAATTGAGTTCAATAACATTTGTTTAAAATAAAAGAACATGATGAAGCTGGGAGAGAGCCATGCTAGGGGAACCCAAGGAGAATTGGAGTGGGGAGGGGAGGGGAGATGGATATGATCAAGGTACATCTTATGTACATGCATAGGGACTTTTCAAAGGATAAATTAAAGACACTTTTTTGTCTTACACAAGGTTTTCTGTTTTGCCACCAGAAGGCAGCACTGACTTTGCTAGTGACTGTTTTACTAGAAGTGGCAGAGTAACCCTGCTTATTCTTAAAGGGAGATGTTTCTTCTACTTATGGTGCAGTTAAATTTCATCATTTCCTTTTCAATGGAGATTCGGGGAAGCATAGACCATCCAATACCTCCAGCAGTGTGTTTCTTGGTACAGTTTGGAAAGAAGAGAATCTCTGAAGCCAATACATTGTCTCTTCCTGTGTTCTGGCATTCCCCTTTCCTATGCCCAGTCTTCTCTCACCCACATCAAACTGTAAGCAATGGGCTAGCGATGAGTCAGTACAATGTAGCTATAACATTAAGTAGATACAGTTTAACATCTCAACCAAAGAATAAGTACATGGAAGGACAGCATAGTTTCCCAGTCATTATATGTCCTCACCACAAAGCACTGTCCTTTTTCAGAGTGTCCTCCCTTCTGGACAGACTTGGCCCAAATACTCATGTCTCTCCACTGTGCCCTGTGAGCTCCTGCACTGCTCCTTTCTAAGGCCTACCCTCCCATCCATCACAGCTCTGCTCCATTTTCTATTCACACAACTCTTCTTCAGTCAACAGTGAGTAAATATGCCCTCTTGTAGAGTGGCTAAAGCCAGCTTTTCACCCCTTTATTTTCAACTCCTACCCTTGCCCCAACCCCTAAGCTTCAGTCTGTCTTTCTGCCCTATCATTTTCTACTATAATTTCTAAAGAAAATTCCTGAATTATTTCTAACCCCCATGGTCTTTGAGGCCTGGTCTCTTGCCTTTCTTTTTATCCCCAAAGTCCCACCATGTCCATGCCCAGGCCAAGTACAGTGGCTTAGCATCTGCATTTACTTCTTGAGACCTAACACATTCTCTTATTTTCTGCACACCCTTTCATGTTCCTCTCCTGTTGGAGCCAGGTTAAGATATGGAGGGTGGCAGGAAGCAAAGACCGGGCCAACAGAGATTTAAGACTCCAGAGACCAGCATAGGTGTGCAGATCTAATTTTATTGTTTAGTATAAAACTTAATTACAATTTTCAGCCAATAAGGGTATGGTTACAACATCGAGGGCCAAATGGGAGATTGATTACACTGTCCTGCTGAATCTAATTTGTTCGCCCTTGACTCTGTGGGGGAGGGGGATAGTCAGTCACCATCCGAGCTTCCCTCCTTGCTCTGTCTCACTGTTTTGCCAGGAGCCACCTTAAGATCTCAGGCTGTGTACAGCTGAATCAGGATTCCCCACGCAGGCGCAGAAGGCAATGGCATCTTGCTCTCCAACCCACTTCTTCCTCCACTAGGTTCACTCTCAAATCCCCACACTCTCTTGTTTCAGATTTTCTTCTCTTTCCTTCTGATTCCTAACTGAAGTTTCTCTGTCATTTGGCTCATTTTATAAGCAAGACTTCTTCAAACATCCTGTCTGACAGTTAAGAAACAACCTTAAATGTTATTTAGATATATTTCTACCTCACTAATGGGAGAAAAATGGTCATCTTTTCATAAAGGCGGCACACATAGGCCAGCCTTTTTGTGAAAATGTATAGGAAGTGAGGTGATTTAATACATGCATCCTGGTGAGCTTGTCATGTGTGAATTAAAGAGTAGTTAATATTTCCTAGAATATCTATGATTTAGAGTTGGAGGGAAATAAGACAAAATACAAGTAAACATTTTTAAAAATTAAATTCATTTCCTTGGAAAGTCATTGTGCCTTGTAGAGAAGAATTCTTTTAGAAGTTGGAAATTGAATTGTAATAAATAATATATACTGTTGGCCCATTTGCACTAGGGATTATAGAAGTACAAAAGTAGGCATTACTATGTAGCCTGATGGTGATGAAATACAAAGATGAAGTCCTTGAAGCAGCCAGCAAGGGTAGCACATGGACAAAGGCAGAAAGCATTTCCCATACACTTTACATCCATTCCTGATTACAAGGCAGAACAGCTACCTTCATATGTTCTCTTTGTCCTCTAAAAATGTCAAGGGAAATTGGATAAAATATAAAATTTGAAGTCCAGTGAATAGCCAAAAATATACACATAAGCATCTGGCAAGCAATGTGGAAATTTTAGTATGATTGATTCAAAACAACTTTGGAAACAGATCATTACCTTACACCCTGGAAGTGATTTTATATATTTTTATCCACAACTGTCAAGGATCAAGTGGTCCCAATTTATTTGACTTACTGACTTTTTTCCCCCAGTACCAAGGATTGAAGTCATGACCACACTGTGTGTGTGTGTGTGTGTGTGTGTGTGTGTGTGTGTGTGTGTGTGTGTGTGAGAGAGAGAGAGAGAGAGAGAGAGAGAGAGAGAGAGAGAGATGCTAGTAAGCAGGCAATGGAACCCAGGGCCTTTCATATTCTGGGCTAGTGTCCTCATATTGAGATACCCCCAAACCAGATCCTTATTTTTCTATAAGCCAAATCCTTACTTCTGGTATTTTTTAGCTAGAATTTCTCTATAGTGCATTGCATGTTATACATTTCCTCTGTTCTTAAACATTTAACTTGCCTGAACAGGCCAACGCCTTCAGTGTAAGCTGCACATAAATGCCTACTGTTCACATTAGCCAAGTTATGGTGTCAGTGTAGCTGTCCTTCAACAGAAGACTATATCAAGAAATTGTGGTACATCTACACAATAAAGCTTCATTCAATCACAAAGAATAGAATTATCCCACTTGCATGAAAGTAGATGCAACTAGAGATCATCCGGTAAACCAACATAAACAGATGCAGCAAGGTAAATATTGTATGGTTTTGATCATTTATGGATCCTAGATCTTATTTGATACACAAAATCTTATATATGAGCACACAAGAGTATATATGACATGAAAACAGAAATGAGATTATGGGAAGGGAAGTAAATATCAGGAAGATGGAAGAGAAAGGAAAAATGATGAGGAGTAAATATAATTAAAGTAAGTGATGGTTTGAATCAAAATGGCCCCCAGAATCTCTTAGGGAGCAGTACCCTTAGGAAGTGTGGCCTTGTTGGAGGAAGTGTGTCACTGGGGGTGGGCTTTCAGGTTTCAGATGTTCAATCCAGGCCCATTGTCATGCTGTCTTCCTGCTTCCAGATGTAGAACTCTCAGCTATACCCCTGCCTGCATGCCACCATGCTTCCCACTATGACGGGACTAAACCTCTAACCTGTAAGGCAGCCCAGTAAATGTCTTTCTTTATAAAAGTTGTTGTGGTCTTGGTGTCTCTTCACAGCAACAGGGCACTTAGACAAAGTATATGATGTATTTGAATGAAAATGTCTTTGTGGAAACCTGTTTCTATGATAATTAGCATGCGCCAATGATAAATTAAATTAACACAGGTGTAGACAGTTTTTTAAAAGAAATAATTGAGCCTGCCTCACAAACACATGTTTCATGTTTTCTCTAAGTTGCAGAATCTTAGGGGGAGAGAGGGCAAGGCACACAAAGGGAAGACTGTCAAGTGTGTAGAAAGATGAAGAGGAGAACAAGAAAGAGAGCAATGGAGGAGCTAAGTGTAAGCAAGAACATCCCGAGGAATGGTAATGCCATCTCTACAATACACACAAGCCAAAGTCAAAGCGAACCTGTCACCATTTCAACTAAGATGGGAGTTAGGAACAATAGTAACAGAGAACATGTCAGCCATTGCAAGAGGTTGAGATGAAGCAGATCTGATGACTAATAGCAACATGAGGGGACTTCAGGGATGAGGTAACTTTTCTTTATCTTGTGGTAGCCACTCAAATCTTCATTTGTCAGAACTTCTACAGCTGAATGCTGAAAAGGACAGGTGTCCTGTATGTGTCAAAGATAAGCTGTACACTCTAATAACATAATTTGAAAATTGATGAGAGGCAGTTATGACCAAAAATTTAACACAAGAATGAGTGCTAGATAGTGTTTGTGTCCCTGAAAAAAAAAAAATCTCACAAGTGGCAGTCACACTAGTCACAGAAAAGGCACACATGTTAGTTCTATCAGGAGAATTTTAATTTATTTTTTATTATTATTATTAGTGTGTGTGTGTGTGTGTGTGTGTGTGTGTGTGTGTGTGTGTGTGTGTGTGTGTGTATGAATGACAGGGTCATAAATACCACAAGGAGGTGGTCAGAGGGAAACTCTATGAAGTCATTTCTCTCCTTTGACCTTTATGTGGGTTCCAGGGATTGAACTCAGGTCATCAAGCATATGCAGCTCTACCAAATGAGCCATCTCAATGGCCCAGGAAACTTTAAGAGACATTAATAAACTGAGAATTGTGCCCGTAGATTGTTGGACCCAATTATTTACTGATAATGGAGGTCGGAATTAAGACTGCTTCCCATTAGACAGTTGCAGCCTGTCACTAAATGGCTGCTGTTATATTCCATGGCCTGATTAATCATTGCTTGGGTGAGCAAATGCCCCATGACCCCCAACATGCAAATGAAATGTCTTCGCTTTTAAAAGTTGATATGAAAACCAAAAGGGAAATTAGCTGTACTATGTCTTTCGCCCATCTTAAGACTTATCACTTTGAAGCCTAGTTGTCTGGCTTGCCTGTCTGTCTGTATTCTCTACACATAGTAGCTACAGAGTATATAACTATACATTGAATGGCTAGACTCCAGGATGATTGATCAAGTACACAGAGGGATGGCAGCTCCTGCTGGCATGCTGGACATGGCACAAAGTCGACCCTGGTAAACAGAGTCTGGACGGACAAAAGTTAAAATGTAGCTACTTCCATGGGCATTTCCCAGTCTCTAGCTGGAAGAAACTTTCCCAGACCTTCCTCCTCCTCCAAGAGTGTTCAGCTCTTTCCTTCAGTTGCCTGGGTTTGTGCCTCACTTCTGTCTCTGTACCATGGGAGCTTTTAAGTGTCATAAGAGAATGGCATATTCCCACTTCATACTTCACTACAGTGACGTCAGTAAAAGAAAAATCATGTTCATTACAAATGTAATCCATGTAAGTACTTTCAAAGTTCCATAGCATTACATTGACTTTCCAATACACATCTTAAAGCCATTCAAAGTAAGTTCCACTTACCAGCCCTAGCAATGAATGGACCATAACATGTGTTGCCACGCCACCTACAGGGCGAGTGTTCCTGTCTGCTATTTTTTGTTAAACTCCAGTGAACAAAGACAGCTGCCAAACATTTTCTAGGTCATTTGTTCTGTTTATAAACAGAAAGTGTACACTATTTAACAAGATGTAATCATTTGCAAGCTAGATTTATGCAGAATGAAAGACGTGAAAGAGAGAGGAGGGAAATTAATGCAAGTCTTAAGTGCTTAATGACCCCATTAATTGAGAGAGAAGTAATTGCAGAAATTAAACAGAAGATGTAATGCCTTGGAATCATTAACTTATTCTGGGAGTACTGCTAATTTTACCAGGTGATCTTACTCTGAGAACTGACGATCAGTCTAATGCAATTGTTCTTTAATCTAGTTGAGCCTAAGAGACACTCAGAAAACTACATAGATCCCTAAAATCTGTTCATATTTCTTAGACCCTTCAAGACCCAGGCATGTGGATGTTTTAAAATATGACCCATTGATTCTTTCAATATTGATGTTTTATATCTGTGTGAGTGGGAAAAGGAACTTGGACACTCAGAGAGAGCACATTTGAAGACCAGGGACAATCTTGGGTGTCATCCTCAAGAATACCATCTACCTCCGTAGTGACAGGTTCTCTGATTGGCCTGAAACTCAATGATTATGCTAGGCTGGGCTTGACAGTGAGCCCCAGTGGTCCATCTATCTCCCCCCCAGCACTGTCATTACAAGCACATACCAGCGTATCTAGCATTTTTTATGGGTTCTGGTACTTGAATTCAAGTCCTCATGCTTGCAAGGTAAACATTCTACCAACTGAGCCATCTCCCCAGCCCACCTTCCATCTGTTGATTAATCTGATCCTGTTTAGAATTATCACTTATTGTAGGCACTACTGATTATTGAGGGTGACCAATTGTTCTGGAAATATCCCACCCAGTGTTACAGGATATCTACAGCATCCCTAGCCTCCACTCAGTAGCACTTATTTCTTTTGAGTTATACAGAGTAAGATGTCCCCAGGCATTGCCTTTTCCCCTGGGGGATAAAATTGCCAGCAGTTAGTGATACAATTTCCATTTTAAACAAGGCTGCCTGAGGATGCTCACTGCAGAAGAGGGATGACTTTATCAGCTCTGTCCTGTACTTGTATCACAAACGCCACATGGCTACTGAGCACTCAAAATGTGACCAGCACTACAGGGAACCAAATTTTGTTTCATTTTCTTTTTAATAAATTTATTTTTTTCATTATTGACTTTGCATTATTGCATAATTGATTTCTTTACATCCCATTCTCAGCTTCTCCCTCCTCCTCTTCTCCCAGTCCCTCTCTCTCCCCTCCCCTCCCCCATTCCTCCCCTCCCTTTCTCCTCAGAGAAGGCCTCCCTTGGATATCAACCAACCTTGTCATATTAAATTGCAGTAGGACTAGGTGCATCTTCTTCTGTTGAGGCTACACAAGGCAACCCAGTTAGGGGAAAGGGTCCCCAAGGCAGGCAACAGAATCAGGGACAGCCTCTGCTCCTGCTGTTAGGAAGCACATGAAGACCAAGCTGCGTGTTTGTCACATATGTATAGGGGGCCTAAGTCTATCCCATTCATGCCTTCTGGTTAATGGTTCAGTTGCTGTGAGCCCCTATAGTTAATCCTGTAGGTGTTCTTGTGGTATCCTTGACCTCTCTGGATCCTTCAATCCTTCCACCCCCTCTTCCACAAGATTCCTCAATGGTACCTAATGTTTGGCTGTGGGTCTTTGCATCTGTTTCCATCAATGCTGGATGAAGCCTCTCAGAGGACAGTAATGCTAGGCTGCTGTCTGCAAGTATAGCATAATATCAATAATAGTGTCAAGGTAGGCACTCACCCATGGCATGGGTCTCCAGTTGGGTCAGTCATTGGTTAGCCATTTCCTCAATTTCTACTCCCTCTTTGTCCCTTCACATCCTGTAGACAGGAAAAATTGTGGGTCAAAGGTTCCTGTGGTTGGGGTGATGTCCCCATCCCTCCTTTGGAATACTTGCCTGGTTATAGGAGGTAGCAGTTTCAGGTTCCTTATGCCCTATTGCTAGGAGTCTTAGCTAGAGTCACCTTCATAGATTCCTGGGAGTTTCCATTGTCCTAGGTTTGTAGCTTATCCCAGAGATGCTCTCCAGTTGTCTTTTCCAGTAATCTCTCCCTCTGTCCTCCCTATACTTGGTCCCTCCTGTTTCCCTCCCCACCCCATCTTCCACACAGTTCTCTCTCTCTCTCTCTCTGTCTACCCCCAATGTCTATTTTATTTTCCCTTCTCGGTGAGATTCAAGAATCCTCCCTTGGGCCATCCTTATTACTTAGCTTCTTTGGGTCTGTGAATTGTAGCATTATTATCCTAAATACTACAGCTAATATCCACTTATAAGTGAGTACATAGCATGTTTGTCTTTCTGGGTCTGGGTTACCTCACTCGGAATGATCTTTTCTGGTTCCATCCATTTACCTGCAAATTTCATGATATTGTTTTTAATAGCTGAGTAGTATTCCATTGTGTAAATGTACCGCACTGTCTTTGTAATTCCCACCAAAATTCCAACACGAGTCTTTACAGACCTTGAAAGAATAGTACTTAACTTCGTGCAGAACAACAAAAGACCCAGTACAGCTAAAACAGTCCTGAACAATAAAGGAAAGTGTAGAGGAATCACCATCTCTGATCTCAAGATGTACTACAGAGCAATAGTAATAAAAACTGCATGCTATTGGTATAGGAACAGGCAGATTAATCAAGGGAATTGAATAGAAGATCTGAGATAAATCCACATACCTATGGACACTTGATTTTTGACAAAGAAGTCAAAATCATACAATGGGAAAAAAGACAGCATCTTTAACAAATTGTGCTGGTCTAACTGGATGCTTGCATGTCACAGAATGCAAATAAATCTATATCTATCACCCTGCACAAAACTAAGGTCAAATTGGATCACAGACCTCAACATAAACTCAGATACACTAAATCTGATAGAAGAGGAAGTAGAGAATAGCCTTGAACACATTGGCACAGGAGACAACTTCCTGAACAGAAGAACACCAACAGCTCAGGCACTAAAATCAACAATTAATAGATGGAGCCTCGTGAAACTGAAAATCTTCTGTAAGTCAAAGGACACTAAATAGGACAATAAGGCAGCCTACAGAATGGGAAAAGATTTTCACCAACCCTAGACAGAAAGAAGGCTAATATCCAAAATAAAGAAAGAATTCAAGAAATTAGATATCAACAAACCAAATAACTCAATTAAAAAAATATGGTACAGAGCTAAAGAGATTATTCTCAAAAGAGGAATCTCTAATGGCTGGGAAGTACTTAAAGAAATGTTCAATATCCTTAGTCATCAGAGAAATGCAAATCAAAACAACGCTGAGATTCCATCTTATACCTGTCAGAAGGGCTAAGATCAAGCAACATCACATTCTGGCTGGATTGTGGAGCAAGGGGAGCACTCCTCCGTTGCTGCTGGGAGTACAAGCTTACACAGACGCTTTGGAAATCAATTTGGCAGTTTCACAGAAAACTAGGAATAGTTCTACCCCAGGACCCAGTTAAACCACTCCTGGGTATACCCCAAACATGGTCCGACATACCACTTGCTCAAGAATGTTCATAGCAGCTTTATTTGTAATAGCCAGAAACTAGAAACAACCCAGACGTCCCTCAACTGATGAATTTAATTTTAAAGTTTTGTATGACTAGTGGCCATTATATTAGACAGCACAAATTTACCCCCGGTCTTCTTGTAAGCAATACAGTCCATACAATTTCCCCTTAAGTGCTTCTGAGCTCTGTTATGTCAAACTAAAGTGTAAAAATATAAAAATCTTCCTACCTTCCCCTGCCTCAGAGAATAACCTTAGGATGTTGAGACCAAAGAAAGATCTGCTTTTGTTTTCTAAGGGTTGCCTTGGAAACAGTTTTGTTAATCATCTTTGACATCCAGGTTGTCAGAGTTGAAACAACCTGTCTGGACAGTCTTGTGACAGTCCCAGTAATGACCTTCTCTGAATGTCAGTCCTTAACAATTTCTTACGAAAAGTTTTCCGTCTTGTTCACTTGTTTTTTTTTTTTTTCATCAATTCTTAGAAGATTAAACACATAGATAGCATATAATCCAGAATGCCATTTCTTTTTCCCCAAGAGAAACCAAAGCATATTCATATGAATACTTATATTCAAATGCTGGTACCAGTATTACTAATAGCCCAAAGGTGGAATAACCCAGATGTTCTTCTGCTGATGAATGGATAAGCAAAATATGCTGTAAACATGTGGAATGACTATACAATAGAAAACTATTTGGTAATTAAAAGAATAGAACTAGTGATATGCTATACAGCCCAAAAGAACCTTAAACTGATGCTAAGAGAAAGACACAAAAGACCATCTGATTCCATTTACCTGAAGTGCCCAAAATAGAAAACTTCATGGAGCAGAAACTATATTAATGGTTGCCCAAGGCTGAGGTGAATGGCGCCAGAGAAAGTTGATGATGATAGCTATTAGACACAGGATTTCTTCTGGAGGTAATGGAAGATTCTAAAGTTAAATGGTGGTGATAGTTGTACAATTCTGTGCCTGTGCTAAAAAAAAAAAAAAAAAAACCTATGTATCTTATTTGCATAAATTACATGTTAAATGAATTATATCCAAATTAAGATATTTGTTTGCAAATTCTATCATATTAGTAGACCCAATGAAAAAACATGTTTAAGCATACTAATTGGCATACTATATATATATATATTTGAATTAGAAGTAGCTTGTGGGCTGTGCAAGTGTGTGTGTGTATGTGCATGCAGTGCATGCATGTGTGGGTGCATTTATGTGTGCATGTGAGCTCATGTGAGCATGTATGCATGCACACACGTGCACCAAAGGTCAGTGTCAAGTATTGTCTTCAGCTGTTCTCCATTTCATTTTTTTTTTTTAAATCAAGGTCTGTCATTGAGCTTTCTGATTGGCTAGAGTTAGTCAATAAGCTCCCAATGCTGGGATTATAGGCACATATTGCCAAATCTGGCTTGTACATGAATGCTGGGGATCTGAACTCTGGTCTCATACTATGTGACAAATGCTTTACCTACTGACCTAACTCCCCAGCCCTGGAAGTGGATTTTGAAAATATTATTCCAGAGTCTGTGCCATCAGGCTCCATGGCCAAATAGCACCAGGAGAAAGCTAGCCTCCCAGGAGTGTGGACAAGCCTGTAAGCAGAGGTAAGACAAACAGTACTGCGCAGCAGGACCCATCTGGAACTCTCAGGACACAGGGACTAAGGAGCAGCCTGGGACAGGAGTCGTCCAGTTTCCATCTGTGGCCAGGGACCTCAGTCTGTGCCACAGGACTCCATAGCCAAATAGCACCAAAAGAAAGCTAGCCTCCCAAGCGTGTGGACAAGCCTGTGATCGGGAGTAAGGCCAGCACCTCTGCTCAGAGGGTCCAGCTCAGAACCCTAAGGACACAGGGACTGAGGAGTGGCCTTCTGGTTTCCTTCTGCATCAGGGAGCTGATCCTGTAACACAGGGCTCCATACTCAAATAGTGCCAGGAGAGAGCTAAGCTCCCCGGAGTACTGACACACCTTCGAGCACCAGAAGACCACCACTTCTGTTCAAATTCCTCAATCAAGAGGGACCCTCACAGAGCCATCAGGGCATAGGAACCAAGGAATAGCTGGGGACAGGATCCTTATGGTTTCTGTCTGTGCCTCAGAGCTGACCCTGAACCACAGCTCTCCAAACCCAAATTCCTGTCAAAGAGAGCTGGTCTCCAAAGAGTAGTGATGCAAAGACTTGCAGGAGGGACAAGCCACAGTCAGAGAGAGCAAGACCAGCTAACACCAGAGATAACCAGATGGCGAAAGGCAAGGGCAAGAACATAAGGAACAGAAACCAAGGCAACTTGGCATCATCAGAACCCAGTTCTCCCACCACAGTGAACCCTGGATACCCCAACACACCAGAAAAGCAAGATTCAGATTTAAAATCACTTCTCATGATGATGATAGAAGACTTTAAGAGGGAAATAAATAACTCCCTTAAAGAAATACAAGAGAACACAGGTAAACAGCTAGAAGCCCTTAAAGAGGAAATATAGGAAAACACAATCAAACAGGTGAAGGAAATGAACAAAACCATCCAGGATATAAAAATGGAAATAGAAACAATAAAGAAATCACAAAGGGAGACAACCCTGGAGAGAGAAACCCTAGGAAAGACATCAGGAGTCATAGATGCAAGCATCACCAACAGAATACAAGAGTTAGAAGAGTGAATCTCAGGTGCAGAGGATACCATAGAAAACACTTACACAAGAGTCAAAGAAAATGCAAAAAGCTCCTAACCCAAAACATCCAGGAAATCCAGGACACAATGAGAAGAAGAAATCTAAGGATAATAGGTTTAGCAGAGAGTGAAAATTCCCGACTTAAAGGGCCAGTAAATATCTTCAACAAAATTATAGAAGAAAACTTCCCTAACCTAAAGAAAGAGATAAACATAAACATTTAAGAAGCCTACAGAACTCCAAATAGATTGGACCAGAAAAGAAATTCCTCCCGTCACATAATAGTCAACACACCAAATGCACAAAACAAGGAAATATTAAAAGCAGTAAGGGAAAAAGGTCAAGTAACATATAAAGGCAGACCTATCAGAATTACACCAGACTTCTCACCAGAGACTAGGAAAGCTAGAAGATCCTGGGCAGATCTCATACAGACCCTAAGAGAACACAACTGCCAGCCCAGGCTGCTATACCCAGCAAAACTCTCAATTACCATAGATGGTGAAACCAAGATATTCTATGAAAAAACC
>CM052705.1:26386230-26411606 GCA_028551405.1 Uromys caudimaculatus
TTCAATTCCCCAATAAAAAAGACATAGACTAACAGACTGGATACATAAGCAGGACCCAGCATTTTGCTGCATACAGAAAACACACCTCGGTATTAAAGACAAACACTACTTCAGAGTAAAGGGCTAGAAAACAATTTTCCAGGCAAATGGTCCCAAGAAACAGGCTGGAGTAGCCATTCTAATATCAGATAAAATCGACTTTCAACCAAAAGTCATCAAAAAAGATAAGGAAAGACACTTCATACTCATCAAAGAAAAAATCTACCAAGAAGAACTCTCAATTCTGAACATCTATGCTACAAATGCAAGGGTACCCACATTCATAAAAGAAACTTTACTAAAGCTCAAAGCACACATCGAACCTCACACAATAGTAGTGTGAGATTTCAACACCCCACTCTCATCAATGGACAGATCTTGGAAACACAAACTAAACAGAGACACAGTGAAACTAACGGAAGTTATGGACCAAATGGATTTAACAGATATCTATAGAACATTTCATCCTAAATCAAAAGAATATACCTTCTTCTCACCACCTCATGGTACCTTCTCCAAAATTGACCATGTAACTGGTCACAAAACAAATCTCAATAGATATAAGAAGATTGAAATAATCCCATGCCTCCTATGAGATCACTACAGATTAAAGCTGGCCTTCAATGGCAACAAAAACAACAGAAAGCCCACATACACATGGAAGTTGAACAATGTTCTACTCAATGATAACTTGGTCAAGGAAGAAATAAAGAAGAAAACTAAAGACTTCCTAGAATTTAATGAAAATAGAAGTACAACATATCCAAACTTATGGGACAAAATGAAAGCAGTGTTAAGAGGAAAACTCAGAGCTCTGAGTGCCTCCCAAAAGAAACTGGAGAGAGCATACACTAGCAGTTTAACAGCACACCTGAAAGCTCTAGAACAAAAGGAAGCTAATACACTCAAGAGGAGTAGAAGGCAAGAAATAATCAAACTCAGGGCTGAAATCAACCAAGTAGAAACAAAAACAACTATACAGAGAATCAACAAAACCAGGAGATGGTTCTTTGAGAAAATCAACAAGATAGATAAACCCTTAGCCAGACTAATCAGAGGGCACAGAGACAGAATCCAAATTAACAAAATCAGTAATGAAAAGGGAGATATAACAACAGATTCTGAGGAAATTCAAAAAATCATCAGATCCTACTACAAAAGCCTATACTCAACAAAATTGGAAAATCTGGATGAAATGGCCAATTTTCTAGACAGATACCAAATAACCAAAGTTAAGTCAGGATAGGATAAACCATCTAAACAGTCCCATAACCCCTAAAGAAATAGAAGAAGTCATTAAAAGTCTCCCAACCAAAAAAAGCCCAGGACCAGATGGGTTTAGTGCAGAACTATATCAGTCCTTCAAGGAAGACCTAATACCAATACTGTTCAAACTATTCCACAAAATAAAACAGAAGGAAAACTACCCAATTCATTCTCTGAGGCCACAGTTACACTGATACCAAAACCTCATAAAAACCCAACAAAGAAAGAAAACTTCAGACCTATTTCCCTTATGAATATCAATGCAAAAATAGTCAATAAAATTCTCGCAAAACAAATCCAAGAACACATCAAAAGGATCATTCCTCATGATGAAGTAGGCTTCATCCCAGGGATGCAGGGATGGTTCAATACCCGGAAATCCATCAGTGTAATCCACTACATAAACAAACTCAAAGAAAAAAGCCACATGGTCATTTCATTAGATGCTGAAAAAGCATTTGACAAAATTCAGCATCCCTTCATGATAAAAGTCTTGGAAAGATCAGGAATTCAAGGCCCATACCTAACATAGTAAAACCAATATACAGCAAACCAGTAGCCAACATCAAACTAAGTGGAGAGAAACTTGAAGCAATTCCATCAAAATCAGGGACTAGACAAGGCTATCCACTCTCTCCCTATCTATTCAGTATACTACTTGAAGTTCTAGCTAGAGCAATTAGACAACAAAAGGAGATCAAAGGGATACAAATTGAAAAGGAAGAAATCAAAATATCACTCTTTGCATATACTTAAGTGACCTGAAAAACTCCACCAGAGAACTGCTACAGATGATAAACAACTTCAGCAAAGTGGCCGGATACAAAATTAACTCAAACAAATCAGTAGCCTTCCTATACTCAAAGGACAAACAGGTTGAGAAAGAAATTAGGGAAATGACACCCTTCACAATAGTCACAAACAATGTAAAGTATCTTGGTGTGACTCTAACCAAACAAGTCAAAGATCTGTATGACAAGAACTTCAAGTCTCTGAAGAAAGAAATCAAAGAAGACCTCAGAAGATGGAAAGATCTGTCATGCTCATGGGTTGGGAGGATTAATATAGTAAAAATGGCCATCCTGCCTAAAGTAATCTACAGATTCAATGCAATCCCCATCAAAATTCAAAATCAATTCTTCATAGAATTAGAAAGAGCAATTCTCAAATTCATTTGGAATAACAAAAAAACCAGAATAGCAAAGACTATTCTCAATAATAAAAGAACTTCTGTGGGAATCAGCATCCCTGACCTCAAGTTGTACTATAGAGCAGTAGTGATAAAAACTGCATGGTATTGGTACAGCGACAGGCAGGTAGATCAATGGAATAGAATTGAAGACCCAGAAATGAACCCACACACCTACGGTCACTTGAACTTTGACAAAGGAGCTAAAACCATCCAGTGGAAAAAAGACAGCATTTTCAACAAATGGTGCTGTTCAACTGGTGGTCTACATGTAGAAGAATGCAAATTGATCCATTCCTATCTCCCTGTACAAAGTTCAAGTTCAAGTGGATCAAGGACCTCCAAATAAAACCAGATACACTGAACCTAATAGAAGAGAAAGTGAGGAAAAATTTCAAACACATGGGCACAGGGGGAAAGTTCCCGAACAGAACACCAATGGCTTATGCTCTAAGATCAAGAATCGACAAATGGGACCTCATGAAATTGCGAAGCTTCTGTAAGGCAAAGGACACTGTCAATAGGACAAAATGGCAACCAACAGATTGGGAAAAGATCTTTACCAATCCTACATCTGATAGAGGGCTAATATCCAATATATACAAAGAACTCAAGAAATTAGATGCCAGAGAACCAGATAACTCTATCAAAAAAATTGGGAACAGAGCTAAACAAAGAATTCTCAACTGAGAAAACTCAAAGGGCTGAGAAGCACCTAAAGAAGTGTTCAACATCCTTAGTAATAAGGGAAATGGAAATCAAAACAACCTTGAGATTCCACTTCACACCAGTCAGAATGGCTAAGATCAAAAACTCAGGTGACAGCAGATGCTGGTGAGGATGTGGAAAAAGAGGAACACTCCTCTATTGCTGGTGGGATTGCAAGCTGGTACAACCACTCTGGAAATCAGTTCGGTGGACCCTCAGAAAATTGGACATAATACTACCTGAAGACCCAACCATATCACTCCTTGGCATATACCCAGAAGATGCTCCAACATGTAATAAAGACACATGCTCCACTATGTTCATAGCAACCATATTTATAATAGCCAGAAGCTGGAAATAACCCAGATATCCCTCAACAGAGGACTGAATACAGAAAATGTGGTACATTTACACAATGGAGTACTACTCAGCTATTAAAAACAACGACTTCATGAAATTTGCAGGCAAATAGATGGAACTTGAAAATATCATCCTGAGTGAGATAACTCAGTCACAAAAGAACAAACATGGTATGTACTCACTGATAAGCAGATATTAGCCCAAAAGTTCGGAATACCCATGATTCAATTCACAGCAACTGTTAGACTGAGCATGGGGTCCCAGATAGAGGTGTTGGAGAAGGAACTGAAAGAGCTGAGAGAGTTTGCAACCCCATGGAGGGAGCAGCAGTGTCAACTGGTCAGCCCCCCATCCCAGTGCTCCTAGAGACTGGACCACCAACCAAAGAATACATACGGAGGATCCCATGGGGCTGGCCACATATGTGGCAGAGAAGGGCCTTATTGGCCATCAGTGGGAGGAGAGGCCCTTGGGTCTGAGAGTGCTAGATGCCCCAGTATAGGGGAATGCCAGGGAGGAAAGACAGGAGTGGGTGGGTGGGTGGGGTAATACCCTCATAGAAGCACAGGAAAGGGGTGTGGAATAGGGGGTTTCCAAAGGGGAGACCTGGAAAGGGGAAAACATTTGAAATGTAAATAAAGTATCAAAAAATAAAAATTTTTTAAAAAAAGAAACTGAGGAGTGGGCAAGTGGGGAGATTGTGCTAGTTAGGTTAACCCGACACAAGCTAGAGTCTGGGAAGAAGAGACCTCAACCGGAAAAATTCTCTCACCAGATTGGCTATGGGCAAGTCTATGGTACATTTTCTTGCTTGTTGACTGATGCAGAGAGTGCTACCTGACTAGAGTAGAGTACAGAAGCAGGCTGCAAGGACCTGGCTTCCTCCAGTGGAAGTACTGTGGAACTACAAGCTGAAATAAACCTTTTCCCCCTCTAAATAAATAAATAAACAAACAAACAAATAAATGAATGAATGAATGAATGAATGAATGAATGAAAGAAAACATTATTCCAAAATAACCTTTACGCTATCTGTCACCTCCTCTTTTATAGAATAACTGATGTGGCCAGGACCTGTACCCAAACATGGCTGAAAACTCTGGAGGTCAGTCCTAATTCAACAAACTCCTCCTACTTTAACAGATTACAGGGCAGTATATACATATGAAAGACACCTTTGGAGTGACCCCAGTCCACACTAACAGGACCCACTCTTGCAATACCTGATTCTTGCCACCTCTTAAATCATCCTCCTCCAGAATAATGGTCACATGATCACTACCTAAAAGAAAAGATTAATAGGAAAAGACATTTCCAACATCCACCCTCATTCTGTCACAAGTCAAGCTGGTCAGATGTTGCCCTGGGTACTGGAGCCACCCTGAGTCAAGGAGCATAACCAACCTGGGCAGGGTTAAATGTCTGTGATTTTAGGATCATAAGCTCTCCCTGCAGTCTGCGAGCCCATTTGCCACTTCTAAAGGCACTAACAGATCAGATCAGCTTTACAAGAAATGAATACCCTTCTGGGCTTTTGGGTCTAAAGTGAGAGATCCGGATCAAAAGAAACAATCAGATTCACAGTGATTGCTCCTGCATGTTCAGGACACCATCAAGTATACAGAAAGGAGAAGCAGGGACAAATATATAGGGAAGTACAATCTCACATCATGTAAACCAAAGGAAGTAGCAAAACTCCTTATAAGCCAGGTGTAGTGACACAGGCCTTTAATCCCAGAATAGAGGTTAGGGACAGTTTTTTAGTTCAAAACCACCCTAGTCTACATAATGAGTTTTATATCAGACAGAACTTCACAGTGAGACCCTGACTTTTATATACATATACATATATATATACACACACACACATATTAAAAAGTATTTCATGGAATTAAAGAATTCAAGTGGCTAGAAAGAAACGGTGTTGAATTGCCTGAGACAAGCAGAAGTTCTTTTTGGAGGTAAGAACTGACTTGTAAAACAAAACACGGTGGAAAAATGTCAATTCAGGAAACTGCTCAGTGTTACGTAGGTTTGAAACAGAGACACCCTGTAGTTGACAGTAACTTAAGGACTTTCTAAAGCACTAGAAGAGAGGCGTTGGAAGGTCCCCAATGATGTACCAGAAACAGATGGAAATGTCTTTTCCTGGTTAGATCACTGCAGATTGTACTAGACATGCATTGACTGGTCACACTACATTTCCATGACTATAATTAAAAATGACACAACTGAAGCACCAAGCTGTGTCTAAGGAGCCTTGTTCCCAGCCCTTCTTCCATGTACCTAGGAGACAGATGGATGCTGAGAGGCTAGGCAGAGAGCTAAGTAGCTTGGAACATCTCTGGAATGAGTTCGATTTATCTGGAAAGCTTTCGTCATCTTCAGACAGGCTGTGTTGACTGTGCTCTGTTTTTCTCTGATGTCTAATGACAAGCTGTGTTGACAATACACTGACTGTGTTCTGTCTAATGGCAGTCCTGATTCTCTCTGGCTGGTGACATTAGAAGTAGCCCTGCATACGTCCTTCCACAGCCCTCCAACTGCTATATTCAAGTCTCTGATTTCATGCTTTCTCACTAGACAGTGAGCTTCCCAGGAACTGAAACTTGCTGCCGTTCATGTGACCTTTGCTTATCGACAGTGTCTTATCAAAGTTTATAGGAATGGCCAGGAATATTTTCCCATCTTGAGTGGATGTTGTTTCAGTTTCACGTGCTCCCTAGGGCAACTGGCTCCTTCCCAGACAAAGCAACACAAAGATTAACCCCATTCCTGGACTTTGCTTTCAAAGCCTTGTAGTAAAACGAAATGCCTTCTTTTACTGAGTCCCACTAATGTGGAGACTAGGCTCCAAACCAGATGCCTTACAAAGAACTCATCAAGAAAGTGGAGATGGTATCATTGTATTGACTTCCGGTACGATACTTTTCAAATGCTATTGTCATACTGACTTCATACAGTCATATCATATTCCTGAAAACCGGCACAAGGATGAGAGTAAACTATTACTCCAGTCATGTTTGTGTTAGATGTTAAAGAAGCAAATGTCTCAGGGATACCCACAGGAGCCTGAATAGGTCATGTGCCTTCCCTGTTCCCTATCTTCATGGGAGGAGTTAGGCTGGAGGGACACGGCAATAAAGTCATGGAAGATTATGATTAATATATCAAGCATGTACCTAGATCATGGTATGAAATTCACAGACTACCCAGGACTTCTTCTGATTTTGTGTTTGTTTCAACTCTTTCTTTCTCAAAAAAAAAAAAAAAGCTTTGCCAATTATAACACAATAGATGTTTTGGACAAGAGACACATTTTCACCAATTCCTTGAGTTATGATCTTTCCATTTGCACCCAGGAAGCATTGTAATGGACACTGTTCCTTTGTTCTGGTCTGTCTGTATCCGTGTTGACACTATCTCAGTTTGAAAAGAGACTGATAGATAAAAGCTGTGGGTAACCCCAGGGCAACAGCAGACATTATCACCAATGCTGTAAGTTCTTTGGCAGCTCTTGGTCCCGTTCTGAGGTGAGAGAGATTTGGATAAGGAAAATGTTTGGTTTTAGTTTCAGAGAGCACAGACACAGGTGGACTTCGAACTGAAGAAATCTGTATTTGCCAAAACCTTTGGCCAGAGTTATAAATCTGTGTGCTGCGTGGCAGTGATGTCCCTGACTCTGAACACGGGACAAAGAGCATTTTCCTTAGTCACACAGAGCAAAAATTAGAAGCAGCAGAAACCAGTGCCCAAGCTGCTTGCCTCTGTCCCAGAGGTGTGTCTGTCTTCAGTTTTGTCCCTCAAGTAGAGACTACTGAAGTGGTCAGACTCCAAACCTTCGGTTTTAAATGATCCAATTAGAACCCAAAATCATCCCAAAGCTCATCATTTAAAATGATGGTGACTTTGACCAGTTTGGCTCCTACAGTCCTTCCTCCCCTTCTTCTACAGGATTCAGTGTATTCACTAATGTTTGGCTGTGGGTCTCTGCATCTGTCTCCACCAGCTGCTGTATAGAGCCTCTCTAATGGTGATTATGTCAGGCTTCTATCTACAAGAATAGTAGAATAACTAACATTGGGAAGAATTTTATTTTTGGCCAAGTATGTTTGAGAAAACCCACAGAATCAACAAACCTGGACTCATAGGGGCTCACTGAGACTGAACCGGCCATCAAGGAGCCTACATGGATCTAACCTAGGCTCTCTCCTATATGTTATAGTTGTATAGCTTGGTGTTTTTGTGGGACTCCTAACAGGGGGAGTGGTCGTGGTTTCTGATGCTTTTGCCTGCTTTTGGGACCCTTATTCTCCTACTGGGATGCCCCACCCAGGCTTGATCTGAGGAGAGGTGCCTAGTCTTATTGCAACTCGATATGCCATGGTTGGTTGTTACTCCTGGGAGACCTGCCAGAGGAACGGATGGGGGAGGGGATGGAGGGAGAGACTGGGAGGAGAGGATGAAAGTGCAGCTGTAGTCAGGATGTAATTTATGGAAAAATAAATTAATAAAAATATCAGTCAATAAATAAAATGATGGTGAGCTAAATATTTCATGGAGTCATATGACTTTAAAGTAGGCAAAGGTTTCAGTGTCAGAGTGTTACTTCATTCTGAAACAAGTGACCCAGATACAGTGCCCCAAAGTCCCACAATTCCCAGAAAACTTGCCAAGTTTCATTATAACAATTTATTTCCAACTCACGAATACTTTTTATCATCGTTTAGTCATTGTTCACGATCCCACTATAACCTATTTTATTCACCAGGCTTTTTGTGATTAAAGATGAACTTAAGCAATGATGGATCACAAGTGAAAATGTAAACACCAGGTTCTAGTTCTGATTGGTTTTTTTAGCCCTACATTTTGCAACTGATTGGATAGGCCATTAAAGCATACTTACACAGGGACTTTGTTCACAATAAGGTGTGAAAATTGTGAAATCAGGCCAGATCCTTGCTAGCCCCACTTTGCAGCGAGTGGGTTACCACAGAGTTCTTATCAAAGATACCAACATCTGGATAATTGATTGAGAGAAAGTGATTGAGTGGGTGAAAATAAGAAGATGAAAGTTTGTGACCCTGCACTGACTAGTGTAGCCAACAGCTTCTAGAGCTGCCCTATAGAAGTAGAGACTGGTCTTAGCAGGATGGTTTCTATAAATGAGGGAAATGTAATCAGGTATAGATTGGATAAGAAAGAGTACCAGGTAAGGGCTGGCCTGAGTTCTGTTGGCCTTGGCTCCATCTATTGATTTTAATGACATCTACTTTAGGTTGATCTTAAATTGTTCTATAAGTTCTATAGAATCTTATGGGTCATCTAAAATCATGTTACTTAAAAAATATTAATTCTTTGTATCTGGGATTAATGCAACCTGCGTGTCTGTCTCTGTCTCTCTCTCTCTCCTCTCTCTCTCTCTCTCTCTCTCTCTCTCTCTCTCTCTCTCTCTCCTTCTCTTTCTATTGTACTGGCCAATTCTGACCAATTTTCAAATCAGAAATTTCAATTTTTAAAAAAACCAGTCACCATTACTGGCTATAATTGAAAAGAATCCTCACTAAATGCTCTCAGTATCTGGACTCCAAGCTGTGTGGCTCTCAGGAGGAAATAAATGTCTCATATCACTGTGATGTCAGCTTTTCATTGCTGTGAAAATACTAGGAAACCAACCTTAAAAGATAAAAGTTTATTTTGGCTCATACTTGTAGATAAACATTAAGTCCATAGAACCTCATTGGATTAAGCCCCATGATGACACTCCACCATGGCAAGGGCACATGGCAGAGGGAAACCATTTAAGTTGGGATTAAGTACCAGGCAGAGTAGAGCCAGGGGGCAGAGAGGGGATGAGGTCTGACAATCTCCTTTTGTTGGAGGCAAGCCCCTACGATTTAAACTTAGATCTTACTTCAAGATCCTGAAGATGAACTTGGGAGGTTCACTGGATCTCTTTGTCCCTTTTCCTAACGAGGCCACATTGAATAAAACTCCTTTTTCTGCATCCACCATTAATGTTCCCCTTAACTGGCTTATTGAAGATGGCCAGACCTGTCTTGGGGCACAGGTTGTGACCCCCAAGTCTGATGATAGAATTACTGAGATCCTAACTACAGCAGGCTACAGCAGTGTGAGCACTACTCCATGACAAATTTTGGAAGAGCCAGGACATTTGCCACTACAACCCTTCAAGTTGCCTTGTTCAGTGACTCAGGAGGCATAATCCTTCACATCTTACTCACCGTTTAGGAAGTTATAGCCTCTGAGGAGAGACTTCAGAGACTAAGCATGGAATGAAAGAACACAAGCGTAAGTGGTAATATTCTTGCTATCTTTTTCCCATAATTTGCTTCATTGTTTTCTGTGGTGTTTCAGATGCATGTTGTTGACTAGTGTCTATAGCACATCATCTTCTCATCAAATATATTATTAACTGATTTCTAGAAGAGTTTTCATTCATTTTAGTATTTTCATGAAATAGTGTTTAATGTGGTTAGAATGCATACTAATATTCAAAATGATTTATTGTCAAATCTCTTCATTGTAAAATGGATAATTCTGATTCCTCCTTTACCATAGCAAGGAAACTAGATATGGATTTAAACACCAAATGAATCAGAATTGGTTTTCAGAACATAAATCACACAAAGACCTGAACATTCCCTACAGGTCACTGTAAACAGACAATTGATACACAAATCTAGATAAATATGTAGATACATAAACTCCCCACTAGATTACTTTCTTCTAGGCTGGATACCTTAAGCCTGCTACCTGGCACCCACACTTTACTTTATCATTGAAAATGCATAAATGTCACATACTAGTGTTGTCTTAATATCAAACCAAAAATCACAACTTCTTCATACCTTCACAGGGAGAACAGGGAAAACAACTCAATAAGGGAGAAAAAAAATGCCCATCCAAAACGAGATATGGTGGCACACACCTTTAGCACCAGTAATCAGGAGACAGAAGTAGACAGATCTCTATGAGTTTGAGGCTAGCTACCCTGGTTTACTTAGTTAGCTACAGACAAACCAGGACTACAAAATAAGATCCTGTTTCAAAAAAAAACTGCCCAAAGAAAAGCTCAGGACCCCTTGTCAATCAGATCATTTTGGACATCTTTTCTGAGATGTTAGTAGATTCTGAAAGAAAGAAAGTGAGGTTTGTATTCTCTGCAGATCAAGGATGAAGAGATTAAGAAAACAAGATTTATCCATTGCCACAAAGAAAAAAATTTTCACTGATATAAATTCATTTGAAATATATTGTGTGGAATGAGAGAATTTGAAGATTCTGTATGAAATCACCCAGTTTGACCTTTACTTTTAAATGATCAATAAAGATTTTCTGAATGGTTTCCCATGCCTTTAGACTGTGTTAAAGTGGGATTCAACACACGGTATCTTTCAGATCCTGAACTATTTCAAAGCATCTTTTGATAACACTTCCCAATACCTTACTAATACCAACCACTCAGTTTATATCTAGCCTAAATCCTTCCTGATATTATACAGCCATTTATTTTCTTTGGTACCCTGAGAGACAAACATGCCTCCTTTTATGAAATATTTTCTCAGTATGTAAGCCACCCTCTTCTGCAACTCAAAATCAATAATACATATAGGAAATGCACTCAAAGAATTCTTTAATTTTCCCAATAAGGAAAGCAACCTGAAATGGCACTGCTTACTGTTTACACATATTCACTCTGTTATTTTGAGCAAGTGATATAATGTCTTTGAACTTTAATTTCTTTTGTAATATAGATAATATTTTTTTTAAAAAAAAATGTAGTGAAGTATCGGCACAGTACAGAGAAATTTGAGTGTTTATCTGTGGCTTATGGGAACTCAAAACGTGCAACAGTTGTAGAAAGCAATGCATCAGTTCCTTAAAAGGCAGTAAACACAGCAGCAGTGTCCCATTTATCAGTTCCACCTCTAGGTATGTGTCCAAAAGAATTAAGGACAGGGACCCAGAAAGATACCTTCACACTGTTGTAGAGCAATTTCCTCCAAGAATAAAACCTGTCATCTTCAAGGGTAGCTTAAGACACAGGATATTCACAGTGGTATTAAACATCAGGATGTTCTAAAGGGAACTGAAAATTTCTATCCTGTAGGGTAGCTCCTTAAGCTCAGAAAGGAAACAACTCAAAAATCTTCAGGAAGTCCCTGAAATTAACCAGATTCACTAGGCTCCCTCTCTCCCCAAGCATATGTGAGCAATAAGGACTACTGAGAGTCACTGCCATGCAAGCTGAGCTGTCTGGAAAAAGCAGATACAAATGGAGCTGCCTATGAGAGGCTCAGGCCAACTGATCTGTCTGCAAAGGAGGTTCTTCAACTTTTGTGATTGGTTACCCATTCTAGGTGGGCTTTTAGTGATGCAGCTGTCCTCTGAGTCACAGCGGCTCCTATAAGCAATCCCACACCCATATCCCTCTATGTAACTCAATAAAACCTATTAGTTGAACTTTGGTAGCATCCTTACTTGGGCTCTTGGATTCCTATCTGGGTAAATAAACATTTGTTCACATATTCCCAAGAACAGTGTCACACAACATACACCAGCACCTATAACAGCATCGTTCATAATAGAACAACACAAAAGTTCATTGACAGAAGAACTAACTAGCAAAAATGTCTGTGTGGGGGGAGGGGCAGAAGGGGAGAGAGAGAGAGAGAGAGAGAGAGAGAGAGGAGAGAGAGTTAGAGTTTTATTGCTGTGAAGAGACACCATGACCATGGCAACTCTTATAAAGAAAAACATTTAATTAAGGCTGACTTACAGTTCAGACATTTAATCCGTTATCGTCTAGCCGAAGTAGCGGAGAGGTAGCTGAGAGTCCTATATCTAGATTCTCAGGCAACAAGAACAAGCTACCACACTGGGTGTGGCTTGAGCAGCTGAGACCTAGAAGCCCATCTCCTACCCCATAACTACTTCCTCCAACATGGCCACACCTCCTAATAGTGCCATTCCCTATGAACCTATGGGGACTTTTTTTACTCAAACCACTTCACTCTCTCTCTCTCTCTCTCTCTCTCTCTCTCTCTCTCTCTCTCTCTGTGTGTGTGTGTGTGTGTGTGTGTGTGTGATGCAACTAGTCAAAAATGAAAGTGATATACACTGCATCATGGGTAAATCTTAAGAACACAATGCTAAGTAAAATAAGTCAAACATGAAAAATCAACGACCATATAAGTCCATCTACATGAGGTCCCTGGAGTAGTTAGACTCAGACACAGAATGGCATGGCAGTAGTCAGGGACTCGCTATGTTTATTAAAGACAGACTTTTTCATTTGGGATGATGAATCAGTTTGGGAGATGGATGGCGGTGATGTGTATTCAACAACGTGAAAGTACTTCATACTACTGAAGTGGATTAACATGGTCAATTTTATGTAATGATTATTTTATCACAATCTATCTACTTATTATTGTGGGTCCCATAATATAAGGCCATTCCCATGAAGTATTCAATGCACTTTGAGCACTCTCCCTCCCACACCTAATCACCCTCCTTTCTCTGACCCTCCTCCCACTATCCCCTTTGTCCTCCCAACTGGTTTCACTTCTAGGTCATGGCCTCTATATAATTAAGATATTATAAAACTGTGAAGCCTAGGACCCACAAATGAGAGAAATATGATATTTCTTTTTCTGACACTGACAGTGGCATAATAATCTCCATGATCTCCAGTTATCTCCATTTCCTGCAAATGATATAGCATTGTTCTTCTTTGTGGCTGAAAACTTTTTGATGTATATATAAGCCACATTGTCTTCTCCATTCCTCTCTGGGTTGATGCCTAGATTAATTCCATAACTTAGCTGCTGTATAGAGTACAGTAACCCTGACTCTGACGCTGACCCTGACCCTCTCCCTAACCCTGACCCTAACCCTAACCTAAAGGAGTTTGGGGTGCATTTCCCACAGCTCAGAGAAGCCACAGACACAGGGACCAGCTCCACCCCTGTTCTGGAGGCACTGGGACTGGAATAACACAGTAAACACTGAAGACCAAGCATCCATAATAACCTGACTGGGCGTCATCTCAGTAAATACTCAGGAATTTGTAAAGCAAAGACTGAGATCGCTAAGCAGATCACATGGATGTAAATGGATAATCATGAACTCTTCCATTTGCTTAGAGAGACAGGATAAATACCTAAAACATAGATAAAAGTATTGCGATTCTGCTCTAGAAAGTGGGAAAAAGGTAAATTAAAGTACATCTTTTACATGGAAACTATCTAATAACAACCCTCCAAAGTCATCTTGATACAATGGATTCCGTTTAAAAAGAATTTAGAATTCTCTGAAGTCTTCTTACGGTGAAACTCCATTACAAACTTTCAATTCCTTTGTAGAAAAGCACATTTATTCAAAATAGTGAAAATTGCAAGCAACTAAACTCTTCTGTTACCTATTTGTACCCAGAGGACACATAGAGTATGTGTGTCTGTGTCTGTGTGTCTGTATCTGTGTGTCTGTGTGTCTGTATGTCTGTATCTGTGTGTCTGTGTCTGTGTGTGTGTGCCCATGTCAGGTGGCTCATAACTGCCTGCAGTTCCACCTCCAGGAGTATTTTCCATAGGCAGTTTCACTCACTTATGTATATTCTCTCTCTCTCTCTCTCTCTCTCTCTCTCTCTCTCTCTCTCACACACACACACACACACACACACACACACGATTAAAAGTAATAAAAAATAAACTTCTAAGAAACAATATCTGTGCCAAGTTCAGAAGCTACCATCATTTTTAATCATTATCTGGAAGAAGAAATTAATAAAATTAAGATCTTAAAATAAGACAGGTTTAGAGGGACCTTGCAATGGTCTGAGGATCAGTAATCAAGGATGGTGTGAATTGCTCGTGAGAAACTAAGTTGTTGTAGATTCTCTGGAGAGGAAGGTGATGTGGTGGTATCTGTCAATCACTTACTAGCCCTGTGATGCTGAGTTTATTTCCTCATTAGAGACCTGGAAAAAATTGATGCCTCCTAGCACTGACCCACTAAGTGAGGAAGGATGCCTGACACATAGCTGGTACTTAGCAAATATTACATTCTGTTTCAGCTCAAGATGCTATTTCAGGATACTATAAACTAGATTGCTTTCAAATAAGAAGGCTAATTTCTCGGTTATAGAGAATAGAAGTCCAAAAACCAAGGTGTCATCATGTACGTGTTCACTCTACAGTCTCTCCTGTTGGCTTGTAGGCATCTTCTCTCTTAGTCTGAGCTCATGTTACCTCTTTGTGTGCATGGGGAGAGTGTGATCTTCACCATCCGAACTTTATCTAATGCTAAACTACCTCCAAAAAGCTGATCTACAAGCACCACCTCCACAAGCATTAGAGTTTCAATATACAAATGTGAGTCAAAGATCATGATACTCAGTCCATAGCCCCACTATATTCAAAAATCACAAACCTTATCTGCCCAGAATTAGCTTCCACCAAACAGATGTTAAGGTATCTATTCCAGGACCTCACATGTAAGATGGAATTTCAGGTTTTAGTCAAAAAATATATTCCAGGGGTTTCTCTTTAGGCTTTGGGGCAGGGGTAGGATCAGTCTATCGAGTGTAGAGTCAGGTTTACTGTTCCCATCAGGGGTCTGGAGAGAAGTCATTTTCTCCCTGGTACATTTCAGAGATGATAAAGAGTTCAGAAAGTGACTCGGGCTGCTGGGGCACAACGTTGAATGGGCTTAGGATATAGAATAGTTCATGCAAAGCTTAATTAAAACTTTCCTTAGGCTTTCTTGGCCAACTCACCAGAAGGTAGGAACACACCAAGGACCTTTCATACAGCTGCCTTCATTCAGGGCCGATTGCAGTTGCCTCGGTAATAATGGAAATTCGCTGTAAGGAGACTCCAGAGAATTCTCTATTCTTTTTAAATAGAATCCTTTGTATAAAGACGACTGCAGAGAATTTTTATTACAGAGTTTCCATGTTAAAGACTTACTTTAATTCCCAGGTTCCAAATAGTTTTCCAAATAATTATTTCAAACGTTACCACTCTCTGCAAATCTGTTCCCTCAATCGTTCACTCCGTACATCTCAGAGAAATCAGAGTCACCAAGGACTCCCTCAAGCAGATGTTGGCTTTCTGTCAGCAGCTTTAAACTCTATCCTAGCTCGTGGCTCTTTCATAGTTCCCCCTCCGTTCCCTGGTGAAGAAAAACTGTACAGTGTCTCACAGCTAATGTGTCAGCTCTGCCCCGCTTTTTTCTGACTCCTTGACACTTCATCAGCCATCTTCTTTTTTTAATCTAGGAAGAAAAATCATTCTTTCCAGGGCCTTCTCTCCTGCCTATAATTGCCCACATATAACAAAAAAAGAACCAACAACAACAATAACAAAAGCACACATTCTTGAGTATATGACTTCTTCTAGATACTTATAATCTTAATAACACTGGCAGAGCATGCTCTTTTATAATAATGGATCAATCTTGTGCATACCTTAAATCCAATGTCTGAGTCATAGAGAAGTTTTAATTGATCACCCTAAATGAAGCATCATAAAATTATAAACATTTTACCCAATAAACTAATAAAAGGGTCTACAAGATTGCAGTATATAATATCATAAAGATGAATATTATTCCTATGTAGTGTAATAAAGAGTCAAAAATGAAACTAATAAGACAATTCATTCACAACAGTAGAGAAGCAATAAAATATTTTGAAATCTATTTAACAAAAAGTGAAACACATGGAAAGAAATGAAGGAAGCGTTCTGGAGCTTATACTGTGGAAATAGGCAGAATTTTTGCTTCAGGGACAGATTTGATTAAAACAACTTTAAAATCTTGTCTGCTTTCTTTGCTGATATTGACATGCTATCTTTAAGTTCATAAGGGAATGGAAAGGAGTCAGAACAGCTTATCTTAGAAAGCAGTGACAGAAGTAGAGGAGCCATGCTACTTCAAAACTGACCACAAAACTGACCACATTCCACTCTAATCAAGACAATACGGTCCAGACATAGAGGAAGCACAGATCAATAGACTAGGATGGAGAACTTGGTATATTTCCTCACATTTATGGATCAGTGTTTTCACAAGAGTGCCCATAAAGGGAAATAAATTATCAAATGGTGCAGGTACAACTGCAAATCCAAATACAAACAAAACAGTTAAAATGGAAGAGTCCAGCTCAATATACAAAAATATTGAAAATCAACATTCATAATCTTACAATGATACCAAAACCTCAACAATGATGAAATCAATGATTATTTAAGGATCCATCCTGGAGCTGAAGTTGTAAGGTAAACAGCCAATATCAAACCTGGACAAACCTAAATCCAAACAGTCACTGAGCTCCAGTTACCTGGAGCAGAAACCACCGGACTCATAAATTAATAGGGACACTTGATGAGAATGCTTTGCACATTCCTGGAGTTGAGTGTGGTGTAGTTTGAGAGTGGGGAACCCCTGGGACCTCAGGTACATCCCCATGCAAACTCATCATCTACACCTCCAGAAACTATACATTTTCTTATTAAGACCCAAGAAAAATCCCACAAGTGTAGGTAGCAATGAAATGCTTCTATCTCAAAATGTCTTGAGTATGCCCTCTATGTAAGAGCTACTCCCCTAGATAGGCCTTGTTTCAATCCCTACTGTTCTTCCAGTCTTCCCAATTAATCTACCACAGAATCTCTTTAGACAAAAAAACAATTATAGCTACATACAAAAGTTAACTTTCTATATACCTACAGTGAACAATTTTAAAGAGTTCGAATTTTAAAGAATTGTCCTTGTTTGCTTCTCACTGCTATGATAAACATGTGACCCAAAGCACCTCAGGAGGAAAGGGATCATTTAGCCTACACTCCTACATCATAGCTCATTACTGTGGGAAGTCAGGGAAGGAACTCAAGCCGAAACCTGGAGGCAGGAACTGAACTAGAGCCCATGGAGGAATGCTGTTCACTGGCTCCCTTCCCCTGGCCTCCTTGGCTACCTTTCTTATAAACCCTAGAACCACTTGCCCAGAGATGGCACTGCCCATAGTTAAGTGGACCCTTAAACATCAACTGTCATTCAAGAAAATGCCCTAAAGATAGGCCCTTGGATCAGTCTTAAAGAGATTTATTTTTTCATTTATTTATTCATTCATTCACTTTATATCCTGATAGCAGCCTCTCTCCTGCCTGCTGCCCACACACAGCTCCTGCTCCCACTCTCTCTTCCCCTATACCTCTCAGAAGGGGGAGGTGCCCTCTGAATACCAACCCACCATGGCACCTCAAGTCACTATAGGACTAGGTACATCCTCTCCCACTGAGGCTAGACAAAGCAGCCCAGTTAGGGGAAGAGAATCCACAGGGAGGCAACAGAATCAGGGTAAGCCCCTGCTCCATTGTTGAGGGACCCACAGGAAGACCAAGCTATGCATCTGCTGCATATGTGTGGGGCTTTGGGGCAGGGGTTGGTCCAGCCCTTGTATGCTCTTTGGTTAGTGGTTTAGTCTCTGGGAGTCCCCAAAGGTCCAGATTAGTTGATTTTATTGGTCTTCCTGTAGAGTCCCTGTCCTCCCTCTTCAGGGCCCTCAATCTTCTCCCATCTCTTACACAAGTCTCTTGAGCTTCATCTAATGTTTGGCTGTGGGGCTCTTCATCTGTTTCAGTCAGCTTCTGGGTAGAGCCTCTCAGAGGAAAATTATGGTTGGATCCTGTCTGCAAGCATAACACAGTATCATTAATAGTGTCATGGATTGGTTCTTGCCCATTGGATGGATCTCAAGTTGGGCCAGTCATTGGTTGGTCATTCCCTCAGTCTCTGCTCCATGTTTGTCCCTCCACTTCTTATAGGCAGGACAAATTTTAGGTTGAAGGTTTTGTGGATAGGTTGATGCCCCTCCCTCCACCAGAAGTCCTGCCTTGCTACAGGAGATGGCCACTTCAGTCTCAATATCCCCAACTAGAGTTACCCTCATCGACTCCCTGGAGCCTTCCCATCCCAGGTCTCTGGCATGTCCTAGAGATGCTACCAGCACTACCACCACCACTCCCTGAACCAAATTCCATTCACTCTCCCAGCCCCCTTTGCCCAGCTATCCATACACCTGATCACCTCCCCATCCCTTCTCCCATCCAGTTCCCTCCTCCATCCACCTCCAATGACTATCTTATTTCCCCTTCTGAGTGAAATTCAATCATCCTCCCTTGAGCCCTCTTTGTTATTTAGCTTCTTTGGATCTGTGGATTATAGCATATGTATCCTGTACTTTATGTATAATATGCTTATCCTTTTGGTTCTGGGTTACCTCACTCAGGATAATATTTTCTAGTCCCATTCGTTTGCCTGCAAATTTCATGATGTCTTTGTTTTTAATATCTGCATAGTATTCCACTGAGTAGATGTGCCATATTTTCTTTATCCATTCTGCAGTTAGAAATACCTGGGTTGTTTCCAGTTTCTAGCTATTACAAATAAAACTGCTATGAAAATGGTGGAGCAAGAGTCTTTGTGGGATGGTACAGCATCTTTTGTGTATATTCCCAAGAGTGGTATAGCTGGTTCTTGAGATAGAACTATTCCTAATTTTCTGAGAAATTGACAAATTGATTTCCAGAGCAGTTGTACATGTCTGAGAAGTATTTCCTAAAAGTTAGCACATAGAAGCACATGGTATAAGGCATCACATGATAGGGAGGGTTGAAATTCCTACAGTGAGGCCAAGAGGACATGGGCTAATATATCAAGGGCTAATATATCAAATACATAATGAGCTCAAGAAGTTAGACACCAACAAACCAAATAACTCAATTGAAAAATGGGGTACAGAGCTAAACAGAGTATGGCTGAGAAGCACTTAAAGAAGTTTTCAACATCTTAAGTCATTAAAGAGATTCTTTAGTTGAGGTTCCTTCATCTCAGATATTTCGAGTTTTGTGTCAAATTGATCAACTCTATGACAACTCACCTTTTGTCACCTTTGACACATGAGCATATATCTTTAAGCCATATACTTTTCATTACTTGTCTCCAAAGAACTTGTGTTAATATTCCAATTAAAACCACAGCCCTGCTGTTAAAAATTTTACAGTTTTTTAATTTTTATTTTATTTATTTGTTGGATGTTGAATGACATTGTTTTTTTTAATTAAGTATTTTATTTATTTACATCCCAAATGTTTCCCCCCTCTCCTGGTCCTTCCTCCCAGAGTTCCCCATCACAGTCTTTTAAGAATTCTAACAATTTAGAAGTCCAAGTTCTCTTTAAATTTTAAATTCCAGGGCTGGAGAGATGGAAGGGTGATTAAGAGCACTGACTGTTCTTCCAGAAGACCTGGGTTTAATTCCTGGTACCTATCTAGTATCTTATAACTCTCTATAACTCCAGTCTCATGGTATCCACCACCATATTTTGGTTTCCATGGGCATCAGACATGCATGTGATACATAGATATACATGCAGGCAAAATATTCATATACATAAAATAATTTTGAATTCAGAAGTCTCTTAACTATGGGTTTCTATAAATTAAAAAAACAAGTTACATACTTTCTTGTTTCAAAAGTGAATCACCAAGGCATAGCTACAATGAGACCATAGCAAAACCAAACTCCAACCGTGTAATAGTTTAGTTTTCAATATCTAGAACTCACTCATTATCTTCTGGGATCTAAAGAGCTTGGGTAGCCTCAACACTCCCCCCCCCCAGCTCTGTCATCCACAGCCTATACTGCTTGTCTCATAAACACAGGACACCGCCACTTCATATCTGCTGCTCTCCTTGATAGTCATACCACAATCCTGGCACCTCTGGGATCTTAACTGAAACTGAGACTGGACCTTCACTCACTCCCTCTTGGCTTCACTATAGGAATTCTGACCCTGTCACCATGTACTTCTACATACTGACTCTTAGAAAATACTTCTCAGAAGATTTTGTCTCGATGATACTGATCTCTAATTAATCACAGATGATTATTCAATCTCTATTGACCAGCATCTTTTGCTGAGTAAAGGGTCGACTTCAATAGATCCTTAATCCAAAATATCACATGAATAGCTCTTACAGTCTTCACTTCCCTCTGAAATGTCACAAGCCAGGTCACCATCATATGCATTTATCTCAGCATTATCTTCTGAGCTTCCACTGAACAACCCATAAAGCTCTGAATACTCAGTATTTGTGGTGGTTTGAATATGGTTGACCCATGGGAAGTGGCACTATTAGGAGGTGTGGTCTTGTTGGAGTAGGTGGCCCTGTTGGAGCAAGTATGTCACTGCGGAAATGGACTTTGAGGTCCTGTGCTTAAGTTTCACCCAGTGCAGAAGAGACACTCCTTCCGGATGCCTATGGAAGACAGTCTCCTTCTGTTTGCCTTCAGGGCAAGAGGTAGAACTCTCAGCTCCTTCTCCAGAACCATGTCTATCTGTACACTGTCATGTTTCCTGCCACGGTGATAATGGGCTGAACCTGTGAAACTGTAAGCCTTCCCCTGTTGTAGAAATTTTTAATCCCAATCCAGGGTTTATACCCTGTCTTTGATCATTTAGCTCCCAGATAAGAGACACACACAATCTTTATATTTACAATAAGCCTTAATCAAGACCAGAGAAGGGCAAATATCTACCTTGTATGCTATTAAAATCTATTTCCTATCGATAACCCCAAGTTACTATATTGCATCTGGGCTGTCCTTAACTCCAACTGGTCAACTCTCAGGGCCATACTTTCTTGACTTCTAACCCATGGCAACTTTCCTTTTTCTCTTCACCTTCTTCTGTCTCTCATGGTTCTCCTATGACACCCCCCCACCCCAGGCCTGGAGATCCTAAAACTAGCCTATGTCTCTTCTGCCCAGGTATTGGTTGTCAGCAACTTACCAAACAAACTTGGGGACAAGGTCACATAGTGTCACTTGGGTCTGTCACTTGGGTTTTCCTATGGACACTCTCATCTCAGGCCCACCAGGTCTTGAGAAACCAATGTTAAGCATACAAGCAGCATCAGGCCAAATAGTGGCTAAGAAACCAATTCTCTCCACCTCTTAATCTTAAAAGGACAATGTGTGCTTTTCATTTGGGAGTCTGAAATTAATTTTTTTAGAGTTTTTGCCAGACATTGAGGCACCAAAATGTTGTTAAAATTTTTAAGCCCAATCCAGGTCTCTACCCCACCTTTGACCATTTAGTTTCTTGATAAAAGACATACACACAGTATTTATATTTACAATAAACCTTAATCAGCACTAGAGCTGGGAAAATATCTACACTCTATATATTAAAATATATTTCCTATTGATAACCTCAAGTTATTAATTACTCTATTTCAAGCCCCAATTTAATGTTATCCTTTATAAAAGTTGCCTTGCTTTGATCATGGTGTCTCTTCATAGCAATGAAACTCTAACTAAGACAATGTTATTTCCATCTCAAAGTTCCAAACACTTCCACAATTCTCCAACAAAACATCATCAGGTCCATTGCAGTAACACCCACTCTGGTATCAATTTCTGTCTTAGATTATTTCCTTTGCTATGACCCAAGACAACTTGGAGAAAGAAATGGTTTATTTGGCTTACACTTCCAAATTATAGTCCATCACTGAGTCAACACAGTAACTCAAGCAGGAATCCTGAGCCAAGATCTTTTGCAGAGACAATAGAGGAGTGCTGCTTACTGGCTTCCTTGCCATGGCTTGTTCATGTATATTTCTTGTGCAACATAGGGCCTCTCTCCCACGGACAGCAGCACCCACAGAGGATTCCCATATCAATAATCAAGACAATGCCCCACACTCATGTGCACATGGCTAATCCTCAGTTGAGACTCCTTTTTTCCAGGTATACCTAAGTTTGTGTCAGGTTGACAGAGTCTAACTATGACAGTCATGCTACTTAAAATTGCACTCAATATGAAATGTATCTAATGAACTGTTCATAAGAGCTGTATGATGAAAACCACAAAATTGTCATAATATAAATAAAAATGTAATTGAAGAGGCAGGACATAAATGTGGGTGAGAAAATGGTGTCTGTCACTAAGAGATCACTTCTTCACAGCCACATGAATAGAACATGGGACATCAACAACTAGTTCTAAAGAGAGTTACAAAGAGCTAGAATACTCCACAGAAGAGGAAAAGTGTGTCAAATCATCAAAACTATCTTATTTTAAAGCCTTTTACAATGTTATAGTAACTAAGACTGCATGGTATTGAAGAATAGACACATCCATCTTTAATATGGTCAACAGAGACCATGGATAAATCCACAACAAATAGCGAACTGATCTGTGGAAAGAGCAAAGGCATGTCAGTAGAGAAAGAATGGTTATTTCAGCAAATGGTATTAGAACAACTGGGTGTTTACACATAAAAATGTAAAAGGTAGACTAAAGCAATACAAAATGAACCATACACATAAATAGAAAGTACAAATTTTTTCAAGATGATAAGTTCTTCCTAATTAAAATTAAAGTTTTTCTTCCTTTAAAAATACATCGTTAAGATAATAACAATTCACAGAGTGGTGGTGGCACAAGCCTTCAATCCTAGAACTTGGGAGGCAGTGGCAGGTGGATCTTTGAGTTCAAGGTCAGTCCCATCTACTACAGAGTGAGTTCTAGGACAGTCAGGTCTACACAGAGAAACCCTGTCTGAAAAAATAAAAAGATAATGACAAATCAACTCATAGTCTAGGAGAAAATATTCATAAAATATCTTGCAAATGGAACACAAGTCAAATAACAAAAACAGGTATCCACATTTACAAAGAACTCTCAAGATTTAACACCAAGAAGACAATATACTTTAAAATGAGCCAAAACTCTAAACAGATGCTCTACCAAAGGAGACAATACTAGGCAAAGTTAGCATGTGAAAAGATGCTTATCCTCATGCATAATTAAAGCACTGCAAATCAAAACAACATAAATGTACTATTGCATCTATTAGTGTGTCCAGTAGTCTGGCAAGGCCAATTACTAATGACAATTAAAGGAGCAAATCCTATTCACTGCAGGAAGAAAACCATGTTGAATGATCATGCTGCTTCAGAGTTTTGTGGAGTTTGCACAGTAACAACCATACTCTTGGACAATCAACGGTCTTGAAAATGTATTTCTAGTCAAAAACCCACATGCAAATATTTACAGCAAGAATATTCATCATTGACAGTAACTAAAAACAACTAAGATGTCTGGAAAGTTGTGATAATCTAAGGTGAACTGTGATATAACTGTGCAATGTGATATTATTCAGCAATAAAAATAAAACAGCATAAATGGACCTCAAATACATATCAACAAATGAAAAATTCCAATTAGTGGGAGCTGGGGCTGTCTCTGACTCGTTTGCCTGCTTGTGGATCCCTTTTGCTCCTACTGGATTGCTCTAATGTGATGGTATGCTCCTACTCATATTGTAACTTGCTATACCATGTCCAGTTGGTGTCCCCAGAGGCCTGCACTTTTCTTAGGGGAGGCAGAAGGGGATGGATCTGAAGGAGAGGGGAGGGATAGGAAACTGCAGTCAGGAAGTAGTATATGATACATGACTGTGGCATTATATAATTTTGATTATATGACACTCAAAAAAGGGAATAGTTATATATAGTCGTTTGAAATATTAGCGGCTCTTAGAATTTGGAGAAAGTGATACTTGGAATAGGGAAAGTAAGTGCAGGGGATGTATTAGGAGGATGAAACCATTGTGTAAGATGATGTGTTTGTCAACACTTACTAAACTTTGCAGCACCAAAAGAAAAATCTTTATTAATGCAAATATTTAAAAATAATTTAGGAAGTAAAGGAAACCCTCAAATTGAATGAATGGTGTTCATCTAAGCACCCTTACACAATGGAATACTACTCAGCTATTAAAAACAATGACTTCATGAAATTTGCAGGCAAATGGATGGAACTTGAAAATATCATCCTGAGCAAGGTAACTCAGTCACAAAAGAACGAGCATGGTATGTACTCACTGATAAGCGGATATTAGTCCAAAAGTTCAGAACGCCCAAGTTTCACTTTACAGTAACCACTGGACTGAGAATGAGGTCCCAGATGGAGGAGTGGGAGAAGGAACTGAAGGAGCTGAGGGAGTCTGCAGCCTCATGGAGGGAGCAACACTGTCAACTGGCCTGACTCCTCCTGGTCCTCCTGGAGTTTGGACCACCAACCAAAGAATACACATGGAGGGACCCATGGCTCGGACCACATATGTGGCAGAGGAGGGCCTTGTTGGCCATCAGGGGGAGGAGAGGCCCTTGGGTCTGAGGGTGTTAGAGGTCCCAGTAAAGGGGAATGCCAGGGAGGGAAGACAGGAGTGGGTGGGCGGGTGGGTGGGAGGTGGAATACCCCCATAGAGGCAGGGGAGGGGGAGAGGATAGAGGGTTTCCAAAGAGGAGATCTAGAAAGGGGGAAACATTGGAAATGTAAATAAAGTATCAAAAAATTAAAATTAAAATATAACTATACATGAGTACTCTACTCTGGTTGATAGTCTTTCAGTGTGAATGAGATTCTGATGATGCTGCATCCTGGGAGTGAACAGTTATATTAGTGGAGGATGACAGAGGGGGTCAGGCTTTCCAGTTGGAGAGGGAATTTATAAAAAATAAGACTATGACAGCACAATGGTATATTTATATTTATATTTATATTTATATTTATATTTATATTTATATTTATATTTATATTTATATTTATATTTATATTTATATTTATATTTATATTTATATTTATATTTATATTTATATTTATATTTATATTTATATTTATATTTATATTTATATTTATATTTATATTTAT
>CM052705.1:26411706-26531706 GCA_028551405.1 Uromys caudimaculatus
ACATACATATTGTCTTGCTTGATCAGAAGGATCTAAAGCAATGATACCCAAGTATCATGAGTGTATCTTACATCCAGATCTTGGTGTCTAATGCCATCCTCCAGTACCGGGAACCCTAGGCTTCCTAATGGACAATTGGTGATTCTGGAAATGGGGTAGGAGGTAAACACACACAGTAATGGAAGTAGTGTCAAAGGGCACACTAGATATAACTGGGAAAAAAGTCCCAAATGTCCAAAGGTAGAACAAATTGAGAAAGAAAGTAGCATAAAATTTCCCTAATTTCATTTCTGTTGCTGTGACAAAATACCCTAACAAAATCAATTTATGGGAAAAAAGACTGATTTTAGTTCACAGTTCAAGGTTACAATCTATCACTGCAAGGAATTCCCAGCAGCAGTATCTGATAGATGCTCATATCATATCCAGAGTAATGTATTTGCTTGCTTATAAGATGTATATAAATTTCTCTACTTTTATAATTTAGAACCCCCTGCATAGGGAATGGTGCTGCCCACAGTGAACAGGGTCTTCTTATATCATTTAACTTAACTAAGACAATCCCCCATTGCTATACACAAGAACAACCTAATTTAGATAGTTTCTCATTTTTGCTTTCTTTCCAGGTGAATCTAGGCTGTGTCAAGTTAATAATTAGAACTGAGCATCACAGGATTAAACTTCAAAGAATAAGATAAACATCCATGAATAGAATGATATAAATAAATGATAGGTTAAGTAAATAAATCAATAAAAGAGAAGTGACAAATATCCCATACAAAATTTCCAAGTATTTTTGAAGACCCTCCATCCCCAAGAAGACATAACACCATATCCCACTCTGCACCTTGGGGGGATGAGTAAGGATGTCCTTCTAGAGTACACATGGAAAAGGGTGAGGGGGGATATAACTTTGCAGTAGAGGAACACAGAAAATATGACTTCAGCCATGTCCAGGAGCACTGGACTCTGGAGGACCTTCATAATATATTTTGTAAATCTAAAACTGCCCTAAAACTAAATTTTTAGGAGTCACATTGGACCTCTCCCTCACAGCCTGCTACAATGCAATCACTGTATCAGAAGCAGCAGTAAATCATAAGCTGGCTGTACGATGCCAGTGCACTTAGAAAATCACAGGATCCTGCCGCTGAGGCTTTGGTTTTATTATTTTAATTAACATTTGTAAGTTTGCACACAAAGCAATGGGGTTTGTGGTGACATTTCCATGTGTGTGTTTCCTACCCTTAGTGCTAACGTTCCACTCTCCCCTCGTGATCTGCACTGCCCCGTCTGGACAGCTCCCTTCTCTCCTTTAGACACTCCCTTTTCATTTTTTTTTTTTTTTCATATTGTGACTTCTGTTTCCTAGTCATTCCTTACAGATGATGGCAGAATCACACATGAGAAGAGAAAGCAGGCATGGCTTGGACTTCATAGAAACCTGATGTCCATGCTTCCAAAGACACCATCATAAAAGTAAGAGGATGAAGTACAGATTTTCAAATCAGAGGTAAAGGACTTATGTCCACAATAATATGCACTAAATGATAATTTAAAAATAAATATCTCGAGAAGGACATTGGTGATGCACACCTTTAATTTCAGCACTCAGGGGGCAGAGGCAGGCGGATATCTGCAAGTTCGTAGCTAGCCTGGTCTACAGATCTAGTTTCAGTATAGCCAAGGATACACAGAGAAACTCTATCACTAAAAACCAAATAGAAAGACAGGAAGGAAGGAAGGAAGGAAGGAAGGAAGGAAGGGAGGAAGGAAGGAAGGAAGGAAGGAAGGAAGGAAGGAAGGAAGGAAGGAAGGAAGGAAGGAAGGAAGGAAGGAAGGAAGGAAGAATACTGAAAGACACATCTAAAATGGCAAATGACCTAAAAATCCCTGAGAGTCAGGTATCAGTGGCTTATTAGTACAGGAAAGATGCTCAATGTCATCTAACCACTGGAGAATCTTAAACTGACACCAAAGTAACATGCCATCCACACCTGTTAGGTTAGGTCTAAACAAAAAGACACATAATTTGGGTGTGGAAAAGCCCAGTGCCCTCCTTCATTGCTGGTGGGAATGAAAGATGCCATAACAGGGAGCAGTTAGAGAACCAGTCCTCTTGGCATTTCTAGTCCTATTTCTCTAGCTCCCAAAGCACAGCCATGGCCCATGGATGTCCACTGCAGTCTATAATTAGTGCACTTAGGACCACCCCTGATGTAAGGTACGGGAGGCAGATAGTCTCAAACCTTACCTCTGTAAATCAGACCAAACCTGCATCCTTCCAAGCTGACACATGTTGAATTAGACTCAAAGTGCCTGCGTTGCTTGATTTGGAGGGATTCACTTACTTCTAATTAAATTTTCTTCTGCATTCCAGAGGAATTCTGTGGAGAGCTGCATTTTATTTTATGCATATATGCACATGTATGTATGCAGGTGTTTCTATTTAAAAGGCAATTATTCACGGAGGAGAAAGGCAACAGTCCATTTTCCCTCTTTTACTTATTCGTGTGTCTAGGGCCACATCTAATGCCATGTGTACTTACTGAAGACTTCACTGATCCTTCCAGAAGATTTCTTTTCTCCAACGTGTTCCACACATTTTTTTCTCTTATTCATTCATAAATTTACTACCTCTACCTTACCCTATTTCTAGGGATTAATGGGCTGCATAGCCAATGCCTCACCTCTCTAGCACCTTTTTCACATGCATACAGTGTGATTGCACTGTTGCATGATTTTATCTCTACACATGTTTTCTCTAATTGCAATTGATTTCTTTTAGAAACTTCACTTTCTGATTGTGGCCTGTATCTGTGCTATTAGTAGATGGATGAATTAATTAACTAATTAATTAATGAGTGAATGAATCAGCATAAGATTAGAGTGACAAGGGAGCCTTTGTAAGGGGCAATCAGTTCTAGTTGCCATCCTTCTCTAAGCACGTCTTGGAATTAGAGAATTGTGGTACAGACTATAGCGATCTGGACCTAGGAGTCTTGACTTTTGACCTTGAATCTACCACTATGTATCTTCGCAGCCTTGTAGAAATTCACTCTCTGTGCCTCAGTTATACATCCGTATTATCAAAGTTCTTTTCAGATGAAACATGAGATTCCTAAGATCATCACACCCAGGGAACAAGCCACCAAAATAAACTTTGCATCTATAAAATGTAATAGTATTTAATACTTCCCTGAATGCCTGTTCTATGTAAGTGCAGTTTTGGAAACTCACAAGATTAACTTTCTTACTCCTTTTACACTATTTTATTCTATTTCCACCCCAAAAAAGCATAAAAAGGTGATGTTTCTTACATAGCCGGTGGCAGAGGCAACTCGCATCCACGAAGTATGGCTTCAGAAGCTGAATCAGTAATTCTCCTGCTTGTCCAAGACACCTAAGTAAAAACAATCCCAAAAGCCAGAATTCAAATCTACCACCATATACTTCACTGAAAGATTAACCTGTTTTTCCAGCAGAAAATGCTAATTCAGAAGATTTTTGATATCGAACACAGCCTCCAGGAGAGCAGAGAGATGTTTGCTGATAACTTCACTGGAGCCAAGAGCTTCCGTTTATTTGACTTTGCAAAGTGAGATTGGGAAACCAAAGGGCGGAGAGACTGCTGAACGGATTTCTGCAAAGAATGTTGCTATTTCCCCAAAACCTTATCAAGCACGGGTAGAAAGGTGAGTACTATGATTTCAACACTCCTGTTTTCCCCCTGAGCACAAGTTTTCCGTTTGACTCGGCATTTCACAGAAGGCTTCCTCTATCTCCCCAGTCCTCCCCACAACTAAGTTTAGAAATTCACAGTACTGCTAAACCCCTTACCTCAGCTCCCAAGTATCCATTACAAGAAACCTGCTGAGATGGTTACACAAGCCTTGGGACACTGGGTCAGGAAGGACAAATCAACAAGGGGATTGCCATCGCAGGAATCTGTACTTTGAGTTCAGCAAAGCCCACAGAGGAACTGCTGAGATAAAGTTGAGCCTAGAGCTAACAAAGATAGCCACCAGCTGGCAGAGCTGTTGATGCCCTTCCTGTGGCTCCAGTTACACATTTTCCATAATTGCTTTTCTTCCTTCCCGAAATTTTTCTTTTCCTTCTGTCTTTTCTTTCCCAAGTACCCACAAGACTATATCTTTCCCTTCTATCTCTAAACTGATCATCTAGAAAAATAGACTCACAAAAATGCACCAAAAAAAATCTTCAGAGCAAAATATAAAATGACTATATATGTGTGAAAATGTCACAATGAAACCCATTTACTTTGTATTCTAAATTAAAAATATTTTTTAAATACTGAATGCCTAAATATGTATAGAACCTATTCATGCTTTGATTTCTATTCACATATCCCTTAATTACCCATAAATTGATTATTCTGTGACTTTTTAGTACCACAGCTCAGCTACCTACCTCCTCATACACAGCTGTGTATATTTCAGGGCAGGTGGAATTTGGTATTTTTTTGGGTCTGATGGATTTATCCAGAAACGCATCCTGGGAAATTAAAATTATATCTTATGCTTGTTCTATATCCACTGATAGTAGAGTTCAGTAGAAACATGGTCTACAAAGTTAAAACCTTAAGGAAAGTAAGCATTTTGAAAACATAGAGGAAACAGAAGTTTCCTGTTTAGAGCATTTACTGGTCTTTCTGAAATGGTCAGGGACCATGATATCCAGTTGTAAGTATCTCCAACATTCACTGAAGAATGTTACTAAGTATTTGGAAATTTCCTCTGCTGGCTCATCCATTGACAGACCCTAGCATGAGAGGGAAGCATGGCTATGTGACTGTGCAAAGATTAAACAGAAAAGTATCTCCAACCAGGATGTCAAAACTAGGAGATGGCTTGGGACCAGATGCAGTATTCCATTCTCTTTCTTACCTATTTGTTGAGTACTTTCTGGATACCCAGTATAGCACTGGGTGAGTTCTTAGCCTTTCTATTATTATCAGCTCAGTTGAAAAGGCTAGATCGGTGCACATGAGATGCTAGATGCAGCATCGTGAAGGGAAAATAGCGTTTGGATTGGAATCTAAAGACTGACTATAGCTGTGTCGTCATTTGTTAGCATTAAGACCTAATAAAACTCAGTGCAGAACTATGGTAAATATTCATTTTAGATATTATGTAAATTAAGAAGTCTTCAGGGTTTTAAAAAAGAATGCGGAGTAAAATTCCTTATCATGGGAGTCAGTCAGTATTTACCAAACAGGTAGCTACCTATTTAATATGTGAGGAAATTAATCTAATGGACAATGATAAACACTGTTTGAATGAAGTGAGGCAAGGAATAGACCAAATCACTGGGGAAAGAATAAGTCATTAAAAGATTGAATAATCTCCCATACTCACGGGTTGGAATAACTAAGTGTGTGAAAAAAATGACTATACAGTCAAAAACAATTTACAGATTCAAATAAATCCTCATCAAAATTCCAATGGTTTTCTTCATGTAATTAGAAATATAATATTAAAATTTGTGGAAAACAAAAGACTCTGAACAGCCAAAACTGACTCGAATAAAAAGAACAGTGCTGGAAATATACAGATACTTGATTTCAAATATACTACAGAATTATAATAACAAAAACAACATGGTTCCAGCACAAAAGAGGCATGCAGATCATCAGAGTTGAATAGAGGATCTGTATATAAGATACACACAGATACAGTCATCTGATTTTTGACCAAGATGTGTAAAAGACGTGTTGGAGAAAAGAGAGCCCCTTCAATGAAAGGTGCTTGGAAAAACTGGATATCCACATACTGAAGGAAGAAACTGCATCCCTGCCTCTCGCTCCTTACAAAATTCAACCCCAGATGAATGAAGGACCCCAACATAGGACGTGACTCTGAGACTGTTAAGGATACGTAGGGAAAACATTTCAAGATCTAGACATGTACTTCTTGAATACAACTCCAGTTGCTTAGGAACACTTGCAATAATTAACAAGAATTTTTGAATTCAAAATCAGACTTGTGCCTTGCCAAAGAAAAATACAATATAATGAAAAGACAGCCAACACTGTGGCAGACAAAAATCTTTGCAAACAAAACATCTTACAGAAGATTAATACCCAGCATTTACAAGATCTAAAATAAAACCTTAATACCAAAGAAACAAACAACTCAGTGTTTTTAATGGACTAATGAAATGGACAGCCATTGCTCAAAAGACGAAGTATAATTGGGCAATGAATATGTCTAAACATGTTCAACTTCACTAGCCATCAGAGAGATACTTTAACTGATTAATTCCAACCCAGGGTTCTAATCCAAAGTGATTGACGAAATGTGCTCAGACATAAAGAACAATAGACATGTTTGCAGGAAAAAACATGCACGTGAAGATCATCATTTTGAGCAAATTGTTAATCTCAGAAAAACAATTATCTCATATTTCCTCTTAGATATGATTCCTAGATTTCATATGAATATATGCATAGCTGACATGAAATTAGAAACAAAAATCTCTATGGGGACAAAGAGAGTGGGAGTTGAGGGAAATGAGGCAAAAAGGCATGGTTGCAAAATCTGCTCAAAGTACATTATATACTTGTATTAAAATGTAACACAGTATCATGAACAATGAATATACAGCAATTTTATTTGTGATATATTATATTTTATACATAATATATAATATATAGCAAAATATATATGCCTCAAAAATATTGAAATAGAGTGTATCATGCATAGTAAGGGTAAGTCTTGCTTCAGGTAAATTTTGTCTCCATTTTATATTTTGGTATGCATGTACTGTATTGTGATGAGGAGATGACGTTTTGATATTAGTTAATTTCATTAACTAATTTTAAAACTACTGAAGTGAGTCATAAAATTATTTGAATTCAGTCTCACTGCCTTTTTATGACTTAATAGTTGGATTACTCACTTAGTCTAGCATTTTTTGATTTCCATATTTGCTCCATCCACAGCATCTTGCTTTCAAGAACTTACCTCTGGCAGACAAATGACTAGAAACAACTAGAGAATATTTAGAACATTTAACTGCCACACCTACTGAAGACCACTCTTCAGTAACAGCATGTTAGAAACAAAAGGCAGAGTTGGGTGATTAGATTGAGTTTCCAAGATATCCAATTGGTATGATCCCTGAGGAAAGGTAAGAGTTGGTTCATAGAGAAATGAAATCAGAGGACTGAGAGTGGAGGACAGACCCTGAGCCAGTGCGGGTAAGAAAAAAGGGTCTGTGTAAGAAGTCTGCCTGATACATAGAGATGGATTGCTGGGCCCAAGCTTGGAAAGAAGCATTATACAAGGAAGATAGTCTCTTGCCAATTTCCTGTGTTCTGTGAAGTTTTGCTTGCCTGGCTCAACCCAACTCTGAGCACCCACATGGAATCTGGATCTTCCCTTTCCTTCATTATCTTCTCTCAGCCCTGGCCACTGGCTGGTTACTGTGCAACCGTCCAACTAGGACAGAACAAGAGGCAGGGAAACAGCACAATATCCAATGCCTGGCATCCTGTTCCACCATATTGGTGTTCTTAATGTACTGTACTTGAAAGAAACCTTTGCCCACAGGACATTCTCACAGTAGGTGGATATCTGCACTGATGAGTTATCAGTGACACATCCTACCTGCGTGACTTGGTGTGGCTGTACTGTCAATGCACCTCAGGTTAGCCTCTGAGATACTGCTAAGGATCTGAACCTAGGGCAAAAGTCACAAATCAATGCCTTTGTACTTAAAGACATCTCTCTGAACATGGAAAGACTCACAACTTTGGGGACTCCTTCTTTGCAAATCGTTCCCTAACACAAACACATCTACACACACACACACACACACACACACACACACACACGCCTCTTCACCCTGATGGTTCTGAAGCTGGATACAAGCAAATTTGAAGTTATTTCCTGAATTGATTCCCTATTGAGATAAATTATCTGAACTTGTGACTCAGCACGCATGTCTTGATCTCCTTCCAGAGACCCACTGCCAACTCCAAGAGTCACATTCTACCTTTTACTCTCATGAACACAAGTGGCCAAATCAGGGTCACTCTAACAGCAGTGGCCTCATTTAGGACTTTCTCATTGTAGTTAAGTTGGGGTTGTCCCTTACAGAGAATGAAATAGAGGGCCTGGATCAACCCTCTCAGTCACCTTGGAAGCCTCCTGTCCTAAACACAGACAATACACCAATTTTGGAGGATATCAAAGCTCCAGAGATGGAAGATTCTAGAGCAGCAAATGTCTGGAAGAGTTCCCACTTGTGCAATAGAATCTGTGTGGATGAGGATAGTCCAGCCACTCATTCCCAAAGTAATCGAAAACCTACTGTACAGTCCAGCCACTGTAGTAGGAAGGTTGAGTGATGACAGAGGTGTGTGCCTGCTCCTGTAGTCGTCTCAGGAAACATCTCCACTAAGGAACTGTGAGCATTCACAGGTGGACAGCATGGTTTCACAACTTCTTAAAGTTCTATGCAAAGTCCCTGAGCATTTCTGAATTTTTTTATAAGAAAACTCTGATCAGATTATCAAAGAGATAGGTGGTGAGAAAATAAAATTGATCAGTTTTAATGATCAATTTTAATCTCATACCTGAGATTAAAAATAAGGGTGGAAGTCTTCATACTGGCAGAAACTGTCATCTACGTGGTTGTCTCCTAACATCTAACATTTGAAACAAGACTCCAGATAGCATCTTCTACCAATCACAGTCTCTCAGCTTTGATGAGGCCTTGCCATTCTGTAGAAATATCAATTAGGCTGCTTTGACCAAAACTAACTTACAACATCCATACAGCTTCTCCAACCATGGCAACATGTTCAAAGAAAAGAACAGCACGGTTTATGGTACAGAGCAGCTACTCCTGTCATCAGAGAAATGTAAGAATGCCCCACAGTAGATTCTGTTGCTGCTATGAAAAATGCAGAAAGCAAAGACCATGTGGACCTCATCCCCATGATCATCATAGTGTTACTGTTTGAGATGGCTTACTGCAAGGCAATGGCACATTTTGACTAACTGCTCATGTGATCATGGCATGTGTGTGTGTGTGTGTGTGTGTGTGTGTGTGTGTAGACATATAGACATAGACATAGACATAGACATAGACATAGACATAGACATAGACATAGACATAGACATAGACATAGACATAGACATAGACATATATGTCCAGATCCAGGCAACTCTAAACTTTATTCTTATTTTTTTGTGGTGGTAAAAGCAAGTCCTGCTGGGCAGTGGTGGTGCACGACTTTAATCCCAGCACTTGGGAGGCAGAGGCAGGTGGCTTTCTGAGTTCGAGGCCAGCCTGGTCTACAGAGGGAGTTCCAGGACAGCAAGGGGTATACAGAGAAACCCTGTCTCGAAAAAACAAACAAAAACAAAAAACAAAAACAAAAAACAAAACCCAAGTCCTTTTCTAATTTTAGAATGTCCCAAATGTTGAGGAAGTGAAAGAAAAAAGTTTGCATGTAGGAACTGTTCCCTAAATTGCTAAAGAAATTTTATCAAAAGATGAATTGCAGTCTAATACATCAGGTAATAGCTTTTCAAGTAAAATAAAATGTATATATAAAGTAGGATTTTGGCTTTTCCACTGTATGATAGTACTTCACCTGAGAAGCAAAGACATATGAATAATTGGGCATATTCTGGTCCTACTTATGGTGGTATGTACCTTATGGATAATTTATATATTTTCAAAATGAATTTATCCACTAAACATTGTAATCAGACAGGTAAAAATCTGTCCTTGATTAATTCTCAATTATTTTAAGTTAATAAACCTCTTTATCAGAACTAGGTCATTACTCAGAATAATAAAGAGTAGAGTTAACAGTTAACCTTATCATGTGTCTTCAATTATGTAATGCTGATGGGGGACAGTTGTGTAAGATTTTCACAAAATAAATTCTGACTGACTGCTAAGGTAATTGATATAGTCATCTTTGTGACAAGTGAGACTATAACATGACATTTTAAAAATACCCATTTAATGTATGGTGGTGTATTTCAAATGATAATGGAAAAGATGGTTAAAGTTCTCTCAATGGCACCTTCCAGAGAGCTGTTTTGCTGTTATTACCTGGCCCATCCTTTTGCTAAGGAACTGATCAGTAGTCCTTGGAACACAGAGATTGTATTTCTAAATCTAAACTACTATCTCTTTTGAAATATCAAAGAATTTCATTATATAAAGCTTGTAGCTTATTACTGAATCATATAAAGAATACGAAAGTACGCTCTGCACATTTTCTTCCAATGTTTTTTTAAAGAGCAGAGCTAGAAAGAATTTCTCATGGTACAAAGGGAGAACGTTCCCTAGTGTCTAACCAGTCAGCAGAAACTCGAAACGACCACTATATGTTAAGACGTGTGAAGATTTTCCCTTAAATAGTCACTAAACATTGAAGTGCACTAGGTTGGAGTGAATTACAGTAGTAACACACAACCTGAGATCTGCCCATACACTGAATTTCTAAGTGTGCACTGTTGTAAATCGGACAGCCAGTTTCTTGCACCCAGTCACCATACTTGACTGAAGCTTTAGCCTGCTGGTTAGTGACTCCCCATTCTCTTGACCCTTGATAACCACCATCCCTTCTGTCTCAACTATTTTAAATAACTCACTCTAAAGTAATTATGCAGCATTTGTCTTTCAGTGGCTATCTTATTTCATTTAGCGTCATTCCTTCATGATTTATCCACATCAGTACATAGTAAAAATTTTGCTTCTTTTTAATGCCCAACAGAATCCCATTGTTCACAAATGTCACGTCCTCTTTCTCTTTTTCATGTGTCTGAGCACGAGCTTTGTTTCCATGCCTTAGCTATTGTGCATAATACAGGAATGAACAAGTGCTGAGAGGGCCTCCCTGAGACCCTGAGATCAAATCTTCTGGATAAATGCTCCAAAGTTAGGTGACTGCATCGTATCCGAGATCAGTGTTTTGAGATTTATCAAGGACGTCTGTGAATAAATCATTTTTTCAAAATGTGAGTAGGAATGGCTCCATTTTTATCTTGGTCGATCCTTTAAAGCACGTGTCGTGTAAAAGGAAACTTCATTTTAAGAAATCGCACAAGGCATTCAGGAAGCGTTCCTATCAATGCTGTGATTCGACCAAATGACAGGTTTTCGTGGAACAATGGAAATGGCCTCGGGGGTGGTGGGTGGGGGAGTGAACTTGTCATTTGGACAGACAACTAAGGCTTGGGAGGAGGATAACATAAATGACAGGTGCAGACTGATTATCAAGATATGATTAAGCATCAAATATTTGTCACAAAAGATGCTGAAAGTGGTTTCTTCTCACATTCACAACACAAAAGACAGAAAAGAGCTCACCAACTAATTAATTCGTTCACACGTCCAGCATGTCACATTTGAAATATTTGCAGGACATTGTGCCAGTCACAAACATTCTGCTGTGCCTGGCAGGCAGTAGCAAAAACGAAAGTGTGTAGCCACCATTCCAAATGTCCGGAGTAACGGGGGATGAGTGGCAAATGAACAATTACAGTAGAGTGAACGATTATAGTAAGGCTGGATATTTCTATCAAGAAAATATATACAAAAGCACATGGGTAGCATTAGAAGCATCATTTCAATTTGCTGGGTTTTGTGAAGGCTCTACAGAGAAATTTAAGGTTGTTTGTCAGACCAGGGGAAAGGGAGCATTCCAGGCAGATAGACATCTCCAAGGACTCAGAGTCATGAGACAGCTGGAACCATCAAGGAAACCAAGGAATGATTTTGTGTCTGCTGCAACCAGAGAGCAGAGACTCTGTTGCAATAGTACAAGAGACCTGTTTAGATGGGTAGTGATTGAGGAGGCAGAGGAATGTGGGGAAGGACATACTTGGAAAGTCAGCTTTCTAGGTTTAATCATTGATAGGGATGGCAGTAGTAAGTGAGAGGGGAAACTGTAGCAGCTTCTGGGTTTCTGCCTGGGGAAATAAGTACTGCTTAATAAAATCGGGAAGATACAAGGGGTAGAGGTTCGTTTGGCATTAAAGATGTTTGAAATGTTGTATTCCATGAGATCTCTACTCAGCCATTGTATTCAACTATCTAGAAAGTGGGAGTGGGGAAGGGAACTAAGCTGAAAACATAAATATGGAGCCACTGGTATATATAAGTTATAAGTTAAGCAGTTGCAAAGTGGCCTCGGAAAAAGAGGTCGAGCGGACAGTATGAAACACTGAGCAAACACCCTCTGCACAAGCAAGGAGAAGAGCTAGTGGGACACAATGACCTGAAAGCCAGCAGGAACACAGGAGCTTGAGACATGGACAGTGTGTCCAGTGACAAGGGCCTCAGTGTTCTATTATCTATAGGGTAAGACAATGCCTCATTGTGGTGATGTGTTTTAGTGTACACACATGCACGCATGTCCATGTTCGTGTGCGTGACCATGTGTGTGTGCATGCATGTGCTTGGAGTTCAGGATGCTTACTATAGTACATATGTATAAGTCATTTGTGGAAATCAGAGCAACTTTCAGGATCAGGCTTCTTCTTGCACCTCGTGAGGTAGGGTCTCGGCTGCCTGTTTCTCCTGCTGCGCACTAGACTCCAGACTCCCTCTGCTCTGTCTCCCATCTCGCGGTAGGAAACTAAGATTACAGGTGTGCATCACCATATCCATCCCTTTACACAGGTTCCAGAGAGCACAGATTCAGATCGCCAGGCCTCTGCAGCAAAACACGTTTACTTGCTGAGCCATCTCTCAGGTCTTCAGTGTGGTTATGGTTTTCATTTCCCTAGTGATTGGTAATGAGGAATCTTTCAATTAAACAAAACAGCTGGAGTTAAGTTAGTCGGGGAAATAATTGAGATGCTGCCACTGGGTTCATGAAATAAGCTTCTGCAGTGTTAATAAGACACTACTATTGTGGTTTTGAGCAGAAAGAAGGGCTACATGAGACAGCACTGAACTGAGAGATAGCTAGAAGTGAGGGGATAGAGGTGACATGTGTGACGTATATCAAGAAGATGTTTACAAGGAGAACAGGGAGTGATGGGTAGATACCAGGGTCCAAATCATTCTCTAAGGTGGCAGATAAACTGGAGAGATTTTATATGCAAAGACCATAACACATTTCGTATATGCTATTTTAGTGCTTTCTATATATGTTTTCCCAGTTAACTTTGAAATCACCCTGAAAGAATAATATTTAAAATTATATTAAATACTACCATGTGCCAGACTGTAACTGGCAAGCAATACATACCAGGCTAACTGCCATGAATTACTTCATCTGACCTTCACAATTCTTATGAGGCAAAAAATATTATCACACCCATTTTGTAGGTAAGAAAAGAGGCAAAGAGAAGAGAAGTATTTCTAAAGGGTTTAAGCTAGGAAACAGCAAACTCTGGCCTCAAAGTCCAGGCAGCATTAAGATATCTCTTGTTGACCTTTTGTAGATGGAGAATCTGATTCTGAGAAGTAAAACAATTTGCCTACTTTAAGACCAGTGAATCCTGAGGCAGCTGAACACTCAAACCTAATTCCTGGCTTGGAACAACCATGTTGTCTCGAGAGAACAGTCTCGAGATAGAAGAGACAGCCGTGGCAGGTAGAGCAAGAAGATGTGGAAACGTAAGAGGGTAAGATCACAGGCAGAGCAGTTAGCCTGTTGTCGCAGACATGTCGACAGGTTTTGGGATGTACAAAGCACAGAATTAGAAGGGAGAAGAAACGGTCTTAGAGACCCTAACTCCTTCTTAGAAATTAGCAAAAGCAGATAGAGAAAAGTATATCTGTTTAGCTGGGAAAGTTCAGAGGCCAGGAGACAGTGAGAAGAGGGATGGAAGTAAGCCATGTTACCATCATACATGTGTGCATGTGTGTGTGTGTGTGTGTGTGTGTGTGTGTGTGTGTGTGTGTATGTCTCCTATTATAAACACTCCTCTGCTGGTTCTTGGAACACTAGAGAAACACTTACCCCAGCATCCTCCCCACCCAAAGAACAGGAAGTGGTGGTACAAGATCTGGTGTGTCCAGTGTAGCTACCTTTAGCAGGTATCATCTTATTGTGCCTTTATTCCAAAGAAACCCAGAGAGACATAGCGACGCAACATCCCCCCTCCCTTGGACTGCCAGACTCAACTGGTTGGCAGCTTGCCCAAAGAGTGGGGAATAAAACAAGTTCTGAATTAGTGGGAGAAAAAAGCAGGAGCTCAGCATATTCTTCTGCTTACTCTACACATTTCTTCTTAACTTTCTGCTGCTTTCTGGTTTTTATGAGAGTGACAATCGTGTCGCCTGTGTCTTTCCCAAGTGGATAGGACATGCAGAGCGTGGGGTAGGGCTCATGACAGAAGTGCTGACAAGATGAACGACAGCCATAAGAAACAAATAGAAAGCACAGAAATGCAAGATGACCTTGCATTTTGTGAGGGGTTCTCAGAAAATAAAATTGCATTCAAAACAGAAACTTGGGCTAGGTAAACAAGTGCAGAACGATCCTGAGAAATGAGAAAATAGGAGATTGCTCCTCTCTTCCCCACACTGCCTCTTCCAGGAGTGTCATTCCCAACCACTAGGTCTGTCATGTAGGTCACTCACAGTATCAGTGACGGCATTTTTCTCAAAAAAAGAGATGTCACAGACAGGAGCCTAGTATGGCTGCCCTCTGAGAGGCCCAACAAGTAGCTGAGCTAGTCAGATGCAGATACTTACACCCAACGAATAAACAGAAGCCGGGACCCCTGTGGTTGAATTAGAGAAAGGTTGGAAGAAGCTGAGGAGGAGGGCAACCCCATAAGAAGACCAGCAGTCTCAACTAACCTGGACCCTTGAGATCTCTCAGACGCTGAGCCACCGACCAGGCAGCATACACTAGCTGATGAGGCCCCTGACACATATACAGCAGAGGACTGCCTGGTTTGTCCTCAGTGAAAGAAGATGCACCTAACCCTTGAGAGATTTGAGGCCCCAGGGAGTGGGGAGGTCTGGTGGGGTTGCAGGGGGCATCCTCTTGGAGATTGGGGGGGAGGGGGGATGGGATGAGGAACTGTTGGAGGGTGGACCGGGAGGGGGATAATGACTGGACTGTAAAAAAGATTAAAGACAATTAAGAAAAAAAAAAAAGAACCGTGTGTTTGGTGTAAATTGTCTGTGTGTTTTGCTCATGGCTCCATTATGGTGGCAGAATAGAGCTTTGTGACCATCGATACTGTATATATCTCAGAGGCAGTTTCGGTATATATACATAGTTTAATTACAAATTATAAGTGATGCTCCTAACACCAACAGTTGTCAGTTTTTGAAAGATAGAAATACTGGTGAAGCAAATGAGCAACAGCAAAGCTATCCCGTGGCTATGTATGTTGTGTGTTTACACATGTGAGAATAAAGAAACAGCTACCTTAGTTTGCATTGGGATAATTTTGGCTTTCTCTTAGAAGTCTCTCATGGAATTTTTAGATAGGAAGATTCCTCCACTGCCACTACTCATCTTTTTTAATTCTACAGGACAATGGAGGAAGGAGGTGACAAATGAAGAAAGACCAATGAAGAAAGGACTTGGAGGGTGGACAGGGCTGTGGGGCTGATCCTTCAAAATGTAATCCAGCTCATAATTCAAGCAAAAATTGTCTGCTGTGTAGGTTTTATTTCAAGGGTTGTTTTTTTTTGGTTTTTTTTTTTTTTACATTAAAACATAGGAGATGTTCAACATTCAATAATTTGTGCACTGTAAAAATGGTGTTATCACGAGCAGCTTGGACTAAGAGATAAACAGGTATTGTTTTTTCCAGAGGAATCCCGCCCTGTTCAGAGCAGAGGGCAGTTGAAGAGTAGCTACCAAAGGCTGGGCTGAGAAAATTTTAGTAAACATATAGAGAGGGTAAAACATGGCTTCAACACACAAAGTGATAACAAAAGGATATGGCCAACATTTATATTGTGACTTACCAACTACTACCATAATGCTGTGAACCTATATTAACTTATTTAATCCAGATAATAAGAACGTCTTTAAAAGGTAGGACTGTGACTGTCTCTGGTTTTTCAGTGAGAACACTAAGTCATAAGGATATCAAGCAACTCTCTGGAGATCATAGAGTTTCAGAAAAAGATTCAAGCCCAGGCAAACTAACTTTAGATGCAGGATCTTAACCACTGGTCCATACTGCTGTTTGGACATAAAGATTTTTGTCTTGGGATGGGGCTCTAGGGGTTCTTGGAGACTGGAGCTCATGGGCTCAGAGGCCTGGGAATCAATCTTCAGTGTTCATCTTTCCCTTGTGGAGCAGGGTGAACAGGGTGTGTGCCCCTCTCCCACTCTGTGCCATTTCTTATTCTTCTGGCATCTCTATTCTCTGGTCCCTTTCTCTACCCTGTCTTTTAAACAGATACTTCAGTTTCTTCCATATTTATCTCTTTATATAGAATTTCTCACTAAGTTGTTTTTGTTCATAATAAATCTAGAGTCCTTGCCATGATGTATATAGGAGTTTTAACACTCAATCAATATATATTGAAAATACCTACATAGATTGACTCTGGACCTTATAAGGGGCATTTTAATGAGATATGAAGGCAGCTGAAGCATGGGACTATAGCTCTGGGAAATGGCATTTTCTTGGTCTGCCAAGAATCACTGTTCTATGAGAGCAAGCCACTCCCCACGTCCTCCAATATTTAGAAGCCACGCCTTCCTTCTAGCTTTATGTTGCTACATAGAACAAGTGTGGTTAATGAAGTAAATTAAGCAAACACAAACAAAAATCTTTAAAAGGGAGGTTACAACTACTAAGCCTCTCAGCATGGTCATATGGGCACAGTCACTGCACATGCTGTAGCATGATCAAACGTACGTGTGTCCCACGTATGATTGAAGATCCCAGTTTTCTTAACCGTGCCCCATCATCTCTCTCTTTCAGCATCCAATAAAGAGCTCAGGATATTGGACGTCATCGATAAATACTGTTATACTGCTCCGCTGATTGGCTGACACTAAGAAGGTTTGTTGTTTTTGGTTTTGAGACCCAGGTTCATTTGTACTTAGGAACTTCAACACCCTTGTCTCAGAAGCAAAAGAAAACCAGCGAAGACATAAATAAAAACAACATTATCAACAAGTAATATTAAACTGGTATTTTTAGAAACTGAAAAAATTCTCAGCCTTACACACATTCTTTTTTCAATTACCCATGGAACATTCACCAACAGAAACCATATTTTAGGCTATAAACAAACCTCAACAAACTTAAAAGAATTGGAATCATACAGAGTAAATGCTCTGACCATAATAGAATCAAACTAGTGCTGTGCTCAGAGAAGTAATACAACATTTTCACTTTATTTTGATATCATATTCTATTAGCATGCCTTTTGTTCATAGGCTGGCTTGATGTCCTCAGAGTCACTTTAAAGATATAACATATAAAGAGCCAAAAAATGTTTCCTCTAACACTTCTTTGAAGAAGTCCAGCATTGCATATAAATGAACCTTTTCTAATTTCATAGCTTTTGGGTCTGTTTTTTTTTTTTTCCTTACAAAATGGTACTTTTATGTCTCTTATTAGCCGGCCAAATCATTTACAACACTCAAGCATTAATCCCCCCACCACCACCCAGATTAGAGGAAAATTTGTGGCTGTGTTATCTCTTTTTATTATTTCTTTTAGTCAACATACAAAATAACAAGCCTCATTATTACATTTTCAGAAGCATAGCATTGTACTTGTGCTTTCTTTTGAGCTAAGGGACTACTAAGTTAAAGGTGCAGAAGAATCCTTAGCTCTCTGGGAAGCTGCTTTTTGATCCCTCTCCGGGGTAAAGTCAACAGGCCTTATCATGCTTCTTCCTGTGTTATTTTGCAGCAGTGAACAAGCTATCTTGGTTCCGGGCAGTTGTTTTCAAGGTTTGTCCTAGTGGGAGAATGAATACCACGAGGTGGGGGAATCATGCTGACCAGCAAGGTGCCACAGCAGCATTTTCCAATGGTGTCCTTTCCCAAAGCACTCACCACAGCTGAAGCGCATCTGGGGAAGCAGGTGAAGATGGGGGAGACCACACTTGGGAAACAATCACAAGATCATTCAGAACATAGGCCCTGCCACTTAGTGAACTGGCAAGGTCTTAAGAAGTCTTCCAAAGCCATTCTTGGGAGACACAGGAAGTGCAGGTCAATGATACAGCTTACTCTAAGGAGCTTGTAAGTCTTTCTTCAAGTTACTGTGGGCTGAGATGTACCCCCTTTACAGGACAACGTCTCCCCAACAAAGTGATATAGAGATGCTCCTTTGAGAAATAAATAGGTTTAAATTAGGTCATGAGTACAGAACTCTCATGAAATAAATACCCTTTTATGACAAAATGCCAGAGAGCTCTCTCCCCCTTAGTCTCTTGCTATGTGAAAAAACATCAAGAAGGTGGAGTCTACAAGCAAGGAAGAGAGTTTGCATCCTGCTCTCATGCTGCCAAATCTCCAAAATTGAGAAAATAAATCATTAAAGCCAAACCCAAGTGTACTAAAGCACAGGTGGAAACTCTAAACCCCAGTACCTCTAAAAAGTTATAAGAGGTCACTAGCATGGGCCATGATCAAAAGGATTAGCATCCTTATAAGGAGATGTCTGGGGCAATGACACACAATGGGAAAGAACTTGAGCAGAAGATAGACAGGAAGAAGATGGCATCTTCAAGTCAGGGAGAAGAGACTTGAAGAAGCATACTAACACCTTCATCTCAGACTTCCAGAATCCAGAGTTGTGAGGGAAAAAAAATGATTTGCTGTTTGAATCTCTCAATCTGTAGCACATTCACACTGCAGCCCAAGCTGACTAATGCCTAGGCTGTATGAAGAGTCATCTAGGGGCATTCCACATGTGCCATCACCACAGCCCATAAAACAACTCAAATAAATCACTCAGAGATAGTGTAGCATTGAATGACATGATGAGAAAGATACTGTGGGGGAGAACAGGACAGATGACTTTCATAAAGAGTATGGCTATCAGAGATGAGTCTTGGCCTATGGGGCAGGAGAGTGATGCCCTGAGAAGACAGATATAAGAGAAGAGGATGGGAGGAGAAGAGCATATACATGGACCACTTTCACTCCCTCCACAGGAGACCACCAGGAGGGTGGAGCAGGACCCAGAGAGTAGCAGCTACTGCTCTGTCTAAATGATGGGGACAGGTCACCAATGAGGTGAGCCTGGAAACTGCCAAAGCTTTATGGGTCCCCCACCTCCTGTCTCTCTCTTTTTAAGGAACCTTCCAGCTTCTTTGCTGAGTAAAGTAGCAAATAGATCATCAGCCTTTCAACAAGGAGGCTCAGTGATGCTGTCCACAGAGTAAGAGCAGAGCCCTTCTCTAGATTTCAGCATTCATCACCACTTGCAACTGAGACATCCAAGCAGAAAAGGTGTGGAGTCCAAAAGGGTATACAGATTTAAAAACAATTGCCCTGATTTACTGTTTCATGTCATCAGAATTGTCCAAATTAAGTGACAGAGTTGTGCCTTAAGCTTTGCCTAAAGAGCCAGCAAGTGACCAAGTGATTCCAGCCACTCCCCCATGGACTCCAGGTTCAGAGGACTGACCTGGTTCAGATAAGAAGACATATATGTCATTTCATATTGACTCAGCTCCAGGGTGTTTTTTCTGGGTGTGATGCAGTGTCTCACACATCAGATTGTTAACCCAATAGGAGTAACAATGCTCTGAGCAATATTGAGCAAATGTCAAATGATCTCTATGGAGAAAGAAATGAATTGGCCACATAGCTTTTATGTTTACCTGCTTGGAAAAAACAAAAACCTATAAAGGCATTCAGAAGAGAAACCTGATGGTAAACAGCATTTACATTATGAACACAACAAAGCAAACACAGGTGTGTCTGCTTCTTCAGGCTTCTCCCCTGAGAAATTTCATCAGAAAAAAATTTCTGTGAAATCTATAGCCTAAGAAATACCCTTAAGCCCTATAGCCTTTGTCAGCAGTAGAGCACCACCACAGGGTTTTCATATAATCTCCCTGGGTGCCCTCCCTGGGAGTAAGCTAACACTCAGAACCTCCCTATTGTTTTCCCAACAAATGGCATAAACAATCTTGGCTCTCCTCACCCTCTTACTGAGATTCAAGATGGCAGAGCTTTATGCCATGAAGTCAGAACATCTGAGCTTGAGTTCTAGCATACCTATTTATATGTCAGGTGGTCCTGAAATATCTTTTAAAAACAGGCAGCTACAATATGTAGCTTAAGACCCAAAGCTATTAGAATTAAAGGGATGAATGGACACCAAAACAATCAAGTTCGATCCTGTAATATGGCAGTAGCTCACTTCCCTGGAAAGAAGTCGGCCACAACACAGAGATGCTATTGTTGCTCATTTGACATATATAGTGAGATAGATAATTACTTTTTCTAGGTGCCTATGCTTGTAAATTAAGACAGTGGAAGTTGATTTCATGTAGGATATTTTTGCCTTGGCTTTCTCACTTGTAAGAATGATGGTTAACAATATGTATCTTATAATTTTTACCATTGGTTATTAAATGAGGTCATTTATGCTCAATGATAATAAACAGAACAAGAAAGTGTGGTATATGCACACAATGGAATTTTATCCATCCCTAAAGAAAAAATGAAATGATTAATGAAGTAATTTAAAAATGCCATGCCCAGGGAAATTGATGGAACCAGTGGTTAGTGTGTCGGATGAAATAAGCTCAGAAAAACAAATGCCACATTTTTTCTTTCACATCGAAAATCTGGGCTTAAATGTACATTTATTTACACATCTACATAGGATGTCAAAGTAGAACAGAGAACTACAAAGGGAGAGGCAGAGTCGTAAAGAGAAGGGAAAGACAAGAGAAGGCAATAAGGGCAAAAAAGACAAACTATAGAGAATGTTCTCTCATACACATAATCCATATTTACACACACACACACACACACACACACACACACACACACATACACACACACACACTGGTAAAAAGAGAGCAAGGTGAGGTTTATTGTAGAGAGAAGGAGGAATACCAGGAGAGAAGGAAGGATGGAGGAAAGCAGTGGGGGAGGGGTGGATATTACATAAGAAAAACCCACCGCTTTGTACAACTACTAGAAATTAATAAAAAAAAAAAAAACACAAGCAAATGAAATGACTTATGAAAAGAAACCATCACAAAGTTTGGACCTTGGTAAATATTAGGGTTTTTTAAGTATTTACAATGCTCAAGTATTTCCCCAGCTGCCCAGGAGCAGAGAAATAAACAGCCCACTGTGGAGCCCCCAGCCCCTCTTTGTGAAGGATCACCTCATTTCCTCGGTTTGTCTCCAACCTCCACTACCCAACCCCACTCCGAGATTTATTCCTCCCATTCACCAAAAGGTAATCATCTCAAGGTGCTTGCTAACCCTTTGTCTTATTCCAGTGTTACTAATGCTTTCCATAAGAGATGTTGATCCACTTTTTGTACCTTATTTCTCCAGCCACACATACTTTCTAAAGAAAAGGGGAGAAAGTCATTCTCAGGGTTCTCTGGACTCCAAAAGAGCTAGTTACTTCAGTTTCAGACACTTAGAATGTCTCTTCGTTCCTCCTGAGAAGATGGGGTCTCAGGTCTGTTCATGCAGGGGCATCTGCTTCAGGGCCAGGCTGCTCCTACCACCTTGGGAAGCACTGGGTAGGGCAGAACTTGATAATCAGCGATCCTGCTCACTAAGCCAGAGTTGATGTCATTCTCTTAGAGACTAGGTCACACCCTATGAGCAAGGAGGCAATAGAGATACTTCAGAGCCTCTTACCAGCTCACGGAACCTAGAAATTTCTAAGGGCAAGGCTGAAAGGGAATCCTCTATATAAAATTAACTCAAAATGGATTATAAACTCTCATAACAAGCCTAAAACCTGTCAGCTTACCAGGAGGGAACACAACAGCAGATTTGCTTGACCTGGTTTTAGACAATGGTTCTTCAGAGATGCCACCAGACAAGTGGCAGGCGAGAAGAATAAATTGGACTTCATCAAAATTTAAAGCGTGTGGACTGCAAATCAAGTTAAATGACAGTCCAAATTGAGAGAAAATATTTACAAACCCTGCATCTGCTAATGGACTTGGATAGAGATATAAAATATTAGAATTTAACAAAAAATGCCCAAGGAACTCAGACAAAGATGTCAAAATCCAAGAAGCTGAGGCAGGAAGATTTCAAGATGGGGGACCACAGTGAGACCATGTCTCAGAAAATGATGATGATGATGATGATGAGGAGGAGGAGGAGGAGGAGGAGGAGGAGGAGGAGGAGGAGGAGCCAATAAGTATGTTTTTAAATGTTTAGTCATTTAATACTTGAAAATGCTTATCTTGGGGCTGAAGGAAAGGCTCTGCCATTAAGACTACTTGCTGCTTTACCAAAGGACCCTACTTAAGTTCCTAGTACCCACACCTGGCATCTCACAGCTGCCTGTAATTCCAGCTCCAGGAGATCCCATACTTCCTTCTGGCCTCTGCAGACACACACACACACACACACACACACACACACACACACACACACACACACACACGTGTATAGGTATAGGTGTATGGGGACTGAGGCTAGAGGGGGGTGCACGCAGCCATAGGTAGACAAGCTGGGATGCTTTCCCTTTTACAAACCCTTAAATGCAAGCTGACTAGAGTGCTACTTAACCTCTTCAAATTCCATCAGTCAGGCAGCCCATTAATGTTGCCCAGGTATTTAAAGACTGATGAGCATGCATATTGTAAGGAGAATTATTCAAGGACCTCTGGCCCTTTAAGACCCAAACCTTTGCGTGTCTGTGTGACGAACTAAAGAGTAATATTCACTCTAAATTCAAACCCACAGAAAGTCAATTACATTTTTTCACTTTCATTAGGCAATAAATTATAAGTAACTATACTGATACTAATTAAAGAGTCATCTTTTTAGAGCAATCTCTAAGCAATTTTATGAAGTCAATATAGAGAAATTAGCATAGAATGAATATTCTAGATTATAAACTAGGTAAACCCAGTCCAGTTATTGTCATGAAAAATATTTTTTAAAACATGTAAAGCAATGACAAAAAAGAAAAAAACTTAATTGTCTCAATCTCAGTTTCTCTATTCTAAAGTGGTACAATTAGTCTCCAGTTGATGTCTATGATCATTTCTGTCTCTAGGGCTCATAATTCCTATTCCTAGATCTTCTTTCATAGCTCTTAACAAGGAGCTTCTAGCCCAGTGCTCCTGGCCTTCTGTGTGATCTACAGTTTTAAGGCCATACATTATGTGCTGTTATAGGAACCTGCAATAAAAGTGATGACTTTAATTAGTCTGGCAGACCTGGCCCTGGCCCTGGCCCAAGCCTGGAATACTGTGCTCCCTCCACATCCCAGGTCTCACTTTCCTCAAGGACCCCAGCGTGCTGGCTACATCCCAGACTATTGGTCCCTTCCCACATAATCCTAACTTGCTACTATCTTCAGTAACACCACTTATCCAATGACACAAATCTGGCCCAGTGTTCAAGACCCAGCTTGATTTTATCCACTCTGAACTTGTAGACCACACTAGTCTTCTTCAGTTTAGCTGCATTGATGCCACACTGTACAAGTTTGGCCTATACTCAGGATTTTGAGCTTCTTCTCACCTGTAAGCCCTCACGGGACAATGTTCGGGGGGAGGGGTCCCCAAAACCTGAAGAGACTCAGAGGTCATATGAACCAAGCTTACTTGTGTCATTAGCTGTCTCTCCCTAGCACAAGTCTTACTCTTCTGAGCACAGTGTCTTTCTGGCCTTAGTCTTATGAAAATATAAAGTCATCTCTTTTAATAAAGATGGAGCCATATAGTTGATTCAGTGGGCCTATACTTGCTGCACAGATTTCCAGAATCCATAGAAAAAGACAAACCTAGTGATGCATGTGTGTAATCCCTGAACTCTTATGACAGTATGGGAGATAGAGAATAAAGAATTCCACAAAAGCCCATGGAAAAGCTAGCCTGGAGTACACAACGCAGCATCAAACCAAAAAGACACCATCTCAAACCAGGTAGAAGGCAAGGACCAACTCTCAAGCTTGTTCCCTGTCCTCCACACATTCATTGTCACACGCCCGTGCACAAGCACACACATGTGCGTGCATGCATGCACGCGCGAGCGCACACACACACACACACACACACACACACACACACAAATAAACAAATATTTTAAATGATTAATAAAAAGCAATTAACAACATCAAAGTGAATGAAGTCAAGGCAGGGATGAAACTTAAACCCAAACTTGAATAAGAAATTGCAGAGGCTATGATTGATGTGTTCTGTTGCCTAGTCCCTGGAAAAGCTTGTTTCTCTTCCCTCAGAAATCCGTTAACCTCTACCTTGTTGGCAGCCACGAGTATGATCTTCAGAATTAGAGAGCCTCTCTGAAATCCATCATGTTCAGGAATTCTGAATCCTTAGTCTGAGCTTCTAACCATGACAAAGTTTAGGAACAATGTGATCCACATATTTATTTCTTAATTCCTCAACTTTCCATGGAATTCCAATAGTCAGTTTGAGATAGAATAGGCCTTGGAGACCATCCTTCCATCACAGAAAGAGACCTGACCCCAGTCTCCAAGGCTGCCCCACCATCCATGCTTGCTATTCCTTCTTCTCTCATAGTTCATCACACATCCTAAATCTAGCTACAAAGCACAGGCAGCCATGGTGAAGAGTATGTATGAAGTCGTGCAGAAAACACCACCTGTCCCAAGGACTGTGGGGCGCGCAACAGCCGTGCTTACCCTTAGCCATGCTCTCCCTCATCGGGCATGGAGTGCTTGTGCTTAGAAAGCCAAGGGAAAGACGTATAATATGTGCATCTTGGTCCTTGCCTGCCAAGCTTATTTCTCCAGAAAGTAAGATAATTCGCAAACAAGTGAAAAAATTAAAGAACATTACAGGCTAAGATATAATTAATTTTGTCAGCACTAGACCCTGTTTAGCATGCATGTGTGAAGATCCTTCATGATTCATGTTCCATACTGAAACTGATTGGGAAGAAATTAGGGCTGTAAGACATGAAATCTATCTGGAATAGTCCCAAGGAAAGACTCCTTTCAGGAGCCAGGAGAGGGAGAATGTAAGGATGGGTTGAAGTCAAGATAGAGATAACCCTTGCCCAGGGGAGCTCTCCACACACTGACTCCTGCTGTCCTCTGACCCTTCTCCTTAGGAAAAACGGCCACCTGACATTCTGACCTTATCTCTTGGGTAGCAGACTAACAGAATAAAAATGTTTGGTTTTGCTTCCTCGTGGGAGATTAATAATCATTCACCTGTAGAGTCTCCATTTGGCTGACACTGATCTCCAGCAAAGCCTCCCCCTGAGGCATTCACCAAATGATCCCCTTTTATCTGATGGGTATGAGTATGTAAGCATGTGTGTTTTCCAATGTATATATCTATGTGTGTGTTTATGTGTGCTGTGTGTGTCGCACATGCTTTGTTATTAGTGTGTTCTGAATTGCTGGGCATGGCTCCATCTTCAATCTCTATAATTCTTGAAATTTACTTCCTAGCTTCTAGGCATCATTTGCAATTATAATGCTGTCATGAGCAGAAAAGAGATGGCCTAATTAATCATTGTCCATGCCAGCCCCTATTTACCACAGGAGTTTTGCTGTTGTGTTTGTAACAGCCTGGCTGGGAATAATTTATATCAAAATGTATTTCTTCATTTTATATCACTGAAAACGTTTACTTAGCATCATGGTCACTGTACATAAATTTCCTGGAAGCAATGGGGTATAACTAAATGGCATAGATTCATTTATTATATTCAGCAAATTACATCTGAGCAGCTACTCCAGCACTCAAACCCCACTGCGTTCAGCATAGCAGGCTGCTGGGGACCTTAAAAGCCTCTGTGGTCCCCTGAACTTGGTCACCCACAAAAAATCAGAATGAAGAGTCTGCTCCAGGGGTTATAACTGTGTTATTTAACGTGATCCAGTTCCTTGAAATTTCATTGGTCATATGACTTTCTAATAAAAACTCCAGAGCCCTGTGATTATTCGATTGGTTGTCCAACCAACAGGACTTTGCATTCATGAGCTGAAAAGTCATAGTGACTAGCTGAGATTAGTCTGTGTGTAATGACAGTGACAGCTACTAGCCAGCTTGCTTTAGCAGGGCCTCCATTTTCTTTGGGAAGAATAGTAATGTTAAGCAGTCAGAAATCTGAGATGCCAAATGGATGATAACTCAGGATCACAATCCCTAACAGATGCCCTCCCCACTCATCTTTTCCTTGGCCTTGAGTCTCCAACTGTGTTCTGTTAACCTCTGCTCCTATGTTGTGGTTACGAGTTTAGACAGGTACCCAACAAACATGATTCCACTGTAACACACACATAAGGAGTGGTAACCATGATCCTTTATCAAATGTCTTTTGTTTCCCAGACATCTTGCTAGATAGTTTGTGTTTCACATCATTTTCCTTAATTTTCAATAAAATTCCTAGAAAATAGATACTATTAATCCTGCAACCTCACAGAGACCTAGAAGGTTGATGTCTTGCAAACCTCCCATGAAGCCAGCTAGAGTTCAACCCCACCTCCTCCTGAGCCAAATATCAACGTAGCATGTGGCCTCTCTAGGGACTGTGATTTTCTCTGCTCAACGAGTTGCTTATACTCCAGGGTCTCCTGGCTCTTTATTCTATTTGAAGTCTCTCTGCAAACCAGCCTTTGAAATTTCCAAGTTGTTCAGTGCAATGAGCTGAGAAGAGCCCTGCTTAAGAGAGACAGATGAAGGTCACAGTGGTGGTCACAAATACCTCCAGATGGCTTTTAGCCAACCATCTAGGCAGATTTTGTAATTTAAGGAAAATCGACATGTGGCCCTTTCAGCATTTCTGAGCATCCTCTGTCAGCTCAGCACTGTGACATTTGCTGTGTGGTGCCTGTGCACTGGACCCTGTCCACAGATAAGAACAGAGGCTGAGCCCCAGCCTAGGGGATACTTTCCAAAGGCCACCAAGAGAACAGAAAAAAGCTGAGCTCAGTACTTCAGAGGCTCAGGCTTTTTCCTGTAGAGCTGGTTCTGAGCATCCAAGCATCTCAGCATCTTCTCTGCACCCACGTTATTGGATCTATCCTTCATGCCCAGTTCATAGAAATTACATCCCCCATTGATGCTGACAGTAGGGCATGGGCTTCATCTGTCAGCAACAGAGAGAGTCTGGACTTTGTTCATTTACTATAATCCTTCTCCTTCTCATCTCTGTTTCTAACTGTTCTTACCCAGTTCCCCTGGAGCAAACATATATGGGAGAAGCACAACCATTTCCCCAAACACTAACAGTGTTAGTGCCATGCTCAGAGAAATGAAGTTTCAGAGTAATAACTTTACCTGTCCTTTAGTGCTGTGTGTCTTGGCTAGCCTTCAGGTAAGACCTCTAAAATGGCCACCTTTGGACATGCCCAGGCACAATCCAAAGAAGCAAAGCACTAAAGAGAGTTTAGCTGCCCATGGGAAATTTGTGGCTACAGAAAACATTTCAGTGAGGACAGATAGGAAGAGTCAGGTGCAGAGAATGACTAAATGCGATGATGAGTCTCTTCTGAGAAACTGGGAGGGTGTGTGTACTCATGAAAGGCTGTGCAGGCGCCATAGCTGGTGCTCTAGATCCATCGGTCAGACTCATCAGAACGTTTGAACGATTTCACGAGAAGCTTGTCACATATCATCATATGATGTATCAAGCACAACTGAAACACTGTGGGTTCTAGACATAAAGTGCTTTCCCTGTGATCCAGAGGACCTGAGTACAGCACTCACTGGATAAAGACAGAGATGACAGCATACTCTTAGAGCCCCAGGCTGAGGACTTGGACACAGAACCCTCTGACCTTGCTACAGCTGGCCTAGTCAAACTAGTCAGCGAGTTCCAGGTTCAGTGGGAGAGCCTGTCTCAAAAGCAAAGGTGAAGAGTGATTTTGAAAAACATTCAAAGTTGGCTTACGGCCTCTGTATGCATGTATCTATGCACAGGTTCATGCACATCTGCACATGCATGCCCACAAATATGTGTGTGTATGTGTGTGTGTGTGTGTGTGTGTGTGTGTGTGTGTGTGTGTGTGTGTGTGTATGTGTGTGTGTGTGTATGCATGTGTGTGTGTGTGTGTATGTATGTGTGTGTATATGCATGTGTGTGTGTGTGTGTGTATGTGTGTGTGTGTGTGTGTGTGTGTATGTGTGTGTGTGTGTGTGTGTGTGTGTGTGTACACACCTGACATACTGTGCCGACTTTTGTCCCTAGGCTAGGATCTATTTCCACTCCTTCCCAAATATCTTTCCAGCTCTAAACACCCACACAGATTAATATTCGCCGCGCCCTACCTCAAATGCTCACCTGCAGCTTCCTCTCTGTGGGACTGATTACCCACTAGTTTGGAAGTGCTTAGAGCACAACAGCCCAACTCCGACATTCGCCTTTCCAGATCCTCATAGTTCCACTTCACCAGCTTCCTTCCATGACTGACGATGCCCACAGTGGACCCTGGGAACTCGTCTTCTCTGATCCCCCCTCTTCACTAGTTTTCTGGGAGACTTGGACACCAAACCCAGCACTCATCAGACTTCCCAGGTTTTCTCTCCCCCTTTCTCTTCCCTCCTCACGGCCACCTGTACTGGCTAAACTAGTCAGGACCGGACTGTTTATTCAAAACCAAAGTCCACCAAAATGGGAAGGAACTTAGGAAGATGCCTCCATCAATACATTAAGAAAAATTTTCTAATGGGCTCCGTAGAGCAGGAGCAGGGTACAGGATACGACGTTGTCCCTATGGTTGGTGATCTCCTGAAGAAAGTCAGGGCAGACTTAGAGAATAGTAAATCCACTATCCACTGCCTGAGACCCCCCCCCCCCCCGAGAAAAAGAACTCCGGAAAAAAGCCCCAGGTGGCGGTGGCTGAACCAGCAGTGAGACCCCCTTCAGATTCAGTCTTATCCACCTAGAAACAAGCTTGTATGGAAAAGCAAACAGACCCGGGCTGTGCCCTTTGGACCTTTGGCAATTCTCCTTAAGCCAGCACCTCCTATAAATGGAGCACTTTTCAAGTGGCCAGGCATTCTCATCGGTGCCTGCGGTGGATCAAGTAACTGCCCGAAAGCTGCCTCAGAAGACCCTGTAGAGCCAGCAGAGGGGCTAGGCCCGTGGCCGGGCCACAGCCAGGAAGCCACCCCATCCATCCATCGGCCATGGGCCCACAGAGGCCTGCCCTACGGACGCCACTACTGCTGCTGTTCCTGCTGCTGTTCTTAGACACCAGCGTCTGGGCTCGTGAGTTAGGGTGGAAGCCTGGGAGAAAGCCAGTGTGGGGACAGAGCTCTGTGCTGTGCTACAGACCACCCGTTACATCAGGGAGTAGAAACTGGTGACAGGCTAACTGTTAGGTAGCTTGGGCTAGGTGAGAGGGAAGGCAACCTCAGAGGTCCTAGGGAAGGGGTTGATGATGAAGCAGGGGACTCCTCCCGGCTCTGGGTGAGGGCACTCGATGGGAGAGTTAGAAAGAAGGCTTTGGATAGCCCTAAAATAATTAAGGCTGTGAGGAGTCCCTTCTGTCAGCCTCTGGAACCCGCTGGAAAACACGAGAAAGCCAAGGTTCTCCTTTTCTCTTACAGAAGATGAAGTCCTGGAAAACTTCAGCTTGAACTGTCCAAGTAAGGCATTTCTTCACTAGGCGCCTTGGGTACCTCCCACCCTGACTCTCCTCTCCATCCAGCCTCTTCTGCACCTGTTCCTAAGGACCCTTCTTCCACGTACTATCCAATGCTCAGATTAGGAAGCACTGCTCAGACCCCTGCAAGCGAAGGTTTTGAGTCTCTGTGTACCTAGTCTCCTCCAGTAAAGGATCTCTGCTCTTGCTATATTGCCCTTCTGGTTTGTTCCAAGGCGCGGTCCCGAGATGGGGTAGCGATGAGACTGTGGGCACTGTAGAGAGACATTGCTGTGCTGTTTATCACTGACTAATCATTGATTCAGAGTATGTGAGGATGAGGAAATGCCGACTTTAACCTTTGTGCAGAACTCCAGACCCCTCCACCCCTTCTTATTTACTCTACCCTAGGGGTCAGAGGATCAGGCTTAGCCGCAATGCCCAGTTTCCTCTATGGAGCTCTACGGTTGGCCTCTCCTCTGATGGGGCAGCATCTCCATCTGGTGGTCATATGGCAGTACTACATCCGAGTTTCTGATCAGTTATTTTCCTCACAATAATCACAAAATTTCTGTCGTGGACAATGGAATCTTCCAGAAGTTTCTTGAGGGGTTGTCTGGAAGTCAACCAGACACCCTTAACAACTAACTTTGTCTCGGGTACTTCATAGGCTCTAAATAGTCACATGATAACATCTTCACACTGAGAAAACACTTAGCTCTGTCCCTTTGATAACTTAATTTTTCAAAGGGCCTTCTCATGGATTTTTCAGCTCCATTAATTGATCCTTGGCCCTCCCTTTCGTCTACTCTAGACGATCTACTCAGGAACTCCAAATGATTTAAACACCAGGCTCAGCCAAAACAGGGCTGAAGTTAAACCTATAAAGACAAATTACGTGTATTGCAAAGTCAAGCACAAGTAACTTGTTCTCGATGACCTTTGCCACTGTCCTGTTCTGCCCAGCAGCTGTTCCCCTAGAGTGTTATTTCATCTTCAGGGCTGACATATTTCCTCTTCACTTTAGAAGATGCAACTCGATTCAAGCACCTCCGAAAGTACGTGTACAACTATGAAGCTGAAAGCTCCAGCGGTGTCCGGGGCACTGCTGACTCCAGAAGCGCCACCAAGATCAACTGCAAGGTATGGAGGGCAGGGGCTGAAGGAACCTGCAGCTGGAACCCAGCTTTGTTCCACCAAGGGCCCCTCATAGAACCTTCTAGCACTTCCCAGCACATGCTGGAACCTCAACTGACAATACACCGCCTAAGTGAGAAGACTTCCACAGAAAAACTTTCCCAGTCAAGTTTTTCCTTCCATTAGCTTCCATAGTGTCATTGAAAGGCACGGTCTAGGAGGTCAGTGGGATTGACCTATAGATCTGACCATGAGATAGACCCAGTAAGTACAGAAAAGAAGGTGGTCCTCAAGGAAGAACGTTGGGCATGCCGTATTTATGGTATCAGCCATAATATGGAGAAACATTTAGACACCTGGTTTGTTCAAATGATACACTACTTCTCAAGAGACCTTGTTAGACTCCTGTCTGTTCTCATAAAGCATAGCCAAGGGCTGCTATTGAGGTTTGTGTGGGGAAGAGATATCCATTTGGCTAAGTTATCCTCTTCCCTCTTGGGCTATAGTGTTATCTGTGCAGTCAAATGCAGTGGGCCTTAGCCACCTGTGGCCATTTAAGTTGAATAAGTACAACTCTCATTCTCACTGGCCATATTTCAGTGTAGCCAACATCTCCCTGTGGCTTGTGCTGCTACATGAGGTCAGCACAAACACTGAGCTTCTCCGTCAGGCTAGAATGTTCTTTAAATGGTTCTGGAAAACAACCAAGGGTCTGCTTCAATTCTGTCCACATAGGAAGCTTTCATCAGGCTCGGAGATACAGTTTGGGGAAACGTTCGCTTTGCCTGCTTGCTATTTACTTTTGTTTGCTTCGTTTTGGTTTCTTAAATCTCGCTCCACTCTGCATTTCTCCTAAGCAATCACCCCAAATTCTTTATGTGTAAAGTGAGTAAGTCTAAAACCAACACGAGGACATTCTCCTCTCCATGCATAGGAGCAAACATAAGACACTTCTTAACATGGGAAGAAGAAAGCTAAGCAGAGGCATGGGGATGCATGAGGTGTGTTTAGAACATGTGGTTCTGGTGACTCCGTGGCCACGCTCCCAAATACTTTCCCCTCGATGTCCTAATTGGAAACCGGGCTTCGGGGATATCTCCTATTCTGGATGGAGAATCTCAGTGTATTATTACTTTCCATTTTCAGGTGGAGCTGGAGGTCCCCCAAATCTGCAGTTTCATCATGAGGACGAGCCAGTGTACCCTTAAAGAGGTGTATGGTTTCAACCCTGAGGGCAAGGCCTTGATGAAGAAAACCAAGAACTCTGAAGAGTTCGCAACTGCCATGTCGAGGTAAGGTGTGGGTTTATGTCTTCAAGTATCTGAGCTTTGTAAATGTCACATGATCGTGGTACATGCATATATGCATGAGTCCGTGGAGATATGAGTGTGTGCATTCATGTCAGGGGTACCTTTGAGTGTTAACATTGGTATTCAGTGCCTACCATAGATCAGGATACTGTGCTGTTTTCACATCTATCTAAAAGAGGGAAGTATTATTGACTCTCCTCTACTTAAGTTCCCCCGATTATCATTTAAATTGTTCTTCTAACAGATCTCCTGGTTGAAACACTTTTAAGACTATAAAACTGAGGTGGTTTGTTTAAACAAGCGAGATCTTGTTTATAGAATCAAATGAGGATGCTGCCTGGGGGTCTTCGGAGTGGATCAGGCAGCAGTTGCTGTTCTGAGATCATAAATGCTACATGGACCCCTGTGTGTTTATGAAGGTGTGGCATCTGTTCAACACAGGACAAAGGGCAAGCAGGACCTTAGCAATCTCCTACCCGTGTCTGCTCTGCAGCCACTGTGCACTAGAGACCAGGGCTGCCATTTATAGCTGACTTCTATCCCAACACATCAGTACAATGCAATACAATAAGTATTTTCAACACCACCCTTGTCTTACACCACTTAGTTTAGGAAGCCTTAAGTGTGTGGAATACAGACAGATGCAGGGATGTTAAATTACCTATTTTTAGATTTTCTAAATGTCAAAACTTGGTCCTTTCCCTGAGAAATAGGCAAAAATGCTCCTGTCTTCCACCGAAGCCCCTGATGTATTAGACACTTAGATGAGAGGGGAAGCTATGGTGACAGGAGAGAGTGGCAGTTATTCTATGGTCCTTTCTCAGCTATAAACACAAGAGAGTCCTCCTCTTGCCAGGCTTGCACTACTGTGTCTGAGAGGTTCAAAGCTATGGGAGATGGGTCCAGTCCTGTTCCCCTGTGAACTTAACCAGAGCAGGTGCAGCCAGGCCTTTGGCAGTGCAAGCAGTTCCCAAGAAGAAGGCAGCCCCTAAGATCAAAGTTAGCCTGAACTTCCAACTTGGCCTGAGAATGAATTAAAAAGTGAATGTCTAACAACTGTATGAAGAGAAGCTCAGATTTTCTGGTAGTGGAGAAACGCAAATAATGTATTAGGAGAGGATTCCTCAGTCCAGACCCATTAAGCTACAACCCTTGAGATGGCACCCACTGCTACAGGGAAGAATAGTATATTCTCATACAGTAGCGGTGGAAATGAAAGCCACAGGGCACTACTGAGTCCAGTTGATAATAGTTATACTTTGACATAACAGTTCTCATCTCTGGAACTCTGCCCATCTAAAAAAAAGCAATCATGTGTGAAATAGATGTACATGGATGTTTATTTCAATATCATCTGTGTGACCACAAAAGAAATCCAGGAATGGCAATGCTCTCAAATGGTGCAATGTTTAAGGAACTGTATATAACCAAAGAACAGAATACTGTAAAAATTTTAGTAAAGACTCTAGTGGAGCTTTACCAAGTGATTCAGATGTTCCCGGAGTATAATTAAATAAGAAAATCAAAATGAAGAAAGCATGCATACTGCAGTGTCATTTCTGTAAAACATGGCAAAATCTCTGTTTGCATCCTCCTGAGTCTGTATGGAACCATATGAATAGGTGCTGGCATTGAGGGATACATGGAGACGTCCATAGAAACAATGAGACTGGAGGAAGATGTGGGGAACAGAGATGAGGGTGATCCAAGGAAAAAGGGCAAGAAAAAAAGAAAAAGAAAACTGACCCTTATTAGAAGACTTTGGGGGAATGTATGGGAAGGTGACATACATATAAAGAAAATCCATCCAAAGAAGAGCCAATGAGGAGCTTCCCGTGTCCCTCCCTCTGTGGGCTCACAGTGGAAAAATGCCTTTTCTGTGAGCATGTGCCTCCTTTCTCCTGGACAGGTACGAGCTCAAGCTGGCCATGCCTGAAGGGAAGCAAATTGTTCTTTACCCTGACAAGGATGAACCTAAGTATATCCTGAACATCAAGAGAGGCATCATCTCCGCTCTTCTGCTTCCCCCGGAGACAGAAGAGGACAAACAAGTGTTGTTCCTGGTGAGACTCTTAGAAGTTGATGGCAGTGAGCTTCTCAGAGTCCTCTTCCCATGTCAGAGGCCAGCCTCCCCTTAGATAGAATACACTGCCTGTTGATGAGATGCATAGCAGTTACATGGAGAACCCTAGATTGGTATAAGAACCAGAGATCATAGTTCTCCGTGTCCCTGGAGCTTACTGATAGACTGTTTTTAACATTTTGATGGTGTTGGGTCTAATTTTAAAGCTTTCCCTGGGACTTTTAACACTTTGCTAGCTATGGTTCAGGGGTTTTTTTCCTGTGTCCATATCATAACACAGGAAAGCCTTGTGTATTTTAGACACCAGAAAGATTAGAATATAATGTATTTCCAGTCAACCTCAGGGAGAATTCAATGTACTTCAAGCACAAGAATATATCTAAGCTCCAACTATGCGCTAAGCTCTTGATTCCAGATGCTGGGACAATAGAGAGACTCATCCTGCCTGGCTTTGCCCTTAGAACCATCCTTGGAGGTCTGCTCAGCCTCATGGACCAGGCACAGAAATGCTACCCTCTGCCTTGGAGCTAGGAAAACTCCCTCGATCCATATCCCTCCTGCTTTCTAGACCCAGATGTCTTTCTGAGTCCTCTCAAGCACCTGGTGGTGTTTTCCCATGCTGAGTGTACCTGACCATATCTTGGACCCCCACAGGATACTGTTTATGGAAACTGCTCAACTCAGGTTACAGTGAATTCAAGAAAGGGAACTGTGGCAACAGAAATGTCCACAGAGAGAAACCTGCAGCAATGTGATGGCTTCCAACCCATCAGCACAAGTGTCAGCCCTCTGGCCCTCATCAAAGGACTGGTGAGTCTCACACCACATCATCATTCACACTGACAGCCTTTTTAGGAAAATTTTGGAATGCTCTAGCTAGTAGGAATCTCAGAGAAAAGCCTGCCCAGTTTATCCATTACATAGATTTTGGTGAGACCGTGAAAACCAGAAATGAGAAGGACTGCCAAGGCTGAAGGGCTGTTAGAAATTATTGCAGGACTGGATCTGGGTTCTAGACTCCCACCACAAAGCTTGGCCCTTTCTGCTTTCCTTCTGTCACAGCACCAACCATCTTCCTGGGTAACCCTGAGATGATATACCTGTCACTTCTCTTCCCTCATGGGTCTGTCACTTAGGACAAGAGTTGGTTATCCTGAGCTAGTGGCCTCTACAGAACTTATGAGGCCTATGTTCTTTCATTTCCTTCAGGCCATGAAGTGACATGAATGTGTCTCAGCTTCCTGTTCTCTCATCCCAATTAGAGCTAAGCCCTCTAGGTCCGGCCTAAGCCCCCATTTCACAGCCCCCATGTGCTGCTACACACGATCCTATGGTACATGTTCCCAGAGTTTGCCCAATCCCTGTAACACATCCCAGGACATGAGTCCCAAGTTGTCTCAGTCAACATGAACTACTGAACAATTCCTTCCATCCTTGCCAGTCTTCCTGGATATTGTCCTTGAAGCTAGAAAGAGATGGTCTGATGACCATGAGGGCCAGAGTTAGACAAGGCCAGTGCACTGGCTTGGCATCTTTTCTCAGAATCTGCTCTGTATTCAACCTTACTCTGGGTAATACTGAGAGAGAGAGGAAGACAGCAAAGGAAGGAAGAAATGAAAGAGGGAATCAGATGAACTATGGGCAACCTCCACTCAAGGTGCTTCCAGACTAACATAGCAACAAAGTTTACACATCTCCCAGTAAAGGACATATTATAGTTGGTAAAAGAACTGAGTTATGCAGAGAAGAAGCCCTGGGCCTGACCAGGAAAGATCAAGCATTTACCATTCTCCTATTATACAGGGCAGAGTCATAGAAGATGTGGAAGAAAGCTGAAAAACTAAAAAGCTTGTATAAATGGAAGCCATGAGGTGTACATGTGCATGGGGGATGATGTAGGATGCAAGGTACACATTATTCATGATGGACACTCCACTGGGATGGAGTTACATCCTTGAGTGTGCTGTCTTATGTCCCCTTAGCTAATCTCAATTGTTGAGTTCTCTTCCTTTCACTGAGTTCACTAGTGTTGCAGACGTCTATCCTCTACTTCCTTGAAGACAATGCCCTATGGCAGAAGAGTCAGCTTGAAATCCCAGGGACTGATCAGAATGCTTTCCTCTGATCCTGTGCACAGGTCCGCCCCTTGTCAACTCTTATCAGCAGCAGCCAATCTTGCCAGTACACCCTGGATCCCAAGAGGAAGCATGTGTCTGAAGCTGTCTGCAATGAGCAGCATCTCTTCTTGCCTTTCTCCTACAAGTAGGTTACCTACTGCTTCCAATGCTCATCATGTAATGGGATTGTGGAGCTGGTCACGTCCTGAGTGTCCAGTTCTAGACTAGGATGGGCTTAGAGGAAGCTGTGGAAGGTACAAGGCAAAGGCTATCATCTCTGTTCTGCTTTTAAGATCACAGAGAATTTGCCAGAAAGGGTTCAAGCAAGTGGAACAATTTGAGACCAACAAGAGGTATCTCAGACTCAGACCTTAAGGGCTTATAGATCCAAAAAATATGAATTGTTCATTGCATGATGCCCTAGTTTCAAAGAGCTTCGTGAACGATATGGGATTTTTCCAATGGAGACTTATATATCCAAATCCATGTTAAAAACTGACATTCAATTAACATTCACTAGAGAATTGCTATGTCCATGAGACTACTGTGAGAGTTACAAAAGAGTTTGGGCTATAGTCCCAACCGTCTGGGAATTCTAGATTGGTGTAAAATGTAATAAAGGATAAATAGTGTGAGCAGGAAGTGGTGGACACCACCCATTGGAGGATTGAGATGTATGGATTTCAACATCCTTTGAAAGACGGGCAGAATGGGGACAGAAGATTAGATGGAGACCTTTCAACTTGGAAAGAATAGCATTCTCTTGACAACTGGCTACCCATGATGCAATGTACTTCCTGTGTTACCAGGAATAAGTATGGAATTATGACGCATGTTACCCAGAAACTGAGTCTTGAAGACACACCTAAGATCAACAGTCGCTTCTTCAGTGAAGGTAAGACTTTATGTCCCCTGGGTACCATGAAATCTACCTACAGGGTGTCATTCATAGCTGAGCTCTTAGTGTGTTCCCTGTTAAATGCCTACAGACCAGTAAGTGATGTGGACTCCGGTGTTCTGGCCTCTGGACTACAACTATTGAGAGAGCATTTCAGAGGGTGTCAAGGGATTGTGGGACAAAGGGAAGGGAGGCAATATCCAACCATCTGGTAGTTTATGAGTAAGAAACTGGAAGACTGAGTTGAATGTGATCAGTCTGGAAGATTCAGATCATTCCAGATGATGTGGGGCCAGCAGAAAAGGAACTTCAGAGTCAGACCAGGTAGTAATCTAAGGAATTGATCTTTAGAGCTAAAAAGAACTTTAAAGGATTTTAGTCTAAACCCAGGCCAGAAATGTTTTGTATGTCAGTCGGACAATACTCGGACTTGTGCATTATTTTATTGTTTCCTTGGTTGGTAGATCCTGTGAATTCAGAGGATAGAGACACATGCTTATATATCCATCCCATAGACCAGTGGTTCTCAACCTGTGGGCCCTTACCCCTTTGGGGTAAAATGTCCCTTTCACAGAAGTCACCCAAGACCATCAGGAAACCCAGATATTTACATTATGATTCATAACTAACAAAACTACAGTTATGAAGTAGCAATGAAAATAATTTTTATTGTTGGGGGTCTCTACAACATGAGGAACTGTTAAAGGATCACAGCATTAGGAAGGTTGAGAACCACTGCCATAGAGTGAAATGACACACAGTAAGGCTTAATGAAGTAGTCTTGGTCATAGAATGAGTGCCTAAGTCTAGTCAAAGACAACACTATAGCTCATTTCCATGAGCTCATGGGGCTACAGGAGAGTATTCCCTCTCCATAGGCTCCTGGTGGAAGAGCTAATAGGTGAGGACCACTGAGTTCAGCCTTGTTGTCATGGCAGGAGCAGAGCCTCCTAGCCATTCTGTATAGCACAGGATGATCTGATACCAGATTTCACAAGCTTGGATTCAACTCCAGATTGACCTCATACACCTAGAGAGTTCTCGGGTAAGAATTCTCAGTCATAGGACTAGAGAGATAGCTCATCAGTTAAGAGCGCATACTGCTCTTCCAGAGGACCTGAGTTCAGTTCCTAGAACTCCCACTGGGTGGCTCACAAGTTCCTGAAACTCCAACTCCAAGGGATCTGACGCCCTCTTTTGCCCTTTGTGGATACCTGCACTTATGCACACAAATCCACACAGACATGCACATAAATAAAGAAATAAGATTTTTGGAAGAATTATCAAATTATGTTGCTCACCTTATTTCCCTTCTCCTTTCTTTAAGACATAGAACATTCCCCATCAGGAATACAGTGATGAGTGAATGAAAATATCCACCTTGAAGTCTGATGTGTAATGGGAGTTGAGAAAGTAGTCATTGTCTTTTCTTTTTCCCTCTGCTGATACCTATGCTATTTCCAGTTTCCAGTCAACAAAGATGTTGGAGTAAAACTACTACCTTGACATTTCTCTTCTTCCAGGTTCCAACCCAGTGGGTCTGGCTTTTGAGAGCACCAAGTCCACATCACCTCCAAAGCAGGCTGATGCTGTTTTGAAGACCCTTCAAGAACTGAAAAAATTGTCCATCTCAGAGCAGAATGCTCAGAGAGCAAATCTCTTCAATAAACTGGTTACCGAGCTGAGAGGCCTCACTGGTGAGGCAATCACATCCCTCTTGCCACAGCTGATTGAAGTGTCCAGGTAGGTCTTTAAAGGTTACAAATCAAATTCTCAAATGACCTGTGGAAGCTGAAGAACCTTTAGCCCAAGAATCTTGGAAACTATTTAATTGTCAACCCACATAACCAGTTAATTAGCTAATACCTACTGCCTGGAGAACTGTCATCTATGTTGCTTGGAGTTTTGTAGCCAAGACACATACAGCATTGAAGGCATCCATGTATCTGTGTGCTAACATACTGTGTAGCTCTCATATTTTATGGGTATCTTCTAATTCCTAAGTCCACTGTGAGCACCATAATGACATCCATTGAACCTCTAAGACTAGCAAAAAGGGAACTCAGAGAAACAAAACTGTACAGTTTCTCCACTTGCTGTACAGATAATATTTGTTCTACCTGCTGAGAAGCTTCACAGGAGAGACTGAGGCCAGGAATGGCCCCTGCTTATGCTGACAGGCACAATCTATGTCACAACAAAAGGGCAGTGCTAACAGTTCTCATGGGCTTCAGGTCTGTGGGTCCTTTGGCTTTCCTCCATGATTTTCTGTGGTGGTAACATCCCTCGGGAAGACATTGTGGAGGAAGTCAGCATGATTAGTAGACTGTGAGCTGTAGTGTGAAAGATGGTTAGCTCTGGGTAGTGAAAAGGGTTGTGTAAGTACTCTCCTGGCCGAAGATATGCCAGGTGCTGAGGATACTGGATTTGTCATGAGGGTCCTTTGTGTAACTCTCTCTCTCTCTTCATGTCTTTCCTCAGCCCCATCACTTTACAAGCCTTGGTTCAGTGCGGACAGCCACAATGCTATACTCACATCCTCCAGTGGCTGAAAACTGAAAAGGCTCACCCACTCCTGGTTGACATTGTTACTTACCTGGTGGCTCTGATCCCAAATCCCTCAACGCAGAGGCTGCAGGAGATCTTTAACACTGCCAAGGAGCAGCAGAGCAGAGCCACCCTGTATGCACTGAGCCACGTGGTTAACAGGTGAGACTCCGCCTTGCCTTGCTCTACCTTACATCTCTCATTCTGAGAGCAAAGGAAGCCTCAAATCTCTGCTTCATGCTGGCACTTCTCCCCTTCAAATCCCAGCACTTTCTCCCATTTTTCTATTGCTCAATTAGAGAGAGACAGCTTGAAATAAGAATCAGCAAACACGAGTTTGGATTTTAACAAAGGTTTAACTATGCCTCTCAATTTTTTTCTTTCCTTGGTAGCTTTTTTAATGTGGACCACTCAAGGAGCCCAGTTCTGCAGGATATTGCTGATTACTTGTTGAAACAGATTGACGATGAATGCATGGGAGATGAAGACCACACCTTCTTGATTCTGAGGGTATTCTTTCCATATTTTGCATTATATACATCATTTCAAAAATGTCCCTCCTGGAAAGCCCTTATTTCTGCACTGTGACGAGCTCTTGTTTCATTTCTTCAATGAAGGTCATTGGAAATATGGGCAGAACTGTGGAACAAGTAATGCCAGCCCTCAAGTCCTCAGTCCTCAGTTGTGTGAGAAGTACAAAACCATCTCTGCTGATTCAGAAAGCCGCTATCCAGGCCCTGAGGAAGATGGACCTGGGAGATGAGGTAAAGTTCACTGTGTAGTTCTAAAAGTGAAAATTGATGGCTGATCAACAAGATTCAGTAAGTGTAAAGACAACCCATTATCTGTTTCACCAGCTGGGTTTCCCAGTATCATCATCTATGTGTCGGTTTCAATAAACCCATTGGCATCCTAGTTCTATGTGGACATGAAAGACACGCTACTTTATAGCTAATTCATGAGGCAGAACAAATTTTTTTTGCTACATGCTATCCTATTACTAAATGGATCATCATCTCATCTTAGGAAAACAGTGCTACTAGCCAATCAAATTCAATAGTGAATTTGATCTTACCTTAGGTGGCAAAAACTCCAGAGCATTAGAAAGCATCTCATCCAAACTTACTATCACTTTCCATCTTTTCCCTTACTGAAATAATCTTATTTAGACAATTAGAAATAATCTACATTAAGACAAATTTCTCTTAAGTGGCAGGTCTACAAGCAAGTCATAAGTTGATCATAATTTGTGTGCTGTAATGTCATTGAGCTCAGCACATATTCTATACAAATCTTCTGGGGATTATTCCTAGGGCTGGTCACCATGTGGGACACTGAAGAAGACTAGATGTCAGAATTTGTAGCCATTTTAGAAAGAAATTAGACTTCTCATAAACATGTCCTGGTAGACATGCTAGCATCCACCAGGTACACGCTATGTCTTAAGTAAAAGAGAGCGGTCTCAATATTCTCCTCCGCTGCAGGGTCGAACAATCCTCTTTGATACATTTGTGAATGGTGATGCTCCAGTGGAGAAGAGACTGGCTGCCTATCTCTTGCTGATGAGGGGACCTTCCTCATCAGATATTAGCAAAATTGTCCAACTTCTCCAATGGGAACAGAGTGAACAGGTGAAGAACTTCGTGGCATCTCACATTGCCAACATCTTGAACTCAGAAGAACTGTATGTCCAAGAGTAAGTGAGAGTAATTTTCCCCCATCAGCCACTGAGAACCCTGGGCTGGGACACCAGTCCTCCATTCTGGCACTGCCTGTCCTCAGGGACACTTAAACTGATGTGCACAAACCTTGAGCCAAAGTTTTGGGGCATATAAGTCCATATACCTTAGTTGCGATTAGAAATTTATATGTGCTTGGGACATGAGGTGACAATAGACAAGTGACATAGGGTTCTGACTCAAAGTATATTCTTTCTTTTCATTTAGTCTGAAAAATGTGATCAAAAATGCTCTGGAGGATTCTCAACTTCCAACGATCATGGACTTCAAAAAATTTTCCCGAAACTATCAAATTTCCAAATCTGTTTCTCTCCCATTGTCTGACCCAGTCTCAGTCAAAATAGAAGGGAATCTTATATTTGATCCAAGCAATTATCTTCCCAAAGAAAGCATGTTGAAAACAACCCTCACAGTCTTTGGACTGGCTTCACTTGATCTCTTTGAGGTATGTGTGACTGAAGGAGCTCAGTGTAGTTTGCCCGTTCTGTACAACACCATCTGTCTCCACTAGGGGTCGTCTGAAGCGTGAGTCCTTAGACTATATAGAGCCAAAGATGTCTCCGAGCAGTCCCTGGAACCCAAACGCCGGGAAAAGCGTGAGCTCTTAAATGAGCTGCATGCATGATTCCTCCCCCATCAAACCCTAAATCTGCTCCCAACTCTAAATCCTTAATTATTCATCCTCTCTGGTCCTTAGGGGTGTCTTCTAGGAAAAGCTAGAAGAGTGCTACCTTTCAGGAGTCTAGGGCAATTTAAGTAAACAACTTCCTTGAAGCGTTTCTGCCATGCTCATCAGCTGCCTGTTTAATTACATAAGCTCAAGTGGCAGGGGTGGGGAGACAGGAGCTGCCGTACCACAGAAAGCCTAATGGCATATTTTGCCTGGTTTTCTTTCTCAGATCGGTTTAGAAGGAAAGGGCTTTGAGCCAACACTGGAAGCTCTTTTTGGTAAGGAAGGATTCTTCCCAGACAGTGTCAACAAGGCTTTGTATTGGGTCAATGGTCGAGTTCCAGATCGTGTCTCCAAGGTCTTGGTGGACCACTTTGGCTATACTAAAGATGACAAGCATGAACAGGTATGTGTTTGTTAAATGTCCTTTATTTTTTAGGGAAGCTTTGGGTTTCACTATCAGACATTCATCTCTATGCCTAGAAGCCATGAAAGTTCTACCTACCTGAAATGGTCACTGTGGCTATATATTAGACACCTTTGTGGGACTAAGAAAGAGCCAGTGTCCTCTACAGATAAGGGTCTCTTGGAAATTTAATAGGACCAAGATCAACTAGAGGCACTCCAGTGAATGATTAAGAGGGTGGCACATCAGACAAGAGTCTGGATTCCGTCCTTACTGTCTCCAAGCTGTGCCGTCTTGGGAAAGTTGCCTGATATTATATGAAACTGATCTGTTTCTCGATCAAGGAGGTACCAGTAACTCACATATCTCACATCATCGCTTGGGCTAAATGAAAAAGTTACATGGCTCCTGATATTACTACTGATTGTTCAATAAGCAGACAATTATAAATTTGAAGATACCATTTGCATCATTATCAACAACTTTTCTGCATCTGACACTCACATCAGTGCACTGGCCAATGAGAACCAACTCCACTTTGAAGCTAGCAATGAATGAACTCTTACTTTAAGGAGTAGAAACTAGGTTGTATACACTGGAGTTTCTTATTGTTCTGATTGTTTGAACTCAGAGTATAGTCTGTGTGGTTGGCACCATAAAAACAAACAAACAAAAACACCCAACTTGTTAGAAATGATGGTTCTTGGACTTACCCAAGTTCTACTTTATCATACCCCCATTTAACAAGACTCCAGGGAACATAGATGTATATTCAAGGTTTGGAAGTAGGGCCATAGCTTGTTTCCAAGTGTTAACTTGTGGCTAACTTCTGATTTCTGGCCTCTACCTAAAGCTGATCCATTTTGATCTTCTTCCTGACATGTCAGTTCTTGGAGCTTTGTTTGTTTGTTTGTTTGTTTGTTTGTTTCTTATTGTGGATCTATAGTCACATGTTTTTCAAACTTCCATCCGATTTCTATAATAGCCATCTTTTCTCAAGAAATCCCTAGCACTCATTCCTAGTAAATGGATAGAGGGCTAAGCAAGGGAGAGGAACAGAGAGCATCCTAACATAAGGGTCCTAGCATCCTAACATAAGGGTCCTAGCATCCTGGAGAGCAGGAGTTCCCCTAATTATCCTTTGGAAACACTCCTATCCCTGACAAGTGCTTGTGATTCTTCATCTCTGTTTAGAAGAAGTCTCCTTCACTAAAAGGTAGGGCCCAATCCCTGTACCTGTCGTGTATTTTGATCATGCTTGCAGTGAAGTTGTGAGTTTGAGCACACCACAACTGTGCCAGGGAGACTGGACTGAGGAATCTGTACGTGTTGGGCAGAACAGACATCTCACTAGATATTTTGTTACTAACACCCTAGGACATGGTGAACGGAATCATGCCTGCTGTGGACAAGCTGATCAAAGAACTGAAATCTAAAGAAATTCCAGAAGCCAGGGCCTATCTCCGCATCCTAGGAAAAGAACTTGGTTTTGTCAAGCTCCAAGACCTCCAAGTCCTGGCAAAGCTGCTGCTGAATGGTGCACAAACCTTTCGGGGAATCCCCCAGATGGTAAGTGACCCAGGTCTCGTCTGAGCACTCACTGACTAGGCAGGTTCTTCTTCGATCCCCCAGCCTCACAAACCTGAGAAAGCGTTTGTACATCCTTCAAAATACAAGTTTGCCCCGAATTTCAGTAAAGAGGATTTTTGAGGGCTAAGAAGGGTGCTCAATCAATAAATTTTGACCTGATCTGAAGACTTACATGGGTTCAGACCCCAGAAAATCCATCTAAAAAGCATACTGTGGTGACATACACTTATAATTTAAGCACTGGGAAGACAGATGTAGGCAGATCCCTGGGACTTTATGGCAAACCAGCTTAGTCAAATCAGCAAACTCCAAGTGAAACTGAGAGATTCTATCTCCAAAACCAAGGTGAACAGTATCCTGAAGAATGACACTGGAGGTTGATGTGGTTTACATACATATGCATGGACATGGACCCACATACATATGCACACATGTAAACATGCGTATCAATAATGTACACACAGACTTAAAAGGTAAAGTGGCTGGGGAGGTGGCTCAGTGGGTAAAGTGGTTGCTATGTAAGTCTGAGGACCTGAGGTTGAATCTCCAACACTCGTGTAAAAGCCAGGCACAGGTCCAAGTGCTGAGAGGTTAAGAGACAGACAGATTCTGGGAGCTCATTGGTCAGCTAGCCTGGCTGAAACAGGGACGCTTCAGTGAGAGACCATGCCAAAGAACAGAGAATAGTAAAGCAAAACCCAGCATTAACTTCTGACCTCACAGTTAAATGCATATGTGCACATAAGGGCACATTCACACACACACACACACACACACACACACACACACACACACCCTGTATGCACAAACTCTACTTAAGATGATAATGGTTCTTATTATCTAAAAGACTGGTACTATTTGGAAACAAAGCCATCATAATACTTGTATCCTTCAAGCATATTAGTTTGACCTTTTAGAAAACAATTTTTAGCATACCTTTCTTGACCTAGGCTGGTAGCTTTTTCAAACATTGAAATGATACAAAAATTATAAAATAAAGTTTTTTAGCAAACTGTAACCCAATATTGACATTTGTGTTGTATTTATATTATATAAGTTTATCATAAAATGGGGAAAACATACAAATATGTTCCCCATGATTAGATAAATAATCATGTTAGCTTTAAGAACAGAGGTCTCAAGAGCTGGGAGTGTAACTCAGTGACACAGAGGTCACATAGCATTGCAAAGCCTGGGTTCCATCTCATGCACTTTGAAAGGAAGAAGGAAAAAGAACACAATACAAGTCTCAAGTTCTTTGTGAAAATGTTATATAAAATAAAGCAAGATTTGATGTATATTAGCACAGACATTGCCTCATAGCCACTAACTTTCCCAAAGTTGACTTTGCCATAATATAATACACTTCTGGTAAAATCTCATTTGCAATCAAATTTTTACAAGAGGAGAATAATGTCATACATCATATTTAAAGTTCATAAAGCTGTGAGGTTTAGCTAGGGACCTCTAAATCAGCAATTTAAAATGACATGACATTCAAGCCAGAAAAACAGCTTATATCTAATGTGTTGACACCAGTAACCATGAACTTATATTCAGCGGATCTCCCAGATAATCAAAATGTACTAGCTCCCCTCTTTCTAAATAAAGAGGCATTTCTGTGTGGCATTTAGGAGTCCACATTTAACATAACTCACCCACATCCAGCTTATTGTAAATTCTTGTCTCTTGTTGGATTTTCAGATTGTACAGGCCATCAGAGAAGGGTCAAAGAATGACTTGTTTCTCCATTACATCTTCATGGAGAATGCCTTTGAGCTCCCCACTGGAGTAGGGTTACAGCTGCGAGTGTCCTCATCTGGAGTCCTCACCCCCGGGATCAAGACTGGTGTGAGACTGGAATTAGCCAATGTAAGACTCTGCATTGATCTCAATCAAATCAATGACTGTTTCTCTTCCTTCAGGGTGGGATTCTTGCACACATGTATAAGACATGCTCCACTTCAAGGCAAAGTACATCATGATTGCAATCTTCTTGCTAATTTTAATGAGGAATTTTAGGATTCTACCAGCACATATCATCTCTCAACATCTCTACTTGAGATGTCGTAATGGAAAGAGAAACCAGCTGTTTTCTCAATGAAGACCCTAGTTATCTTTACAAATCTGATAGTGCTTAAAGTTAGTTCAGGCTCTTCCTAGGCCTGGGAAATGCACCCTGGCTCTAGGGAAAATGAATGTTTCAGCCGTCTTCCTAAAAGCACAGTTGTAGTCCCTGTGGCAAGAATTAGCAAAGACATTTGCCAGGGTTCAGAAAGAGGGGTTGAGCTGTCTGCCAGGGTGCCGAGGCACTGCACGAAACTGAACAGGTCACCTTTCTGACTTCCAGATTCAGGCAGAGCTAGTGGCAAAACCCTCTGTGTCCTTGGAGTTTGTGACAAATATGGGCATCATCATCCCAGACTTCGCTAAGAGCGGTGTCCAGATGAACACCAACTTCTTCCACGAGTCGGGCCTGGAGGCTCGAGTGGCCCTGAAGGCTGGGCAGCTAAAAGTCATCATTCCTTCTCCAAAGAGACCAGTCAAGCTGTTCAGTGGCAGGTAATTCTGTCACCAAGGTCTATCTGGCCTGTTTGAAAGAAAGAATTGGGTGTAAGTCTGCAGGAGTTAGCCAAGCTAGACAACAATTGGGTAACTCAAGTTCCTGGGAAACAGGAGAAGATTACCTTTGACTCTACTTTGCACATTTCACTAAAGATTTTTATGCCTCTCTTCATCACACTTAGCATCTGCTGGTTAATCAATTATATGGCTATGGAGTTCTGTTTAATTTCATGTTCACATGAATCCATAATTACATTAAGAGTTCCACTTTGAATGGTATCCTCAACACATTCGTTTTCTTGATCAGAAATAATACTTAATTGCCTAGTTTGTATCAACCTTGTTGAAGGAGATGCTCAAGGACCCTGATCCCCTAGACTGTAATTCTACAAGGAAGGCATGCACTTAAGGAAATGGCAGTAATGAGCCACCTGCTGGCCGAGAGGAAGAGTAGTATACTGTGAAACCACAGATCATGGAGCCTTTGGGAGTCAAAGTGCTTCCTAGAGGACTATATCAGAGTTACTCAAGCAAAGGAGAAAGGAGTGTGTGTCCATGCAAGGACTTAAGTATTTGTAATGGCCTAAAAAATAAATGGCTGGAAGAGCTAAGATGAGCTGAGTTAGTAAAAAGCACAGGAAGCATAAGGAAGCCATACCGGGAAAGGGTAGTCTATCTTGGACCATGACTAGCCTTCTAAGTCTCTGGAAAGAGTGTAGACTCTTCTGAAGCCAAAGGGATTGAGGAGTATAATTAGGATGAGCTAAAGTTTCTGAGGAGCAAAAAAGGTAAAAGGGAAATAGGACTGGAGATCTGTTAGGAGTTAGGACTGAAAGGCGACAGGAGCTTGTATTAGAGGAATGGTTAGGGGCAGAGAGAAGTTAAGAAGCTCTAGAAATTGTAAGGAAGCGGAATACTGAGTGTTTGACAATTGATTGGTTATAGGGTAAAGAGAAAGAAGAGAGGGAAGTGATGGGGCCTTCATTGAAATAGGAAACACAGAGACAGAGAGAGAGGTAGGAGAGAGAAGAGGAGGGGGGAGAAAGAGCACGCTGTAGCTTGTAGTGAGATGGTGGATTGCTTCTATGAAACAACTAATTTAAACTCTTAGTCCGCAAATGGACCTTTGGGTCTGAGCCCAGTAAAGAGGTAGACATGGAGAAGCAAGACCAAACAACAGTTTGTGTAGGACAAGAATAGAGAAACTGAGCCAGAACACAGATAATAATAACATGTGAAATGGAGGGGTGCATAAGAAACAGTGCTAAGGGCTGCAAAGTAGACATACCCTCAACAGATTGTCACCGGCACATCAGGAGAGTTCGGTTTAAGATATCACCAAAAGCAGGAACGAGGTTCCTAAAGAAAGCAAATGTTTGAAAGAAGAAACTAGAACATGGGTAGAATTGATTCTATTTTCTCATGTTTAAAGTACATCTCTAAAGTGTCACAAAGTTTAAAGAGGTTAAACTCTGGTGTTGCAATCTGGATATGAATGAGCATCTCTATAAAACACTTCTGAGGGGTAAAAGAATTTAAAGAACACACACACACACACACACACACACACACACACACACCCATTGGATTGCAGAGCAAGGGAAGGATTGGCAAGCATTTACAGGACCATAAGGAGGGGAAGTCAGTGTCAGGTGTTAAGGTGTTTGGAGAGAACACTAAAAAGAAGAAAAATTCTTGATTGTGAAAGAGACAAAATAGGGCTAAGAAGGAAAGAAAAAGATATGTAGTGGGGATCAGGGTGTCCTGTGCGTGGGTGACAACACTTGAGCATTTGTGTGCTAGTAGAAAGAACTCAGAATGTAAGAAACCTTGCATTTGAAAGAGGCAGAGTTCCTGCTTGTCCACCTGCATCCGACCCCTACTCTCCAAGCTTCTATTTCCAGTGTAAACTGGGAATCCCAGGCCTGCAGCAGAGGGATGAAAGGTAATGCAGACAAAGAAACCAGTGTTACATCTGAAACCTGAGAATTCTTACAATCATTTAGTTGATACTCTTTGGACTCATAGCTGCTTCTCAGTAAACCAAATAGTGTGAGGTAGGTTTGAAAGAAAGAGAGGGATAGAGGATGGAGCATGTGTATGGTGAGATTCAGCAATAAGCATTTCAGTTTATGATGCAAAGACAACTCCAACTTTCCATTCTTTGCCAGCAACACACTGCATCTGGTCTCTACCACCAAAACGGAAGTGATCCCACCTTTGATTGAGAACAGGCAGTCCTGGTCAACTTGCAAGCCTTTCTTCACTGGCATGAACTACTGCACCACAGGGGCTTACTCCAATGCCAGCTCCACGGAGTCTGCCTCTTACTACCCACTGACAGGGGACACAAGGTGAGAGGTTCTCAGTGCTCATCCAGCATCTCCTTACTGTCTACCTGGAGGGACAAGGAGAAAACTGCCAAGGATTATAGGTCCATATTACCAACCTTAAGAGCTCACATCATCTTTTGGGAACTTCAAACAGTGGTCCCCTGGCTAACACGTTGGTTTCCTCCTTGATATTCTTCATGCACTGGATGAGATGGTCACAGCAGATTCCAGTCTGCCCGTTCCTTTTCAGAGTCTCTTCCCATTGTAAAAGCTTTGTGAAGCTGACCAGTGTGCACAAAGACCTCTCAATGCTTTGGGGCTCATCCTCATTCCCTACCTACCCCTCATTCTCATTACTTGTTCTTAACATGACAGGCACGGGTCAATGTTTCAACTCATCCAAAAGCCCCGGGGATGCTTGTTGTTGGGAGCTTCCCTTGCCCAGGGCTTTTGGGGAGATTAAGTAGAACCATTAGGATCATCACTAACTAATAGCTTGAGATGATGTTAAAATCATAACATTTTTTGTGGCATGTGAGTCTGGATTGTTGGAAGGATGTTATTATCATCTTTAAAATAACTAACAGTATGCACTGGGTGTAATGTGGCATTTCTAGGTATGAGCTGGAGCTGAGGCCCACAGGAGAGGTGGAACAATATTCGGCCAGTGCAACCTATGAACTCCTAAAAGAGGACAAGTCTTTGGTTGACACACTGAAGTTCCTAGTTCAAGCAGAAGGTAAGTATCCCAAATGAGGCTGCTGTATCTCTGCTTCAGTCTTGGGTTCTGGATTTACAAAGGGGACATCCTTTATATATATATATATATGTGTGTGTGTGTGTGTGTGTGTGTGTGTGTGTGTGTGTGTGTGTGTGTGTGTATGTATATGTATATATATATACTTTAGTTATATTTCCAATGTTTCCCCCTTTCCAGGTCTCCTCTTTGGAAACCCCCATCCCCCCCCCTCTATGAGGGTATTCCACCTCCCACCCACCTGCCCAGACATCTTTATGATGATGCATTAGACAAATATTTCCTGAGTTCCCTGTAAATATCGGGCCTTTCTTAGAACTGAGGCTAGAAATGCCTCACCTTCGTGGAAGATTAGTAAACAACCAAACAAGTACTCATGATGTCAAAAACAGTGGTGAGGAAAGAAACCAGAGTATAGAGGGCTCTAGTCCAGTGGTTCTCAACCTTCCTGATGCTTACGACCCTTGAATACAGTTCTTTAGGTTGTAGTAACCCCCAGCCATAAAATTATTTTTATTGATACCTCATAACTGTAATTCTTCTACTGCTAAGAAGCCTAATGTAAATAAATATCCTAGATGTGATCCCCCAAAGGGGTCATGACCCACAGATTGAGAACCTCTGCTCTAGGGACTAGTATGTGTGGGAGGGAGAAAGGGGGATGGTAGAAACAGTAAAGAGAATGATAGGGGGATTTTCACTGGTAGGTAACATGAAATTTGTTTGTTGTATTTGTTTTGTTTTGTTGAGACCAGGTTTCTCTGTGTAGCACTGGCTGTCCTGGAACTCACTCTGTAGACCAGGCTGACCTCGAACTCAGAAATCCACCTGCCTCTGCCTCCTGAGTGCTGGGATTAAAGGCATGCACCACCACCACTCAAAATTTGTTTTAAAAAGAGAAAGAGAGAACTGTGACAGGATGGAGAGGAGATAAGCCACAGGGAGAAGAGTTGCAGGCTAAGGGATCACAACGTGCAAATACTCTGAGAATGGAACATGTTGAGTAAAGATGGGAAGGGGGAAGAGCTGAGAGTCTAGTGTGTGAGTGATTTCAGTAATCCAGTCAAGAAGTGGAGGTGTCTGAATTAGAGAAAATCTCTAGGATATTAGACCAGTAGTGGGGAGAGAAGGCAGCAGAGACGGGCCCAGGATGTAATGATTGGCTGTGGAAAGAGAGGGTTTGGAAGACAGAAAGGCAAGAATGATAAGCGATGGCAGAGATGTGAGAAGTCATCCTATTCTTGCTATATTTTGAAGAATGGGAGCTTGTATTCCCTGAACATCTGAGCATTGCCCACGTTGGGTCTTTGCCCACTTGCCCCCCCACCCAGAACTCAGATTGGCTTATTACTTTTCTCTTCACCGTGGTCTTGTTCATATACCACTTACCATACCACATACCACAACAGGAAGACATTTTGTGACCATCATGTAGGAAATAGCCCCTCTTCTGTTCCTCTCTACCTCTTGTCCTCATAGCCCAATTCCCATGTCTTTCTGATATTTACTATCACCTAACACAGGTAACTGACTTGCTTATTGTCTGCAGACCCTACTGACAACTTGAAGATGAACCATACAAAGATTGGGTACACTAATGCTGAGAACAGTCCCTAACTCATGATAAGCCACCAGTAAATACTTGAGAATTGAGTTAATGGATAATACATAGTCAATGGGAAAATCTTAACCACTGTCATTGAAACCCACAGTAGTCGGGGTCTTGCATCTTTCTCCTCTGCCTCCTTTTTCTTTGCATAGCCACATAGTACCCATCTCTTAACTCTGTCATATACTCTTTCAGGAATACAGCAGTCTGAAGCTACTGCAATGTTCAAATATAATCGTCGAAGCAGGACCTTATCTAGTGAAGTCCTAATTCCAGGGTTTGATGTCAACTTTGGGACAATCCTCAGAGTTAATGATGAATCTGCTAAGGACAAAAACACTTACAAACTCATCCTGGATGTTCAGAACAAGAAAATCACTGAGATCTCTCTCGTGGGCCACGTGAGGTAAGGAAAGGTTTAAGAGACCTGAGCTGAGCTGGAGGCCCTGGTGGCTCTTTGCTTTCTTCTTCAAACTTTATATCTGCCCACACCAAGGACACCTCTGCTATACAGTCTACCTGAAAATATAGTTCTCAACATTTTTACCTTTTGCACATACCCAGTTGAACATTTCTATTATTCAACAAGCACTTGTTATCTATTTATCAAGTATTTGCTAGGTGAATTAAAATTTGTCTCAGTCCCATGTCCCTATTTATTGACAAAGACATTATATCTTTGAGTGGTCTAATTGCTTGGCCAAGGCTAGAGAGAAAGATGGAAATAGTTTTTTACAAAGTTTTTCTATCTCCCTGCAAACTCCACACTCCATATTGGTTTTATAAGCTAATGGGTTTAGTCTATGTATGGTTAGATCTCTGATTTGTGTGTGTGTGTGTGTGTGTGTGTGTGTGTGTGTGTGTGTGTGTGTGTGTGTGTGTGTGTGTGTATTTTCAATGAAAGTTCTAATTATTGAATCCTATGTACCTACATCATTGGAATGGACAAAAATCATGGATGCCAATGTGTTTCTTTATCAATAGTTATGACAAAAAGGGAGATGGCAAGATCAAAGGTGTTGTTTCCGTACCACGTTTGCAAGCCGAAGCCAGGAGTGAGGTCCACACCCACTGGTCCCCCACCAAACTGCTCTTCCAAATGGACTCATCTGCTACAGCTTATGGCTCAACAATTTCCAAAAGAGTGGCATGGCGTTACGGTATGTGTCTCTTCCATCCTGTGAGCCCTTCCCAGAGCACCGTGTGTTTAAGAGTAGCTGCTGAGAGCAATAGACATGAACTTACCTAACACCATTGACAGCCATGTTACATGTGCATTTTCAGATAATGAGAAAATCGAATTTGATTGGAACGCGGGAACCAATGTGGATACCAAAAAGGTGGCCTCCAATTTCCCTGTGGATCTTTCCCATTGTCCTAGAATGTTGCATGAGTATGCCAATAGTCTCCTGGATCACAGAATCCCTCAAACAGATGTGACTTTCCGGCACATGGGTTCCAAATTAATTGTTGTAAGTATGATCATGCAGCAGAATAAACACGTGGCTGTAGATGCTAATTAAATCATCAATTCAGCTCAGTGCAAAAATATTCAAAGATTCATACACAAAGCTTGAATGGTTAGTTTCCTAGTCACATAAAGCTGCATGGGACAAGTATCCAATGGAAGCCACTAAGCAGGAGAGGTTTTTGTGTTAAAAGACACTTCCGAACACTGTCTAGGGGGTTAACTATGTCATATTATACATACAAACGTGCACACACGCGTGCTTAGAGGAGGGAGGAAGAAGAGGATAGCTCAGTCAGTAAAGTGTTTGCTGTATGAGCCTAAGATCTGTGTTTGATCCCTACCACCCTCATGAAAAGACATGCAAGTGGTATACACTTGTGATCCCACCACAAAGTGGTCAGACACAGATAAATCTCTGAGACTCACTGTCCAGACAAATTGACGAGCCCCAGGTCCCAGTGAGAGACCTAAGCTCAAAACAACAAGCTAGGCAAACAGTGTTAAAGAAGGAAGAATGCCTGAGGTTGACCTTTGGCTTCCATGCACTCTTCTATACACATTCACATGGACACACAACTACACACACAAACATACACACATACACACAAATAAACTAGTAAAAGATAATCACAGAGAAGTCAGGAACTAGAAATTCATACTTTCCTGTAACGTAGTTTTAACTGAAAGTGCATCTCCCTGCTCCTGCTTGATAATTGGTCTGCAAGCATGAACTGTCAGCTCATTGTAATTCTACTTGAAGGTCCATCCAGACCCATTTCTTACTCTAAAACTCTCCTGTCATTTTGTAGGCAACAAACACATGGCTTCAAATGGCAACCAGGGGTCTTCCTTACCCCCAAACTCTACAGGATCACTTCAATGGCCTCTCAGAGTTGAAAATGGGATTGCCTGACTTCCACATCCCAGACAACCTCTTCCTAAAGACGTAAGAGGGGAACTAAAGGCCATTCTATTTGTACTGGGCAAGGAAATGGGAATGTTTTACCTAGCCAGATTTAGTCTTTTTTGTTGAAAACTTTCAGAGGAATTATTTAAGCACTTGGAGTCAATGAACAACTACAGAGTAAACACGGGTGTTTTTGCATCATTAAATATGAGATCCCAATGTGAACACCAGCCCAGTTTGGAGAACATATGAATGATTAAAGATTCTAAAAATCCTGTTTATTAATGGTACATCTGTAATAGCCCTGAGTTTGCAAGGCATTCAGACTCAGCTATGGAGGGTCAGAACAATCACTGAGTATTGAATGAAGGTACTTATTTCAAGAGATGGTTAGCCACGCACCTTAATCCTAATAAGAAATTCAGAAACACACTGCTCACTCCATTTCTGTGTTAACAAAAATGTGCATAACACTTTATTTATTTCATGGAAAAAATACTGGAGGAGGAGCTAAGGAAACAATGTTTTCTAAGTCAATGTTCTTGGGATAATTCTCACGATTCAGAATCTAAAAGCCCTGTGTTATATGGGCCCCTCAGTATGTTGTAGTTGAGGAGCACAATTGAACATGCTAAAATCTTAAGGCTGAAATCTTCCAGAGCCCAAAGAGACCAAAATTGCTGAACACAAAATGTGTTCTTTACTACTGGAACTTCAATATGTGGGAATAGAGAAGGACTTTAGTAATAATCACTCATCCACCTGCTGAATGCGGGGTTCAGAACAGGCAGCACCTCTCCCATATTACTATAGTACGCAATGAGTGGTTTTTCAAATGTAACAAATACCACCTACTTTATATTTATGGGCCATCATCATAGTCCACTGCATGTCAGATTGAAAAGATTGCAAAGCTCATTTGATACCTCAAAGTGATTTCTGGGGCTCAGCAGATAGCATATTATCCAGATAACATCTCTAAGACACTGAGAGACTAATACTAACATTCCCAATTAATGGAAGCTAAAACTATCACCCACTCTTTCGACTCTTACAACCGTGATCTTTTGTATATCAATTTACTTCTATTAGGCTTACCAAATACTTATCAAGTACCCACGGTATGAAAAGTAGTAGAGTAGAAACAATAAGAAGAAAGAAACTAGGTAAGGTTTTGTCCTTTCTGCCAGGAAGATACCTTGCAGACACCAACAAATGAATCAACAAATAGCTATATAAGCAGAGTTAGGATGTGCTCTTTAAGACTGGTATAAGGGGCCATAATGATACAGAGATGGCTCTTGAAAGGGTTTTGGAAGGATGGGGAGGCAGAGGGAAAAGGAAAGAGATCCAAGCATAAGAAATATCCTGGTGAAAAGAACATAGTGGGCTTGGGGCGGGGATGTAATATTGCTGGAGGAGTCAAACAGAGAGTCTTGAGTTCTTAATCTCTGACTGTGGAGACACTGTCTTTGTTCATTTCAGTGATGGTCGAGTCAAATATACACTGAACAAGAACAGAATAAAGATTGACATTCCTTTGCCTTTGGGTGGCAAGTCTTCAAGAGACCTCATGATACCAGAGAGTATGAGGACACCAGCCCTCAACTTCAAGTCTATGGGATTCCATCTGCCATCTCAAGTGGTTCAGGTCCCCACTTTTACAATCCCCAAGACACATCAGCTGCAAGTGCCTCTCTTGGGTGTTATAGACATTTCCACAAATGTCTACAGCAACTTGTACAACTGGTCAGCCTCCTACACTGGCGGCAACACTAGCCGAGACCACTTCAGTCTTCAGGCTCAGTACCGCATGAAGGCTGACTCCCTGGTTGATCTGTTTTCCTACAGTGTGCAAGGTGAGGCCTGCTCAGGTCATGGGTCCATAAGGCTAATGTATCACGCATTCTGATGGGAAAACTCTAGGAGGAAAGGATTTGGGCTTTCCTATAGATGCTTTTTGTTATTGTTTGTGTTTGTTTGTTTGTTTGTTTGCTACTTGGAAGTTATTTCATTTATTTGACTAATGAAAATATTTATTAAGCATATGGTAAGTATTTAATAATCTGTTAGAAAGTAATAATAAAGCAACCATATATCTGAGTAATTATAATTTAGTTTAAGAAACACTATGATACAGTATATACTATACAGTATGATGTGGAGTAGAAGCATTTGATAAGGGAACCCAATGCAGTCTGCAGCAACCGAAGAAGGATTACTAGAAGAATGCATTTGACATCAAATTTCATGGGTATATTATAAATATCACAATTACACAATTGATCCAGCTATGTATGCAGTTCCTACCGAAAGATTTTCAACATAAAAGTTGTTCTGGAAATTTATTGCTTAATTTAACGAATATCTTTGATTTTTCTGTTAGGATCTGGAGAAACAACCTACGACAGCAAGAGCATATTCACAGTATCGTGTGATGGGTCTCTACACCACAAATTTCTAGATTCAAAATTCAAAGTCAGCCATGTAGAAAAATTTGGAAACAACCCAGTCTCAAAAGGTTTACTAACATTTGAAACATCTAGTGCCTTGGGACCACAGATGTCTGCTACTGTTTACCTGGACTCAAAAAAGAAACAACATCTGTATGTCAAAGACATCAAGGTTGAAGGACAGTTCAGAGCATCTTCATTATATGCTCAAGGCAAATATAGCCTGTCTTGTGAGAGAGATGCTACAACTGGCCAGATGAGCGGAGAATCTAACATGAGATTTAACTCCACCTACTTCCAGGGAACCAACCAGATAGTGGGAATGTACCAGGATGGAACCCTCTCCATCACCTCCACCTCTGACCTGCAAGATGGCATATTCAAGAACACAGCTTCCTTGAAATATGAAAACTATGAGCTGACTCTGAAATCCGACAGCAGTGGGCAGTATGAGAACTTCGCTACTTCCAACAAGCTGGACATGACCTTCTCTAAGCAAAGTGCATTGGTGCGTTCTGAACACCAGGCCAATTACAAGTCCCTGAAGCTCGTCACCCTTCTTTCAGGATCCCTCACTTCCCAGGGTGTAGAATTAAATGCTGACATCTTGGGCACCGACAAAATTAATACTGGTGCTCACAAGGCAACGCTAAAGATTGCACGAGATGGACTATCTACCAGCGCAACCACCAACTTGAAGTACAGCCCCCTGCTACTGGAGAATGAGGTGAATGCAGAGCTTGGGCTCTCTGGGGCATCCATGAAATTGTCGGCAAATGGCCGCTTCAAAGAACACCACGCAAAGTTCAGTCTTGATGGAAGAGCTGCCCTCACAGAGGTGTCATTGGGAAGCATTTACCAGGCCATGATTCTGGGTGCAGACAGCAAAAATATCTTCAACTTCAAACTCAGCCGAGAAGGGCTAAAGCTGTCCAATGACATGATGGGTTCCTATGCCGAAATGAAACTTGACCACACACATAGTCTGAACATTGCAGGTCTCTCACTGGACTTCTCCTCAAAAATGGACAATATTTACAGTGTAGACAAGTTTTATAAGCAGAATTTTAACTTACAGCTACAGCCCTATTCTTTCGTAACTACTTTAAGCAATGACCTGAGATACGATGCTCTAGATTTGACCAACAATGGGAGGTTACGGCTGGAACCACTGAAGCTGAATGTGGGTGGAAACTTTAAAGGAACCTATCAAAATAATGAGCTGAAACACATCTATACCATCTCTTATACTGACCTGGTAGCAGCCAGTTACAGAGCAGATACTGTAGCTAAAGTTCAGGGTGTGGAGTTTAGCCATAGGCTAAATGCAGACATTGAAGGGCTGGCTTCCTCCGTTGATGTCACTACCAACTACAACTCAGATCCACTGCATTTTAACAATGTTTTCCACTTTGTTCTGGCACCATTTACCTTGGGCATTGACACACATACGAGTGGTGATGGAAAACTGTCCCTCTGGGGAGAACACACTGGTCAGCTGTATAGTAAGTTTCTGTTGAAAGCAGAACCTCTGGCACTTACTTTCTTTCATGACTACAAAGGATCCACAAGCCACAATCTCCTGTACAAGAACAGCATCAGCACAGCTCTTGAACACACAATCAGTGCCTTACTGATGCCAACTGAGCAGACAAGCGTCTGGAAAGTCAAGATCAGACTGAATGACAAGGTATACAGCCAGGACTTTGAAGCCTACAACACTAAAGACAAAATCGGTGTTGAGCTTAGTGGACAAGCTGACCTCTCTGGGCTGTACTCTCCAATTAAACTGCCATTTTTCCACAGTGAGCCTGTCAATGTCCTTAATGGCTTAGAGGTAAATGATGCTGTTGACAAGCCCCAAGAATTTGCAATTGTTGCTATGGTGAAGTATGATAAGAACCAGGATGTTCACACCATCAGCCTCCCATTCTTCAAAAGCCTGCCAGATTATTTGGAGAGAAATCGAAGAGGAATTATAAGTCTACTGGAAGCCATGCAGGGGGAATTGCAACGCCTCAGTGTTGATCAGTTTGTGAGGAAATACAGAGCGGCCCTGAGCAGACTTCCTCAGCAGATTCATGATTATCTGAATGCATCTGACTGGGAGAGACAAGTAGCTGGTGCCAAGGAAAAATTAGCTTCTTTTATGGAAAATTATAGAATTACAGATAATGATGTACTAATTGCATTAGATAGTGCCAAAATCAACTTCAATGAAAAACTCTCTCAACTTGAGACATACGTGATACAATTTGATCAGTATATTAAAGATAATTATGATCCACATGACTTAAAAAGAACTATTGCTCAGATTATTGATCGAATCATTGAAAAGTTAAAAATGCTTGATGAACAGTACCATATCCGTGTAAATCTAGCAAAATCAATCCATAATCTATATTTATTTGTTGAAAATGTTGATCTTAACCAAATCAGTAGTAATAGCGCCTCTTGGATCCAAAATGTGGATACCAAATATCAAATCAGACTCCAGATACAAGAAAAACTACAGCAGCTCAGGACACAAATTCAGAATATAGACATTCAACAGCTTGCTGCAGAGTTAAAACAACAGATTGAAGCTATTAATGTCACAATGCATTTAGATCAGTTGAGAACTGCAATTCTATTCCAAAGAATAAGCAACATTATTGAGAGTGTCAAATACTTTGTTATGAATCTTATTGAAGATTTTAAAGTAACTGAGAAAATCAATACTTTTGGAGTTATAGTCCGTGAGTTAATAGAGAAATATGAAGTAGACCAACAAATCCAGGTTTTAATGGATAAATCAGTAGAGTTGGCCCACAGATACAGCCTGAGTGAGCCTCTTCAGAAACTAAGTAATGTGCTACAGCAAATTGAGATAAAAGATTACTATGAGAAATTGGTTAGGTTTATTGATGATACTGTAGAGTGGCTTAAAGCATTGTCTTTCGAAAATATCATTGAAGAACTAAATAGATTTATTGACATGTTGGTGAAGAAGTTGAAAGCATTTGATTATCACCAGTTTGTAGACAAAACCAACAGCAAAATCCGTGAGATGACTCATAGAATCAATGCTGAAATCCAAGCCCTTGAACTTCCACAGAAAACTGAAGCATTAAAATTGTTGGTAGAAGACTTCAAAACCACAGTCTCCAACTACCTGGAAAGACTCAAGGACAGTAAAGTAACTGTGGTCGTTGATTGGCTGCAGGATGTTTTGGCTCAAATAAAAGCCCATTTCCAAGATACTCTAGAGGATGTAAGAGACCGAATTTATCAAATAGACATTCAGTGGGAACTGGAGCGCTACTTGTCTCTGGTAAGCCAAGTTTACAGTACACTGGTCACCTATATTTCTGACTGGTGGACTCTGACTGCTAAAAACATAACAGACTTCGCAGAGCGATATTCCATCCAAAACTGGGCTGAGAGTGTGAAAGTACTGGTTGAACAAGGATTCACAGTTCCTGAAATCCAAACATTTCTGGGGATCATGCCTGAATTTGAGGTCAGTCTCCGTGCTCTCCAAGAAGCTAACTTCCAGACTCCTGACTTTATAGTCCCCTTGACAGATTTGAGGATTCCATCAATTCGGATAAACTTCAAAATGTTAAAGAATATAAAAATCCCATTGAGATTTTCCACTCCCGAATTCACTCTTCTCAACACCTTCCATGTCCGTTCCTTTACAATTGACTTGCTGGAAATAAAAGCAAAGATCATTAGAACTATCGACCAAATGCTGAGCAGTGAGCTACAGTGGCCTCTTCCAGAAGTGTACTTCAGAGACCTGGACATGGTGAACATTCCTCTTGCAAGACTCACTCTACCAGACTTCCATGTACCAGAAATCACAGTTCCAGCATTCACAATCCCAAATGTCAATCTCAAAGATTTACAGGTTCCTGATCTTCACATACCAGAATTCCAGCTTCCTCGCCTCTCACATACAGTTGAAGTACCTGCTTTTGGCAATCTGCATAGCATCCTGAAGATCCAATCTCCCCTCTTTACATTAGATGCTAATGCCAACATACAAAATGTAACTACTTCAAAGAACAACGCAGAGATTGTGGCTTCTGTCACAGCTAGAGGAGAGTCCAAATTCGAAGTTCTCAATTTTGATTTTCAAGCACAAGCTCAGTTCCTGGAGTTAAATCCTAATCCTCTGGTCCTTAAGGAATCCATGAACTTTTCCAGTAAGCACGTGAGAATGGAGCATGAGGGTGAGATAGCATTTTCTGGAAAAGCCATTGAGGGAAAAGCAGACACTGTGGCAAGTTTACACACAGAGAAAAATACAGTAGAGTTTAATAATGGTATGATTGTCAAGATAAGCAATCAGCTTACCCTTGACAGTCACACAAAGTACTTCCACAAGTTGAGTGTCCCCAGGCTGGACTTCTCCAGTAAGGTTTCTCTTAATAATGAAATCAAGGCACTATTAGAAACTGGACATGTGGCATGGACTTCTTTGGGAACAGGGTCATGGAACTGGGCCTGTCCCAACTTCTCGGATGAAGGCATACATTCGTCCCAAATTAGCTTTACTGTGGATGGCCCCATTGCTTCTTTTGGATTGTCCAACAACATAAATGGCAAACGCCTAAGGGTCATCCAAAAAGTGACTTCCTCAACTGGCTTCCTCAACTATTCTAAGTTTGAAGTTGAGTCAAAAGTTGAATCTCAGCACGTGGGCTCCAGCATTCTAACTGCCAAGGGTCGGGCACTGCTCAGAGATGCAAAGGCAGAAATGACTGCTGAGCACAATGCCAACTTAAATGGAAAAGTTATTGGAACTTTGAAAAATTCTCTTTTCCTTTCAGCACAACCATTTGAGATTACTGCATCCACAAATAATGAAGGAAATTTGAAAGTTAGTTTTCCACTAAAGTTGACTGGGAAAATAGACTTCCTGAATAATTATGCATTGTTTCTGAGTCCCCAAGCCCAACAAGCAAGCTGGCAAGCCAGTGCTAGATTCAATCAGTATAAATACAATCAAAATTTTTCTGCTATAAACAATGAACACAACATAGAAACCAGTATAGGAATGAATGGAGATGCCAACCTGGATTTCTTAAACATACCTTTAACAATTCCTGAAATTAATTTACCTTACACAGGGTTCACAACTCCCTTACTGAAGGATTTCTCCATATGGGAAGAAACAGGCTTGAAAGAATTTTTGAAGACAACAAAGCAATCATTTGATTTGAGCGTAAAGGCTCAATATAAAAAGAACAGAGACAAGCATTCCATTGTTATTCCTCTGAGTATGTTTTATGAGTTTATTCTCAACAATGTCAATTCTTGGGACAGAAAATTTGAGAAAGTCAGAGACAATGCATTACATTTTCTTACCACATCCTATAGTGAAGCAAAAATTAAGTTTGATAAGTACAAAACTGAAAATTCCCTTAATCAGCCCTCTAGGACCTTTCAAAATCGTGGATACAGTATCCCAGTTGTCAACATTGAAGTGTCTCCATTCGCTGTAGAGACACTGGCTTCCAGCTATGTGATCCCCAAAGCAATCAGCACCCCAAGTGTCACAATTCCGGGTCCTAACATCATCGTGCCTTCATACAGGTTAGTGCTGCCATCTCTGGAGTTGCCGGTTTTTCATGCTCCTAAGAATCTATTCAAGTTTTCCCTCCCAGATTTCAAGGAACTGAGCCCTATTGACAATATTTATATTCCAGCCATGGGCAATTTTACCTATGACTTTTCTTTTAAATCAAGTGTCATCACACTGAATACCAATGCTGGACTTTATAACCAATCAGATATAGTTGCCCATTTCCTTTCTTCCTCTTCATTTGTCACGGATGTCCTCCAGTACAGATTAGAGGGTACATCACGTCTGACACGGAAAAGAGGATTGAAGCTAGCCACAGCTGTCTCTCTAACTAACAAATTTGTAAAGGGCAGTCATGACAGCACCATTAGCTTAACCAAGAAAAACATGGAAGCGTCAGTGAGAACAACTGCCAACCTCCACGTTCCCATTTTCACAATGAACTTCAAGCAGGAACTTAACGGAAATACCAAGTCAAAACCCACTGTCTCATCATCCATGGAACTAAACTATGACTTCAATTCCTCAAAGCTGCACTCTACTGCAAAAGGAGGCATTGACCACAAGTTCAGTTTAGAAAGTCTCACTTCCTACTTCTCCATTGAGTCGTTCACCAAAGGAAATATCAAGGGTTCTTTCCTTTCACAGGAATATTCAGGAAGTGTTGCCAATGAGGTCAATACATATCTGAATTCCAAGGGTACTCGATCTTCAGTAAGGCTCCAAGGAGCTTCCAAAGTTGATGGCATCTGGAACTTTGAAGTAGGAGAAAATTTTGCTGGAGAAGCCACCCTCCAACGCATCTATGCTACATGGGAACATAATATGAAAAATCATTTGCAAGTATATAGCTACTTCTTCACAAAAGGAAAGCAAACATGCAGAGCCACCCTGGAGCTCTCCCCATGGACCATGTTAACTCTTCTACAGGTTCACGTGAGTCAACCCAGTTCCCTCCTTGACCTCCGTCACTTTGACCAGGAAGTGATCCTGAAAGCTAACACTAAGAACCAGAAGGTTAGCTGGAAAAGTGAGGTCCAGGTTGAATCACGGGTTCTTCAGCACAATGCACAGTTCTCCAATGACCAAGAAGAGGTACACTTTGACATTGCAGGATCCTTAGAAGGACAGCTATGGGACCTTGAAAATATCTTTCTACCAGTGTATGGCAAGAGTTTGCAGGAACTCCTACAGATGGACGGAAAGCGACAGTATCTTCAGGCTTCGACTTCGCTTCTATATACCAAAAACCCTGAAGGCTATCTCCTCTCACTCCCTGTGCAAGAACTGACTGACAGATTCATTATACCAGGGATGAAACTAAATGACTTCAGTGGAATAAAAATCTATAAGAAATTAAGTGCTTCACCATTTGCCCTCAACCTAACAATGCTCCCCAAAGTAAAATTCCCCGGGGTTGATCTGTTAACCCGATACTCTAAACCAGAGGGCTCCTCTGTCCCTACTTTTGAGGCAACTATACCTGAAATTAAGTTAACTGTGTCCCAGTTTACACTTCCAAAGAGCTTTCCAGTTGGCAGCACTGTCTTTGATCTGAATAAGTTAGCCAACGTGATTGCAGATGTTGATCTGCCTAGTGTCACCCTGCCAGAGCAGACCATTGAAATCCCGCCCTTTGAGGTCTCTGTACCTGCCGGAATTTTTATTCCTTTCTTTGGAGAACTGACTGCACGTGTTGGGATGGCTTCTCCCCTGTATAATGTCTCTTGGAGTGCTGGTTGGAAAAACAAAGCAGATCATGTTGAAACGTTCCTGGATTCCATGTGCACTTCAACCTTGCAGTTTCTGGAGTATGCTCTAAAAGGTAAGAAAATGTTCTTCCACCTCTCCTGGATACTATGTGTTTCCATCTGAGTTCTGAGTAAATAACTGTGTATTTAATTAATATCAAAGGCACAATTGTTATCTGCAGCAAAATGTAGAACTAAAAGGAGAATATGTATGTACCACCATATATTCTTAAAACAAAACTAGGAAACCTACTGACATTGAAGAACATTCTTTTAAATAGTTTTTGTCTGTTATAATTTAAAGACTAATAATACTTCCAATTTATTTAAAAGAAAAAAATCATAGGGATTTCAAGTATTGCTCTGTGGAACAGAACATTCTTAGCATGTATGAGGCCCTGAGTTCAAATACTACTACAAAATGATAATAATAATAATAAATTTTTTAAAAATCTACAAACTGCACATGGTATGTTTAGAACTTACGAGTTAAGTATTTGGTTAAGATATCTGTCCAAGTTTTCACTACACATACACACATATAATGATGTATCAATGACATATCACTTCTCTCCTATGCAGTTGTGGAAACACACAAACTTGAAGATGATATGTTCATCTATAAGATCAAAGGAACAGTTCAACACTGTGACTTCAATGTGGAGTATAACGAAGATGGTCTATTTAAAGGGCTTTGGTATGAAAGTTTTACTGACATTTGGTGTCTTTTCAAAACTTATTGTGGTGCTTGCCATCTCTGGACCCCTTCCATTATGACTCCTCTGCTTTTCTGCTTTCAGGGACTGGCAGGGAGAGGCTCACCTGGACATCACCAGCCCAGCACTGACTGACTTCCATCTGCACTACAAAGAAGACAAAGCAAGTCTGTCTGCCTCAGCAGCCTCCCCAGCCATAGGCACTGTGGGTCTGGATTCGAGTACAAATGGCCAGAGTGTGAAGCTGAATGTCTACTTCCACCCTCAGGTGGGTCCCAGATGATGAGTATCACATGCTCAAAAGCAAGTAGAGAGCTAGAGATGATGCGTTTCATTCTAGACAGTCTCTGAGAGCATGCTCAAAATAGATGGAAGACAAGTGGTGAGCCAGCTGAACGTCTTCATTGAGGTACTACTGTCCTGAAAATGTTATAGTCAATCCTTGCTAAGCTTAATTATTAGACACACCCATGATTCCCAATTAGTACTATTATTTTATGACTTCCCAGACACAGATGAGGGCCATACCTCATCTCCTAAGACATGCACAAACTCTGCAACATGTACTTTTTTTAAAAAATTGTGGTTTCTGGATTTTATTTTTGAGGCTTCATAATTCTTCCCTACAGTACATTGTTTGATTGAGGCACATCAAATACATATCATGTCATTCATAAGTTCTGCTGGAATCAAATCAAAGAAGACATTGCTAAAAGGAAAGAAATAAACCTAAAGCTTGTCACAAGTGTGGCAAATGAATGCTGAAGTTGGAATTGTTAGCTGGACTTTTCCTTCTTCTTTATTCCAGAATGTGTCCTTCCTGCCTCTTCCTTCCCTCCTCTTCCTCCTCCTCCTCCTCCTCCTCCTCCTCCTCCTCCTCCTCCTCCTCCTCCTCCTCCTTCTCCCAATTCTCCATTCAAGAAGGACGTAGTGTTAAACACTAATAAATAGATATCACACATATCTTTTTATCCTTCCTGGAGGCTGTGATAAAGAGAAATTAACAACGGTGGACCTGCTTAACCATAAACCATGTTAGTTCGTGGGAAAGGTAAATCCCTCTTCAGAATATGGATGACCCTCCCCTCATCTTTACTTTTAAGTGCTAATGAAGTTCTAATGTGATGTATTATATAATTGGAGTCATTGAAAACATTTTTTTCCATCTGTTTTGTTTTTCTGGTTTTAGTCCCCTCCAGATAAGAAACTCAGCATATTCAAAACTGAGTGGAAGTACAAGGAGGCTGATGGTGAAACGTACATTAAAATTAATTGGGAAGAAGAAGCAGCTTCAAGATTGCTAGGCTCCCTAAGAAGCAATGTGCCCAAGGCTTCTGAGGCTATTTATGATTATGCCAATAAGTACCACCTGGGATACACTTCTTCAGAGCTAAGAGAAAGTCTACAGAACAATGCTGAACATGCTATAAGGATGGTTAATGAAATGAATGTGAATTTCCAGAGAGTAGCTCGTGATACCTACCAGAATCTATATGAGGAGATGTTGGCTCAGGAGAGCCAGAGCCTCCCTGAGAAACTCAAGAAAAGAGTGATAGACAGTCTAGTACGTGTTACTCAGAAGTACCACATGGCAGTCACATGGCTGATGGACTCATTCATTCATTTCCTGAAGTTCAATAGAGTCCAGTTGCCAGGGAATGCTGGAACATATACTGCCGATGAACTCTCCACTATCGTCATGAGGGAAACCAAGAAGTCACTGTCTCTGCTGTTTAACAGGTTAGGAAACCTGCTTTCCTATGTTCAAAACCAAGTAGAAAAATCAAGATTAATCAATGACATAACTTTTAAATGTCCTTTTTCCCCCAAACCTTGTAAACTAAAAGATGTCATATTGATTTTCAGGGAGGACTTAAACATTTTATCAAACATAGGCCAACAGGATATCAAATTTACAGCAATGCTAAGTGATCTTTGGGGCCTTTTGGAGAGACTTTTAGACATTATAGAAGAACAAATTAAATGCCTAAAGGACAATGAATCCACTTGTATCTCTGATCATATCAACATGATCTTCAAGATACAGGTCCCATATGTTTTTAAATCCCTAAGAGAAGATGTATACTCTGTCTTCAGTGAGTTCAATGACTTTGTTCAATTCATACTTCAGGAGGGGTCCTACAAGCTACAGCAGGTCCATCAGTATGTGAAGGCCCTTCGTGAAGAGTATTTTGATCCAAGCGTGGTTGGCTGGACAGTAAAATATTATGAAATAGAAGAAAAGGTGGTTGACCTGATCAAGACCCTTGTAGCTTCCCTCGGGGATTTCTACTCTGAATATAGTGTCACAGCTGCTGATTTTGCTTCAAAACTATCAATTCAAGTTGAGCAATTCGTGACCAGGGATATCAGAGAATACCTTAGCATGCTTGCTGATATAAATGGAAAGGGGAGGGAAAAGATTGCAGAGCTTTCTGTTGTGACAAAGGAAGCAATGAGAAGCTGGGCCACAGAAGTGGCAGAAATAATGTCTGATTATCTCCAGCAGTTCCAGTCCAAACTGCAGGATTTTTCAGACCAACTCTCTGGCTACTATGAAAAATTCATTGCCGAGTCCACAAGATTGATTGACCTGTCCACTCAAAACTACCAAGTGTTTCTCAGCTATATCAATGAATTACTGAAAAAACTACAGGTGGCCACAGCCAATTATGTGAGCCCCTACATAAGGTTTGTTCAAGGAGAACTGATTATCACCTTCTGATTCATCTATTAATATATTCAAATTAAACCTTCACATAGTAAGAGACTCTGTTGACTACTACAAAAACCATCCTGATCCAGCCCTGCAGTCAACAGCAAGAGCAAGCACACAGGAACTACACCTGCAACCAAGCTGGCACAAGGACCAAGAACTTTGAGGCAACCCGAACTCAAGATGACATATTTTTTACAAGTTAGAGAAAAATCAAGATCTGAGTTATTTTGTCAGACTCAGGATGGAGAATGGGAGGGAAGGGAAAACAAATAAATACTTTCTTATTGTGTAGCATACTCTTCAACTTGGCTCATTTGTACTGGCACATATCAGATTGCAAGCAATCTGGCCTTCTTAACCCTGTTTCTGAAAAAAAATAGGGATAATATCTATATAGGATTATTCATGAAAATTATTTAAATAGGTATGGGAAAGCTTTGCCATTTTACTATCATGTACAACCAAAGGGTTATTGTTATGAGATGATTGGTGAAAGAAATAAAGGATGTAGAAGGATTGGTCCTGCTCAGGGATCATTGACTCACTACATCCTCTACAGTAGTGAGGTAGATTAGAAGATAATCTTTCTACTAATCTTGTCTATCTAGCTGAAGTGGAGGAGTTGTCATCCGATGGGTGTCAGCAAATGGCAATGGAGATTGTAAATAGGGTTAAGGAGCAGAAAGCTGTTGTAGGAAAGATTAGGATAGACCTTGTGAGTTATGGACAATGAAAGAGAAAAGTCAATTCAAGAAGAGGAGAATGAGAAAGGATACATGAGAGTGTGGTATGAACATGAGATTCCCTATTTAGAGAGAACAGGGAGTGTAAAATGAGGACTAAATTGGGAGGATCAGCCTGGCAAGATTTCAGAGCATGTGAATGTTGGGATGAAAGGTTGTTTCACCTCTTACTGAAGAAGGGCATCCTGTGAGACATTTGGACCAGTGCTTGGAGAACTCAATGTGGTAACATATGTATGACTTACAGTGGAATAGATCTGAGATGTGAGGCTGTACCTGAGTCCCTCTGAAAGGTCGACTTGGGAAGTCGTGAGTGGTGAGGAGGACTCTAGTAAAAGCAGATATAAATGCAGAACCAAAAGGATCAAGTGACTCGTTGTTCAAAGAAGTAAGATGACTTAGAGTTCAGGGTCAGAAATTGAAGGAAAGATGAGAGAGATTGAAGAGCGGGAGAAAGACAGGGTAAGTGATGGGTGGGATCTCAGTTTTTCATGGTTCTGAAGGACAGAAAACACAAGTGCATAGCACTAGTATCTGCTGAGGGCTTTTATATCTGGTCATTGTCCTAATCAGGGCTCCTATTGCTGTGATGAAATGCTACAACCAAGGGCAATCTGGAAAGAAAAGGGATTATTTCATTTATATTTTCATACCATGATCTATCACTGAAGGCAACTAGGGTAAAAATTCAAACAGAGCAGGAACCCAGGGGCAAGAGATGATACAGAGGCCATGGAGGGGTGTTTCTTACTAGCTGCTCCTCATGGCTTGCTCAACCTGCTTTCTTTTTCTTTTCTGTAATTTTTTTATTCACATTACAACCCCATTCCAGTCCCCCTCAATCCTCTCCTCCCACTCCTGCCCTTGCAAATCCCATCCCCCATTACCCCTTCTCCTTCTCCTCAGAGAAGAGGAAACCCTCCTTGGATACCACACAACCCTGGGACATCTGGTCCCATCAGGACTAAGCACCTCCTTTTCCACTGAGGCCCAACCAGGCAGTCCAGGTAGGGGAAGGGCATCCAATAGCAGAGAACAGAAATAAGAGACAGCCCCTGCTCCAATTGTTAGGGAACCCATATGAAGACCAAGATGCACATCTTCCACAAATGTTTGTGAGACCAAGATCCAGCCCCTGCATGTTCTTTAGTTGGTGACCCAGTCTCTGTGAGCTTCCATGGACCCAGGTTAGTTGACTCTGTAGGTCTTCTAGTGGTGTACGTGACCCACCCACCTCACTCAATTATACCCCCCAATCTTCTACAAGACTCCCCAAGCTTGGCCTGATGTTTGTCTATGTGTCTCCGCATTATTTTCATCAGCTGCTAGGTGAGGTCTTTCAAGAGATAATTATGCTAGGTTCCTGTCTACAAGCATAGCAGAGTATCATTAATAGTGTCAGGGGTTTGCTCTCTCCCATGAGATGGTTTTCAAGTTGGGCCAGTCTTTCATTGACTGTTCCCTCAGTCTCTGTTCCATCTTTACCCCTGTGCATCTTGTAAGTGGACAATTTTTGGGTTGAAGTTTTGTGGGTGGGACTTCCTCTGGAAGTCCTGCCTGGTTACAGGAGGTGGACACTTCAGTCTCTATATTCCCTGCTGGTAGGAGTCTCCGCTAGGATCACACTCATAGCCTTCCCTGTCCCAGGTCCCCAGTTCATCCCAGAGATGACTCCCACCAATTTCCATTCTTATTCCCAGCCCTCTCCTACACTGCCCACACCTGATTGCCATCCCCACACCCATCCTCACCTCCTCTCCCACACAGTTCTCTCTCTTCATCCACCTCTGATGAAACTTTTGTTTCCCCTTTCTGAATGAGATTCACATATCCTCCCTTGGGCCCTCCTTATTACCCAGTTTCTTTGGGTCTGTGGAGTGTAGCATGGTACCTGTGTTTTAGGGCTAATATCCACTTGTAAGTGAGTACATACCATGCATGTCATTTGGGGTCTGGGTTACCTCACTCAGGATGATATTTTCTAGTTCCATCCATTTGCCTGCAAAATTCATGCATTTGTTTTTAATAGTTGAATAGTATTTCATTGTGTAAATGAACCACATTTTCTTCATCCATTCTTTGATTGAGAGACATCTAAGTTTCTGGCTACTGTGACTAAGCTGCTATGAACATAGTTGAGCAAGTGTCCCTGCGGTATAGTGGGACATCTTTTGTGTATTGCTCAGGAATGATATAGCTGGGTCCTAGGGTAGAACTATTCCAAATTTTCTGAGACACTACCAAATTGATTTCCATAGTGGCTGTACAAGTTTGTACTCCCACCAGCAATGGAGAAGCATTCCCCCTTGCTCCACATCCTCACTAGTATGTGCTGTGACTTGAGTTTTTGATCTTAGCCATTCTGACAGGTGTAAGATGAAATCTCAGAGTTGTTTTGATTTGCATTTCCGTGATGACTGAGGATGTTGAACATTCTGTTAAGTGATTCTTGGCCATTCGAGATTCCTCTGTTAAAAATTCTGTTTAGCTCTGTACTCCATTTTTTATAATTAATTTTTTATTATGTATTCATTCATTCACTTTACATCCCATCACTTTACATACATTCACTTACATTGCTGCCCCCCAGACTCCCCCTCACATAGTCCCTCAGCCCATTCCCCCTTGTCCTCTAAGAGAGTGGCAGCCCACCTGGGTATCCTCCCCATCCCTGGTACATCAATGCCCCGACCCGCGGGGTTTTCAGCGTGGTCCTGAGGAGGGAACTGACAGATAAAAGAGACAAAGACAGAGATACCTGGGAGCAAGACAGGATGTCTGATCAAGCCCCAAAATTTTAATTCTCACCATCAATTTATAATAAAAAGATAAAAAAGCTTAAACAACGCAACCAAGACTCAGACAAAGCAACAGGGATGGGAAAATTCCAAGGAGTTGCAGACTCCTAGCCACAAGGACATGGACATGTTACCAAGGCAACCACCCATATTCTGCCAGCCACCTAAACTCAAAGGAGTCACCCTGACCTGGGAAAGAATCCATCTCTTGAGAGACAGAACCTAAACAAAATCCTGAAGCTCAGAAAACAGCACCCTTGGCCTACTGTTATTTTCAAGCATAACCTTAACACAAAATGGCTTCACTCAGGCTAATAAGAAGGCTGCAAATCCATTGGTTCCTGGCACATCAAGTCTCTGCAGGACTAGGTGCATCCTCTTCCACTGAGGTCAGACAAGTCAGCTCAGTTAGGGGAGTATATTCCACAGATAGGCAACAGCTTTAGGGATAGTCCCTGCTCCTGTGTAGAGAACCCACATAAATACTGGGCTGCACATCTGCTACATAAGTGTGGGAGGCCTAGGTCCAGCTCATATATGCTCTTTGATTGGTGGTTCAGTCTCTGAGGACTCCTAAGGGTCCAGCTTAGTTGATTCTTTTGGTCTTCCTGTTGATTTCCTATCCCCTTTAGGGCTCTCAATTCTTCCCCCCAACTCTTCCATAAGAGTCTCTGAGCTCCATCCAATGTTTGGCTGTGAGTCTCTACATCTGTTTCAGTCAGCTGATGGATGGAGTATCTCAGAGGACAGTCATGCTAGGCTCCTGTCTGCAAGCATAACAGATATCATTAATAGTGTCAGGGATTGGTGCTCACTCATGGGATGAGTTTCAATCTGGGCTGGTTATTTGTTGACCATTCCCTTAGTCTCTGCTCCATACCCTAACCCTGAATTTCTTGTGTACAGGATAAATTTTAGGTCAAAAGTTTTTGGTGGATGGGTCCCTATTGCTCCACTGGGGTTTCTGCCTGGCTACAGGAGGCAGACTTTTCAGATTTCATATCCTCACTGTTGTGAGTCTCAGCTAAGGTCATCCCCATTGATTCCTGGGAACATGAATGCTCCCAGGTCGCTGGCACATCCTGAAGATGCCCCACCCCACCCCCACCAGCTGCAGAGTTCTATTCATTCTCCTGGCCCTCTGACTCTCTCTCTCTCTCTCTCTCTCTCTCTCTCTCTCTCTCTCTCTCTCTCTCTCTCCTTGTCCCTTCCCACACCTGATCCTGAACCTCCCTATTCCACTCCCCACACCCTCTCCCTCCCAGTTCCCTCCCTCATATGACTATTTTAGTTCCCCTTCCAAGTGAGATTCAAGCATCCTCACTTGGGTCTTCTTTCTTATTTAACTTCTTTGGGTCTGTGGAGTGTAGCATTGATGCCTAATTTCTTGAGTTCTTTATATATTTTGGATATTAGTCCTTTGTTGGATGTAGAGTTGGTGAAGGTATTTGCCCATTTTGTAGGCTGCCATTTTGCCCTAGTGATGGTGTCCTTTGCCTTGCAAAAGCTTTTCAGTTTTATGAGGTCCTATTTGGTGTTCTGTTCAGCAATTTGTGTCCTTTTCCAATGCATTCAAGGCAGTTCCCCACTATAGAATTCAAAACCACCAGCCCAGGATGGTACCACCCACAGTGGGCTGGAAGCTCCAACATCAATTACTAGCTAAGAAAATGTACTACTTTCTTGCCTTCAAATAGATATTATGGAAGCATTTACTCGATTGAAGTTCCCTCCTCTCAGATGACTCTAGCATGTGTCAAAATGACATAATAACTAGCCAGCACAGTCATAAAATGGCAGAAGAAAAAGCAGTCAAGGAAAGAGAAAGAGAAATGGGAGGACAAAGGGAGGAAGGAAGGAACGAAGCAAGGAAAGAAGCAAGCAAGCAAGGAAGGAAACTGTATAAAATCCTTTTTTTATAACTAACCAACTCCCTTAATAACAGGATTCATCCACTTATAAGATTTGTACCCTTAGCATAATACTATTAGTTTGGAGATCCAGGAAAGAACTTTAGGGCTACTCTCAAGCCATAGCAATAAGCAAGGCAGACCTCAGAGTTATGACATTTGAACCTGTGTAACCTATAGAAATAGAACCAAACAGAGTGTTAATTAGAGGGAGGTTACAGGAGCAGGTGATGGACTCAGAGACTGTCACAGCCATAATGCTCCTGTAGGATCATACAGTAGGCTCCAATTTTACTGCTGTGCTCAAGTGGAAATTTCCTACTGGGATAAGACGGAGATGCATGCTGGAGAACAACAGCCAACATAATGGGGACAACAACACGGATCGTACATAGCTTTAGAAAATTAATAAGAAAACACAGTGTTTTCTCATTATATAATTAATTGACCTATTGTACAGCAAGTGAATCACCTTGTACATCTCCTCAGAACATACTGTGAGGTAGTGTGGGAAGTCCTCCTAGAATCACAGATTTTCCTCTTATAAAACAAACATCCAAGGTTCAAATCAAAGGAGGAATCAAATAATGGCACCCTGCCCAGGTCCCAGGAACTTTGTTTGTATGACCAAACCATGTGCTGACTTGACTCCCAGGCCCAGTTCAAGCTCACGGCATTGTATCCAGCATAAACCCTGTATGGAGTGGATTCATTTGGACTGAGCCCACCAGGTACCTTTGATGTGATCTCCATTTTCTTTGTCTTGTCATTTGAAGACTGAGCAGATGAAGATCTCAAGTCTCCCTTTCTTGGTGAGATGAGTAAAAGCCCCTTTCACAGCCCATTCGAGGGCCCCCTTCTGGTTCTGATTTATGACTTAGTCCCCATTCAGTCAGGGAAGGGGCCAAAACAGCCTTCAAGTGGGGCCTACAATATGGGAGCCAGAGTGGACAAACAGATGTTCCCTCTAAAAGTGTCTAATAACCAAAGATAAATGTGCAGAAACAGACCCTTCCTCTTAGCTCATCTCTTTGTATGCTGTCTCACATTAAGAGGTCACTACAACTCCCTTTGGGGTGCTCCATTTGTTGGTGGGATGGCTGGGTGGTCACCAACAAATAACATTCCAGGGCCTCATAAAACATTGGTGGGGCAGGTACATGTGTCTCCTTAGGCTGAGAGCCCTGTTCTTCTTATTCTCCAAACTGGTTCCTGCCTCCCTGGATCTGAGAAGAGCTTCAGTGGTACTCAAGGCAATGGGCACTAAGCTCTGGTCCTGGTCCATTTCCATACTGGACTGGAACTATCTAGTCCAGTCTTAGAGTAGATGAATCATTCAAGCCTTGGGGACGAGCAAGTATCTGAGCTATAGGCCTGTGGCCCCACCTTTGTTTGTGAGCTTCAACTCAAAGCATCAACTACACAACAGGAATAGCAAGCCTCACTGCCCAGGAGTTACTAGAATGGAGATGCTAAAGGAGACACTGGCCTGAAGGGAGAGCATCTCTGTAAAGAACCCAGATCCACAAATATTCCACAACATGCCCCAACACAAAAGTCCTTTTTGTTTTTGTGCCCTTCTTCTCCAGTAAAGTTCGGTACCCATCTAGAAGGATACCAAGGTCCTTACAGAGCACTAGATCCCAAGATGGCTTCAGGAGACACAAAGGTCTTAAATTAGACTTGGACTGGTGTGAGTAGAGCTGCGTCACTAGAACATTGGTGTGGTGCATTAGATGCTTACAGAAGAATCCAGAGAGGGAGGGCTCAGTGCTGTCCCATAGCTCTGCTAAATGTATAGTAAACAAGAAAAAAAAAAAAAAAAGACCCAAAAGGCCAGTACACTCTCCTTGCTCAGTATAAGGATCCAGTGACAAATTCAAGTCTCACCTCATCCATGAATTATCTAACTTACTCTTGCTAACCCTCACATCATGACAAAATAGATTTCCTGGGAAATGAAGGTAGTTCCCTTTTGTTGGAGTCCTTGGGAAGATTGAAATAGGTAACAAATGTCAACAACTCTAGTATGCAAAGCAGAGATAAATGGACCATGTCCCAGTGGTGATAGTCAAAATTAATGACATGTAAGTCCAATTACAATACTGCAGAGAAGATGTACCAATATGTTACAGAACAAAATGGTGAGTCTCAGAAGACAAGATAAAGTTAAAACTCAATGGAAACCAAAGACTTTTTTTTAAAGTACAGTTTTAAAACAGGAGAACAAAAAAATTGAAGATTCAGGATGGGTTACAGGAGAAAGAACAGTGAAGATACACAGCTGGGTAGGAGGTCCCATTACTGCAATGGCTTCATTTTGCTACTGAAGAGGGTGCCTTGAGTGGTTATTATGCTACTAGCTAAATTATATTAATGAATAGACTAATTTATACAAAAGAAAGAATCAGAAAAAATCTTTAAGTTCCTGGCATATATTAATCAATTAAACTACCTTATGTTGCCTTTTCTTCCCTGTGATGCCTGGATTGTTAGATGGTCAAACTCCCCACTTCGAGGACGAATTATTTCATGCCTTTAATTGCATTTAGCAAGCCTATTTTCGGGGCCAGGCATTATCCTAAACTTTCAGGTTTAAAATGAAAATGTGCTAAGTCCTTCCATGGGAGACTGAAGGTTACCCTCAACCTTCGAGAGGTCCAGATGAGGGCTCACAGCAATCCTGGGATCAGTGTGGCAAATGGATCAAGAAGTGGGTTACCCCTAAGAGGGAGACCTCGCTGTGAGTTCTGAGTTTGCCACCTAAATGGCTGAAGTGCCCTGGGAGACCCATGCCACCCTTTTGATCCTCAGGGACTTCATTTACAAAATGGTGACTTGAAGAATAATAATGTGTTCCAGACAATCTTGCCAGACCTGAATTCTCCTGTGCTATCTAAAGTCTCATACTTCCAAAACTGGCTCCTTTCTGTGCCTTGAGGAGAATCCTACAGGACTCACAGAAGGCATCTGTTGGTCCTTACATCACCTCTGATCATTTGCTCACCCATCCCCATGCTACATTAATCTCTGTCACCCTGACTCATGTTGCTGCCCAGAACAAACTATGTCTCTACCAGATCATCCCCAGGGCTCCCTCTAAGATGTTATTGGATGTATACAGTGTTTTACCTGACTGGATAGTTAGGGTTTACAGTTACAGGTTCCCTAAATTTACGGAAACAATCATTCCTTCTATGGATGCCTCCAAGATATTTCACTCAGCTCTAGTATGTACTGTCTGGCCACTGAAAGATTAACCATTCGGGAAAGGAAGTGTCCAATCCTGTAGAGACTTGGTGCCCCACAGAAGGGGGATGCCTGGGGGTGGGGTGGGGGAACACCCTCTCAGAGTGAAAGGGAGGAGGCTTGGGGTGAAGAACTCTGGAGAGGGGCAACATTTGGGATGTAAATCAATAAAATAATTAATTTTTTACAACTGAGCATTGTTTTTTAATTGCTTGAACTAGTATTGATTCTTGTACTAATAAACCAATATTCCCCTTAGTTTAAAAAAAAAAAGATTAACCATTCCATGAAATCACCAAAGCTTATGATTTCCTCTCATGTGTGTGTTGGGGGTAGGGGGAGTTCTTTTTTTTTTTTTTATTGGATATTTTATTTATTTACATTTCAAATATTATCCCCTTTCCCGGTTTCCCCTCCAGAAACTCCCTATCCCATCCTCCCTCCCACTGCTTCTATGAAGGTGCTCCCTCACCCACCCACTCCCTCCTCCCTGCCCTGGCATTCCCCTACACTGGGGCATGAAGCCTTCCCAGGACCAAGGGCCTCTCCTCCCATTGATGTCCAAAAAGGCCATCCTCTGACACATATTCGACTGGAGCCATGGGATCCTCCATGTGTACTCTTTAGTTGGTGGTTTAGTTGGGGGGGGGGGGGGGGAGTTCTATGAGGCTAACTTAGTCCTAGGGAGAGAGATTGTCCCTGTCCTGTGAGAAAACCGAGCTGGCAGTGGTTGTTCAGAAAAGCTCCTCTTCTTTCCTCTCTTCCAACTCTAAGCCCTAGAGCTATCCTTGTCCCCACCAGCATGTCTTATCTCTTCTGACAATCTCTAGCCCTACCTTCCTGCCAGCTGCCCTCCCAGGTCCCAGCCTTAGCCACCTCTACTTCCTTTGTCCTACAGTGACACTTAGATATGGACTTGGGTTTTATAAAATTAGGATTTAGTATGCTAGGCCCATCTCTAGGAGCTTTTCTCACCACTTCTCCTTTCTCTGAATTCTAGGAGCAGTGGTTCTCAACCCTCCAAATGCTGCAATCCTGTAATACAGTTCTTCATGTTGTAGTGACCCCCAACCATACAATTATTTCTACTGCTACTTCATAACTATAATTTTGCTACTGTCATGAATCGTACTGTAAATAACTGATATGCAGGATATCTAATATGCAACTCCTGTGTAAGCAAATGGGTCATGACCCACCGGCTGAGAACCACTGTCTTATATCAGTTTACTCTGGGAGCTTAAGTCCATGCTGTTTGATAATACCATGCCTCCCCAACTGTCTAAGGCTAACACCTTTGAACAAATGTTTTCCATGACAGCTGTTTCTTGCTGCCATGTCAGGCTGCATATTGACTTACCCCACCACCCTGTCCCATACACATGCTCAGCAGCCTTGACCCACTAACTCCTTTTCTCTGACAGGAAAAGAAATGAAGTAAAGGTGTAAGATCTCCCCTTAGTCCTGAGTACAACAAAGGCACAATGCTATGACAGAGTCCACACACAACCACAATTTCCCAGGAACTAACACCATGCCAACAGGATAATATGAACACAGGACTTTATTTTTTTAATTTAATTTTATTTTGTACTTATTCACTTTATATCCCACTCACTGCCCCCTGGATAACCTTCCAGCCTGGCACTTCAAATCTCTGTGAGGCTGGGAGCTTCCTCTCCCACTGAGGCTAGACAAAGCAGTTCAACTAGAAGAACATATCCCACGTACAGGCAACAGATTATAGGATAGCCCTTGCTCCAGTTGTTCCAGACCAACATAAAGAGCAAGCTGCACATCTGCTACATATGTGTTAGAGACCTAGGTCCAGCCTGTGTATGCTCTTTGGTTGGTGGTTCAGTCTCAGAGAGCCCCAAGGGCCCAGGTTAGTTGACTCTGTTGGTCTTCCTGGGGAGTTGCTATCCTCTTTGGGCCGCAGTCCTTCCTCCTATTCTTCCATAAGAGTCCCCAAGCTCAATCTATTATTTGTCTGTGGGTGTTTGTATCTGTCTGAGTCAGCTGCTTGGTGGATCCTCTCAGAGGATAGCTATGCTAGGCTCCTGTCATGCATGTCCTTTTGGGACTGGTGATAAACACCTTCAGCAAAGTGGCTGGATATAAAATTAATTCAAAGAAATTAGTAGCCTTCTTTTATACAAATTAGGAAAACAACACCCTTTACAATAACCATGATAATATAAAATATCTTGATGTAACTCTAACCAAGCAAGTAAAAGATCTGTATGACAAGAACTTCAAGTTGCTGAAGAAATAAATTTTAGAAGGTATCAGGAGATGGAAAGATTCCCCCATGCTCATGGAATAGGTAGGATTAACATAGTGAAAATGGCCATCTTACCAAAAGGCAATCTACAGATTCAATGCAATCCCCATCAAATTTCCAACACAACTTTTTATAGACCTTAAAAGATATTCTCAGCTTCATATGGAAAAACAAAAAACCCAGGATAACCAAAGCAATCTTGAACAATAAAAGAACTTCCGGAGGAATCAGCATCCCTGATTTCAAGCTGTACTACAGAGCAATGGTGGTTTAAAAGTGCATACATTGGATTGGTACAGAAACAGACACGATGTTCAGTGGAATCAAATTGAAGACCCAAACATAAACCCACACACCTATGGACACTTGTTTTGCTTTGTTTTTTATAGAAAGAAGCCAAAACAATACAATGAAAAAAAGAAAATATCTTCAACAAATGGTGCTGGTATAACTGGATGTCTACATGTAGAAGAATGCAAATAGATCCATATTTATCACCCTGAACAAAACTCAAGTCCAAGTGTATCAGGGCCTCAACATAAAACTGGATACACTAAATCTCATAGAAAAGAAAGTGAGAGATAACATTGAACACGTTGGTATAGCAGACAATTTCTTGAACAGAACACCAATGGCTCAGGCTCTAAGATCAACAATTGCTAAATGCAACCTCACAAAGCTGAAAAGCTTCTGCAAAGCAAAGGATACTCTCAGTAGTATAAAACAGCAGCCTACTGATTGGGAAAGGATCTTCACCAACCTTACATATGACAGAGGGCTAATGCCCAACATTTATAAAGAACTCAAGAAGTTAGACACCAACAGCCCAAATAACCCAATTTTAAAATGGAGTACAGAATTAAACAGAATTCTCAACAGAGGAATCTTGAATGGCCAAGAAGCACTTAAAGAAATGCTCAAAGTCCTCAGTGATCAGGGAAATGCAAATAAAAACAACTCTGAGGTTCCATCTTACTTCAGTCAGAATGGTTAAAACAGAAAACTCAAGAGATGCGAATGGTGAGACTGTGGAGCAAGGGAAACACTCCTTCATTGCTTGTGAGAGTGCAAACTTGTACAACCAATTTGGAAATTAATTTGGTGGTTTCTCAGAAAGAGAGAAATTTGGTGGTTTCTCAGAAAACTCGGAATACTTCCACCTCAAGACCAGCTATATACCACTCCTTGGCATAAACACAAAAGATGCTCTACCATCCCACAATGACACTTACTCAACTATGTTCATAGTAGCTTTATTCGTAATGGCCAGAAACTGGAACCCACCTAGATGACCCTCAAATGAAGAACGGATAGGTGAAATGTGGTACATCTACACAACGCAATACTATTCAGATATTAAAAACAAAGACATCATGAATTTTGCAGGGAAATGGATGGAACTTGAGAATGTCATCCTGAGTGAAGTAACCCAGTCCCAAAAGGAATACAGGACTTTCAAAAATCTTTAACTTCCCTCTCTTCCAGGGGTGCCCAGCTCCTCCAGGTTCCTCATAGGGGTTCTAGGTCCTGAGAGAGATAGCCCTGAGGAAATCTAACCACCTAGGAGCTTAAATCTTGAGCGCATAGAGTACTTTTATAAACAGGTTTCTCTACCAGAAGCAGGTGGGTAGGCTGCTAGCACACAGGCTGTGTGACCTCTGACAAGTCACACAATTCCTAGGTCAGCATCCTTAAGATCTGACATCCTGAGCTTTGAGTTATACAGTAGTGTGCCCTGCTTTAAGCAAATCCAAGGAACGGGAAATTGCAAGCCGTGAAATTGCTGTTCTTAAATGCTGGCTGCCTGAGTCTACAGAGTTGTCCAGTCATGCCCTCTTTAACATCTGGATGGATGCATTGAGCCTCATCCCACATACCCTCCTGAAGTTTCCTGGACATTCCTACAACACGCCTGTCCCTGTGAGCCATCTGTTCCCATCTCTATATCTCTTTCTCTCTTTTTCCTTTCAACTTGCCCCCACTTCCCCAGACCCAGTCTTCCCTACAAAGTATGAGAAGCCTGTATCACTGTGGGATGATTTGAGATCTGTAGCCACAGCACCCTCATGTGGGTTGTGCATGGGGTGTTGGTAGAGCATCCACAGTGCAGCTGTAACCCTTCAGAAAAATCAAAGCAGTCCTCAGATTTGTAAACATTTCCCTTCCCTTTAAGCTAACCAGTTCTAACTCCAGGAAGCATTAAAAACAATTCTCCCTCATTTTACAAATAAAATGGGGACAATGATTCCTCCTACCATGATTTTTACAGACTCTATTTAACAAGATTTTCAAGTTATTTTACTAGGACAAGGTGGGTGAGTAAAGAGCCACCCTGGATACTTGTCTTCTCTCAAAAGCAGAGCTGGGAGCCTTGCACAGAGGGAGACTGATAAAGCCTGTGGCTTTCCAGCAGAGGGGACTTGTGGATTCCAAGTCCCTGACGGAACATTCTCTACTTGCCCTCTCCCTCTCTGTGCCTAGCAGGTGTGTCCAACTTGTGCTCCACACATAAGACCAAGGATAGATATGAATTCAGTGCAATGCAAACCCCAAACTTTCATAAAACATTATGCAATTCCCATTTTGAAACTCAATTGTGCAGTTCTTGAGCATACACATAGTAGATGGCAGCCTACACTGTCAAAACATTAGACATTCATGGGCCCTAAAGGAAGACGGGAGGTGAGACTCTCGGTGAACAGAACTTTATAGACGATCACCATATTGTAACCAGATTTGATTGCTGCTTCACCCTGTGTTCACTAGATCCTGGAAACCACAGGTCAGCGTTCACTTTGAGAAATTAAAGAGTATTTGAAGCTTACAAATATAAGACAACTTGATGGGAAATATTCTTATAAGTGCCCTCTTGTCCTGTGAACTATGCTGGATAAATCTAGCATGCAGATTTCAGAGGTTTGAGAATTTTTATAAGGCTTGGTACCAGGTCTGCTGAGGCGGTGGAGAAATTGTGTGCAGTCGGTATACTGGGTAGTAAAAGGGAGACCTGTTCCTGTTGTCACAGAAGTACCTCTAGTCCAGGAAATAATCCAAAAAACTCGGCACGTTGTTCCACTTGTACACAGTCTACCTTCCTCACTGTGCCCCAGACTGAGATGGGAACAGAGACAGAGATCTCTCTCTCTCTTCTCTCCTCCTCTTCTTTTCTCTCTCTCTCTCTCTCTCTCTCTCTCTCTCTCTCTCTCTCTCTCTCTCTCTCTCTCTCTCCTCCTATCACTGACCCATGCCTACAGCAACACACCCCTGGGGAGTCAGTTCATGACCCTGGTTCCACTCTTTTCTCCGGGGCCAAGTTCTCTCATCCCTTAGTCACATACCATCTGTGCCACTCGGTCTCATATTTCACTCCTTCCCTTCCCCTGCAGGGCATGCCCCTTCAGGTTCCCTCACAGCCCACCTCTTCCAGGAAGTCTTCCAAGAACTTCCAAGCCTCTCCTGAGCTCACTTGGCTTTGACCATTTGCCCAATAGTTGATCTGCCCTGTTTTCTCTCACCTGCTCCAGCTGTGCCCAGGCATATCAACAGGAATGGGTCCTGGATCATCTGGTGTGCAAGTGTCCTAGACCATATTCCGTCTGCTGTGTAATGTGTACACAGGACTTATTGTTTTCTCTCAGGAAGGGCATACTCCACCCCTAGAAAATATACCTGCAGTCTTAGTTAAATACCCTCTTGAATGCCTTTGAGAGTGGTCAGGCTGGAAAGGTAAACCAAACTGTAAAGAACCTGGACTTAGGGGTTAGTAGTGCGAGCCAATTGTCAAGAGTGCTAATCTCAGTTTTGGTACCCTTGCTCATTACCTGCTGAGGGCCTTGTATGTCTATAGCCTCACACACTTCCTGGCTTATTGCAGGTGCTCAGGGAAGGTCCGAGTGTGTGGATGGTGGTGGGCCATCCAAACTCCTCAAAACCAGATGATCATGGCCCTACACAGACCCTGCCTCGTGGAGTTCTGCCCCAGGAACCACCAGCCTTGCTGCTCAGCACTTGTGCAATGCAGCCTAGCTCTCTACACTTTCTTATTCCTTCAGGCAGAAACTTCCCCTGCTGAACAGAACACACACTTCCTGTCAGCTTTTATTTCCGTGATGGCTTGCTTACGAGCGGGGCATTCTGTTCTTGGAATTTCTTGTTAAAATATTTCATTTAATTAAGTTTTTACAACCAGCTCTGCTTTCTGTCTGTTAGAAAGTAGGAGCCAGTGCAGCTCTAGCCTCTGCTCTCCCAGAGGCCAAGTCACCAAGACTCTGAAAGATCCAAGCCCAGGCCCTTGGGCTGCATTCCAAGGCTTCCAGCCTTCCACCTCAAAAAGGCTGGGTGTGTCACAGGCTGGATCCCCATCACAGGCCCTACTGGAGACCAGAGGGCCACCAGAGACGTTGCCTAACTACTCTCTATTGGGCCTCTTTCTCTGCCTGTGTCTAAATCCCAAACTTTATCCAGAGAAAGCGTGCTATGAACAATCGCCGGTGTCTATAAGCCGCGGAAGCAACTTCGTTCTCTCCCACCCCTCGCCCCACTCATTCCTATGCTGCTTCCTGACCCTATTGTTCTAGCTATTCCCACCCTTCCATCCTTAGAGACCCTCTCAGCTCCATGGGCAGAATGCCATATTCATTCTCTCTCCACCTTTCACATGTGAATAGGACCCTTGTCATGTCTCATTCCCCAACAGCATCCTCTGAACACACCTTGGGTCCCAGAGGAGCTCTACTGTCTCCTTCACGGGCTGGACAGGCCTCAGAGCTGTTAAATGGGAACAGGATAAACATGACTGCCTTTTCCCTAAGCAAGGGAATGGCCCCAGGTGAGATGGTTTTGAAAGATGGTCTCTACAGGATGGGGCTGCTCTAGTGGCTCAGCCAAAAACTCCAAGGACCTCTTTGTACAACCAACCAGCCAGCCTTCCCTCTCTGTGTCCCATAGCCCCACGGCAAAGCCCAGAGTCAGGATAACCCAGGAAGATCAAAAGGAAGGCAGCCCCTATTCTCTTACCAGTTTACAGCCTGGCTGTAAATGTCCCCTGGCCTGTTATAGGACTGTAATGGAGGCTGCTCTCTGCTTTTCTGGGATCCTTCACCCAAGGCAGGTGGCTTTCTGACCCCACCCAATACCTGGCCTTAGGGAAGCCCGGGATAATTCAGGGCTCGTTGTGACAGTTGCTAAGATGCCAGCTGCCACCTGTCAGGAATGTGCAGTCAGGGGTGCAGCAGAACGTGCTGCTTTCCCACACTTGTATTCCAAAAGGTTACAGGCTGTGGGTGCCTAATAGGCAGAACATTAGATCACTTGTCTCATTTAGAACAATAATCCGTTTTGCTAGGGGTCAGCTTGACACAAAGAGTCTGTCCAGACCAGGTCCCTTGATGCGACTTAGCCCTCCCCTCAAACTAATGAAATTTTCAACTCGTGGGTACTTGAGTTAATAAAGTGTGCCACACATCTGCTCTGGCCACTGGCAGGAAAAAAAGCTCTGAGGTTCAATTTTGAGATCACTGACATAGTGTTTGAGTGGTCCCCCACTGGCACCTGGCGGGACACCAAATTAAGGAAAGCCACACAATGAATGTGTGAGAGAGAAAAAAATCAACATGAGTGTACACACACAGAGGCCAAGGACCCCTAGGGGAGGTTGAAAGAGGGGGGAGGCCTTGGAATTATAGGAGGGGGGATTGATGGGGTGCAACTGCTGGGATTTCACACCAGTGGCCTACAGGTAATGAATTATTTTAAAAGGAAATTGGCACCAACATGATCTTAGGTCGAAAAGTAAAAGGGGCATGTTTTCTATCCGATCCTCGATGAATTAACTGAGTATGTTAATGTGAGTGTCTGTGACCCAAATATAAAGCTGGAGGTGGCGGGCCCCCAGAGAGGTGAGTTCCAAGCCTCATAAGTCTGAGAATCCAGCTCTTCTCCCTCCAGTTGCTACTGCTCACCTCCCCGTTGGGGGCACTGTGTTGGCCTCAGGCTTGCTCCGGGAACAGGAGGAGCCCATTGCATGCTGGGATATGAACTAGTCACCAGTTAAGAACCAAACTCAAACTTCTTTCACCTGTGGAAAGCTTCCTCTCCTAGACACTAGTTGAGGAAATAGAGTGGAGCTGAACATATTGTGGTCTTCCCAAGACGATGACATGGAGCCCTCCTAATACCCAAGGCCTGTCTCCCAGGAAATGTAGTGTTGGGTCAGTTTGCTTTAAGACCGGGCCATGGATATCCCCTCTCTGGAAACTAAAACAGGCCTTAGCTAAGGCTGTGTCTTCCTCCTCGCTCTTCCAAGCCCCTCCCTCAGGTATACATTATGGGACTGTGTATTCACAGGGCTGCAGGAGGGATCCTAGAGAAAAGAGCAGATGCTCACACTGTGACATCATAAAATAGCCCCCAGGGGGTCTTTCAATGTGATTTTAGCCATCAAGTATAGAGATGTGAAGGGCTAGAAAAAGGCCACACCACTTCCAAAGAGCTTGGCTGGCCCTTCTCCTGAGGTGGGCTCAGCTGGGACACTGCGTAGGGTAGAAGGCATGTGGCTATTTGTCCTTAGTTCTGTTACCACAATCAATTTACCTCAAGCATCCCTACACCATAGTGCATACAGAGGGACTGAGAGAGAAGAACACATAGGGATAGATAAACCAGGCATGTCCATATGAGGAGACTCATGGACCAATGCTCCATCACTGTATAGCCACCAGTGCTGCCAACAGGCAAGGACAAGAGCTCACAAACGTGGCTGAAGAGGCCAGTAGCTTGCAACCACTTACTTCCACTTCCCAGTGGCATGTCACCTCTTGACTCCTACAAAGCTCCAAGAATTATTGTCCTCTCCCAAGTTTTCTCTCACCTACCTCCCCTACCAGGAGTCTTTCCTTAGCTTTCAGTCCTCTTTTGTTCTGCTGGCCTGGCCTGGGAAACTCCCATAGCCAGATCTTGGTTTCACAAGCTTTGACCCCTCTGCAGCTATTGATGGGATCCCAGGCCTCCGACAGAGCTAAGTAAAGTCTTAGCAATCAAATTAGGCGAAGCTGGTCCCAGCCACAGATCCTCCATGATTCCAGAAGCGCATCTTCTAGAGTCTCCCAGAAGTGCTCTCTATGGAATCCCTTTCTCCTGGAGAATTCTAGAAGTAAAAGGGGAGAGGCAGGGCAAAGTCATCAGTCCCCACAAGGTTCTCCATGATTAATGATGCTCCCAACATTCCCCTGAGGTTCTCTAAGCAACTGTGCATGGCTGCCTTGGAATGTGGCATCAGCTGCCCTTTGGGAGCCCTGCCCCTCCTCAACGCTCTGGAGCCCCCGTCTGCCTATATCAGGGCTGTTTCTCTCACTTTCCCAACGTCCTGCCTAAATTTCACCAAAGAGGAAGCGGCACTGTATAGCTCAGGCTCAGAAAGAACATGCTTCAAACCCTGCCTCTAAGTTCTAATTCCTCTCCTCCCTGTAAGGTACATGGCCTTGAGGGAATACTTGGCTCAATAGACATCCTTGGGTTACAGGTCCAAAAAACCTGAGGTCAGTTTCCTGTCACATCTCTCCAGGTCACAGCAATCCCTTCCGTGAAATGACAGAAATGATATATAGAAATGATCTATAAAAAATTTCAGGTTCCAGCAGACAACAGAGGGCTCCAACATACCAACGTCATCGTAAGAACAATAACAGGACTCCTATATAGATCACCTGATATGCCCAGTGTTCATGACGCTCCAATAAACCAATGGGGACACACTGTGATCTGTACTGTACAGATGGGAAAAGCTAAATAGCTTTGCTTTGGTGACTTGTTTACAGTAAACTGGGCTTAAAGACTGGATCTGCATTATCTCCACAGCTATGCATGGAAACACACTGTATTGTTTTCATGATGACCATCATGGCATCAGTAACATTAACCACTTCAGTGCCGGACACATGGCATGAGTGTCATCTTGCTTCATCTTTCACCAACTTACAAACATGCACGAATAGTCATTCCAACCATGTCATTCTTTGAACAGAAAACCAAGCCCACCTTAGCCAGACACGAACTATCCTAATGACTAACCCAAGTTTATTTGTGGTAACTTCAGAATCACTATGTAGTACAAAGAAGGTCACCTGCTATCAAAATATTGAGATATTTTAACTGCTGCCCATATTCCCTACAGGTGATCACTTCCATGGCTATCTATGACTCTGAGTGATGCTGGGTTACTTACAGTGTCTGCTCTGATTGGTAAGTACCCCTGAGAGGCTAATTGCTAATATACTAAGAATCACCTCTTGCCATGGTAACCAAAGCAGAAACACGGGCATGGAGGTGTGCATGTCACATTGGCACCTGCCCTATGCATTCACATGTAGGAGACAAAAACAGAGAAATGCTTATGTTTAAATACAACTTACACACACACACACACACACACACACACACATGTCATCATCATCATCACCCCACTAGTACACATCTCTAGCTCAATCTCTCTCTTGGTGTTTCTCCTAAGTAGTTAAAGACAGCATGTATTAGTTACTTTCTTGTGACCAAATATAAGACACGGGTTTAGGGAAGAAAGATTTGTTTCTAAAAGTTCTTAGGCTGAGGGAATACAGTCCATCATATCACAGAACGGTGGCAGGACCGTGAGGTACTGGTCAGATTACATCCTTAGTCAGGAAGCAGGGAGAGGTAAACGCTGATGTTCCCTGGTCTTCTCTTGTTGTCTTTACTATAAAGCCCAAAACTGGCCTGTGTGCTTGTGTCACCTACATCCATCCTGCTCAGTTAGACCTCATAAGAATATCCTTACAGATACACCCAAAGGTATGCCTTATTGAACCCCAAGGTGATTTTTAAATTAATTAATTGATCTGGTCTTTTTTTCTTTTGAGACTGGGTCTCACTATGCAGTCTTTCTGATCTGTGGCTTAATATGAGACTGGCCTCAAAATTGTGGCAATCTTCCTGCCTTTGCCTCCTGACTACTGGGACTCCAGGCTTGTGCCAGTATACCCAGTTCCCTAGGTGTTTATTAATCCAATCAATTTAAAAATCAAAATTAAGTGAAAGTCAAAATTAACCATTACACACCCCCATGCAACCTCACTCATCTGCTTCTGAAATTCTTTCTGCTCTCCAACACCTTCTTACCCCGTCCCTGGAAGTGAGTCTATAATACACGATCCCTGCAAGTGGAAAAGTCAGAGCAGCCATACACAAATGACAGGTCCTTGAGAAAGAGAACCAATAAAAATCCCTGTTATCTGGCCTAGAGTGCCCTGCATAGAACTCACACACTGAACCCTAGATTGGTAACCACACCTCAACTAGAAGAGATGAAAGGTGCTCGGATGACTCAGGGCTGGCAGACAAACCTCTACCAGGACAAGGACTGTATTGGGCAAACCAGGTCTACAACAACCAAGTCCCCAGGGCTGAGGGGCACAGATACAGGATTCGAGGAGAGGGGACTTATTGACGTGTTGCCCCAGCGGCTTCGCTATGTGCAATGGTTTACAAAGACTGCCACGCGTCCTAAAGATGGGCCAAGAGTGCCTGGAGGGGCCGTTCTTCCGTGCATCCCCTGAGTCTTTCTTGTGAGTTTAAGGAATGCACTTGCATGAGTAGAGGGTACCAAGAAGATGAGCTTTGGCGTTAGCATTTGGCTAGGGTAGCAACCTCATCGTTTAGCATCTCATAAAACTCTGCTTGCTTTAGTCTGTTCCCCCCCCCCCCCGGGTGACAGCTCTCCAGCCCTCGGAGAGCCTTTTCTACTCTTTGGACTGCTCTTCCTGAAGTGGAACAAAGCCAGCCCTGTGTGCCTTTCTCCAACAGCAGACTCCGGGAAGACTCTCCATTTCCCCTTTTGCACCTGTCCTTTAACACTGGGTGACATTGGCTAGAGTATGAGATAGGGATCTGAAGTTGTCTCCCATTTGTGCTCAGGGTTGGCTTGCCCGATTCCTTGAATCCTTTGGGTAGGGAGGGTTCTGTACTAGAGTCAGACATTCTGAAGACATCCAGCCAGGGCCCATGCGGGAGGATGCATCCTTCACCCAGAGGAGGTCACAATGGTTTCTAATCCTAGAACCATGGAAGACACTACAAGTCTTCATATGGAATCTCAGTTATGATTTTGCCTCTGAGATCACGTCTCTGGAAGGTTCTCCGATAAATAGTTCAAACAGGAAGAGATTCATGTGGCCCTGGTGCCCAAATGCCTTGCCCTGGTTCCAGAAGTCACAGAGACTAAGAGCTGTGATATTGCTGTGGGATGTAGGGACATAGCCCGATGGCCAAAGCTACTTCAGGAACAATCCAAAGCTGTGACTACAATTGTCTCTTCTAGTTGAGGTATAGATGTTATCCTGACTTTGGTGTGAGTTTATCAAGAATGAGGTTGTCTCATAAGAAAAGGTAGAAAACTGGCGCCTGTGTGCTGTCTTGAGCCAGCACAAACGGAGCCAAGGGTGGAACCTGCAGACCAGGTGCCAAAGGAAAGCTTGGTACTTCTTTTTCAAAAAAAAACAGGAGGACATTTCCGTTTTTAATATGTATAATATATTATAAAATCATACAAAAAGTTAATGTATATAGCTTCTCTGTGTGTCTCTATTATAATACTGTATTTCTATTGTCTGTTAATGTTATCATAGGAAAGAAAAAATTAAAAATTTAAATTGTTAAAAAAAAAAAAAAAAAAAGAATGAGGTTCTCAAAATGTAGTGTGCATGCAATGGTTCTCCACATGCAGGAAACGTCTCTTTGACACATGCAAGCTCCAATTCTCATGACCTCTACCCTCTGGCCTTTGGCCCACTGAGGCTTTGAGAGTGCTTCCTCCCATCTACAGCAGACCCTGAAAAGCTTACTCACTGGGCATAAGGCCTGGCCCTCCCCACTTTGCTTGCACATTCCAGTCATATGGCTTGGGACTGCCTCATCTAATACCTAATAAACTTTGCTATCACAGACGAAAACCTCCCCTCACCCAGAAATGCACATACTAGATGAGGATGAGATTTAGTCTGTTGCATTCAGACACCCTTGGCCAGCAGGTTGAGACCTTGATGTGTCTATGTCAGGAGGTGCTGAGCAACCCCAGGTTCTCCTGATACCTTCGTGGAGTCAAGTTGTGCATCAAAGCCCTGGGGCTGCTACAGAGTGCATGCTTAAGCAACAGAAATGTATTAGGGGCTGAAAAGATGGCACGGTGATTAAGAGTACTTGTTGCTCTTCAAGAGGACTCAAGTTCAGATATCAGCGCCAACATCAAATGGCTCATAACCAGCTGTAGGGAATCTAGTACTCTCTCCTAGCCTCCACACTCTCCTGGCCTCTCCAGACACTGAATACACACATACATGCAAATTAATAAAAATTAAATGTTCATATGTAAATATATACATATACAGAGATACACACATATATGTGTATATGTATGCATAGAGAGAGACCTAAAGAGAGAAGGCAAAGTCTGAGATCAAGATACTGGCAGGGCTGGCCCCTTCTGGAGCTTTAATGGAGAGTTTGGTCCCAAGCACCTCCCCCTGGGTTCCTGTAGTTGCTGGCAGCCCTTGAGATTCCTTGATGGAATCATCACCCAGAGGCCTGTTTTTGCCTTCCCACAGCATTTTCCCAAGGGGAACAAGGGAGCTAGTTTCATTGACTTGCCACCTACCTATCTCACCCTACTTCTGACTATAAAAAGAGACTCCAAATGAGCACATTCACAGGCACTGTGGTGGGGGGAAAGACTTCACTGTGTGATTCTGACTGGATGCAATTCAACCCTGCTCTGTAAAGGCAGAGTTCTGCATGCCTCTTCTGCACCTCAAGCCCTACCTAATAAATGGTCCAGTTGGACTCAAAATGAGGAGGTAAAACCAACTAGTACCTCCTGAGTCCTCTCTATAGCTTTCTTTGCCCCAAGAGAGATCTTCACATGAGAATGTAGATGCAGGAGTTTGTCTCACAGGTAGCCCAAGACCAGCTCCTAATCCAACAATTCCATACTCAGAATTGTCTAACCATCCAACTAGGCATCATTAAGAGGGTAGATCATGTCCAGATGTGATTCAATGTACAAAAATACATGCATATATACATCTTGCACTCATTAAAAAATTATTTCTAGATAGAGGATGTATGGCTTATAATCTCAGTTGAAATTTACATGAGCTCTTATTTGCAAGGTAGAGAACACAGGAGTTTCCTTTCTCGGGTTGCTTCCTTTCAGCAGAGGCCTCTGACTCAGGCTAGGGTTAGTCTCTGACTATATCAAATGGGAGCTAGAGAAGGAACTTTGCCCTTTGCCAGATTCTGTTCCTTCGCCCCATTTTCTGCTTTTGATTTTTTCCCCCACCGTTTTATGTTCTGAGCTAATGTCAAGAATAAATCATACAAGAAAGAAAAATTCAGAACTGCCAATCAAAAGGCAGCTTCCTATAGAGTATGGCAGAGGTAGATCTCTGTGTGTTTGAGACCACCCTGGTCTATATAGCAAGATCCAGGCCAGTCAGGACTAAATAGAGAGACTCTGTTAAAGAAATAAACAAAAAGACAGCTTTCTAGTCTACACTCTACAACAAATTACCAAGACGCCTCCCCTACCCAATCTACTCATTACTCACTTGACCATTCATTCACTCGACAAACACTTCTAAATCACTCACTGAATTTTGGCTAAATAGGCCTATGTGTCTCCGCCACAGCAGACATCACGAGTTGACCACTGCACACTTTGCTCCAGATCCTTCACTTAGTTCACAGGGCACCTACCCAGAGAAAAATCTTTGCCTCTGGGAGTCAAATCTCAGAAAGGTCTGGCATCCTTCATGTCTGGGGTAGTGGCTCTGTGTAAAATGCTTACTGTGAAAGCTCAAGGCCCTGAGTTCAGATTCCCAGCACCTGTGTAAAAACCAGGCATAATGGCATGCACCTATACCCAGGCCTGGTATTGAGAGGTAGACAGAGATGGCAAATCCAGAGGGGGGGGTTGCTAGCTAGTCAGTCTTGCTGAAAGGGAAAGTTCCAGGTTCAGTAAAACCCCCTGTCTTGAAAAAACTAAAGTGGATAGTGAAAGGAAAACATAACCAGTGTGTATCTCTGCCTTGTATATGCACCTGCATAGGTGTGTGCACCTGCAGATACAGAGAGAGAGGGAGAGAGAGAGAGAGAGAGAGAGAGAGAGAGAGAGAGAGAGAGAAAGAGAGAGAGACCAGACAGAGACAGAGAAACAGAGACAGACAGACAGACAGACGGAGACAGAGATGGTAGAGATAACAGAGAGAGACAGACAGAGACAGACAAAGACAGAGAGAATGGCATCTTCAGCCTGAACAGACAGGAGTCAGCAGAGAAGAGAGATACAGGCACCATTGCCACAGAAGGTAGCATGAGATCCACCAGTGTTCAGGGGCTCAAGAGTCAAGATTCCAGCATGGGAAGAACTTGGTTTGCTGTTTGGGCCTCATACAGAAATTCCCCCTTTTAAAGAGGGCTCTACCATTTGCATGTGAGCGAGAAAATGAACAGAATTCACATGAATCGCCCATAGTCTGTTTAAAGCTTTAGGTCTGGCCAGGCTTAGCACCAGCAGCAAACTCCTATCCACACAGGGACCTGTTTGGCCACTTTTCTTGGTTGCCCTGAGCCCCTGCAGCTCCAGGATGCTCCACATTTCATTAGTTAATTGGTTTGTTCCTCCTGCAAGGGAATGTGAAAAGTTCTGATCACACGAGGTTGCTTATTCTCCATCCTCTTTCAAATGGTATCAGTTCCTGGGCTGATCTGCAGACTGAGATGCTGAGTTCCTGCGTGTTTCCTGGGGCCATTGGGAGGGCCAGTGGATGCGCCTATCAAAAAAGAAAAATGTCTGCATCTTGGGTTGTAATCAAGCCACAACTCAATTTCCTCCTCTGGCGAAACTTCCTGAGACAAGAAAAAAAACTGCAAAAGATGGGCTGTGGTGGGCTTGCCTCCGATAACTAGACCACACTTGGTAACTGAAGAAACGAGGTAGTTGGCTGGAAATCCCATGTTCTTTGGCTGACATCTCTAATACATGAGAGCTGTCCCTGATGCCACTTAAAGCAGGCAGTGGGCAGCTTCCCTGCCTCTATGTGCTGTCAACCTTGAACATGAGACAGAATACAAAGGTAGCACCAGGGGTCTGACACAAGAGCCATGCTTGTTGAGCAAGTACTTGACCACAGCCACAGAAGTGTTTTGCCTGCATTTTTCTCAATTTAAGCTTTGCTCTGAAGCTAGTATTATAATTATAATCACCTCTGTTCTACAGCTGGAGACTAAAGCTTCGTAAGGTTAAGCAAGTTACAAAGACGCACATCTAGTAAATCACGTGGGGATGTCAGCCTCTGTCTGACTACATCTGTGGCCTTAATTGCTCAGGCTCTGCCTGTGGATTCCCTGCCCACCATTCTATGCTCTACCCCACCCCCGGAAAGCTCTTGGCTTAAGCTCAACACCGTGCCAGAAAGCGTTTGCCTGAGCCATGACAATTCTAGGATTGTCCACAAGCCAGAATCAGTTTTTGTTCTTCTCCCAGAAGTTCTAAGACTGTTTTCCACAAACAGGGCCCCTGCCTGTCCAAAACAATAAAGAGGCTTGAGTGTCTGAACTGCCTCAACTGATTTATTAAAGCTCTGAAAGAAAGATACAAATGCTCTGATCAACACAGAACAGGCCCGGGGAGTAGTTTCTAATTTCTATACACAAACCACTGCCTCAGTTTCCTCGGTTATAACATGTCTTCAATTCAACCCTCCTAAGCGCTTCCCTCCCAGCCCCTGAGACACCCATGGGATGGTACATACCAGAAAGCAGAAGCAGGTATCACATACTCTGCAGGTGGCCAACAAGTACAGTGCAAAATGATCGTCCCCAAATCGCCACGCCTCCACCCATCTCTCTCCCCTTCTACTAAGCCATCCACTCAACAGTCTGCCTGTCTACCCTTCCAGTCTATCCATGCTCTCATCCCGCCTGTACCCATCCATCTTAGGCTCACTGGGGTTTCAAATGCAGAGACAAATAGCATGGGATCCCCACACTGTTCTCAAGGTGCTCATAAGCTGAAGCCCTATCTGGAGTCAGGATGCTCGCTATCTCCCAAGAGGTCAAGCCAGAAACCAACAAGGAAGAAATTACGAGGGCCTTTCCACCAAGTCTTCAGGCTCTCATCGACCCTCCCTAAAGTGGAAGAGGGGTTTCAAGCAGGACAAAGGAGGACAGGCATGGGGCAGAGTTCATTGTGTCTATTAGCATTTGGTAAAAGTTGACTGCCATCTTGTCATGATATAAGCCAAATCCAGAGAAGGAGCATGTGGGGCAGTGGTCTGTGGCAGGCAATCTGACACCCAGTTGAGCACAGGCTGAAAACTCTGGGAGACTCCATGGAATATCCACCAGGGACCAGAACATGTTCTTGGCCGACGCTCCCGGGAGACTCCTGTATAAACAGCTACAGCTTTACAGCCCCTACATAGAGAGAGGCCTGGCATGTGAGATTTGTCACGTAGAAAGCAACTCTGAGTCTTCCCACAAAAAAACGAGGTACCGCGAAACCCCCAGACCAAACCAATGAGAAGTATCGGTTGCCAAACCCCTGACCCCTCCCAAACAGTATATTAGACCGTCCCAATCTGTGTAGGACTCCCCCCCCCCCCCCCCGCCTGCCTGCCGCTGCCAGCCAGAAGGAATAAAGGTGTGAGAGCTACTCCAGCGTCTGAGAGCTTCTATCATAAGAGCTGTAACACTTTTGGCCCGGGAAGAGACCCGCTCTCCTGAAAACCGCAAGAAACTTCCCGCAGACTGGTCAGCCTCTCGTGGGCTCAGCCCCAGGCCGACTCAGCACGGGGCAGTGAGTGCTGGGCGAGTGCAGCATCTAGGCGAGCGTAGCATCTTGGTGCGGCCGGCAGCCACAGGGACCAAGGCAGAGGAGACTCCGTCCCTGCTCGTGCTCCCTCCCCTGCCGAAACCCTCACATTCGGCTGGGTCAGAGACCCCCAAGGAAGGCTCCCACCACGTGGCCCAGCAGGAGCATGTATCTTTTGCTAGTCAGCCTGTGGTTCCTGTCACTGGGTCTGTGTGGGTAGGAAAGGGGAAGAATAACATGACGAACACACATACTCATCCAGGCTCTCTGACTAATTCATATCTCTCTCTCTCTCTCTCTCTCTCTCTCTCTCTCTCTCTCTCTCTCTCTCTCTCTCTCTCTCTCTCTCTCTCCTTACTCCTGAAAAGGGCCAGAGGCCATCTCCCCAGATACTTGACTTTTTTTTTTAAGATTTATGTATTTATTTTATGTATATGAGTACACTGTTTCTGTCTTCAGACACACCAGAAGAGGGCATTAGATCCCATTACAGATGGTTGTGAGCCACTATGTGGTTGCTGGGGATTGAACTTGGGACCTCTAGAAGAGTAATCAGTGCTCTTAACTGCTGAGCCATCTCTCCAACCCTGACACTTGACTTTTTGATGAGCAAAAACTTTCCTTGATACTAACTTTTCTTCCATTACAGCAGTCAGAGTTCTTGGTCATATAAGGTTGAGACTTCAAGGGAAGGCAATTACACTCATGCCTTCTTTACAGCCCACTAGGTAGTTGATGGAGAGAAAAACATTTAACAAAATAAATGAGGGTTCTTCTACAACTTGTTGGTCTGTCTTATGTATGGGCAAGTTGTCTCCAGGTTTCAAAGCTGGTTTTCCAGTTCAGTTGTTCTGAGCCCTGAGCTGTGGTACCGGCCCATTTAGCCCTCACTTCACCTTCTGGTCTTCTCATAGATTTCATCCCTGTTGTTGCACTTTGCAGACTTTCCCTCAAATCAAGCTTGTCAGTCTTATTACCATGGACATTTAATGCTGGATCCTGTTTTAACATCACCCTGCCCTCTACTCGCTGGATGCCAAAGCACCTGTTTTCACTGAAGTAACCACCCAAACAGTTGTAGAGTCAGAGGAATGAGCTTCTCAAGCCCTGGGAAGAATCATCTTCAAGAGGCAGAAAGTTTTGTTCCAACAGAACAGAAAGAATCACCCTTTAACTGAGTACATTATAAACAACAGAAATTTGCTCATGGCTTTGTAGGCTCCAGTTCCAAGATCTCCTCATTCAGTGTCTGGTGAGGACCTACCCTCATGCATAATACCTCTGCTTGTCCTCACATGGTAGGAGGGGCTGACAAGCTCCATCCCAGCCCTCTTTTCTTAAGTGTCAATCATGTTCATAGAAGACCACTTATAACCTTATCATTTCAAGACTCCATCTCATAATCTCATCACCGTAGGAAGGGTTGTGTATAAAATATGGATTTGGGGAAGACACAAGGTGACATTCTGTTGCTACTTATTCAGGTCCCAAGCCTGAGAAGTCACACACTGGGCTTCGACAACACAGTCTTCAGGAAGCATAACTCATTCCTCTTGGCCCTCTCCTCACAGCCTAACATTTAAGAAGGCTGAAATTCCAAAGCTCTGCCCCGCTGGCCTCACCAATGAGTAAATATCACTACAGTATTGAGCCATGATAGATGCGTTCTACACTTTTGGCCTGGAGCTTCTGGATTCAAGGGGTCGAAGTACGAGTCTGTAGCCCTATTCGAAAACAAGTCTGTGGCTTCCTGACTTCCCAGACCTACAGGGCTGTCATTTGTTTGTCACCACAGAGAGTCACTAGACCAACTAGGCTACCTCTCTCCTGCAGGATGAAAAGAAGGGGGCAAGGATAACCTGCAGTCAGTGTATCCTCTGTGGTAGCTCTCCCAGGAGGGGCCAAGTTCCAGGTGGAGGCTTAACACAGAGTCCGTGGAGTGTTCATGTTGGCATCATGTCAACACTCTTTGCAAAGATGGAATTAATGGTACAGGTGGTGTCAATGGTGGCAGGGACGATGAGCAAGCTGGCAAGAAGTAAGCATCCAGTTCCAGAGGACCTCTTGCCAAGCACACCAGGGAGACAGTAGCTAAGTCCTCCAGAGGAGCTTTTAGTTTGTTGGTTTTGCTGCTCTTGCCTAATTCCCAGGCACTTCCTGAATGAAATCAGGCTTAAAATGAAGAGTTCTCATCCAGAGAAGCCCCTCAGGAGGAAATGTGAACTCTGAAGTGCACTGCTGTTGGAAATGTTAAATCTCCTTTTCATATTCTAGCTAAAAGAGGAAAATAAGAGTGATGGCTGCTCCTGAGTTTTCTGTGACTGCTGACATTTACATAAGGTCAGCTGACACAAATGGCTTTAAAAGTGACACCCTGTTGTCTAGGATTCGCACCCTCAGTTCTCTGTGGGTCTTCACCTTCCTTGGAAGGTTAGTTCTGAGCTGGGGTAGTCCATGTTGTAAACCCCAGTGTCTGTCCCCTTGCTGTCCCAAGCATCTGACAGCAAGCTACAAGAGTCCCTAAGCTAGACTATGACAGTGTCCTGACATAGAAACATTTGTACCATGCGCTGTTCTAACTTCCAAATATTTATCTCTGCTGGATAAATATCCACTGAGACCTGAGAATTATGCAAGGATGGAAAGCACACACTGAGTCCTACAGCCAGAACTGCTTGTGCATCCTAGAAGTTATAAACTTGGTATTTGACCTTTCATGGTGGCATTTCCTACCTGGCTGGTTGACTCAAGGGATGAGTGGTTCGAGAATGAGAGGAGACGATGTAAAGGGTGTGAGGAAGTTTCCAGGACAGCCTCCCAACAAGGTCAATTATATGTAACTGCACACAGAGCTAGGCACTACCCAAAAGCATTCAACAAGTTCTTCATTTGGTCTGAAACAGAGGTCCTCGAACTAGAGTTTCCTAGGGCCCCCAAGTCTTTATGATGTCCCAGAGCTATTCCAGAGAACTCTGTGATGTTTTCTATACACTGAGTAATGCCTATAACCATAATGCATCTTATATCATATGAACTTTAAATACTTTTTAATGCACATAAACACCAACATGATTAAAGATACAAATTTACCTCAAGATTTTCTCAAATTCACAGGAACATATAGTTATTAAGTAATTTCTTTTTCAAACACTCATTTGAAAGGTCCTTGAACTATTCTACAGAGCTTAGGAAATTTTTTGACATTAAAAATGAATCCTTATAATCTCTCAAACACTAGCATTCTTCTCAGATTTCACTTCCCTGAATGATTTTAGGGACTTCAAAAGGTTGGAAGCAAACCCTTAGAGCTAACAAAAGCACAGGGGGCACCTGTGGTCAATTGCAAAAATTGCCACAATTCTTTGCAGCTTCTACCATTAAGAGGTGGACTCCATTTCTTGACCTTGTGGTTTGCTTTAAAGAATGGAATGCAGAGACCAAAATATTATATGAGCTCCAACATCGAGCCTCAAGCCTCTTTGCATGCTTCTATATGCTCTCTTGGGATTGTGCTGTCACCATCATGGACTAAAATCTAGACTTGACAGATGGAAGATGACAGGTTACCTGGGTCAGAGATGAGCCATCTCAATGAGCCCTTTTCAGCCAACCAGCCACCAGGAAACCCAGTAGCTGATCACAGACAGATGAGGCATTCTAACTAAAAGTAGCCGGGCTTGACCAGTCCAGGTGATCCCGTCCCCAATGCTCACCTATTGAATCATGAATTCAGTAGATAGCTGGTTCTTCTCTCTTCCCTTTTTTTAAGGTGTCTTTTCATTAATAAGTGAAAATCTTTAGTTCACCTTATCTGTGTTTCCAGATTTTTCAATATATACACAGATTGTGGCCACCTTAAAAAAAATGTGACATTGGAAATGTAAATAAAGTATCAAAAATAAAAAAAAATGTGAACAAGGTTATTATTAATCATAAAATCCTGATAAAAATTCAATACCTCAATATACCATAACATCTCTGAAACTCCCACGAAAGCAGCTCCAGGAACATTGTATTTTTGAGCTTAGCCGTGACCTTCTAAGGCAGAGCCTCCACACTTGCCAAAGGGAGGACACCTGAGATTTGAAAACAAAGCTATGCAACTCACATATTAGACATCTCCTCCCTGTTCACCGTCTAAAAATCTCAAAGCTGCATGAGTTCATCACTCTGGAGCCACTGTTTTAGCACAAAGACCTTCAACCCCCTACTCCGCCGTGTATATCTTTTGGCCTGCCTGGTTTTATCATCTTAGTTCCCTTACTGGAATTCCCCTTGCCACCCATACAGCCTAAAACTGAGATGGTACCCATATCATCCCACTTAGCATGCCTCAGATCTTCCAAAAGAAGTCGCAACTGTCAATAAAGTATCTAGGGGGTTGTCTCAGGTTTCTGGAGAGAGCTAGGGTCAACACACACATTTAAATCCTCCCACCATGCTAGTAAGAAGTGCCTCTGGGAAAAGTCATGTGCCCACTTTATTCGAGGGACCAGATGCTCCCTGTGCATCTGTAAGGGGTCCGGATAAAACCTAGAAGACAGCCCTTGGACAGTTCTCAACCTCCAATCTGTCTTATTCTAGCACTTTCTTTTCTAACTGTTTCAAAGACCAGTTTTGCCTCATGATGTCACTGTGCATCCAAGAAATCTTTGCCTATGAAGGCCATAATATTTAGGGAGATAAAGTCTGCTAAAGGTAAAAATGAGAATGTAGATAAAACCACCTTGACACAGCATGCTTCCAGCTCACTTCATGCTACCTGTTTCTCCCCAGAAAGTTCCAAAACTCTGCCTGGTATAGAACATGAGCATTAAAGAAAAATCTCTTCATTTTTCCTCCCAAAGGAAACCTGGTGTGCTGACTTTAATTGTCATTCTCGGGACACTGAGCCCTGGTCATATGAAGAAGTTTTTCATGCCCAACTCATAAACTTCACATAACAATCAAATACTTAGGATAATATTTTAACTATTCTCACAGTAACATGGGCAGTTAGTTCACTGCCAGGAAGGAACGAGCATTTGTGGTAAAAGGGAAGAGTCCCTTATGTCATCGGTAACTGCTGTTCTATGGATCAGCTCAGCATCACATGGAATGCTAAGTGTGTCTGGGGGTGTGGTGCTGCCCTGCTCTGCTCTCTGCAGTGTGAATGTAGACTTTCTCCAGCATTTCTTCCTGTAGGTGGCCCTGGATTACTCATAAAGACATAGCAAATTGGCCTCCTCTGGTTCCAGAACTCAGAGCCCAGCTTGCTTTAAGTTATACTAAGCGAGAGAATTTTTTTCTAGAACAATTCTATACGTAGACCAGAATGGATACTGTGGTCCTAAGGAAGAAAGTTGTCATCATCATCACCCTCACAAATACATCCTGATCACTGAAGGCCCAGCAATATTAACTCATGTACATTCATAGAAACTACATACATAGGACAGATATCATCAGACAGCCTTCTCACAAATTAGGAAGATGAAGCACAAAAAAAGGTTCACTTGCTGACTTGGGTCATCTGCTGCTGCAGGCAGGGGACTGGAATCCAGCTCCAAGTCTTTTAGGCTGCCTCTCAGGGAACAATAGAGCCATGACCAACAGGAGGAAGTGTATCTCCAGCAAACGTCCTGTGATGGGCAGCACAGACAAGTGCTACAGGGAGCTTTTCCGCTGATCCAGACACTGCTGGATCCTGAGATCTCATGACCTGTCTTTAAAAGTATCCATGCTTGCATCAGAACTTGTCCTGATATTTCACTCAAGATGTGATAACTAAGTTGCCCTGAGCTTGCAGATTGTAAAGAACTAAACCACTCTCAGGGCCACAGAACAAGACCAGGGCTTATTGGAGAATGACACAGGGTGGGAGCAAGGTAGGCCTGTCAGAAGAAGGAATTTTTGGCACTCCTCACCAGGCTGCATAACAACCACTCGCTACTATCTGCTATAATTACCTACTATAAAGAAGTAGATCTGTAGTTGATCTACCTCTCATTACAATCTTTCCTCTTCTGATTTCATAAATGAATATCCTAGGGATGTAAGAAAAGGAACTTGGTGCCTGTTCATCTGAGCTCCATTGCTCTGGCTCACAAAGTAAGTGTATAGTTTGGTCTAAGATCCATACTCATGGGCCTGGGGTAGGTGCTGCTGAGGGAAAATCCATACCAATAAAAACAGTTACTAAATAAGGGGCAAACGGAAAGTGCTAAATAGGTAAGAAGGGTACTCTTGAGACTCAGTGTTCTGAGAGGCCAAAGAGAGATTAGCATCCTCATTGTGGATTTACACAACAAATATTGGGATTTTATTTAGTGTTTTGTGTTTCCCAGATCTTACACTAAAGGTTTACACACAAAATCCATATTTAATCCTCAGTGTGGATTGGTTCTAAATTCAATAAAGTCTAGTTTCCTGGATGTTCTCCTAAGAATCCTGACTCAGGAAAGAGACTTTGGTCTGGCCATCAAAGTCAAAGAACAGCATCCAACCGTCAGTACTGTGGTCCCTCGGGGAAATCCCCAAGCAGCATGACCATCGAAGCACACTGAAACCCTTTCAAAGTCGTATTCCCCTGCCTGTTCCTACCACTTTTCCCTGTGCCTGAGTCTTCAAACCCAGTGAGTAAGAAAACTTGTTTCCAACTGAGACTCCTCTGGCTCCATTGCCCTCTGACTGTCTCCACTCTAGCTGCATCCTGTTCTTTATTTGCAACAGAAGTCTCCAAATCTCTATGTTTTTTCCTCTCCTCCATCTCCCAGCTCGAGTAAAAAGGACCTCAGAACCATCAGGTAAGACATATAGTTCTTAGCAGAAAGAGGATGGCGGGGTGAGACACCCTGTCATGCTCAGTTTTGAGTGTTTGCTATTTGGAGGAGCGTAAGTCAAGTATTAGTGATTGCTTTTAGATTAGGGAAGGGAAGAGGTGTAGAAAAAAAAAAAGAAACAATTCTAAAACAAACCAAGAAAGGATTTGGAGCTGGGTCATATTCACACAAGAATGCAAAATCACCAAACAGTTGCCACTCTTTCAAATGATCCAGTTCAAATGTTCCTCCTGCCACCGTTCCCTGGGTTGATGCTCAGAATTTCTCTACCATGGTCAGTCTTTTGGCCTCTGGAATATTGTGTGTAGGCATAAACGTACACCCACATTGCACGCACGTGCAGATGAGTGAGGTCAGTCACCAGTCAAACTCTTGCCCACGAGACACACACAGTGTTCTGGAACGGTGCAATTTTAGGCCATATCTGTACTGACAAAGGGCAGCCTGTTGTTCCAAATAGCTTCTGAGAATCTGTCTATAACTTTATAGAATTTCTGTCTATCACTTTCTATGCTAGGAATCAAATTCTTTGCATCAACATTGAAATGGTTTTAGGTCATGTTTGTGCTGCAAGGACATAGAGAGCTGACCAGCATGCACTGCAAATGGCCAACAAGCAAAGATAAGTCCTTTCACCCACTGTGGGGAGCAAAGGTAAAGTGGAGTAGCATGTTAAATAACAAATGAATACTTTGTATGTTTCCATTTACTACAGGGACTCTATTTAAAATAAAATTTAAATAAAAATATGCAATTATATATACATATATAATATTCATACATTATATACACATACAGATATTTATATATTCTTTTGCATCTCCTGTCCCTTAATCAACAAAGATATGTGTGGGTAGAATGTGGACGAGGCACTTCGCATTGTTACAATAAAAGGTAATGTTCAGCCTATACTTTTGAAACATGATTAACAGTAAACTAATAGACTGCAAAGCCAGACACTGACAAAAGAGGGTGTGCTAAATCATTTTAACTTCTATTAAACACATCAGGAACCCAGTTAGGTAGTTATCAATTTGAATAGATCCATTCCTTGGTATCATTTGAGAGTAGTCTTATCTTCAAGAAGCTTTGCATGGAGAGACAGCTCACAAATAAGTAGAAAAAAATACGATTTTCGGTATTGGTAATTTCTATGAAGAAGATGAACTTGGGTAGCACAGTGGATGTAGTCCAAGCACTGACAAACAGCACTGTGTTGAGGTCAGAGAAGACTCTCTGAAGAAGTAGCATTTGACCTAACAAGTCAGTTTGGAGACAGCAACTAAGCAAAGTTTGCATACTAAGAATAGTGCAACTATGCATAGTAACCCAAACAGAAGTGACAGCAAGGGCAAAGACCTTGAGCCAAAAGCAAGTTTAGGAGATTAAAGACAACAGGAAGGACCCATGCTGTTGATTATTATAAATAGACAAATAGAGAAATGAGAAGCAGGTATAGTTGGTGGGCATTTGGTTTCACTGAGCTTTGTAAACCAGTAAATAATTTTTATAGCAATAGAAAGTGTAACTGTTATTAATGAGAAATAAGGTATTTTAATTTATACTTTAAAAAGATTAGCTTGGCTACTGGCTGCTGTGTTGGGAAGAGTTTCTCTATCTCAGTATTTTTCACTTTTTAGAGCCTAAGAATTTGTTGGGAAGGTGCTGTATCTTATGGATAGAAGAGTTTTTAATGTCGGCCATGGTTTCTATCCACTAGACACCAACTGCCTCTCTCCTCAATGCGTTCAGGACAGAACCACTGGATGAGAAAGTCAGCTCTCTAGGGACAAATGTAAAGACACCCAACTGAGAAGAAAGTGGAGAAAGGAAAAAAATGCCAGGAACCCAACCCCTCCTGTTCTAAGGGATTATAGACAGCAGAGATGATATGCAAGAGATTCAGGGGGTGACACCTTCAGGATCCCAAATGTTGGGAAGCTAGAAGAAAAATGCCAGGAAGAAAGCCATTTTTACCCACTGGAATATTGAAGTAAGTTTCTTGTGGTCTTTGACAGTCAAGGTTAATCTGTCAAGATTAACAAGGTCTTAAATACACAAAAAGAAAAAAAAAAAAAAAGTAGGTGGCCTATGTTTTGTAGGGTTCATCTTGTAGGAGCTAATGTTCAATATTAGCTCTGTTTTCATCTGCCACCTTCCCAGGTCACCTAACTCTCCTGTGCTGCTGGGGAGAAAGCCACGAAGACGGGCTTGAATGTGAACTGAGCCTACACTCTCGTATGCTTGAGTACCTGGTGCCCAGATGGTGCTGTTTGGGAAGGCTGTGGAACCTTTAAGAGGTGGAGCCTCACCGGAAAAAGTGAGTTGCTGGGGGTGGGCCTTGAGGTCTTATACCTGGGCCCCACTTCAGGTTCACTCTGTTTGCTTGCTATGGCTGCATTATGAACACCTTACTCCCTACATTAGCTGACGTACATGCCTGCCTTCTGTGCCTGTTGCCACATCTTCCTCACTATTATGGACTATAACCCTCTTGGACTGCAATTCAAGATTCTCTCTCTCCCTCCCTCCCTCCCTATCCCCCCCCCCGAGTTGTTTTAGTCAGAACATTTTATTACAGCAACTGGAAAAAACCTAAGACAACCTTCCTGACTGACTCAGGATCTACCACATCCCCAGAAATCGATGACCTAATAGGTCCACCCATACATCTGTTCTAAGGTCATTGAGTCATTTGCTATGATGACTCCCTTGGGTGGCCTGTGGGAATGTCTAGATCCCACATGTGCTACAGGAAAGCTGAAAATAGCTTATAAAAGTGTATACACATTTCTAAACTCCCCCAACCCTAGCATGTTCCACTTACATTTCCATCCTCTTCCAGAGGCTTCCGGTGAGGCTCCACCTCTTAAAGGCTCCACAGGCTTCCCAAATAGCACCACCTGAGCACCAGGTACTCAAGCATAAGAGTCCATAGGGTCAGTTCACATTCAAGCCCTTCATGGCTTTCTTCCCAGCAGCACAAGGACAGTTAGGTGGCGTGGGAGACTGGCAGAAGAAAACAGAGCTAATATTAAACATTAGCTCCCACAAGATGAATCCTACAAAACATAGGCCACCTATTCTTCTCTTACTTATGACCTTGTTGAACTTGATCGTTGAACTTGACTGTCACCTTGACAGAATTTAGAATCACAGTGGAAACAAATCCCTGGACATCCATGGGAGGGATTCTCTATATTAGGTTGCCTGGGACAAAAGACCTTCCCTAAATATGAACAATACCATTCCCATGAGCTGGGTTCCTGGGCTAAATACTAAGGAGATAGCAACGTATGCACAAGCATCCATTCACCACTCTCTATTCCTTCATTGTGGACACAGCAAGACCGCCCTGATGCCACACCCTCCCACCACGATGTAATACCTAGAACTATGAACTAGCACCAACCCTTCCTTCCTTAAGTTGCTTTTGTCAGATATTTCATCACATTAATGAGACATGCAACTGATTTATTTATCATTTTATTGAGATGAATTCTCTACACACAAAACAGGACCGACGTGCAGTTATCTACATCAATAAGCTTCTGCAGAATGCTACTTTCCTTGCTCTGATACTAGCTCGTTCTAGAACCCTGGCAGTGTTCTTTGAGCTAAATAAGCCTTACTCCTCCCCGGGCAATGAAAAGATTGATACTCATGACCGTGGCTTTGGGTGTAGGTCATGTACGAGTAGACATCCCACCTGTCCTGCCTAAATTGAAGGAACGGGAGATAGGACCATAAGAATCACTTAATGCATCCTTTGGGCTGAATTACTTGACCTACAGGAGAGCTTGATATTGCATCCATCCTGAATGCCATCTGTTACCCTGCAGAGGTAGCCCTGGAGGCAGAGAGTAAGATAGGATGGGGCAGGAAGACTTGGGAGCATTTTCCATGGCGGTCAAGAAAACACATCAAAAGAACAGCCCTGTTTCCCTTCCTCCGCTCCCTCTGCGATTCCTTGAAGCCAAGGGGAATGACATCACAACAAAACAGAGGAGTTGCCAAGACATACTCTACAAAATGTCCTCACATGGTTACATTTTCTGCAAATTACAGCGTTTGGAGTATAAATCAGAGTAATTGTTTAGATCAGAGTGACTGTTGAAACAGATTTCCAAGTGATCAAATCAAAAATGCAATCATTCTGCGGTTCCTCCGGTGCGCGGAGCCCCACATACTTCTGAAAGGGTCGGTTGTCAGTTACATGGAGTGTTTACATTACCATGCTGCCCGAACAGAGAAAATATATATTTTAAGAAGAAAATGTGAATCCAGGGTTACAAGAATGTTTCTCAAACAGCTAAGTCATCTTGTTTCAAGTAAAACCAGATGTTTGCATCAAGAGAAAGCCAATCATTTCTTTTAATTATGCTCAATGGTCAGGCCACCAGGAATACCCACATGTGTACACATGAACCAGTAGAAATCAAAGGCTTTGTGACAAAGAAAGCAATCAGCAACTCCCAGACCACCGAATGGCATCCCTAGCACCAGCTCTGGGTACAGCTTATGTACCTGCTCCAGGAGAGCGCTCGGTAAGGTGAGCCCTCTTGTACCATATGCCAGGGTCTCACACCCCACCTTGATGCATGCCCCCCAAAAGTCTGGAACAAGTCCAGCTTCAGAATAGATTCTCTACTTCAGAATATTTATGAGGGATGTCCTTGGAAAAGATCTCGGGCAGCCTAGCTGTCCTCTAATGTGCCCTCTCTGGTTATTTTTCTGTCCCTAAAAGCTTTGGAATATGAAAAAAAGGAGGAGCCCAGTCCCTTGTCTTTGTTCAAGACATACGATGGGGGGGGGGCGTTCATCTGGTCACACCTTTAGGTGATAGAGGGAATCCTCACCTATCATTCTGCCCTCTACTATGATGTCCTGTTGGGTATGGCAGTGCTAGGGAAATGTTATATCATAGTAAGGGTGAAGGAAGGGTTCTGGAATCCTCTGCTTCCCTGGGAGGATCTCTGGACTTAATTTTAAAAGAAAATTCACCCACCTGAAAGGCGGCACTGAGCACTGTCATTCCTGCCTAATAGTGGACTTCACTGGTGGAGTCCCAGAGACATAGCTTTACAAGGTCCCCGGTAACTGAGGAGTAGCCACATTCCCAAGACTTCAGTAAACACACCCACAGTACCTGAACCTTGTTCCAAGTTGCTGGTAGTTTCTGAGTATTTGTTTTTGTTCCAAATGAACTCCAAAATTACCCCTAAGAGTTCTTAATGGCACAAACATAATACTCAGGGCAGGGTACAATTCAGTGGTAAGAGTACTTACCTGATCTGTCCAAAGCCTTGTGTTCAATGCCCGGTATTGGATGGAAAAAATAATAATTTATTTCCTCTGAGTGTATTGCTTACGGTTCATTGTTTAGGAATTTAGCCCATAATTTTAACTACGTATTAGTTTCTGTTTTCTTTGACATATCTTCCTTTCTTTGCATTTTGTTTTGCATTGTTCCTACTTCAGTCTTTTTCAAAGCAGAACTAGTCACAGAATTAGTCACAGGATCACAGGTAAGTTGTATGAGATGTCTAGGTTTTTATTGGGCTAAAATGAAGATCTAACCCATTAAAACACAAGTATTTACCCGTGTTGTCTGTAAGATCATCCTGCTTTGGGAAAGGGTGCTGCAAATGATCCTGTAGAATTCCAGTGTTCCTTTCAAATCTGTAACCATAGCATTTAGTCGTATTAACCCTTTAAATTGCGTTGCAATGGATGTTTTGCTTGATCATTGCACTCTAGTCTATGTCTCTGTGAGCACTGATGTCACTAAGCAAATTTTCTGGTGTTGGGAGACATTAAGACGATGTTTTGTTCTCTCTCATTAGAAACAATGGCCATTTCCACCTAAGAGAGTAAGAGAGACATTTTCTCCTTGATTGGCTATGAGGGGGTGTGGATAAGAACTCAAATATGAGGCCGGGCAGTGGTGGCGCACGCCTTTAATCCCAGCACTTGGGAGGCAGAGGCAGGTGGATTTCTGAGTTCGAGGCCAGCCTGGTCTACAGAGTGAGTTCCAGGATAGCTAGGGCTACACAGAGAAACCCTGTCTCAAAAAAAATAAATAAATAACTCAAATAAGCACTTACCATTTTCTCTACGTCTTCATTAGCACTCCTGAAGCTCCAGGACTACTTCTATCTTCTGTCCAAAGTGGTTCCAGCACGGGAAGTTTTAAAAGGAAGTGAATCTCAGCACTGTTAAGCTAAGAACCCTGGAACTCAGCCCCAAAGTCAGACTTGTGTCTATGGAGCAGATATTTGCTTTTAATGTCTTGGCTGCAGTTGACTAGTTATGGCCCCCAAGTCAAACTATCACTTAGATTCTTGAAGTCATAAGTAGGGTGAGATTTGTCTACAGTTCAAAGACTCCCTGCTTCACACCCATGATCCCCATAAACTGGCTTAACAGTCTATTATTGTTTTGAAGCACAGTTTGATGCTAGTTGTGCCTAATGTATACTCAGGTTTTTCAGAGTCGTTGTCGTAATACTCTGAGTTGACTCTGGATTGTTGGCTCCTGTCATGCAACAGGGGAGTCCACTCGCCCAATCTCCATCACAGACTGTGTACTGTAACTACCGCTCAAGTACCACACCTGAGACTCTGCCTATTCGTTCATTGATTAAATTCTAGCATACAACTATTAAACGCCTACTGAATGCAAACATCCAAGCTATCAGCTTTCAGGCATTTGAAGAGGCATCAATCATGAATATAAAGCCCCTGACTTGTCTGCAATTGACCTGTGTAGAACCAGAGACAATGCTGAGAACCATCCCGTCTTCTTTTAATTTCCTGGACATTCGCCTCAGGGTCATGCTGCATGAGAGTTAAGGAAGAAAATCTGCTGTGCTCTTACACGAGGTCAGAGACCGAACGGCATTTAATTAGATCTTTAACAGGAAGTACAAATAAGTGCAGTGCCATCAGAAAAGTAATACAAAAGGAAACTTGAGGAGACAATCAATCAATTTTCTAACATCAAGTCCCACTCTGTTGGCTTAAAAAAATCATCATTTAGACCTGTAAGATGCCTTCCAAGGGTGTGGCACACAGCTAAGTGCTCTGAAGCAGGTAGGCCCTATCAAACCTAGACTATAAAGTAGATCTCCACTCTAATCACTGCCCCATTCCATGGGCCCTTATCTTGAGGAGGATTAATGTGTGTGTGTGTGTGTGTGTGTGTGTGTGTGTGTGTTATGCACACTAGGCCGTGCTCACCATCAAACTCTTAGGATCTATTTGTATCTGCCCCCAATGATAAGGTTATGGCATGAGAAGCCACACTGGATTTCATGGGAGTACATAGGATTTGAACTCAGATCCTCTTGCTTCCATGGCAAGTTTTCTCATCTACTGAGCCACACCATCTCCCACACCCCACAGAGTGAGTATTTGAATGGGGAGGGACTTTGAATAGATCTCACAATACACGTGGGGATCCACAAAATTACCTGGAAATCAACCTCTCCTTGACCTTTCTAACAAAGAGACAAGAAAATCTGGAAACTGACAGCCATCAACAAATCCAAGCTGGCAGTCAAGGCTTCGGCGAGTTCCAGAGATTGCCACCAGAGGGCAGCAGTGCACACAAACACCTTTGTTTCCACCATTCAGAGAGAAAGCCTTAGGCTCTTAGGAAGAACGGATCTCATCACAGCTCAGAACCCCAGCCTCCGACTCCTCCTGAGGGCCCTCCACTTGCCTCCCAGGTCTTAGGAAAGGGATGTTGTGGATGGCTTTTATAGTATTATTCTACTATTGATGAGGCTCCCTGGGAAGGGGTCAGCATTGCTCCACCACCACAAAGCGTGGGGTTCCCTAGTAACTAACTCTAAGATGCTCTAACCACTGTACCTCAACCCATAGTTAGAATACAGTTCACACTTCAACCCACATCTAGCATGTTATATACCACACAGTGCTAACTGGTAACCAGACCTGGTCTGAAGTTTGGATGATAACCTGGAGGGCAGTTCTCCAAAGGACATGGAGTGCCTTATCTCTAGGCACCGTAGAAGCCACATCACACAGGAGGTTCAAGGAATCTAGAGATGATACATTTCTCTAATCTCATGGGGAAATAATAAGCCAATGAATATCCACAGCAGTCCCCAATGCCCCTTTTGCTTCATTTTTCTGTTACTCTGTCGTGTTTCTTGCTCTGCCAGCACTAACTCACCTCTGGGAGTTTTGTCGGACGATCCATGAGATGACCTCTGCCTTCAGATTTTGTGTGTTCAGCTTACCCTTGCATGTTGCAGGACCTGTATGAATTCCAGATCCATGTGAAATAGACAAAGAGACAACATGATGCCAGAAAGCTCAAAGATGCTCTCCTCTCAAGGGCTGAATGACAGGATAAAAGATTCGAAGATAATGTTTTGACCAGAAGGCATAATCTCAGAGACAGTGCCCAAGCAGAGCCTCTATGACACCCCGAAGTAGTCATCCAGGTGTTTATTCCCCAAACCATGCTGCAGACTCCTACCCCTACACTGAGCATAGTTAATAGATCTCCTGGACCTTCCTTCCTGACCCTACTAAGCTAGATCAGCTTCAACGCTTCCTTCCAGCTTGTCATTCTGTAGAGAGATAGCTCTCATTGCTGAGGAAAACATATAACTCTAAAGAAAATCATCAGAGCCCCAAGGCAAGGGCTCTGTCCTAAAAACAGCCACCCAACTGGGTTCAGTCCCTGGTAACAGCTGGGGCCCCCAAAGAGAAAGATGACATAGAACGAGCTGACGAGTTTGTGATACCTGGTAAGTGCTGGGTGTCTATGAGATGCAGTGAATTATATTGAATGCCAAAGTGAAGAAAAGAATGAACTATATCCCAACCATCTGTGTTTTGGAACAGGAGGCAATATCATCAAGCAAGACTGGGTTTTTTACATGGAAGACAGTGTTAACAAGGACATCATCTACTTTTGTCTTCCCAAGCAAGACATTAGATGCTGATTCTTTAAAACGCAAAGGAGTGCACCTTGCCGTCAGAAAGTGAAATAGCAGGGCCAGAGTGAGGAGAGCATCCTAACCCACTCCCACACTGAGCCTAGGGGGATGAGAGCCTGTTGTGTGGTCTCCTCTGGAGCTGTGAGTGAGGAGCTCCAGGGCAATCCAACCAGAAGCTCCAGGGCAAAGCAAAGATGGAGTTGGTCACTCTGATGTGCCCCGCCCTCACTGTTCACATCTGAGTGAGTGAGCGAACTTTTTCACGTGACTCCCGAGTTATGACGTTTGCAATGGTGCAGGAAGGCAGAAGGAGCCCTGCAAAGTCACAGGCGTTAGACATCAGCTAGAGTACCGAGAGTCCTTTTGTAAAACTTAAGTTGCTCTATAGAAAAAAGACAAAGAACTTTCTTGCTTGTGGGAAAATGCACCCCAGTGCACAGGTTACTCCAGTTTTTATAGCTATGAGACCCTGAGCTCAACAGAGCCAAGCCCAAGAATGAGAGCGCTGCCAAGTACACCCCACTTACATAGCATCTAAGAGCAGGAAGGATACTGCTCATACCCAGCTGTCTCACTGCTTAGACAGTACACAGAGAGAACAACAATTAAACTATGGTGGTAATTCTCTCACTTAACTTCTGTCTCTCCAGGGCCTACGCCTTTTCAAGGCTTGTAAATAGTATCTGGTACCAGAAGCATGCTATAGGCTCATTAGCTCTCAGTCCTAGATAGTTGTTCACAGATATCCATTACCTCAGTCCACTTCTGCAGGTGCCATTCCATCCCTGTGGAGCCCTAGGGAGCAGTTCCCCACATTTTCCAGGCACTGACCACTCCTAAAGATGCAACCTTTAAGGCACATGGGCAACCACAGATGTTCACAGAGGATGCAGAGCTCCCTCATGTTCCACATCCTTCTAGGAATTTCTCTAGAGCTAGGGAGCAAGAAAGCAATGAGTATCACCTCTTCCTTCACTTTCTTCTCTCTCTCTCTCTCTCTCTCTCTCTCTCTCTCTCTCTCTCTCTCCTGTCTCCTCACCTTCCATGCATCTAGTATACTTCTTCAACACTTTCAGAACTTTAACAAACAAAATTCAGGATGGAAGTGTCTTACACATAACTTCTGCTTCTAAACCTAGCCACGGCTCTCTGTAGAGCAGGGTATCCCAGAAAGCCTTTCCCCACCTACATTTAAATAGGGGTGTGTAGTGGCTATTTCTGATTGTCAACTTGACTATATCTGGAGTGAATTATAATCCAGAATTAGAAAGTTCACCTATGATCTAGATCTTGAGACTGGAAGACACAAGTTTCAGGTGTGGTAGTGCGCACGCCTCTAATCTGGGCCACACCTGCTGCTAGAGAGCTACATAAGGACATTGGAAGGAGGAAGAATCAATCTTCTTCGCCTGAGAGCCTTGTGGGACTAAGCGACTGCTAAATCCTCGGGTCTTCATTCACAGCTGCTGCCGACCATTGTTGGGGAGTTTGACTACAGACTCTAAGTCATCAACAAACTCCCTTACTATATAGAGACTACATATAAGTCTGTGACTCTAGAGAACCCTGACTAATACAGGGTGGAAAATACATGGAGGGATGCAGCCTAAATTCACATCTTAACTTTGTCTTGACATAATTTCTTAAAAGAGCAATCATTTGTGCATCTAGCTATTTAATGAAGCATTTACAAACATACCTGCCAGCCAGCAAGGTTGAGAGCTGTGCCCCAGTGGCAAATGCAGGAGCAGAGAACCTGCTCTGACGCCAAACATCTGTCACAAACAGAGACAAGAAGAAGCATTAGTCTGTGTAGAAAACTGACAAAACTTCCCGATAGTTCTGAGAGACTAAAGCTGGGGGTATGAAGCCCCAGAGGGGCTCCATGGACAGTCAAGCTAACAGTCAAATAGAAAGAGCATACATCATAGATCCCATATTAAGCACTTCCCGAATAAGATGGGATGTCTCATTTGACTCCAAGTTCACCTCCAAAACCTCCCTCACTGTCTCCATTTCACAGACGACAAAACTGAGATGAAGCATTTTGCCTAAGATAAGACAGCCTGCTGCAGAAGAACAAGGGCCCAACCTGGGGTCTCTCTTTGACTCTAACCAGTCCCTGCTACTATTCTGAGGAGTTGCAACTTTCCTGTAATTTTTCCCAATGTTCCAGATATTTCCTTCTTCCAAGGTATTAGCATTTCAATTTTTCCTCCTTGGTCCCCTGGTAAGGGCAGCTTGAAAGGAGGTCACCATGTTCCCAGCTGCCCTCCACAGGAAAGAGTTGTCCAACACCACCTGGTCTAGTCTCCCTGTGGCTCAGAGAGCTGGCCTCTGTCCACCACCTGCCCCAGGGCTTGGCCCTGCCTTGGCTTCTCTGCCCTGCGGTTGAAACTGTAGGGCCAGTATGAAATAGACCAGCTGGACCTTGTGGAACCCACAGTGACTGGCTGGTAGTATTCGCCTCTATTTTTATTCACAAAAATCTGTTCTGTATTTTATTCTGCTTTGGGGCAAGGAGAGGTCAGGTCTGTTCACCTTTGTTGTAAGATGAGAACATAGCAGGAAATGAAGTGACAGAGAAGCCAACCAGCGAGAGGGGAGAAAGGGCAGAACACTGGGAAATTAAAAACCTGTGTTTAGATCAGAGTGGAGGGTGTCAGAGTGCCGCTCCAGGGGGTGGCTCCCCTGGGCTGGGTCACACAGACCGATGTGTGGTTACTACGCATGACAAGTTGCACGTGCAGCCCACCAGTTTGGTGCCGGTGGCCTGACACTCACAGTGACCCATCAAGGGACCCAAAATTGGCCCGAGATTTGGCTGCTTTCCAGTCACCTGTGCCTTCTGGCTCCACTGGGTCACTGGAAGGAACTCCAACAGGGAGCTGAGTCCACAGCCCAGGAGTCTGCACGTCATCCACCCTTGTCTTCCTGTAGTTATTGGGTCTGCTCTGCATGAAAAGCCCTGAGGTCCTGGAAGACCAGTCAATCAAGATGGACAGTTGCTTAGAAACTCCAATCAGGCAGCTCTCTACAGCCTTGCTCTCACTCCCACGTGATTTCGCCTCCTCTACATCTTTCAAGGGCTTTCTCAAAAGTCCCTCCCCAAAACCCTCCCTGATCCAGAGATGCAGTCGGGAGGCCCAGCACCCCAAACAAATGCCAGGCTGGCACTGATGCTCAACTTTCCTCTCCACTAGGTGAAGGCAGAGGCAGTGTTTCATTCCACCTAGAAAACAATCCCTGAGTTAAACGCCAGCCATTGTACTCCATACATACTGGTCCATGGAACAAGTTTCTACAAAGAGAGGCCGAAGAAGAAGGTAAAGGAGTAAGCACACATGGCTTATCATACCAAAAGCAGGCAGACAAATCGCTATCCTGGTCTTCTCGTAGGTATATCCAACTGGGACTCACTTGAGTGGGATGTTATGGAACCGAAGCACACTGGAAAACAACCCAGAAAACAAACGGAAATGTTTGATTTTATGTTAGCTTTGTTTATTGCAGACACTAACCGTGATTCCAGGATGTAGGGAGCACTCGTGTGTGATAGTGGGGAGCACTTTCAGTTCTGGGGTCTACCTAGGGAGCACAGCTCAGGTTTTCATTACAGTGAACCACAGCAGGAACTTTAGCCAACAGTCTGTTTCTCTGGACTCTGAAATTTCAAGTCTAAGACCAGGATGCTGGCAGGGCTGGCTTCTGCAGAGGTTTCATCCCTTGACTTACAGTGTTTTTTTTCCTTCTATGTGTGTCTCGTTCTTTTTTCCCTCAAAGAGTACAAACAGGGTTGGACTAGTCAACTACCTGTACTAATATCTTCATTTCAAATGAATGACTTCTTCAAAGTAATTCATCTCCAAAAGGATGCCATTCTACTGAAGGGAGGTTTGGGGCCTCACATATAAGGTGGGTGGGAGGGTGTGCAATTTGGTCAGGAACACCTCGCATGTCCAAGGAAGGGGATCCATGGTGTGGTGGATTGAATAAGATGCCCTCCACAGGTCTGAAGCATTTGAATACTTGGTCCCCAGTTGGTGGCTGTTTGGGGAGGGTTGGGCTTCGCTGGAGGAGGCGTGACACTGGGGGTGGCTTTGAGGTTTCAAAAGAATTGTGCCATATTGAGTTAGCTCCCTCTGCTTCCTGTCTGTTGCTTGAGTAGTAATCGCTCAGCTGTTCCTGCTGCCATGGCTTCTGCTTAGCCATCACAAATCCTAGTCCTCTGGAACCATAAGCCCAAATAAGCTCTTTCTTCTCTAAGTTGCCTTGGCCAGGGTATTTTAACACAGCAATTAAAAGTAACTGATACACACAGGAAGAACAACAGAGATAAGAGGCATTGAGACTGGGAGAACCTTGAGTTGAGGGCAAGTTTCAAGGTATATTGAATCTCTACTCATTTGTCTGGGTTTGCTACTGTGGGTTAATGTTATCAAAATCACCCTTTGCTCTGCTCTGTGCAATAGATAGCAGCAATCTGGTAGCGGGTGTTGTGTGGTCAAGCAAAACTGCTTTCCCTGGAGGACTTTTTAGAACCCTGAAGTGAGCTAATGCACACTGTAAGTCTTCAAATGGAAGCAAGGTCAAGTGGGTCCCAATAGTTAGCGGAAGAAGAGGCTGCCCATGCTCAGTGGTCTCAAACACCCAGCCCGGATGCCTGCCCAGATTCCTCCCCACTTCCTGCCCTAGCCTCTTCCCCTTCTCAGTGAAGAATCAGTAGAAACACAGAGCCCTACTGAAGAAGAGTGAAGGTATATGGGAGCTGTATCCTCTCATTTGGGTTTCCACCACAGCTGTGGGTGACCTGAGGCACAACCATTTGTTACTGAGGGTTTTTATGGAGCCCCCTCCACTCTATCAGAGACCCATTGTTCTGGGTTGTTTTTTTCTCATTTGTTTTGCTTCCATCGAGTAACATGTGTGACTCCCACCTCTGCAACCTAGCCCTCAAGCTCCTCCTAACGCTGAGTCTACCTTCTGATGGCCACTTTTAGACACATTTTTTAAAAACGAAGGCTTTACATTCATCAGCACATCTTAATGCCACTTCAAATAACACCATCAAATATGCTCTCTCCGTCGCAAGAGGGAGAACTCTCATCCTTCCACCCCACCCACATGCATGGACACTCATGAGCATGCATTCAAGGGGTTAGTCAGGTCAAAGGAGGGAAGCCACGCCCTAACCCTTGCTCATGAGCACTTCACCGATCCCAACAACATCAGCCACAAAGGCTCAACAAGCAGAAATTTACAGAGGTTTTTCTTTCAGGTAAGACCTATCTTATCTTGGATCTTAACTTAGTCAAACTGTTGAATGCCCTGATTGTCAACACAAGTTTTCCCCTAGCACAATCAATATAGTCACTTTGAATGCTCTAAGTGGCATAGAAATTGAAAGAAGATAATCCCTTGGGTATCCTCCCAGCACCTGCTGCTACTCAGGGTGCTTTGGACACCTATAATATTCAGAGCAGCATCCAAGAATCCCATCTCCTACATTAGTTAATATGTGTATATGCTGCAGCCATGTCATGAGAAGGTCCCATAATGATCTGGGACTCAGGGATTCTCAATCCTGCCTTTTGCCTCCAACACAGACAGAGATGAGTGTGAGCGTCTGCAGTGGAAAGTTATCTCTGGGACTCCTCCCAGTCCCTGAGCATGGGGTGCTGCGCTTCTCTGGCTGACAATACCTGGTTTTCACTTTGGAGGAATGGGATTACTTTGGGGGCTGTGAAAGCTGTAAACATAGACTGAGAGTAACTTTGTATTGATATTGGACACATTAATCCAAGGCTAAGTGAATAGCTAGCCTTTTGCATGCTTTAAATGATGAAAAATGAATAAGTTGGGAAGTTCCTATCCCCCAAAATGTGCCTCAGAGCACATACCTTCATTTTATCTTTGCAGCCACATGGCATTTTGTCCAGTTTTTCAAAGAGAAGAATAGGTCAGAGGGTTCTCTCCAAGTTCCCCTCGGTGTTATCAGTGCTGGGAATCTAGACCAGGTATTCCAGAATCTTGGTCTCTTATTCAAGGAAATAAAATCCCACACAGATTGCAAAGTAGCAGGGAAATTCTATTTAAAACAAAAAATAGAAAAGATTGGAATCAGAGATGAGCAGGCTATGAGGTTGAAAATACTCAAGGGTTAGTCTTTGTGGCTTCCTTTTATATGGGTTCAAGTGAAAGAGGACCTTAGTTACTAGGGTTTTGGTCATTCCCCATTTTGAATGACAGATTAAGTCGTTTCTTTACTATGTATGTCCTTCCCATGATGCATCTGATGTTAATCATAGGCACACTCAACTATGTATAAGCATGAGGTAATAAATAAGGGACGCTCCCTAAAAGTTCATGTGAGTATTCCGTTTCGCCATTATTACCCGCGCCCTCAAAATCAGTTCAAGCTGGATCAGCTCATGGCTGAGTGATATACTTCCACCTTTTAAAACTGGTATACGTGCATCTCAATACAAGTGAGTTTCAGATGTTGGCAGCAGATTGCTGGGTGCATTGTTTGGATAGGCCGGTATGCACACAGTACTTGCATGTAAGATTCTTGGCCTGCCAAGGGCACGATTATAAGAGAAGGGTGTATATAGTCTAAGCCGAGTCCAAAGCTGCTAACTTATGCTTGCCTATCTCATCAGAACACTTGTGGTTCTCAGCCAAAGGTTCCAGGGAAATAAGTGGTAAAGCAGGGAGCAAGTGGAGCTTGTTTGTCAGAGATCTGACCTCTCAATACTGCACTTTGAGTCCCTAGGAGATCTTTGGGCGCAGAGCACTCAGCTGCTTGGTATGATTGAGATAATATCAGCTGCCCTTTAACCCTTTAGGACTCACTGACAGATGCCAGTGGGGTTCATGTGAGGGGCCTGAGGGTTGAATCTGAACCAAGAGTCCTAGTACTGGTGGTACTAGCAAAAGTGAGCTAAAACACCGTCTTTTGTTGTGAATCCAGGGTGATTTGGACTAATGGGGCTCCTACTCAAAAAGTTGCTGGTGAAGACCTTTCTATTCCTGTTCCCAGTGCTTTATGGTTTAATGCCAACAGGATACTTTTAGAGGCCAAGGAGGGAAAGAAGTTGAAGGGTACATTTCAGTCCCTTGAGTGGTCAGGTAGCTTTGCTTTGGCACTTTGTGCTTGCACAGTCCTAATTAATTATAGACTATCGAACCAGAATGGCTGAGAACTCACAGGCCACAGAATACCAGGCGTCTCAGACCTCCAAGGAGGGCGACCTTTGCTGGCATGTGGATGCCAGTGGCTCTTGGAAGCCCATGAGCTATTTTCAAAGCTTTTCTGATGTAAAGCCAGAAAACCATCATGTGCCCCCTTCCCTTCTCTCTCTGACTGGCCAACATTTTAAGTCCCAGGAACAGACCAAATCCCAATTGTGAATTTCTAGGTCACAAGAGGCCATGGATTAATCAGACTATTTACAAAACCCTGTCAACACACGCCAAAGGGAACAAGACAGCTGATGCCAATGACATTTTGTGGATTTCTTGTAGCATGTTTTGGCCATCCTTTTCTTATTAAACATTCAAATCCTCGTCATGTCCTCTAACATGGGGTTCTGCTGTCTGCTCACCCGCTGAGGGCCAGTAATCCAAGACACATGCCTGGAGCCACACAGAGCTGAATGTCCCCAGGGCCCAATTCCACCACAACATCCACACTGCACAGACACACAGCAGGCCTTCGCTGTGCCAGTGCTACCAATCGAGTAGTGTGAGGTGCTCCCCTGAGTATTGGTCCCTCAGCCCCAGCTTTCCCTGCAGAACTATTTTCCCATGGCTTCCACACAGAGAGCCTGCTTATTAGAAGGGCTTTACGACATTACCAGGGCAGGTTCCATCCTAATAATCGGGGTTTAGCGTCAAAACAAAGATGTCTCCCTGTAATGATTAATCTTCATTGTCTCTTGTCTAGATTCGAAGTCATACAGAACACTGGTGAGGTGTGGCCCTAATGGAACTGCTTCCAGGGAAGTCTCACCCTGAATGTGGACAATGCCAACTCAGAGGCTAGAGCCCAGAAGAAATAAAAGAGGAAAGGAGAAAGGCAGGCAAGGGGCAGCATTTCCGTCTCTCTGCTTTCTGGTTAGCCATGAAGCAGGTATCTTCTTTTCACTACACACTCCCATGGCTATAAGGTCCTGTCAGGTACACGGGACCAAGCAAGAATGGATGGATGGATGATGGATGGATGGATGGATGGATAGATGGGTTTGAAAACATGAGCCAAAAAAAAAAATCCCCCCCCCAAGTTGTTTCTGTTAGGTGTTTGGTCACACCAATAAGCATAGAAACTAACACATTCCCCTTCCCATAGAGGAAAGAGGCCCACACATTGTTGGGCCCTGGCCTCAACTCTAGTGCCCCCATTCACCAACTAGACTTTGTTCGCCTCCTCTCTCTGGATGCCATACAAGCAGTTCTGTAAAGTTGTAACCTTGGTTGTAAAAGCCATACTCAGACAACACCCTTCTTGCCCTGTGCTGAGCCTCCAGGTTCCAAGACTCAGTGGCCCTGTGCTGAAGCTGTCTTGGGTCGCTTCTGATGAATGCATGTTCAGGAATGTTGTCAGGCCTGGGTTTAGAAGTTGGCATTTCAAAATTGCCTGTGGGTGAATGCATTTATGCCAAGGAAATTGGCAAACAAGAACCAAAAATAAAGGCTTCCTCTATCCCCTCTACCAGGGAGATGGTTTGTTTGCATTTTGAAAAGGGTCACCATGACCATAAAGAGAGAGCAGTCTTCTCAGGACCCTTAGTTATGTTGGACAGAAGTCAACACTGATAGACCTAAGCAGAGATGGGCTGTTAGGGAAAAGTGGTACTTGGATAGTTTATATAACCCACAGGAAATATGTAGAGCTCAAGCCAGGAAACAGACTTGAACCTAGGGCAGCAAGGCAGAAGACACCATAAAATTCTCAGGACCATCACAGTGGACACAGTGGTCTCAGTCCCCCCACACACACTGCACACATGGCCCTAGGCACACCCAACCCTCTTTAACAGAGAAAAATCCAAAAACATTCTTGTGCCTTGGCCTCTCTTGATCCAGTTCTGAAGAGATGCCTTTGATTGACAGGCTTTAAGTTACGGATCTATCCAGTAGTCAGTGTCACAGAAAGCAATTCCTTTGTGGTTCCTGCTTCTACAGCAGAAGGCAGAGACTGGCCCTGATTGTCCTGAACTGACAGCGTGCTAAAAGCTTCACTACAGGAAAAACTCCGCTCAAACCTGCTGGCTACAGAGTTGATGGACCCCAGGGCAATTAAAAAAAAAAAAAAAAGCCTCTCTCAGATATTTTCCCCACATGGACAAAAGTTTCCTCTGCAGCTTACCCATATAGCAATAACTTTACAGCTAAAATCTCTCAGAACCAGCCCTGCCCTTCAATCACACACACACACACACACACACACACACACACACACACACACAGACATACACACATACACACACACACATGCACACACATCCACACCCCTCAGTGTGGAACTAACATTTCCCCCCCTACTTTCTCAATTTGGTTCAACTGAGAAAATAGGAGTAACTCTTAATCACATGTATTAGTGTAAGATTTAAGCATGGATAATACAGAACAGCAGGTAACCCGAAAAATCTTTCCATGTGGCTCCAGGATATAACATATGAGTCATTAATTATACAAAAGAATTAGAATTGCCTATGTAAATTGTGACCACAAGATGGATAGTCACAAGGCTGCCAGTCCTTGATTCTGTGCTAACTTTCAGCTATATAAATTATAACATCAGCAGTATCCAGGGAGTTTTGTAGTATACAGCCAATGCAACTGTAGGTTGAGGCTATTAGGGACTATTTAGGAAAGGGGTGAGATGAGGAAACAATGAGCAAAAATCACATAGATTTGATCTTGGCAGTAGAAAGAGAAAGTGCATGGTGTCATATTTAAAATGTTAATGTACACAGAACATACAAACACCTATACAAGGCACCTTCACGTTCATCCAGACTCACATTAGTTCACATAAGGAATTAGAAGATGGCCAGTAAATGTCTCCGTGTTTAATTATGCTTATGAAAAACAGAAAGCTCAAGGTTGTCTGATTATCTTGGGATGGGCTGGTGGGCAGAGGGAGGGGCTGTGAACAGACAGGTGGGAAGTAAACCAATGTGGTCCCCAGTCTGCTGAGCCCAGAGGGGCCCATGGAAAGAAGCACATGGCCTGCTATGCTCCCCGGAAGGCAT
>CM052705.1:26536706-26555489 GCA_028551405.1 Uromys caudimaculatus
CTTAATGTAGACTCGGGCAGCTGAGGGAAGGATGCTCCTGTCTTAAAGCTTGGAATATGTGTTCCAAAGCTTCAAGGAAAAGGGTCTTTGATCCCATGGCTGCCTGACAGTTCATGTCCTGCTGCTGTGGGTGGTGTTGCAACTACCCTTGCATCCTAGCAGAACTGGGGGGAATCACCCTGCGAAGAAACCACAGCAAAAAGAAACTGCTGGAATTGGCCATTCATCAAGGGGATGCCTTGGTCCCAGAGCCCCACACTTAGCATCTCAAGCTGCTGTGGAAGAGAAAGTACCAGAATGCAAGACATCGGAGAGATGGGAGCATCTCTTACCACCTAGGAATCAGAAGGGACCCCTGGAGGGGAAAAACAAATCAAAGTATATGGCAGCCACAAAGACAGCCACTTCATGACTCTGGAGCAAGAGTTCATCTATGTGGGCACACACGCACAAGTGTACATATGGGCATACACATATGAGAACCTGCACATGAGTCATCGCTGCCTTGAGCTTGTCTGGCTCCTGGCAGCAATGCCAGGAGCATGGGGTGCAGCCATAGAGAAGAGGAGGGGAAATGACATCCTAATGTCATGGTGACACTTCAACAGTGACTCCAGACTTCTCTCCTCACTTCCACTATCGGAGCCCCTTGCACACACATGATCTACTTCCACTCAGTCCAGTTTGTCTCCACGCTTCAAGTCATTACAAGCCTGTAAAACAGGGCCTACAGAGGCATGACAAGTACCATAAATGTTTCAAGCATGAGGCTCAGGGGACTAGCAAGCTGGAGAGTGTGTGGCCATCAAACACACCCAGGCTCAGATTTGTAATAAACACCATGCTGACAAAATAAAGCGTACCACATGTATGCTCTGCGGGCTGTGAGCTCAGCGGGGCTGGTTAAAGTGGATAGCAAGGTTCAGAAGAGTAGAGCGGCAACCATGGCTTCATAGCACAACAGTTAATAACTCCAAAATTCTCTGGGGAGAGAAGGAGGGGAGCGCGTGAGCCTTCCCAACCATCTCAGGAAGGCAAAGGCGGGTTTTAGGTGAGGAAGGGCAAGCATAAAGATATTCAGAAGCGTCTCCAACTTTGTGCAGGTAAGAAGTACCAGTCAGAACTCGAACTACTTCTAAAACGGGCTGCTTGTGAATTCAAACGCTACAGGGGAACCGACTCTGCTATGATAATAATGGCCCTGGATGTGTCTCTACAAAGTAAGCTAGAAGTCCCAACACATGTTCAGGGATGTCACATCCCTCCAGAGAATGGAACTTCTCCCCCGTGAAGACCTTTTCTCCTTTCCCCACAGGGCTTGCCTAGTAGATTATCTGAATAACAACTCTGATCTCTGTTTCTCTATGTGCACATAGACATGATGACCAAAGAAAGCCAATGTCTTTCTGATTTTAGAGCCAAGATTTTGACCTGACTTGGGTAAAGTCCCTAAGTGATGACATCATTGCTTGGAGTAGGATTAGAAAGGCAGGATACAATCACTTGGGTTCCTCTGGTCCTACAAACCCTAGTAAAAAAACGTAGCAAGACTTGACTCAGACAGTTTGAACTGTTATAACAAAATATATAAACTAGATGTCTTAAACAACAGATATTTATCACCATTCTGAAGCTGCCAACAGATTCTGTGTCTGGTGGGGCTGTGAAGACGCCCTTCCTGGTTTGTAGATTATAAGCTTCTTCTTGTATCCTCACACTGATGAGGTGGTAGGAGGACTCTAGTCTTCTCTTCTTCCTATCACGGAGGCCTCACCTTCATGGCTTCATTTAAGCCTATTTACCCCCAAATACCACGATATTAAAGAAACGGAGCCTCATCCTTTGAACTCTGGGAGAGTACATTCAGTCTGAAGCAACGCTGATGAAGGAGCATAGCCCACCAGCTGCTGGACAAGGCATCTTGAAGCAGCACTTCGTGTTTATCACACCCGGGCAGTACACCCTGCCTCTCCCTTCCTTTCTCTCTGACCACCTGCTTGCTTGTTTGCATTGTAATTCTGGGGAACCTCAATGCTCTCTTCCAAGTCTCCATTCCCAGACCATTGTGTAGCCTGAGCCTTCACACCCATTCTTTAGGGAGAGTGAAGACTTTGAGTACAAGCCAGAGGGTAACTGGAAACCCTTTGCTCCTGTGGTTCCCAGATTCACCCGCTGAGGAGCTGCAGATTCTAGCCTATTAGTGTGCTCATTTGCTAAAAGCCAAATCAGTACCTTGAACCTGAGAAGCGCTGACTCTTGTTTGGTACTTGGAGCTCCAGGGTGTGAAACTGGAAGTTGATCTCATTCATCCCCCTGCACCAGAGAGAGAGTGTGTGCTAAGAAATTAGAGAAGCTGCTTTCCAAAGAACACAGCTGGCCCTGGATATCTTCCCAGCTCTGCTGGAGAAGGAAGGGTGAACCATTCCACAAGGACCATAACCAAAGGGCTGCAGTCCGAGGAATCCTGTAGCCCTGGGTCCCTGTCAGTCCCAAGTGTAGGTACCTGGACTGGACACTAGTGCCTGGTAGTACTCAGTCTCTCTAATGAACATAATCAGGACCATACTACAGCCAAGAATTGTTGAAGTGATCAGAAAGCCAGGTGTATACTGCTCTTCAAGAAGCTTCTCCAACCGAATGGCTACAATTATTTCTTATGAATCTACGGATTGGCTAGGCTCACTCAGGCAGTACTCCTTCAGCTTCCCACAGTTAAGCGGTGACTGGGGCAGGAGATGTCCTGAAAATTCCCTTCCTCACCTGTACAGTTGTTAAAGAACCTGGGACCTCTACTTGGGATTGTCCCTAGAGCCTCCAACATCCCCTCTGTATGTGGATCAGACTTCCTTCCTTTAGTCTTAATTAATGTTCTCTTCTGTGATGGGATATATAAAAGGAAAAAGGCTTAGGTGATGGTCTGTCCCCTATCACCTAATAAGGTCTCACTTGGGAAATTGTGCTTCAGAACTGAGAAGAACTGAAGAACCTTGGGAGCTAGCAGGAGGCAATAGGAGAGATGGTCTAAGTCTGCTTCAGTACAGAAAGAGTTGTCCACTGGAGATGATTCATTCAGGCATAAACTTGACCGTGTCAGTGCCAGCTTTGGAGCTGTGATTCTTCCCAAGGCTCTGCAAACAAGGTGCTTATTTTGTTTGTGTTTGTTCTGTTCTGTCATGATGCCGAACTGGAGAGCACTGGGTAATGAAAGTCGTTTTCGGAGCTCACAATAGAAATGGACGGGAAGGGAAATATCCAGGATGAACTAACTTCCCCTCCTCCTGATAAATATTTGTTCATCCCATGAGCGCTTGCAATTGATCTTTAGAGGGGCTGAACAGACAAACCACTCTGCATTTGGGATGCAGGGTATAAAGCTAGCACTGGCATCCTTTGACAATATCAAGGGACTGATAGGAACATTCATAAATTTTTTTTTTAAAAAAATTAAAAGGTATTGAGAGCCACCCAAGGAGGGCAAACTAATCTCACCTGAGAATATCAAAGCATACAAGCTGGCCCCTAGGTGAGGAGCAAACTAAGGTCATATGGAATTGGAATTAGAGTTAAGCAAATGCTTCATGAAGAGCACAGTGGGGAGGGTATGAAGTACTCAGCCTTCCCTAGGCTTCAACCATTGTAAGGGTCCGTGATTTGCAAAGAATGATACCACAGGTTCAAATAGTATGCAACAGCAAAGAGTGTTTATTCTGCAGAGAACCTGCCTACAGGGGTCTACCACACATCAGGATGGAAGACAGATTATGTACCCTGACAGGGGAGGAGGGCAGGTACTCCTAAGAGCTGAACACTGGCTTTCCTCATCCTCCTTCCATCTGGCCTGGCACGTCTCCTGTTCCCAGGGCTGTTTTAAAAGAGCATCTTCCGCCCGGCAGTGGTGGCGCACGCCTTTAAGCCCAGCACTTGGAAGGCAGAGGCAGGGGGATTTCTGAGTTCGAGGCCAACCTGGTCTACAGAGTGAGTTCCAGGACAGCCAGGGCTACACAGAGAAACCCTGTCCTGAGAGAAAAAAAAAAAGAGCATCTTCCTAGCTAGCTGGGTCCAAAGAAAACATTCATTTGATTACAAAAAGAGGAGCATCTGCTCGCCTGGATTTGTGGGAGAGCCCATAATCCCTGCATTTTACCTCCTATTAGCCTTCTCCAGGAAAGAAATGTCCTGCTCTTTAAAGTTGAGGCCATAAAACTGTGACAGCTCTCCTGCAAACAGAGCTGAGTCCGGAACATGAAACAGTTCTTCAGATAAAATATACAACTCAGGTGTGGGAGTGGAGAGCCAGGGGTCTTAAAACTCAATCAGTTGCTAGTAACGTTTTGTTTGATGGATCTGGCCCGGCAGTTCTCTACTGTAGAGCATCACTGATTCCAACATTTTGGACATATTTCCCATTAGCCCTTTATTTGAAAATTTTATGCTTCCCCTCATAAAAACTTGCAGCAGATTAATGTGCTTGGGATGTTTGTTTGTAAGTACAGCTGGTCTCCCTTCAAGTTGTTTTCATTGTTGAGTTGCCCGAGTGTACCCTTTGTGGAACAGCAAAAGGGTGGTTCTGTAACCTGGCAACCAGCGCTATGTCAAATAGACAAGGAGGCTGGGTGAGCATGGGGGTGGACAGGGTGGATGGTGCTGGAGAGAATATTGATGGTCTCTGAGGCTTACCATGCTGTGAGGTATCTAAAGCTTCCTTTTGCAGGTCCCACCATCTAAGTTAGGAGTGAGATGTGTAAGAAGTGGTAAGAACAAAGGAGCCCTGAAGGGCCTCTGCATCCCCCAGAGGAACTTAGCCTTTGAGTTCTTCTCTTCAAGAGGGAACTATCCTGGCCTCACTCAGGAGGGAACTCTTTGAGATAAAAAGGAGAATTGAGTTCTAACCAGGGTTTTCAGTACTAGTCTCATGTCAAATAAATAAATGTCTCTTCTTTTATTAGATATTTGGTAATCAAAAGTAAATCTAACTCTGTTCCATTCTTTCCTCTAACCACAATTTCCATTGCTTTTATACTAAAGATGAACAATCTCATTAAATTTTAAGACTAGGTCTTCATCAGGTTTGTATGTGTATGCACGCATATCCATGTGGACAGGTGTATGTGTGTGTGTGTGTGTGTGTGTGTGTGTGTGTGTGTGTGTGTGTGTGTGTGTGTGAGAGAGAGAGAGAGAGAGAGAGAGAGAGAGAGAGAGAGAGAGAGAGAGAATTTATTTTTTATTAAGTTTATTTATTTATTTACTTTACATCAAAGTATCAGTCCCCTCTCCTCCCAGTACTCCCACATACAGATCCTCCCTGCATTCCACCCTCCCCTTCTCCTTTAAGAAGGGGGAGTCCCACTCTATGTATCATACCCCCCATTAATCCCCCACTACCCCACCATTAATCCCCTCTCACAGCATTACAAGTCACTGTAGAATTAGTCACATCCTCTTCCACTGAGGTCAGCCAAGGCAGTTCATTTAGGGGAACAGAATCCACAGGTACAAAGACAACAGATTCAGGGACAGCCCCTTTGCCTGTTGTTGGGGGACCCGCATGAAGACCAAGCTGCTCATCTGCTACATATGTGCAGGGGGCCTAGGTCCAGCCCATGCTCACTCTTTGGTTGGTGACTCAATCTCTGGGAGACCCCAGAGGTCCAGATTAGTTGACTCAGTTGGTCTTCCTGTGAAGTCCCTGTCCCCTAAGGATCCTTCAATCCTTCCCCCAACTCTTCCCTAGACTCTCCAAGCTTCATCTAATGTTTGGCTGATCTCTTTCCATTGGCTGCTGGGCGGAACCTCTCAGAGGACAGTTGTGCTAGACTCCCGTCTGCAAGCATAACAGAGTATCATTCATAGCATCAGGGATTTGTTCTTGCCCATTGGAATGGGTCTCAATTTGGGTCAGTCATTGGTTGGCCATTCCCTCAGACTCTGCTCGATCTTTGCCCTTGCATATCTTGTAGTCAGGACACATTTGGGGTTGAAGGTTCTGTGGGTGGGTTGCTGTCCTTATCCTTCCACTGGGAGTCCTGCCTGGCTACAGGAAGTGGCCACTTCAGGATCCATAACTCTCCATTACTGGGAGTCTCAGCTAGAGTCATCTCTATATACCATCTGGGGCCTCCCTCATCCTAGGACTCTGGCATGTTCTAGAGATTGCCATCTGTTTCTTCTGCTCCATCACTGATAAATGTTCAGTTGGCCTCTGATATCTAGAGACAACACTACCCTTTGATTATGAGAAAGCTCTGCTCTCTGTTGGGCTCTCAAATCTCTTAACAGTGCTGCTACTGCACTTGTGGGGCCACACACCTGTTCACTTGTGAGATTTGAGAGTTGGAACTGGTTCCAAAGTTAAATTTTCTGCCCCTTAACTTCTTGGTCAGTAAGACCACTACTTAGCGGTGCTTGTCAAACATGACACTAAGCAGTTTTTTCTCCTAAAAGAACATATTGGGGCTGGGGAGATGGCTTAGTTGGAAAATGCTTGCCTTCTAAACAGGAAGACCTGAGTCTGGATGCCAAAAACCCACAGAGAAGCTGGGTGCAATGTTGGGAGGGCAGAGACAGGAGAATGTCTTAAACTAATTGGCCAATCGACCTAGTAAAGTCAATGAGCTCTGGATTCAGTGAAAGATCCCATCTCAAAAAAAAAAAAAAAAAAATGGAGATTGATGGGTGAGGGCATCTGATACCAATCTCTGGCCTACTCACACACACATACATGCATGTACACACATGTGCACACACACAAGCATGTGCATACATATATCACATACACACAAGACAACCTTTGAACTTATGTGGCTAGATGCCATTAAATGGTATCCTCGATCAGTCAGATGTCTTTTAATTGCAGACATTATCTGAAATTGAAGTTGTAGAAACTAAAGAAAGGAGACTCCTTTACACTAAGTGACAATGAATTGAAATTTATCTTTCTCTTGGTCTCAAAATGGTTTAGTGACACCCAGTAGCATGAAGGAATATAGTTCAGTGATTGAACATTGAAAGCCTCCTGTACATATTATGGTGAGATAAATGGCCCTCCCTTTATTTATTATTCATAAAGCTTGACACCCCCCCTTCCTTTGCCATTGGTGCTTACAGTCCCTCTGGGGGGACTTGATCCAATAGATCAAGAGGAAGTATCTTAGGTTTTATTGCAGGAAAGAGATGCCAGACGTGGTGCTGGGGGAGGAACTGAAGAGTTCTACATCCTGATCCACGAACAGCAGAAGGAAGACTGAAACCCACTGCGTATAACCTGAGCATATGAGACCTCAAAGCCCACCCCCTCAGTGACACACTTCTCCACCAAGGCCACACCCACTCCAACAAAGCCACCTCCTAATAGTGCCACTCCTTCCTTCACAGGAAGTAAGACTAAAGGTAATTGTTGCTATTTAAGAATTTCCGGTCAGTTAAAGAGAAAATATGGACAGTTGTTGGCATAAATAATTTATTTAAAATACTGAAGATAGTAGCAAGGATGTAACCTTAAAAACTAAGACTCCACATTTTATCTGCTAGACAGAAGATTGACATAGCAAGCATCTAGGGCCAGGGTCATATCACACTTGGAAGTACATGTTACATTTTCCAGAAATGCCCTGGTATATATACAACCTTGTCTCTATCTGATTCCACCCACGTGGTTAGGCTCCTCTGTCCAAAACTGACCGAGCTTATAGACTGTAATTGCTCAAAAAGGGGAGGCCTCTGGACTGAGAGTCAAAGCATACACCTTTAATCTAGACACTAAGGAGGGCGAAGCAGGTGGATCTATGAGTTTCAGGCCAGCCAGAGCTGTATAGTGAGACCCGTGTGTGTGTGTGTGTGTGTGTGTGTGTGTGTGAGAGAGAGAGAGAGAGAGAGAGAGAGAGAGAGAGAGAGAGAGAGAGAGAACACTCTATAGGAGAAGTTTGGGAACATGGGAACATATCTGGCCTATTTCCTATACTGATCATCTCTGAGTCCAGCATTCCTGGCAAAACCAAGGAGACACTAGGCCCTCAAAGAAGTGTCAACTGTGACTCCCAATGCACAGAGATGACTCTAAAGAAAGAGATTGTCTGAGAAATGAAGGAGAGTTGAGAGGCAAAATATGGGTAGTAGGAAAAGAGAAAATTGAGAATTCCTTGTTCATCTATCAGTGACATAATTACAGAGAAGAAGCATGGGTCCACTGTGTCAAATTGGCTGGCTCTGCAAAAGATTTGATACATGGCAAAAGACCTATGCTTTACATGGCGCCAGCTCCATACCTAAGAAACAGTCACAACCCATCTAAAAGGATGACTTTTCCTCTCCTAGCATGTACCATGTTCACACATGACCCTCCCAACACAGGCAGCACTCTCAGAGTCCTGGGCTCTGACTGCAAGTGAAATGGATCCAGGACGACTCCTTCCAGATGTGCAACTGAAAGCCTGGCTCCGCCCTTCTAAGATGAAAGGGCCCCACCTGTGGTGGTGTGAATAGGAATGGACCCCATAGATTATTATGTGGGAATGCCTGGCCCATAGCCGGTGGTACTAGTAGGAGGTATGGCCTGGTTGGAGGAAGTTTCTTGCTGTGGAGGTGGGCTATGAGATTTTATATGCTTAAGTTAGGCCTAGTATGACAATCTCCTCCTGTTGCCTGTGGATATAGAACTCTTGGCTCCTTCTCCAGCACCTCATCTGCCTGCAGGCTGCCATGCTTCTTGCCATGATGATAATGGACTAAACCTCTGAAACCATAAGCCAACCCCAATTAAATGTTTTCCTTTATAGAGTTGCTGTGGTCATGCTCTTCACAGCAATAGAAACCCTAAGACACCACCCCTCAACCTCCTACCTCCACCTACATCTATGTTAGAAAGTCTCACTGTCTTCTACCTGGCTCCAAATCATAACCTACAGAGCAAGAATAGATCTTTACAGGTGAGCAAAAGCCCTCCCTCTCAGATAAGGACGAGGCTTCTTCAAGGCTGTTTGTGTTGGTTAATCTTGATTGCCAACTTATTTGCATTTAGCAGTCTAGGAGATTAGTGAGGCACACCTCTGAGTGTGTCTATGTTTCAGAAAGGATTCAGTAAGGAAGGACACACCTTGAATGTGGGCAAGTCATCTCAGGGGCTGAGAATCCAGATGGAATTAAAGTGGGAAAAGGTGGGAGCCTATTCAGACTCTCTCTCTCTCTCTCTCTCTCTCTCTCTCTCTCTCTCTCTCTCTCTCTCTTCACCCTACTCTTCCCTCCCCATTGTGATGGACTTTAACTTCTGAAACTGTGAGATAAATAGCTTCTCCTTTAAGTTGTTCATGGCGGCATCTGTCAGAGCAACAGAAGTCACTAATACTCAGAGTAAGAAATGCTTCCTGGAAGCAGAATGTCCTCTCTTCCAAGGCCACAAACTTCCTTTGCTTCAACTGCTACGTCTTATGTTGTTGACTGTATGTGCATCCACTAGTGAAGACCCAGAGGTGCACACAGGTACACACACACACACACACACACACACACACACACACACACACACGTCATTCCGTTAAGTGTGTCCTGATAGCAGTTATACTCCTTTAGCTTCTCCAGGAGAATTGATTTTCTTGCTGAGTAGAGCTAATTACCTTCCCACAAAAGAATCCAATAGCCAATGCAGGTTCTCCAGGAGTGATGAGGTGGATATTTGTTTGGGCACGGGGGGCATAAAAGAATAGGTATTACAGCAGGAACTCTCAAAGAAAAGCAGGCTTCAGACAGATCTTGGGGTCAGATATACTCTGTGTTGTGATTCACTCAGGTCAAGTCCCAGCACTCCCACAATCCCCGGGGGTTCTAAGCATAGGTTGGGGCCTAAGACCAAGAACGAAGTACGTCCTCCTGGAGCTTGGTGAATGCCCTGAACTCCTTAGACGTGACCTACCGTCACTGTCCTACGTCTCTGTCCTCTAGAAAGCCAGTGTCCCAAGGAATGCAACCATAATGTTCCTGTCACCTAAGAGCAGTTGTGTATCCCAGATACAGCCTCCTCTACCTCAGCCGCCAGAGTGTGTGCTCATAAACTTTTCTCTACTCAGCCCGCTCTTGCTCTGATTCTGTGGAGTCAGCTTCACAGAGACACTTTGTGACACAATATAACAAGACTATAAGATTTTAGCTCAGTTATTTTCTTTTTTTTTTTTCCCAAAAATTCCAAAGCACCCATTCTGCTGTCTCTTTGGACATGTTCAGACCATCAGATTTATCCTCCCATCCACACAGACTTCTTTAATTATCATGGAATAATATACAGCAATTAATGGAATGTGAAGAATAATGTTGTCCTCAGAGGACAGTGGGGCCACAACAAGATCATTAATGAGAATAACTTTGCAAAAGTCACATGTTGGGCAAGCTGACAGGGACATGGTGATTCTTACCAGGCCCCCAGTCCCTGTGATATGAATCACCAGGGGTGGCAGGCACCCTTTGCTGACATACAAACCCTGCCTACAGGAGGCTGATGGGAAAAGGAAGCACCAGTCCGAAGGAACCTTGGGAAAACTGCCATACAGCCCCCACTGGAGCTGTTTCCCAACTGCTTGGTGGAGGATTCCAGAGCTGGCAAGAGGCAGGACACCTCTGATTTCCTTCTGGCCTTACATTCTACAATCCACTGGTCTCGCTGTATCCAGTGATTCCCTGGGGAACACAAGGGATACTTTGGGTTTTCAAGTACAACTCCACAGTCCTTTTAAGTGGGTTCCATGTGGCCTGACTAGGGCATGAGCATTCGCCCATGTTCACACAGTTCCTGAGTAGGCAACCGACAGCACTTCCCTCGAAGGTTCTGGGTTGCAAAAGGTGAAGAGAACCATATGAATTCTATAGTTCGTGTTTCGCTTTAAATTAGAAGAAAAACCACAGAAAAATAAACCGTGTCAATCATCCCTGCTGTGAAAACAAGTGGCTAATGATAAGTCATGAGACAGTTTGCATTTTTTTTAATGGAGTGGCCAGTGACAACACTCCAAAGCCAAACCTCTTTCACGGCTATTTTGATAAAGAACAAGGAAAGCTTTTGTGTCCCCTCTGGGAGCTGCAACAGCCAGTCTCTGGCTCCTTGAACAGCCTAGCTGGGCAATAAACCTGTGGCTGGGCATCCTAGAGCTGGCTCTAGAGTCCAGCAATTGCCTGAAGTAGACTAGAGAAAGACCCAAGAGTCCTGGCTCCCTAAGCCTTCTTAGAGGAGTATTAGGGGCAGGACTAGAGTTGCCTCTTCAGAATGTCATCAGCTAAGAAGGCACCTCTGTGAGATGAGAAAATGGCAGTCTTATCATCACTGGGGTGCAACTGCACCTTGGCAGGAAGTCAAAGCCTCAGGAAAATTAGAAAAAGGTGCCTGTACCTCCAGATCATTTGTCTCCAAACCTCATCTGTCAAGGGTCAAATAGTCAACGGTTTGGGCTTTGTAGACAGTGAGAGCCCTGTCACAGCAACTTGACATTGTATTCTAACAGACTATAAAGGCAGCCACAAACAAGAAATGGGCATAACAAGTTCCAAAACGACTTTAATCTGTAAGAGGTAGTAGACCTGATTTGACTCATGGACCATAGATTACCTGCCCCCGCTTTGAAAAGATGCAGTTCATAGGCAGGGCTGGCACATGGAACACAGGCTAATGCTCATCCTTGCTTACCCTTAGACTGGTCACACAGCCCTATCTAATGGTGGAGGCCCTGCCCTCGAACACTCAAAGTACCAGTGACTAAAAGGGACAGTCCTTTGGATCTGGGATGGAAACCCCACTGATCCTTAGCATTCTTTATCCATAATTCATTTTCAGTTGTTGTTCTGAATCTCCAGCCCTGGAGTTGTGCCATCCAAAGGCCAGTCCTACAAACCTAAAGCCATCTCCCAGGCCACTGAGTAAGCCCAAACTTGTAAACTGCACTGAGCCCAGGTTGAAAAGCCAGACTCCTTCTGTTACTTGAGAGATAAAGAGAAGGTCTATGAAGACAGGAAATCCAACAGAGCCAAGTCCCAGTGCTTTTGAGATGATGAGAAGAGCCGTCTGTGTCCTGGGGCCTTTTCTTTTGGGCAAGATGCCTATTAACCAATGAATAATTAGTTGGGGGGAAAGATGAAGAAAGAACAGTTATTTCTGGACATTTTTCAGTTTTTTCCCCATAACCAGTCATCAAATTATAATTAAAATACAGTGGTGGTTTCACACAAACCATAAACAATCCATAATCTTGCATCACAAGCAAACTGGACGAAAAGTGCATTTCTCACTGCACCTAGCGGCAGCAGCCACTGTAGGACCCAGGAATGCTGGTGCAATGTTAAGTGGGATGCTCTGTTACATTACTCACCTTTGCCTTGACCTTCATAAATATCAAAACCTTACCATCCCGCACTCTTGACATTTCTTCCTGTCATCTAACGAGACCACATGTTGCTGGAAGGTCACACGTCATTTACAACTCTAACAGAGACATATCATTTTAATGAAGCTTCCAATTCAGGCCGAGTAATGAAATTGTGCAAAGATCACAACACACGTGCTGGCCTGGGGGCAGCCAAGGCTCTGGGTTTAGCTGAGCCCTTGTGGAATCACATTTAAAATATAAAAGACAACCCAACCGAGGGAGGCTGGCATTCCTGCGTCAGTAGCAGATGCTGGACAATGTCACTCTAAATTCAATTATCCAGAAGAAAGTGTGATTCATGTGAATATATTTTACAAGCTCATATAATTTATCATCCTTTGTTTTTCTTTATGAATAACAGATTTTTCCCTCAGTTCAAAAAAAAAAACACATGAGAGAGTTGGATGGATGGGAGAGAGACCAAGAGTCATATACTTTTTTCTTCAGTTGAACAGAAGGGCATATAAACTCTTCTCCCTCTGGCAGCTTGGCCAGGATTAGAGGCAGGATGCAGGGCAGGTACTGAGAATGCGCATAGTAAATCTTGGATGGCAAACACAGTCACAGCACACCAGGAGAGGGAATGAGGCAGAAGCAGCTCTAGAAGTCAGTGACTGGTGGAGGACCTCAAGCCCTGGCAACAGAATACAAGGCATCAGCTTTCCTGAGCAAAAACAAAAGCTGCTCAGATATCACCCAGAACCAGACCAGCTCAGGTGGATAGGAGTCTACACACAAAACTGAATATACAATGTGAAAGGTGTAACACTCTTACTTGTCTAGGAAAAGTGACACCCTTTGGGGACACTTATTGCATTCAGCCATCATCTCAAAACAACTCCTCTGGCAGAATACAAAGTTTGCCCAGGGATCTCTATAGAGACCAAGATATGAGCTCCATCTTTCTCTCCTGCCAAGCCTTTGCTCCACCATCATAGACTCTAATCCTGTCAAAGCATAAGACAATCAAATACTTTTTTTACAAGTTTCCTTGGTCATATTGTTATATCATCGCAATAGAAAAGTAACTATGACACAATGTGGTACTAGGGACTGGGCTATTGCTGTGAATAACCTGAACATATGACTTTCAGGAAGAATGTGGAAAAGTTTGGTACTTTGGGTTATAAATGTAGTTGCATGCTATAAAAAGTGTGTTTTGGGTCATTCTAGTGGAATATTGAAAGACAGTAAAACTAGGAGTATGAACTACAGAGTCCCAGCTCAAGAGGTCTCAGGGGGAATCAATATTACCAACTGGGCTGGAAACCATAATTGTGATATTTTAACTGCTTTCTGCCTTTATCCTAAGAATTTGCCTGAGGTTAAAATTTTAAAATAATGGACTAATTTCTTTGCTGGAGGAGATTTCAAGACAATTAATATTGACTCTGTTGTGTGGGTACCCTCTCTACCTCCTGCTTGTGGATCAAGATTTGAGCTCTTGGCTGTTTGTGCTGCCTTGCCTTTCTTTGCTCAGCCAGGACAGACTCTAACCCTCTGTAACTGTAAGCCCAATTGAATGCTTTCTTTTATAAGTTACCTTGGTCCTGGCATTTTAATCACAGCAACAGAAAAGTAATAAGACAATCTCAGACAGTAGTGCATCCTATAGGACCACTCCCCTCTTGCCAGCACACACAGGGAAAACATTTCCCACTGGTCTCTCTTGTATACCCAAAACTACAAATTAGGGATTCTAAAAAGTGACTTGCCTTCAGGTCCCTGTTGTACAGGTGGAAATATATAATGTTGTCAGTTCCTTTTACCAATAAAGAGGTGAGGAAATAGAAGAGGGAACTCTGGGGAGAAGCAGAGGTTGACCCATCCTAGCAGATGAGGCCCATCTGTGAAGGGGAGAAAGGATAAAAAAACATGAGCAGAAGGATTTCAGACAGAGCCTTATCCACACTGACTAGAACAAACTGTTCTCTCTAAAAAGCAATGTCTTCTATCCCACCTGTTCTTCTTCAATATAAAGTTCAGATTTTCCTCCAACTGTGGATCTAGAAGGGCCCTTTATCTCTTTGATGAGCAAAATATAGTAGAGTTGGCAGAAGGTCAACTCCTCTACAGCTTTTGGCACAGGGGTTCTTTGGGTATTCTCAGTGGAAAATCAATTAATACTGTGAGAAGCCTGGTAACCAGTGTGGGTACTTCCATTAACATCTCTACTAAACTGCCAGGTGATGGTCAGCCAATGAGCTATCATAAAGCCTGCAGTTGACTTCAGTCCTCAAGTATATCAACCCCAGAAGGGAAGCATCTGGCTAAACCTGCTCAACTCACAGAGCTTAGGAAAATAAATAAAATATCTCAGTGTGGTTTCTGCAAATAAAAAGGTAACTAAATTGGTGATGTTCAAAACATATGGTGTAGGACATTGACTAACAAGAATGAGTCTTGCCTGGCTATGGGATTGGAGCAGCGGTCTCAGGGACCACTTGATATGCCAGATGGTCATCTTCTAATGTATTTACTGTAAAGAGTTCATGCAATTGCTAGGAGGGTAGCCAAGTTAGCAGAAGGTACTCAGAGAAAGTGCAGCCATTAATTCAGTATTTTAGCAACAGTTACAATTGTACTTATAATAACCAGAGAGGCATGATCATTGTCTAGCTCACATACACACACACACACACACAGAGACAGAGACAGAGACAGAGACAGAGACAGACATATTTGTGGGGTTATGTCACATGTGAAAGCACGCTGCAACTAATCCCAGGTTGTTACAGGTGCCACTCTGAGAATGCATGAACCTCACTAATAGTCAATACTTCCTCTATTTTGGTACCATTTTCTTACCATGATTGCATTTGATTTTTTTACAATGATCTTGAAAAGTAGATGTTATTGGCCTTTAAAGGCAGGGGAAATCTGAAGTCCAGAGACTTCAAAAGGGGTGGAGGTCATCCAGCAGTCAAGAAAGCTCACCCTGGAGTCATGAGAGTCCTGGCCCCACCACCACTCTGCCTTAAGGTGGCCTGGCCACAGAGGTGATTTCCCTCAACCCTCAACTTGCACCACCAGAGGCAAATAGGAGAGCTGGGCACATGTCATGCGAGTGAGAGAGCTGGCCTTGCCCCTTGCCAGCTAGAGCACTTGGGAAAGCAAGCCCTGCTCCTCACCTGCACAGCACAGTAGAGCTGGCCCTTGTGGAGGGGGCACAGGTGAGTCTGTACCTCTTCCCCATGGGCATAGACGAGTAGAGCTGGCTCAGCACAATTCACTGGCCATGAGATAGAGAGGGCCGGCAAGGGGGAACGTGAAGGGGATGGGAAGGTGATAGCTGGCAGCCCTGAAGTCATGAGAGCTGGAGAACTAGCCCTGGCTCTCACCAACACAGCACTTGGGAGAGTGGGCTTCCCTCTCCCAGTGGGCAGCCCAGTAGAGCTGGTTCTGAAGCGTGTGTACAATTACAGGAGGAAAGGGTTTATTTCACCTCATAGATTACTGTTCACCATCCAGAGAAATCAGGGCACGAACCTGAAGGCAGGAACCATAGCAGAGACCATGGAAGCATGCTGCTTACTGTCTTGCTCCTCACAGCTTGCTCAGGCTGCTTTAATATACTTTCCAGGACCAACAGTCCACAGATGGCACTATCCATAGTGAGTTGGATTTTTCCACACAAATTATAAATCAATAAAATGCTCCACAGACTTCCCCACAGGCCAATGTGTTGGGAGAATTTTCTCAAACGAAGTCCTCTCTTCCCAAATAACTCTGGCTCATGTTATAAAGTTAGCCTGCATATCTCCCATGAGCTCGTATGTTTAAATACTTGGTTCCCAACTGTTGGTACTGTTTGAGGAAGTTGTAGAATCATTTAGACAAAGGACCAAGCTGGCAAATATAGGACTGTAGAGATGGGGCTTGAGGATTTAAGCAAAGTTCCTCTTCCATTGAGCTTTATATTTTCCCTTTAGTTGAAATGTGAGCAAGCTTCTTACACACCATGGCCATATTACAAGGTCCACCCTCACCCTCATGAATATCACTATACCTTCCCTGCCATGAAATTATAAACTAAAATAAATCCCTTCTATCATAAGTTGTTACCATCATGTAGAGAAAAGTGGCTAATACAGATGGGGCATTCTTGATTTCAACAGGATATGCCAGGCTAACTCTGAATCAACCCAGAACCACCACAAAGGAAGCCACTAATCAGGGCACACACTTCGGTATTTAGAAGTCCAGAGTCCTTGTCCTAACCTAGTCCAAACACAGCCTTAAGAGGTGATGAATCTCTCCAGAGATGGTGTGGTTTCCAATAAAGCATTCCAGAATCTGAAACTGGCTTCAAAGGAATGTGGATCTGCTCACTCCCTCCCAGCTGGTTCCCAGCCAGGGCACCTTATTCTTATTAGGTTGGAGATGCCTTGGACACTGAGCTTGAAAATGCATGAAGAATTCTGACCCAGATGGAGAATGGTGGGGTGGTGCAGAAAACCCAGCTATTGGCTCTCTCCAAAAGATCCTTCAGACAAGCAATGTAACTACCCTTCTTCTGACATTCTCTCACTTAGAAACAGAGTATGGTTTTTTTCTATCACAGTTTTTTCCATATCTATAAGACTAAAGACACAGAATGGGAGCTGAAGCCTTAGTTACTCCAGGGAAAGGATAATGTAATCAACAGCATAATCAAGTGTGAGAGAGCATCCCCAGACAGAGACCAAACAGGGCTCATAATGGGGTACCACAGGAAAGAAGCCTGAAGCAAGAATTCAGCTTCAGAATTGGAAAAGACAAGGTTGGGGTGAGTAGATACAGTTAAACAGGAACATGGACAAATTCCTGAAGATGTGCCAACATTCTCTGACTCTCCAGCCCCAATTATGTGTACATAGGAAGCAGATGCAAAAGAAGGACACCTGGACCCCTAAAGGAGGAACAATATCCACTTACCCGTGGCTGAACTGGATATGAGCAGGATCCCAGAAGGATGATAAATTTCTGTGTCAAATGGTTAAGTCATAGTATTAAGATAGCTGGTCATACATTTGTCTACATGTACAAGAGAGGTAATCAGCCTTAATCAGCAGAGCTGATCATTGTTTTTAATGTGGGTGATAAACTTATCCATTCAATTAAAAGCCTTAAGATAAAGAAGACTGGCCATCCCCAATGAAGAGGAAATTATACTTCCAAGATGTCTTTGAGCTATAGCTACAGTATCTGCTCTTCTCTCGGCCTCTAGCCTATTGGCTAACCCTGCCATTTGGACCTGCCATATTCTACAAACACATTCATCAAAGTTAATAAATGTCCAGATCTATAGGGAAACAGAGAAAAGGGTAGACATAGGGAGCTATGTATTCTTTTTATTGGTTTGTTTCTTCCTCCTGAAGAACCTTGGCTTCTACATATCTACCTCACTGGGATATGCCTTTTTTTATTGGAAGACAAAGAAACATCCTTGCTAAAAAGAACTTCAAGACAATAAACTACAATGGTCCATCCAAAGCCCAAGGCCCTCAGAAATGGCTCTACTCACTCAGTAAGGGGCAACGAGCTCACTGCCTCCAAGATAGACCTTTTCACTTTTGAACAACTATAACCATCCTTTTTTCTATTGAACCCAACTCGAAATTCATAAATAAACACGTTTTGATGTTAGGCTATTGGCCACAAAATCCTGGCTACCAGAAAGGAATTCTGCCACCAGCCTTCTCATATGTCCATCTATCTACTTGAAAATTTATCTGTATGTATGCAACTATGCCTCTTCTTCCTTTTAATCTCCAAAGACATGGACTCACTCCTTTCCAGTGACTTACACATCTCAGTACTCTTAATCCAGTCTTTCCTGCTCAGGAATAAACTCTTTTGCTTTCTTCATATTCTCCATTCACACCACCCCCACTTGCCTGATTCTGACTGTGACCTCAGGGCTCTGCTTTCTATGAAGAGAAATCTCCAAATTCTACGGCACCCTTCTCCTATGAAGCCTCCTAGCTTCTGATATTTGTCTCTCCCAAGGACCTCTCCTCTTAAAAGTAAATATTCAGGCCGGGAACCTCAGCTTGGGCCACAGGGCTCCACAGCTAATCAGCACCGGGACAAAGATCCCTCTCAGGAGATCGCAAGACCCCTGCAGGAGAGGGCCAAAGACACGCCCCACAGCTCACACCCCGAACCCGCGAGACACAGGGACCGAGGTAGGCGGGCCTAGAAACCCCCCTGGATCCCAACAGCGGGCGGCTGTGGCAGGAAACTTTTGCCTGGGAAACTAGGATTCCATAGACAAGCAGCTCCGGGAGAAAATTCTCTCTCCCAGGAACGCAGAAAAGCCCCTAGCAGGGGTAACACGAGCCCCAGAGCTCACTGACTCTGCCCGCTTTCCGCGGGCCACAGAGACTGACAGTCAGTAACTTCC
>CM052705.1:26555989-26580989 GCA_028551405.1 Uromys caudimaculatus
CTCAGCTATAAAAAACAATGACTTCATGAAATTTGCAGGCAAATGGATGGAACTTGAAAATATCATCCTGAACGAGGTAACTCAGTCACAAAAGAACGAACATGGTATGTACTCACTGATAAGCGGATATTAGCCCACAAGTTCAGAATGTCCAAGTTTCATTTAACAGTAACCGCTGGACTGAGAGTGAGGTACCAGATGGAGGGGTTGGAGAAAAGTCTGAAGGAGCGGAGGGAATTGGCAGCCCCATGGAGGGAGCAAGAGCGTCAATGGGCCTGACCCTCCCCCTGGTCGGCCTGGAGTTCAGACCACTAACCAAAGAATACACATCGATTGACCCATGGTTTGGACTACATATGAGGCAGAGGAATCACCTCGATGGCCATCAGGGAGAAAGGAGAGGACTTTGGGCCTGTGGTTGCTAGAGGCCCCAGTAAAGGGGAATGTCAAGGTGGGAATATGGGAATGGGTGGGCGGGTAGGTGGGAGGAGGAATTCCCTCACAGAGGCGGGGAGGGGGAGGGGATACGGGGTTTCCAAAGAGGAGACCCAGAAAAGGGGAAACATCGGAAATGTAAATAAAGTATCAAAAATAAAAATAAAAAAAAAAAAGAGTGGGACTGAGAACTTAGTCCCCCTCTAAGATTCCTAAACATAAAAAAAAAGTAAATATTCATATGTTTCCCTCCTTTCTGATATTACAAACTCCAAGATTCTAAGAATGTCTTTTATTTACTGATGTCTCTGTTAAAGATTCAAACTCCTGGCACAGAATACATGCGCAGTAAGTGTTCACTAAACCAAACCTTACACTTTTCTCCTCCCTATCATGCATCTTCTGCATTCATTTTTGTGTATGAAGAATTGTCCAAGAAAGTGAAATGAGTAAGACAGATGAGACTCCTAGCCCTCAAAGCACTTGATGAAGCTCAGGGGAAAAAAGTAATTGATGCAGAATGTAAATTTTCCGTGATAATAAATGCTAACAGGAAAGTAAAGTGAGGTCAATGTGATGGAGACATCTGCAATGACTACACATACATACATCGGGGAAGACTTCTCTTGAAAGGATTGTGTTTGAGCAGGCACATGAATAATGGGAACAGCGGCAGCAGTAAGATGTTTTCTGGCAGAGGAAAGGGCATCTAAAAAAAGCCTTGAGTGAGAAACCAGCATGGCAACTTAGAAGAGAAAAGTTCTGTGGCCAAAGGACAGTGAAAAAGAAATTAGTCCAGAGGTTGGGAAGTGACTGATTGGGTAAGAATGCCTGCTGACAACCTAACCTAGAATCCTCTAGGGAAAGAGTCACAAATAAAGAATTATCTAGATTTGTGTATATGCCTGTGGGAAATTATCTTGACTGTTACTTGGTGTAGAAAGATCATTTGGATGACACCATTCCATGTGCTGGACCCTGAAATGTATAGGAGTGAAGATAACTAACTCAGCAAGAGCAAACAAACAAGCTGGCCAAGAGGTCGATTTTATCCCTTTGCTCCTGACTGTGGGTGTGGTATGACAAGCTACTTGAGTTCCTGCCTTGACTTCTACAAAATTATGGTCCTTGACCTGTATTTAATTGTGTCTATATAAACCCTTTTCTCCCCAAAGTTGCTTTTGGTCAGAGTGTTTGTCATTGAAATAGAAGTGAAACTAAGATACTGGGCAAGAATAAGGACCTGACTGTAAATGCCCACAAGCCATGTTAGACATGACCTTGCATACCTATTACCCCATTGCTGTAGGGGAGTGGAGACAGGGGTGCTTGCTGGTAGCATCTTAGCTCTAAGTCTAGAAGTATCCTAGTACCTTACACTCAACTTGTATAAACTTAATTTCACACACACACACACACACACACACACACACACACACACACACACACACCTGGCAATTCTCCTGTTGAGTAATATTGCCATCTATCTGATTCCCCCAGGCTATTAGCTTAAAAGCCAAAGGTGACTGATATCTCTGTGTGTATGTCTCCTTTCCCTCTCCTCTATCTATTTATCTATCTATCTATCTACCTCTCCTTCTAACTCAGTTATCCTGATGTCTTTCTGATGGGTCTCTTATGGTTAATATATTCACAGAACAGGGAAGGGATGGGGAAAAGGTTCCCCAGGTGTCCTAGGTGAGCTTCAAGGAACGTTAACAGAGTATTGTGCCCTCTGGGGTAGTTGGCCTAGGACATCAGCACCTTGGAGAGTTCCAGATCTGACCTCTGCTGTGGAGTTGACCAGAGTGTCCTGAATTCTTCTGGGAGTGGAAGGAATGAAAAGAGGAGCCAGTTGACATTGAGCCCCCATCATTAGCCAAATATCCAAACCAATGATTTCAGAACCTCAAAGCTCTATGTGTCCCATGTCAACACAGCCTCTGCTTAGGTGGTCCTGAGTCAGGGCCAAACCAGCTTAACACCAGGGACTAGCACTTCCAAGGATGTTGAGCCCAGATCTCACAAAGGTCCATCAGTTTTCATGATCTCATCCACCTGCAAAACATGCCCCAGCTATCCTGGCTTCTGTTGTCTGTGAAGTTGAGCCTCATTTTTTGCTATACTACTTGTGAATACTCAACCTTATTCTGGCCATCCCACAGGAAGAACAGAGAAGCAAGAACTCCAGGGACATGAGGCTGAAGCCAACCTCTAGACTTTCATCACTTTGCCTTTGAACATATGCCAGTATGTGGTCATATGCCCAGGGACCTCTGATAAGATGAAGATATTGAGTTCTTTTCAGCAACCGTTTTCATTCCTGTTGGACCAAAGTCCCAAGGTTGGAACAGCTTCCAAGTCTCCAAGTAGAGACTGTGTGTGTCTTTTGCTCAGACATTAACTTACATCCCCTTGTGCTCAATCTTATTCCTCCTGAGTAGCCTGTACCCCTTGGATTCCTCCTGACTCTGCCCTACTGTGTTCTTGCTGCTGAGTGATCATAGTCTGACTGATTATAGAGCATTGCACAGTTCCCAGGGCACTCTCTAGTTCTTATGTAGAGATGTCATTAGGGATTTTTCAGAATTTCAACTTAAAAATGAGAGAGCTCTGTATGAGATCCTATATGGTTTGCCTCAATACATAGAACTTCTGCTGCAAGTGACTTTTTTAAATGATTTATTCAAAACTGTCATCCAAAAGTTGGGGTGACAACTAAGTCATCTAAGTGCTTGCTTTGCAAGTACAAGGACCTGAATTTAATCCTCATAACACATATAAAATAGGCCAGGCAGAGTGGTGCATACTTGTAATCCCAGCACTGGAGTGACAGAGACAGGCAGAACCCAACAGCAAAGGTTGTAGTCTGGCTTCTACATGCACAGAGAGAGAGAGAGAGAGAGAGAGAGAGAGAGAGAGAGAGAGAGAGAGAGAAATGTCCTGAAACACTGTAATCTAGTTTTGTAGCACCACCAGTGAAAAATGTCCACTAGAAACTAAGAAATCAATCTTTTCAAGATTACAATCATCTTGGGCAGGCAACATTGCTAGTGGGTAAAGATACCTGACCCATATCATGGAAAGAGAAAACAGACTCTCACAAGATGTCCTCTGCTCTAATGCCTACCTGCACACCAGGACATGTGCACACACATACACAACAAACAGTATAATTAAAAAAATTAAAGATTGCACTCATCTGTCTGAAATGCATAGAAAGCCATCTGTTATTCTCTGCCTGCAGAATACAAACAAAAATTCAGTTCTCTGGAATTTTGTCAACAGTTTCCTCTGAGGTTTTTAAGATTTCCTGGGGACACTTCCACCTCCTCACACATAAAAGTCAACTAAGGCTCCCAAATAAAGAGCATTCTAAAAAAGAAAAAAGACTTACTGGTAAATGTTTGGACCCGTTTATTTGGTCATGCTTGCGTTTATCTCTCCACATGCAAAGTATTCAGAGAGAAGCTTCTGCATCGCGTAAAGGGAGAACCACTCAACTGTGCCCAAGAGACATGGCCATACAGAGAAGATGATGGTCATAATCAGCCATGAAAATTGCAGCAGGGCGGGTGGGGGACAGGCTCATCTTCCACAGCTGTGCTCAGGAGCAGCTGTGATGGTGCACATGCTGGTCCCAAAAGATGATGATTTTAAGCTTGGTTACAATATACCATTTGGTAATGTAACTTTAGCCATGGTGAACCAGCTCCACTCAGGGCCACATGTAGTACCCAGAGCTCAAAAGTGAGAGCTCATATGCCTCTCTCTCCTCCTGTGCAGGTCCTTACATCTATGAGGAGTTAAACACATCAAGCTAAGCTAGAAAAGATCATTTGTTTGGCAGGAACTCCTTATTCAACAACAGGGAACAAATAATCTCCTTGTTTTTTTGTCTCAGTGCCTTTGAGACCCAATTAGAACACTACTTTGTATAATGGATATGTTCTTGGAGGTGCGAGGATTTTCAATGATAGGAGTCAAATCCTGTTTGAAATTGGCTTGTTTGGAAAGCTCAGTTCCCCAGGTTTTATGAAGAGATTCTTAAACCTCTGCTGCAAGTTGGAGAGTCATCCATCATCTTTAGCAGGGACTGTCAAGCAAAGTTTTCCTTGTCCCCAGAGGTAGCAAACAGCCTTGTTGCAAAATACCCAATGCACTGGGGCTCTCCTCACTTTCCTGATTGCAGGGTGCCTAGGTCAGGCAGTCCTTCTAAGTCTCTCCTCTCCTCATGAGCTTCTTCCCTGCAGGTCTGGTCTTTGTGCCTAAGAGAAACAACTGTTTTCAAGGAAGAGATGTGAACCACTGGGCTCCACGTGACTGACAGACTGTGGGTTCTCTCTTCTGTAGTATCAGATGAATAGAACAAGCTTCTCTGTTCTAGCCTCTGAGAGAAGGCTTTGAAACTTCTCAGGGGAACTGGGAGAGAGACTGCCTGGGACTGCGGAATTTTAGTGCCGTCCATTCTGCTCTTTTTAAAACAAGAACAATCTGCTTTAAGACAAAAGAGGTCACCCCTAAAATACTGCTTGGACCTGCTTTAGGACAAGAGGGATCATCCCTAAAATACTTCCTGGATTCAAGTGTGAAGCTACTGACAAACAAGACTGGGAGGTTGAAGACCAGAGCCATGACTGAGCACCTAACAGGATCAAGAACAAGGTGCATTGTTGCCTTCTTGGGGGAAGAGTGGGTGAGTGCAAGTTGGAGAGGCATCCATCACCTTCAGTAAAGATTATGTGGCATACCCCTGGAAAGGCCATTAGAGAGGTGTCATCCTCTGAGCTGGTAACCTGTGGCATTTGCTTGAGCAGCCTGTGGGAGGCACAGGAAGTGAGGCCAGCTGGAAAAGTGGGAGTTGGAGAGGAACGCTATGTGGCTCTTAAAATTCAGCCCGAGCTCTTGGAAAGCGACTCATCATCTTTGCCTTAAACTATTCCATACGCCCAGCATGATTCGAATGTCTCCTAACAGCACACCTCATCCCGAGGACCTGAGACAGCTGCGTGGAGAAACACTCTGCTCCCCACCTTCTCCCTTGAGTTCTTATAATGAAGGTGCTTAGTTAACACAAATCACCAGCTCTGCCTTTTACATTGCTTACAGATGAACAAACATGGAGTCAGCATTACTACATAAATCCTGCTGGCCAAATCTATCTCTATTGTCTATCAGGAGAGCAGAATTCTCTTGGTGGGATAGAAAGACACTGATGGACATCTCCAGGTTATACTTGAAATTCTGATGAGTCCATTTCACTGTCCCTTGCTGGAATGAAAGGCTTGGTGGAGCTGCAGTGTCTACCATTAAAAAAATAAAACACAGGCAAACTCTTCAAACTACATTTTTCCTAATGCAAAATGGGAAAGAAACTCGGAGAAAATACAAATGAGAGGGGCCAAGAATAGGCCATAGAGTGACAAAGCCTAAACTCTCACAGAGCTGATCCATTCTCTGCATGGCTTTGAGATGTCCTTGTCACATACCTGGCTCCAGTTCACTCATGTGTGAGCTACCTGGCTAGGTTCAATCAGTGGTTTAACACCAGGTGTTCTAAACTATGTGAACCGAAGAAATTATGTTATGCATTTCAGATGTTACTGAGCTCAATATTGTCTCTCTGAAAGTATTTTAAGTCATTGGTGATACTGTGCCTTGGAAGCACAGTAGGTAGGATTGCCATCTAAGTTTTCTGTTGCTGTGCTAAACACTGACAAAGGCATTTTGAGGGAGGAAAGGTTGAGTTTAGCTCACAATGCAGGGTATGTTCCATCATCACAGGAAAGCCTTCCCACTTGTCTCTTGGCTTGTGTGCAAAGAAATGAACAGGAATGCCTTCCTATAGTCTCTTCTACAGATTAAATAAATTAATTTTTCCAATAGAAAAAAATTAACCAAGGTAACCCCCTAGAGGCCCATTTTGCAGGTGATCCCATCAAGTTGACAGTTAACACTGCTGTCATCCCATCCTCAAAATGGACCAACTGGTAGTTTATGTGCCCAAGGTTACTAACTTTCATTTAATCTTCTCCAAGAACTCCTGCTGCTATTTGTCTCGTTAGTTAAAAGGCAGCGAGGCAATAATATGCCCAACCAATCACTTGTATCTACTGAGGATTGTGAACTAGTATCCAAGTCTATTTTCCATTCCTATAACAGAATGTCTAAGACCATAAAGAAGCTAATCCACTGCTGGGTTTGGGGGACTATGACGTTCAAGAGCACAGCACCAAGATCTACTTGGCATCTGGTGGGGCCTAGGGTTATGCCACAACATAGCAAAAGGCATCATGTGGCCAGACAGGGCATCCATGCTAGCCCTGGTCTGTTCTTCCTTTTATAAAGTTAACTAATAATTGCATGGGAGTAGCCCCACCCTCATGGTCTTATCTAATTATATCACAAACAGCCCACCTTTATGGAAATTGGGGGGACACAAAGGAAATCACACTGCCGATGCATTCTCTAGATGGTGAATAAAAAAATGAAACACAGAAATGAACTGAATTCTGAAACCGAAATAGGACAAGGGTCACTATGATACCAACTTTTCCATGTTTCTGGGCTGATCGGACTCTCTTCTTGTCTTTTTAAAAATATGTTATTATCTTGAGATCATAAACAAATACATTAAGAATCTTTAGATTATAAATATGCATTTGTTAGGGTGATTAATTTTACTTATTTGTTGCAAGCTTGAGGTTATAAAATACCTTTGTCAACAGTATTTCATTAATTTATTATTAATCAATGATAAATATGCATCTATTCCTAAAAGAACTCTCAGGCTGCTTTTGCTGAATAAGCCTCCATATAAAATTTCATTTGGAAAACAATCCTAGTTCCTTACAAAGTTTGAAAGCCCTGCACTAATTATCTCTAATTTTCCTTCCAGCGAGAGGATATTATATTCAAATCCTTCTCTGGGGATAGGAGACTTGTATAACTTCAGGAAGCAAAATGTTCATGAGAAAAAGCAAGTAAATAAACTTGATTCCCCATCTCAGATTTCCCTAGACAACGTGAGTCTTTCTCCTTGGTAAAAAGGTGCTGTGGAGACAGGTTTTACAGTGGACCAGAAGGTCAGAGGACATTCCCTGTGCCACTTAGCATGCTCTATGTTAAGAGGACTCCAAGCATGGACTCCTCACATGACCACTTCTGGGATGGTGTGAATGTATCTGTCTGTGGCTAACAGGGAAGGCGAAAGAATGTGGTTAAGACAACGGCGCTAACTTTGCCTGAGCATGGACTCTGTGCCAGGCTCTGCAAGGTCAGACCCTATCTTACTGTATTTATTGCCAGTTGGCATTCTTTTCATTATTTTTCCCTTATAGAAGAGGTGGGGGAGGTTAGAGAGAGAGAGAGAGAGAGAGAGAGAGAGAGAGAGAGAGAGAGGCTGAAGCTAATCTCAAATTTTTACCCTCTGCCTTTGCAAAGTAAACCATGCCAGCAACATCAGAAGCCCTCCGGTGTAGGGTCTATAGAGAGGGCTGAGTAGTACAGGATTTGGCAGTCGGGAAGACTACAAAGAGGTGCGGTGTCTAAACATCATGCCTACCATTTACAGAAAAATGCCTACCAATTACAGCAGATGGAATACAAACTGAGTTTTTCTCAGATTCCTTCACAGCCACTTGTATTTCCTAGTCATTCCCTAGAGGCTTCACTCAGCTCTCAAGGGTTAGCGCAGACTCCACAGCAGGTTCCCACAGCAGCCCTGTGTCCTCAGCGTCCTCATCCTCCCATGATTCCTTGGGTCTCTCCTCTGCACCACAACCTCTATGCATTTATTCCCATACCAAAACTACAGACTGAAGGGACTCTTCCAGTTCTTTTAACGCCAATAATACAACCTTGCTGGCCACCTGTTTTGTAGAGCACTGCCCCTAGACAGGAGTCAATGACTGAGTCTCTTCTCCTCAGATCCCCACAGCAAGGAAGCGCAGTGAGCACTCAGGAAATACTCAAGAGCAGAGTGACTTGGCCCCAAGCTCTCTCTACCTCCTGTGCAGGTGTAGGACTGGGGCCCAGAACTCTCTTCCACTGGACCTGAGGGCAGCACTCCGAGCACCCCTTTAGAACAAAGCTATGCTGCGGTGGTCAGCTTGGTGTGTACCGAACATCAAATGACATGAAAGAGCTGAGGAGGATGCCCGCTGGAGAGCTACTTAGTCTGGAAAACCTGAAACCATGCACTTGACGGAGGGCTGCTAACCACAGCCCCCGATGAATGATTAATGATTCTGGCCAGAGCTTATTGCAAACAGGCATGTGACAACAGAGCCACTGCCCACTCTCAGGACCTGCCTGTGTGATTGATGAGCCATCGAGAGATGCAGAGAGTCTGCAGGGGGAATGGGCCAGCCCAGACTGTAGCCATCAGTGAACACTCATTCTTGGGGGGAGCTGGGGAGACACTAGTGCCTGCTTTCTGGGTCACAGCTGTGTCACAAATGTCATATAAGTTGGCTTACACTGAGGAGAGTGGGAGGAAGGTAAAGAGATTTAATAAACAGCAAAGTGCTGGCACAGAAGAGATGAGCCCTGCAGGGGTCCAGTGGGATACACCCAGGGTGGATCTATGTCCCGGAATTACAGGAAGCGTGCAAGGCCCTCTAAAGGACAGATTAAGTCGTCTGTGTGGAAGTGACTCGCAGAGATGTGTTAAGTTGGCGTGGATCACTCTTCCTGCCCTCCCCACCCCACTGCCAGCCAGAGTCAACCTCATACAGACTATACATCTCTTTTCAACAGGGTGTGAAAAACAAGAAAAGGAGGTGGCGGAAGCCAAGTGTCCACTCCTGTGCTTTTTCTTTCCTTCCCAGAGCCAGAACATAGGCAGGGTAGTTAAGCTACAGCTGCATCCGTACGCCCTCCCCGCCCCTATCCTGCACCCTCCAGAATGGCTGGTTTCTTACCTCCCAAATTCAGGTCTTAGAAGAGGCTGTTTTCAGCTCTCTGATGCATGGATTAAGCACAGACCAGCAAATCCATGAAGCAGAGGTTGTGGGGGATGGAAAAGGTGCAGCCCAGCTTTCAGAGATCTGTGGTCTAGTTAGCAAGACAAGCTCCCCACTTAGGAAACAAGCTCAGACAGAACAAAGTATCCACTCCAAATGTGCTGCTGCTGAGAGGGATGAAGAAGGGAGAGGATCATGGTAGTGAACTGACAATTTGAGGGAGGGGGAGAGGGGACCAGGTACCAGAGAAGACACCCTATCCCCCTGACAGACTACAGCCATCTTCCTAGGGACAGTCTGTGCCACCAAAGTGCCCAGGGCTACCACCTCCCATGTGGCTCTCCAGAAATACCTCTGAGTGAATTTACAGCAGCAGGCAAACTCAGCAGGGACCTGAGACCTGGTGCAGTATTGGTGCTCTGCAAGTCGACCCCAAGAGCTAGCCAGGAGTCCAGGGACAGCCCTGGTGGGGGTCTGTCCATCCTGCAGACACTGGCTTCGTTTCATCTTAATACACTCCTGCATGGACCTGATATCTGATACTCGTCCTAGAGCATGCAAATCTAATAAATTCTTGGCTCCTGCAAGTTTCTTTAAAAAATATAAAAGAGGATCATATAGAAAGAAGTTGATTAATATACACCCTGCTAAAACAGCCTGGAACATCTGTGTATTAAGTTCATTTATTAAATTACACCAATCTGTATTTTAATGAGTGAAAGATACAGTACTTATTCTGTCATCCATCAAAATAAACTCAGGAAATACTTAACATTATAATCATTTTTCTTGTTTGAACACGAGTTATGAAATATGAATCCTGCATTAAGAATGCTCGACTTACCATCATGATCAAATGTGTTTTCACAGGTGCGGCAAATATTCAGTTTTCATTTCTTTCTCCAACTGTTGAAAATATAAACCATGTTTTTGGTTTCTACGCTGGGTAACACTGCCTCCCCTCCACATGGCACCCATTATTACAGACTTATTACCCCACCGTCTCTTTCCTCTGAACGCACTGCTCCTAAAGTTGCTTAGTAATGAAAACACAGGCTTCTGTGGGGCCCCTGGCATCAGCTCTTCCCTCTGGGGCACTGTCCTTCTCTCCTAGATGGCTGGCACCTCCTTCTTCTCGCCCTTGGGACTCGGTGCCCACTTCTTGAAGTCAGGGGCTGTTCTGACTAGGCAAGGGCAGTAGTAACATAAAACAGAGCCTCAGCAGTGTAACCGGGGCCCATCTGTCTTCAGCTACCCTCGAACCACAAGTCCCAGGACCCTTGAGGCAAAACTATTACCAAGGAGGTCAGTTTCGAGAAGCTAAGGGAAGAAAGTCCCTCTGCCTAGGGTAAGTGAGAGTTCACATGACAAGAGGAGTCTGGAAAAAGGGTATTGTTGCCACAGAGAGAAACAGCCCCCCATGCTGAGACTGATGAACCCAACTAGGAACAGCCAGTGCTGCTTCCTACTGAACTCAGGTTCCCATCAGCAGAGGGCGGGTCACCCTTCTGCCCCAAAGACCCTGCCTGTCTCTTTGATTTCATTTCTGGCCACCTCTGCCCTATCCACCAACTTGTACATAGCACACACACCCTTACTACCCAGCCTTCCAGAAAAGCATGCTGAGTTCAAAATTTCCCAAGTCTTTCCCAACAGTCTCCGCTCCTTTTTCTCCTCCTAGCTAATTACTTAAATTTGCTCTCATGGCTCACCTACTTGGACAGCCCAGTGAAGGGGGCCATTCATTTTGAGTACTAGAAGTCAGAGAAACTGACAGAAGTCGCAGGGACAAGTCACAGCATGCACACAAGAGTTGCCTAGGAAGAGGTGTGGACGTGCCCCAGGCCAAAAAAAACAAGGGCTGGAGCTACACAAGCACCACTGCAATTCAGAGGAGAGGTGGAACTGGGTGGGTGAACCCTGAGGAAGGGTCTTTAGTACAGGGATGAAATTTGGAGCCTTAAGACAGAAGCTTCTGGGCACTGGGATCTAAAGTAATGAGCAACGAGGAGTTTCGCAACAGCTTAGATGTTCAGGAGATGAGTTTGGATTTGTGCTTGAAAAAGGAAGGCTAGCAGCCATGTTTATAATAGCCAGAAGCTGGAAACAACCCAGATGTCCCTCAGCAGATGAATGGATACAGAAAATGTGGTACATTTACACAATGGAGTACTACTCAGCTACTAAAACAATGACTTCGTGAAATTCGCAGGCAAATGGATGGAATTTGAAAATATCATTCTGAATGAGGTAAATCAGTCACAAAAGAACAAACACAGTATGTACTCACTGATAAGTGGATATTAGCCACTTGGGAATACCCAAGATTCAATTCACAGACCATATGAAGCCTAAGAAGAAGGAAGACCAAAATGCGGATGTTTCAGTGCTTCTTAGAAGGGTGAACAATATACTAACAGGATGAAATATGGAAACAAAGTGTGAGCAGAGACTGAAGGAAAGGCCATCCAGAAACTGTCCCATGCTGGGAAGTGCTTGCTGATGGAAGCATGATAAGCGGTCTCCAGAGAGGCTCAGGCAGAGCCTGCATCCGCCAACCATTAGACTGAGCGTGGGGTCCCGGATGGAGGAGTTGGAGAAGGGACTGAAGGAGCTGAGGAGGTTTGCAGCCCATGGAAGAAGCAACAGTGTCAACTGGCCAGACCCCGGCCCCAGAGCTCCCGGAGACTGAACCACCAACCAAAGAATTCACATGGAGGGACCCATGGTGCTGGCCGCATATGTGGCAGAGGAGGACCTTGTTGGGCATCAGTGGGAGGAGAGGCCCTTGGGCCTGAGGGTGTCCAATGCCCCAGTGTAGGGAATGTCAGGGAGGGAAGATGGGAGTGGGTGGGTGAGTGGGGGGGCACCCTCCTAGAGGCAGGGGTAGAGGGGATTAGATAGGGGATTTCCGAAGGGGAGACCTGGAAAGGGGAAAATATTTGAAATGTAAATAAAATAAATATTCAATCAAAAAAAGAAAAGAAAAGAAAAAGGAAGGCTATGCAGGGGGTCGGTGTAACAACAGATGTCTGTGAGAGAGAAGAGAGCAGAAGCTCCAACCAGCATGGACTCAGCAGCAGCCCTTGCCACCTGCCCTGCACAGCATCTAGGAAGTGTTCCACAGGAAGTTCCCAGGAACTGCACTGGCCAGACAGGCTCCAACCATCTAGGCATAAGCCCAGATCTGCTGTGCCAAACATCTCCTGGGTAAGTTAACTCAGTACTAAGCCTATGGGACTCTATAAGGCTCGAAATTGTAAACACAGCACATGGAATTTGCAGAAGTGAGCTCTTATGGTGGAAGAAAATGGGATAGAAACTGGAAAAATAAAACAGAAAATAGATCTTGATGCCGGTGTGGCTGAGGCCGGGGGCAGTATACCTGAGGTCCTCAGAAGTAAATCATAACGATTTGAAGAAACAGAAAGAAGAAAAAAAAAAAAAAAGAATGAGGCTCAGGAGGGCTAGGCTGTCAAAGACTAGCAGGCTGAAAGCCAAGGGTCTGTGTTCTCCAAAACAGAAAAGGCTATTTGTTACAAAATGTCCTGGGAGTGATTGCCCACTGAGATAGCAAGAATAGAGGGAAATAAAACTTCAAACAGAGTTTAATGGCCGAGCTCAGCGGATTGGGTGGTAAGGCAGGCTGCTTGGTGTGAGAGAACAGAGCCCCAGCAAACTGGATCAGGCAGCTTGCTGCCTGCAGAGTGGCTCGGAATTCATTCTCTTTCCCCTTACAGACACAATCTCTGAACAAAACGGTACTGTTACCTACCAGAGTCCATAGAGAACTACATTATTTATTTCTAGGCCACCTAATAAAACATAATGAGATAGTGATAACCAGGAAGTCTCTAAATGTTAGAACTTCTCCCAAAACTTCCAGAGGGATAAGCTGTGATGAGCAAGTATGGACACTTTGCCCTAATCTGTATTATGGGGTGAGGGTGGGGCCTGTTGAGCAATTACGTCACCATTCTAAAACCCAACAGGAGTCCAAGGTGAGCCTGATGCACCCACAAAGAGAAACCAGCTTTTTCTTCAGGTTTGCCAGTCAGAAGTCAGTAGGTCCTGGTCTCCGTGGTCCTTTTGCAGACATGGCAAGATGGATTCTGAGCTAAAGAGACTCCAAGGCCCTTGGGGAGTAGCTCTGTGTCTCTGTGCATCATGTATGAAATAGAACAGGTTGTTCCCTCCTCCACCCAACAAGAGTGGTCTGAAGAAGACTGAGAGCACACCTACCAGGTACAGTGGGAAAACCCTTTGAGACTGGAATCAGGAAGAAGTCTGAAGTCTGGCCCCACACCCAGCACTGTCTGTGGTCTCTGACAAATTACTAAAAAGACTAATTCTGCAGCCCCAGAAAAGACCTTTCTCTCCTGAGCTCCTATATAAGAACACAGCCAGTCTTCCTTGACTCACAATCGGGTAGAAAACCTGACAAGATAACAGATGAGAGTAGAAATAGTTCCAGACAACTGCAGAATGTGTAGCAACTGTGGTTATGATCCCCAGTGTTGAATTCTCACGGAAACAGAGGCAAGGACTTCCTGTGACTGGAGGAAGTAGAGACTAGTTCCACATTGATCAAAGGATATCTTGGGCTCCCCTCCAGGCTCTCCAGGCATTGTCAGCTGCCATCCTTCTGTCCCAGCCACATGGCCCACACATCCCACAGACGACACTTCCCACTGACCCATGAGCTATCAGCTGATCTCACTGGCAGTGGTGCTGATGGACATCTGTCCGCCTCTCTGCTTTGATGTGGGAGTTCATAATTGTTTCCTGAGTTACTCAACCAGCTCCGTGGTGTTTCCCTTCAATGGGATGTGTGGCTATGCCACTAAACAAAACCATCTTTGAAATCGGCTCTCAGAGGGTACTCTCTGAAGAGGACCTTGTTCATTTTTCTTTTCGATTCAGGGTCATGGCCATAACTCCAGCTCCAATGTATCCAAAATTAATCGAGGTGTACATTCATCTCAAAATATACACTTCCAGCTTTGAGCTTCTTTCACATGAGCAGCTAAAGCAAAGACATCGGGATTTGCCCTCAGTTCTGTCTCATTGGTTCCCAAAGGATAGTTCATGGAGACTTAGAGTTCCCATAGCCCTTTAAAGGACTGTTTTCATGACAATACAACCAGTTGTCTTTTTCTATAGTGACATTGAATTGATTGTAGAATAGATGGTATGTATTCTTAATCTTAAAAATCTGGAAAATTTGTGTCTGCCACTGGGAGCTTGTAAGGGTGGGCAGCAGTCTTAGCAGATGCAGCTGTGTCTCATACTGTTTAATGAAATGCTCTGATCAACATTTGGGAGATATAATGGTCCACATAACTCAGTAGACCATTGCTTTCAAAGAGACCACTGTATTATGTCACAAACCCATATGTGGATAAAAATGCTATAAACAGGGCATTTAAGACCAATGGATTTTCATGCAATAGCATCAAATAGTTTACAAATAAGGTGCCAGATCCTACATTGTAACTAACTCGTGGATTCTGGTTGTAGAAGGATTGCCATGCTCCTGCTATTTATAATTAAAGTCACTACAGAGTTGGTTACTATAGTGTCTCTTGGTCTTGCTTCGCTTGTCTGACAAATGTCAACAATATATCCTAGTCCATACATTTTCTGAACAAAGGAAGAAATGTCTCTAAGGTATATAACTCTAAGTATTAAATAAATCCCATGTATACCCTTTATCATAACTATCACCATTATAGCCAAAGCAGAAACTATGGCTCATGACATAAGCATGCCAGCTCCACTGCCCACAGGTTCGTTTTTATGTGCCCACTGTTGACTACATCACCCAATTCCATAATTCTCATACTTACAAGGCTCTCATTCTCCATGAGGCGCCTCTCTCCTATCCTACCTTAGAACACTAATTATGGGAGAAGTCAAGTCCAACATGTGCCCTACTTCATTTTAAACAGAAGAGGAAAGAAACAAAGAAAAGAGAGAGGAAAGGGGGGAAATTGTTTCATCTATGAAAATCATTAGTGTAGAGATATTTCTAATTTTATTGGCAGGTGGATTGAAAAATTAGAGGAACTAGAAACAAATCCTCTCCCCTTGAGCACCCTCGTGGCTCTCAGTAACAGTCCACACCTGCTGGATCCTCCCTTTGTCTTCACCAGTCACTAAAGGCTCACCTTGTGTTGCTTCATATAGCTTTCATGCTAAACCTTTGGTGAAACTGAAGAATGTAGAAATGAGGAAACCTGCTCAAAGATACATGTATGCCAGGGTTCATTGGCATGTGACTTACAACTAGTCAAAATGTAGAAACATGTTCATCAATAGATAGATAAATAAACCAAATGTGAAATACACAGACAGTGGAAATGTGAATCAGCCACAAAAGAAAGCAAGCCAGCACTAAGAGATAAATATCATGGGATTCCGTTCCCATGAAATACCTAGAATGGGCAAATTCCTTTTTGTTGTTTGTACTATTTATTCACGTGGCTCAGAATTCAAAGGTATAAAATTTAAAACCCAACTGGGGAGCTGATCCTGAGTTTGAATCCTCAGCACTCACCATACATGGTCTTGTATGATGGTAACTCCAGAATTGGGAGGTGGAGCCAGGCAGATTCCAGAAGCTCACTGGCCAGCCAACCTAGCCAGGGTTGTGAGGTTCAAGATCAGTCAGAGTCCCTGCCTCAAAAGCATAAGGCAGAGAGTAACAGGAAAATGGCAGGCATTGTGTGTATGTACACACGTATATAGCAACGCACACATCGAATTTCTAACCTCCATCCATCTGATATTTCTGCCCTTCCTCCAGGAAAAGAAAATTATTATTTATTTATTTATTTATTTATTTATTTATTTATTTATTTATTTCATGCTGGGGATCAAATATAGGGCCTTATGCATGCAAGGCACGTGCTCCACCACTGAGATACAAACCCAAGCCCTTATTCTTTTTGGTCTCCAGAATATTTTATGCATATAGCAATTATGAATATAATGTTCCTTTGCCTGTTCTTTTTTCATGTAATAGATCTTGAAACTTATAGGCAAATTCTCAAAGACAAGAAGCAAATCAGAGGTTACTAGGGACATGGGAAAGGAAAGAATGAGACGTTATAACAGAGTTTCTGTTTGGGGTGATGGAAATTTTCTGAAAATAGTGGCAAAGGTTGCACAACATTGGAGATGTAACTCATACCCACTAAACTGTACACTTCAGCTGGCAAAAGAAACTTCATGTATTTTACCACTCTTTGTTTTTTGTTTTTTGTTAATTCTGGAACAACGGCAAAGGGAACTTGGCAAAGTCTGCAGCATTAGCGAAAGGCTTCAAGTTCAGGCATTTCATCTCCACAGAGTTTCCTTGACAAGCTCCTGCTTCTGTTAGCCAGAGGACATCAGCATCATTTCTGATGATCTTCCAACAGGTCTGCAATATCAGGCCTTAAAGTTACTATATCCTTGGCCCACACATCTTTTTCTCGTGGATAGAATATTCCCACAGCACCTCTCTCTCACCATAAAGGAGGTCAACACCCAAATGAAACACATGTTAATGACCCTTATCCTGCCTTGACCCTTGGAATCAGAAGGAAGTTTGTGAGGCCTGAGGATTGAACTCTTTAGCCTGTCAATGGGCATACAAAGGAATGCATTTCACAGAGACTGCACTGTTCATGAATTCAGAGCAACAGAACAAAATGTCTCTGTAGGTTGGATGTCCTCTCAAAAGTAAGTTAAAAACAGCATGAGCCCAAGGAGAGGAGCCACCCACACTGCACAGCACAGATCACATGGATGTGCACAGGGTAAAGGAGACCTGCTTGCCTACCTCTTCCTTTCCTCTCCTCCATCCTCACAGTACCTTTCTTCAACTCAGGCTTTCATCCCAATAGTAGCTTGAAGTGGGTTCCTGTTTGGTTCATGACATCAGCTTTTGATGATGCCCACAATCGTTGCTAGTGCAGAGGTAGTTGTATGATCTGGGTTTGATCCAGACAAGAGGAAAGGATTTATATGTAATTCCTGTTTTAAGGTCAGGACTCTCAGTAGATAGATAGATAGATAGATAGATAGATAGATAGATAGATAGATAGATAGATAGATAGATAGACAGACAGATAGATAGATAGATAGATAGATAGATAGATAGATAGATAGATAGATAGATAGACAGACAGGTAGGTAGGAGGTAAGAATGGTGTGTCAGTCTGAAGATGAAGCAATGGCCAACAACACCATCTCATGGATTCTAAGATGGCTCCATTGCAATCACATGCTCCTGTACCTCTACAAACAGAATGTACAGCATTGTTCCTTCACTCCCCAGGTATTTGTCACACACTTGTCCTACACTCCATATTATAATAGCTGACCTGGTTCTTGGTACAGGTGAAAGAGATTTAGAAAGCTGAGAACACAGAGAGAGATCATCATAAAAAAAAAAAACCAGTATAACATACAGAAACTCTCTGTGTCTCTGTCTCTGTGTCTCTGTCTCTGTGTATGTATGTGTGTGTGTGTGTGTGTGTGAGAGAGAGAGAGAGAGAGAGAGAGAGAGAGAGAGAGAGAGAGAGAGAGAGAGGGAGAGGGAGAGGGAGAGGGAGAGGGAGAGGGAGAGGGAGAGGGAAAGAGTTATCAAGACCCTGATATTCTTTTGGTGTTCTGTAAGTGGTCCACAGGCTAGGAACTAAGTGGCCTCCTCAGAAAAATAGTTCAGGCTTTAGCATAGATAAGGAAGAAGGGTTGCTGATGTTGAACACAGTCTCTACAGAACAATACAGAACTTGGGGGTTGCTGTACAACTCTCCTACAGATTGGGAGGTAACACACTCACATTCAGTCAGACACTCATTCGGTACTCAGTCAGCACAGACTGCCACATGCCAGGCTGTGACTATGGGTTCACCACCTTGAAAAAGAGGCAGAAACAATCCTAAACCTGATGACCTATCACAAAGTATAAGTCCACCTAGAAAGAGCCACTTTGAGTATATCCAGTGCCAGAGCCCTGGGTCATTGTTTTGTAAGATGCAAGTGTACTGAACCTTGAAAAAGAGCCATGTTCCATCCTGATGCCACCCTTCTCTTGTCTGTGGCAATGTGGGATGGCTCACATTCTCAGGGATGTAACTGCTTGACTTGTCCTTATTTCCCACAGTGGATAGGGAATAGGATCATAGGCCCCTATCACTGCTGAGCCACTACCCTCTGAACCCTGTCTACTTCTAGGTGTTGTGAGGTTCAGATGCATACTAAGAGTACATGCTGGTAAAACTCAAGCGTGTGATGAGCGAGGGCTCAAGGACAGCTCTCCAAAGCCAAACACCCTAATGACACCATGGGTGGCAATCTGGCCAGGAGGCTAAAGGCATTCTCCTCCACCTATTTATTTTCACATCTGCTGTATGGCAGTTCCCAGGTGCCTCCTATCATGAAAACAGATGCTAACATCTAGCCTAGATCTACACTTCTACACCAGGTGGAATCACCTAAAGCAACAATTTCTCTGCCATGTATCTGGAGAAGAGGTAGTAGGCATGGCAGGTAGGAGTTGAGGACTAAGGCACTGTGCCCCAAATTCATCTTAGTGTCAATTTTTAGTGAAGTCTCTGATAGAAAAAAAAATGGTCAGAACCATGTGAAAATGTCTACCCTCTTTTCTATGCTCTGGTGGTGGTGGTGGTGGTGGTGGTTGTTATTGTTGTTGTTGTTGTTGTTGTTGTTGTTGTTGTTGTTGTTAGACCCTCAGCAAGGCAAGCAGCATTTGCCATCCTCAAGAGACATCCAGTGCTGTCTCCTTGAGTCTACAGAAAGCTGTTCTGCAGCCCGCTGGCCAAGAGTCAGACTAGCAAGGGGAAGACTGTTAAACAGTTCCCAGCCTTGCTCATTCAACTTCTTTCTACAACCCGGGCCTTCTCTGTACCTGACTGCTCTTCTCAGCCTTCATGTGCAAGAGGAGAGAGCACCATATGCAGAAGATCTGGGAGTGGAGCCTGAGCCTTGCCCCTTACTAAAAGAACACAAACGTGTTCAACAAATACAGGTGCACAGGTAAGAGAGTACGTGGGAGAAATCCAATGGATGTTCTTTAGCACACTCTAGAAATACATCTGTGTGTCACCTAAACCTTGTGACTCGGTTGCCGATCAAGCCCTCATTCTTGCTGGAGAGATGTCCTGAGAGGAACATGCCATTGAGGAGTAAGTGTTCTCACCAAAATACATACATGCATCTAATAAGGAAAATAATCAGACACATTCAGATTGAAAAACAGCTGGGCAGTGGTGGAGCACACCTTTAATCCCAGCACTTGGGAGGCAGAGGCAGGCGGATTTCTGAGTTCGAGGCCAGCCTGGTCTACAAAGTGAGTTCCAGGACAGCCAGGGCTACATAGAGAAACCCTGTCTCGAAAAACAAAAAAAAAAAAAAAAAAACAACAGCAACAAATTGAAAAACATTCTGCAGAATACCTGATGCAGACTCTCTAAAAAAAAAAAAAAAAAAAAAAAAAAAAAAAAAAAAAAAAAAAAGTCCCTATATAAACTTTTCAGTTTCATGAGGTCTCTTTTAACAATTCTTGATCTTAGAGCCTGAGCCATTGGAGTTCTGTTTAGAACATTTCCTCCTTTCTCCTGCCATGCCAACGAGTTTGAGGCTCTTTCCCACTTTCTCTTCTATTAGATCCAGTGTATCTGGGTTTTGTTGAAGTCCTTGATGCACTTGGACTTGAGCTTTGTGCAAGGTAACAAATATAGATCTATTTTCAATTTTCTACATTCCAACTGCCAGTTAGACCATAGCATTTATTGAAGATGCTTTCTTTTTTCCATTGTATACTTTTGGCTTCTTTGTCAAAGATAAAGTGTCCATAAGTTTTTGGGTTTCTGGGTCTTCAATTCTATTCCATTGATCAACCTGTTTGTACCAATACCATGCAGTTTTTATCACCATTGTTCTGTAGTACAGCCTGAGGTCAAGGATAGTGATTTCCCCAAGAACTTCTTTTATTGTTAAGAATTGTTTTAGCTATCCTGAGTTTTTTGTTTTTCCATATGAAATTGAGAATTGCTCTTTCCATGTCCTTGAAGAATTGTGTTGAAATTTTCATGGGAATTGCATTGAATCTATAGATTGCTTTTGGTAGGCTTTCCTCTAAGAATCCCAACAAACTGCTGACTAAGACAGATACAGATACTTACACCCAACCAATGGACTGAAGTCAGGGACCCTTGTGGTTGAGTTATGGAAAGACTGGAAGAAGCTGAGGAAGAGGACGACCCCATAGAAAGACCAGCAGTCTCAATTAACCTGGACCCCTGAGATCTCTCAGACCCTGAGCCACCAACCAGACAGCATACACTATCTGGTCTGAGGCCCCCAACACATATACAGCAGAGGACTGCCTGGTCTGGCTTCAGTGGGAAAAGATGCACCCAACCCTCGAGAGACGTAAGGCCACAGGGAGTAGGGAGGTCTGGTGGGATGTGGAGGTTGGGGGTGGGGACATCCTCTTGGAGATGGGGAAGGAGGAATGGGTTGAGTACTGTGGGAGGGTGGACCAGGACAGGGTAATGACTAGACTGTAAAAAAATAAAAGTAATAAAGAAAAAAAGAGAAAACCGTCTCTACATGACAAGTCCAATACCAGGGGAACTTAGGAGTTACTTTAGGCTACAGAAGACACAAGAGATACATGGCAACTTAACTCTATCTGTGAGATTCAAGAAATTCTAGATTAGACACTATCATCCACAGCATACAAGAAAAAGAAAGGTACATCCTTTCTTCCCGGGGTGTAGTGGGTTTCCACAAATTCTGGATGTTTTTTTACAAATGGTAACCTTGGTCTAGACCCATGACTCTTGATAGTACCTTTGTTCAATGTTGTCTTGTAGACATCACCAGCTTGATGAAGTCTGAGCAGGAAGTAGAAGAGGCCTGACCATCTAAGCAGAGGCACACACTTGTGCATAAGAAAAACGCCCACATTCCTGCCTCCCTTCCATCAGTCTACACAGACATGTGAATGCCACTACTCATGGACAGTCCCAGGCTCAACAAGACCAGAGAACGCACAAGGAATTCTGATGGCTCTCCAGCTAATGCTTTACTTTCCATTCCAGAGCTGCTATTGGCTCAGCCTGGATCCAGTATGAGGTGATGATTGCAGAGGGGCTGCCAAGACCCTGTCATTTCCCAAAGGTAAACATGCATTCTGCCACCTCTTGGGAGCTATATTCTCCAGGCTCTCTCCTCCATGACCTCTGTGTGATATTGAATCCTCCGTGTGTTACTACTATTTACCACACTGCCACTAAGTTTCAATTTCCCACTGTCTGGAGACACGGGCTGAGCTGCTATCTAGCTCCTACAGAGCTGCTTATGTAGCTTGATGGGCCAATAGAACTGCTTCAGGAGTTGAAGACAGTGGAGGAGAGGCAGAGAATGTCAAACCTACTAAAAGGCAAGTAGAAGATGTTAATCTTGAGCTAGCTCGCTCCTGTGCCTTATTATGAACTGAATCTCCTGCCCAGCTTGGATTGAGTGTACAAAAATAAAAACAAATTTACTTCTGAAGTTTAAGTGGCATTAGGCCTAAATAGAGGAGGAGGAGGAGGAGGAGGAGGAGGAGGAGGAGGAGGAGGAGGAGGAGGAGGAGGAGGAGGAGGAGGAGGAGGAGGAGGAGAAGAAGAAGAAGAAGAAGAAGAAGAAGAAGAAGAAGAAGAAGAAGAAGAAGAAGAAGAAGAAGAAGAAGAAGGAAGAGAGAGAGAGATTGAGAGAGAGAAACATCTCACATTTCTATGCGGAAAACTTGCCAGAGCATGTTGCAAACCTCAGCAGTGCTACTTTTTAGATAGTGTTTGACCAACCTATGAGACGCATTCAATTACACCGACCTTTTGTATGAATGTATATGGCATTTGTAATCATGACAGTAGTAGCTCTTCATATGAGGGTGGAGGTGTGGAGTGCAGTTTGGAGTGAGGTCAAAATCATTTCTTCAACACTACAGATGTCACTGGTGTTTATGTAAGAAAACGCTGAGGGGCTGAGGGGGTGACAGCAGGAGATGGCCCTGAGAAAACTCAGTTCCTAGATAAGCTGAGAATATGGTATATATCTGTATGTCATCCACGGAACTTGGAAACTGAAGGAGAGGGTTGATTGGACCCAGGAATTTGAGGCTAAGGTGGACAACATATTGAAAACTTGTTTTTTAGAAAATAAGAAAAGAGGATGGCCAGAAGAAAGAATGGAAAGGCAATCACTGGAGAGAGGAATCCAGTGTCCATGAAGGCAGGTCTCAAACCCAGGGGCCAGAGTGGAGACAGCTTTAAGCTGTTGTCCTGGGAAACAATGGTATTGTGAGGAGAAAGCATCTGGACAGCCCATAATTAGGAAAAGAAAAAGTATGGCAGAGACTGTTGTAACTGTAACCATTGAAGAGAAGAAACAACCAAGGAGTCTCAGAGCTCAGAAAAGTCAGGGAAATGTCATGGCAGGTCAATGCTGGAGTCAGGACCTGCTCCAGTTCTCAGTTCGCTTCTGCATATCTAATCGCATTTAGTTCAGCCCATTCTGTGGGCACCAAGTCTACCTTGGACTGATTGCAAACTTCATTAAGAAGTCAAAGGAGTGGCTGGATTCCAGGAGCAGAGATAATCTTCTGTCCAGATTCTAGAGATGTGGAGGGATAGGGTTGCCATCCCACAGTCAAAACCTCTGACCCAGAATTGTTCTTGTCTGGAAGAACTGCAGAAACAAAAGTGGAGAAGAGCTTGAGGAAAAGAAGGCCCAGAGACAGGCCCAAATGGGATCCAGCTCAGGAAGAGGCCCCAAGGCCTGATCCTATTACTGATGCTATGGTGTGCTTACAAACAGGGGCCTATCATGACTGCTCTCCAAAAGGCCCAACAAACAGCTGAAAGAGTCAGATGCAGATATTTATACCCAACCAATGGACAGAAGCTGCTGACCCCTGTGGTTGAATTAAGAAAAAGCTGGAAGAAACTGAGGAGGAGAGACCATGTAGGAGGACCAGCAGTCTCAACTAACCTGGACCCCCAGGATCTCTCAGACCACCAACCAGGCAGCTTATATCAGCCCCTGATTATAAGGCCCCTGACCCATATACAGCAGAGGACTCCCTGGTCTGGACTCAGCCAGAGAAGATGCACCCTCAAGAGACTGGAGGCCCCAGGGAGTGGGGAGGTCTGATGGAATGGGGGTGGGGGGGTTGAGGACCTCCTCTTGGAGATGGGGGGGAGGGGAGGAGTGGGATATGGAACAGTCGGAGGGTGGACTGGGAGGGGGATAAAGTCTGGACTGTAAAAACTGATTAAAGAATAAAAAAAAAAAAAACAAAAACAGTCCATGGGGGCACAGAGGCCTGAGATGAGAAAGGCAAGAAATCCTTGGGTTTAAGTAGAGTCCATGTTGCTTTGACAATAGAGGGAAGAGGGATTGAAGGCCTGAGTCAGGTTGGCCCTCAGAGATGCTTTTTCTCTAATTAGTTTGACACTCAATGACTTTGGACTTAACCTCACAGACCCTTACCTACCTCTATTGTCTGTCAGCATCTACTGGGTTTTACACAATGTAGGCATATGATAGATCCACAGACAGGAGATCTATCAAAGGAAGGAATTGGGTAGAATAGAAAAAGAGCATTCTTTGTACTTCTCCTGTGGAGGGAGTAGTTACCAACTAAATTCCCAGTCCACCACTGTTTATGCAAATTGTCCAGTCATTCTTCAACTTCACAATTGAGTCTCACTCTTTGTGATGGCAGGAGATTAATCCCAAGCACTCTCTATCCATACCTGCGTCTTCAAAAGGATTGTGTCTGTGTTCTGGAATGCTCACTACAGTGCCAAGGGATGAGGAAGGGGGTGACATCATGCCTATGTGGCCATTGCTAAAGACTGTCCCATTTCATCTGCTCCTCAATTCTCTATCCACAAAATCCCTCAGTAGGACATCCCTAATTCCAGACTAAGACCTTTGAGATATGACTTTCTCTTTGGGGGGAGGAGGGGGGAAGGAGGAGATAGCATTGACTCTTGAGGATACAGGATTTATTTTATGTTATATCAGGATGAGAACAGGAGTAGGGGGTCTACACATGAAGAATGGCCAGAAATCAGACCACCATGCTATCTACTAACTCCCCCCACCCCACCCCGGGGGTCAGGACAGGGCAGGAACAAGAGCCTGCTCTCATTGAAGATGTCTCTTCTATCTACACATGGTTCCCTCACTATTCTCTGAAGAATACCAGCTTCTGGGAATGTATCTCGAAATGACTCTCTTTTCTGATCCTTGCTTTACAGTTTGTTTCCTAGAGGAATGAGGAGATTGCATAAACTGACCAATTGGAGATGTAGGGAGAAAACTTGAACTGCAAGGAAAAGAAAGTTCCATGTAACTTAATAGCATAACACAAAACGATAACATGCTATCTAACACATTCTTGTAGGATTTGAGTGTACTAAATGTTTGTGAACAATATTATTGCTGAAAAAGCTGAGAAAAGGTACAGGATGTCAGAGACTTGGGAGAACTGACATTTAGAGGAGAAATTCCTTCTCCTCTGGTCT
>CM052705.1:26582501-26632086 GCA_028551405.1 Uromys caudimaculatus
CTGGTGTTCTGTTCAGGAACTTTTCCCCCGTACCCAGGTGTTCGAGAGTTTTCCCCACTTTCTCTTCTATTAGATTCAGTGTAACTGGTTTTATGTGGAGGTCCTTAATCCACTTGGATTTGAGCTTTGTACAAGGAGATAGGAGTGGATCAATTTGCATTCTTCTACATGTAGACCACCAGTTGACCCAGCACCATTTCTCACAATCTATACTGAGTCATTACGAGTAGAGATGGGAGGTGTTTGCCCAAGGCTTATCATTCCATATGTGCCTGCACGAGTCTCTCTTTGAGACAGCACCTCCCCAACTTGACAGTGTGTGCACACACAGGCCCCTGATTCACTGTGCTCCCGTCAAAGCGGCCAATGTGGAAAGTATTTCAACAGCTAGGCAGCCACCTTTGATTAGAAGCAGCTTTGGCTTCAGATAGCATCTATGTTACCAGAACACTGGGCGTCTTCAGGGGCTTACTTAACTTTTTGGTTCTATTCCCTGTTCTTGTCAATCATGTTTGTGGGTTGAGTTGTAAAGTTGTGCTCCCCAGAGTGTCCCGTGGCATTTCCATCAAAAAGTAGATGACATATTCACGAAATAGATGTGGTATGGCAGAAAAGGGGGGAACTACTTGCTAGGGAGGGGGACAGCAAAAGGTGAAGTGTGATGAGGTAGATTGAAGTAAGAACAAGCTACAATGACGTATTTGTATAAAAATGTCACAATGAAACCCATGACTTTGCATGTTAATTACAAATATTATTTTTAAGATAAAAGCAGAAGGCCCAGCTCTAGGTATAGAGCTCTTCCTATGAATAAGGACCAGAATCCAGATTCTCAACATCCAGACAGAAAGCTGGACAGATGTGGTAGCTGCCCAGCACAGGCTGACTAACTAGACTGGCTGAGTTGGAGAGTTCTAAATCTAGCAAGAGACCTTATGTGTTGGTTTGCATGAGAATGGTTCCTAGAGGTTCATATATATGAATGCTTGGTCTCCAGTTGGTGGAACTGTTTAGGAAGGATTGGGAGGTGTGGCCTTGTTGGAGGGGGTGTGTTACTGGGGATGGGCTTTGAGGTTTCAAATTCCCAATTGTCACAATTCCCAGTTGTCTCTTTTTCTCTACCACATGCTTGTGGATCAGATGTAAGCTCTCATCTACTGCTCCAGCATTTTGCCTGCCTGATGCTCTCTGCCATGATGATCATGGACTCACTTCCTGAAAAAGTAAGTCCACATTAATCACATTATGGTCTTGGCCATTGTGTGTGTGTGTGTGTGTGTGTGTGTGTGTGTGTGTGTGTGTATTTGTGTGTGTGTATGTGCATTTCTCTCTCTCTCTTTCTCTCTTTTTCTCTCTGTGTGTGTGTGTGTGTATGAGAGAGAGAGAGAGAGAGAGAGAGAGAGAGAGAGAGAGAGAGAGAGAGAGAAAAGTAAGTATACACTCTGCTGCCTAGGTAAATAAAGCAGAGCATGATAGAGGAAGATGCCCAGTGTCAGCCTCTGGCATCCGAACTGAAGCACATGTCAGCTGCCCACAGGTGAATGCACATCAGCACATACAGGCAATAACCAAAGAAGAGGATCACCAGCTCATAAAAACTGTTCTGAGTAGAAAGCAAGCTTTCCAGCACAGAACTTTGAATGTTTGATTCTTACGTTCTGGCTGGTTACCTGCGAGGTAGAAATGCCTTCAACTAAGACATCAAATATCTCCTATTTCCTGAGAAGCTGAGCCAATATCTGATTGCCTTGTTGTCTGGGGTTTGGGTTCTGTAACACAGTGTTATTGGTTATGAAGCTGTGCCCTCCTGGAGGTTCCTTTGTACTCTCATCTAAAGCACAACCCGGTGTTGAACTGAAAAGTGGCCAGGTCCCAACCTGGAGCCCTGCAGTTCATGCATGGCGTGAAAGTGCTCAGCCAAGGGAGCTTGGAGTAAAGCCCTCTTCTGCCTGCCAGCTGTGTTCTCTGGGCCCAGCTCTGCATCAGTCTAAACAATGAACATCTTTTTGTGATCCATCATCTTATAGGACACCTTTTGCTCCTGAGTCCTGGACAGAATGTCCTGCCAGGCCCTTCAGCATCCCTGGCTTCACCAGATCCTTCTGGCTCTGTAGCTCTCAGGCTGCTTCACTGTAGCTCAAGGGGAAGAAAAGAATGACAGATCTGGTATGCCACCTAATGCCACCCTACCATGTCCTTGATCTCCTCTTCTTACTCTCAGCTTCTTCATTAAGATCCTTTGTCATACATGTTAAGCACACATGAAGATAGTAAGTGAATTCAGATGACGATGGGGACTCTGAAAAGCACTGAGGAGGAGGAGATAAAGGATGACAAGTGGGGGGAGCAAGGTGCCATTCCACACTAAGCAATTAAAACATGCTTGTTTTATTATTAAATTAAAACATCCTTGGTAAAGGACATTCAAATAGATTGTTATGCAATGAGCCATGCAAATCTGTAAGGAAATAAGAGGCTCAGTGTCTCTGAGACAGGGACATAATCTGGGGAAAGACAAGCATTCAGTTGTCTGGGACACAATTAAAAAGTTGTAAAGGAGAAAAGTACGGAGCAGAGTTGGCAGAGAGACCCCATGAAAGGCCCAGCGGGTAAGAGAAACAACTTGGATTTCTCTGAGATCATCTGGGTCTGTTCTCTCCCTCCTGGCTGTCCTGACACACCCTCCGTGGAGTTTAACAGAGTTGCTCTGTTTCAACCAAAGCCTTTACATTCACAGCCTACTTAAAAATTCTCCATAGATCCTTGTATCAGAATAAAAGCTAGATACTTTGCAAGATGCTCCTCCCATGTTATGTTCTCCCCACAGCCATTCTGATCTCAGCCTTTCCATGCTGTCCTAGCCACGGTGCCTCCACAATGCTCATGGAAAGAAGAGATATCAGCAAGAGTGGCAGAGTAGAGAACCACAAAATTCTCTGCCTTAAAAACATTGTGAACGCTGGCAGTATTGATTGGAATCGTGTTTTTCAGAATGCTGGAAATGTATCAAAGGCTTGCAGCAATCATGGAGTGCTTATTCATCCCCAAAGAGTGAGGTTTGAGAAGAACAGGGAACCTATGGTTAATCCAGCTTTCTTACCACACACGCTTCGACTCCAAGCTCACCTTGAAAACTAACAGCCTGAAGTCACACTAAAAAATATTAAAACATTATCCCTGACGTCACTGGAAATGCCTGCCAATACCATAGTTCCTTCAAAACCTAACTCCCAGGGGACTGATGTTACTTGGCCCTATTTATGAAGTTCACTTTTGACTTGATTAAAACTGAAACTTCTGATTAAAATGCAGACGAGTTGTGGTCAGGGGCTGGCACAGAGTGGCTAATGAAGAATGGAGAATCTTCTTTTTGTTTCAAACAGCTTCGAGGGGTTATAATAATTTACGTATTATGCAGCTGATCTTTGGTGTGTATGAATCAAAATGGCTTTTAGCATATTTGTAGAATTGTGCATCCAATGACTGGAGAAATGGCTAAGCACAGAGGAACTAAGTTTGCTTCTTAGGACCATGCCAGGTAGCTCACAACTACCTGTATTGAGTTCCATGGTATCCAATGCTTCTGACCCCTGCAGGCACCTACACACACATACACATACCCACCCCCTCCCAGACACACACATATGCACATAACTTTAAGAAAAGAATTGTGAATCCATCACCATGATTTTAGACATTTTTTAATTATTCTAAGCAAATGTCTTATACCTTTTGGTCATAACTTTTTGCCCTCTTCTACCACAGTCCTAAACAACCACTAAGAGATCTTCTGTTGTAGGAACAAAATAGTCACAGAGTAATATGGAGGGGAGGGAAATGGGTGGGAGAGGGGATTGGGAAGAGCAATTGGGGGTGTTCAGGATCAGGTGTGGGGAAGGGTAGGAGAGATGGCCAGATGGCCATGAGAGTGAATGGAAATCTGCAGCCGATGGGAGTGGGGAGGGGGGGAGGCATCTCCAAGATGAGACAGAGACCTGGGAGAAGGGAGACACCAAAGAACCAATGGGGGTGACCTTAGCTGTGTCACACAACATTGGAGATATGGAACCTTAAGAGGCCACCTACTGTAGCTAGACAGGAACCTCAGTGGAGTGATAGGAACACCAACCCATCCACAAAACTTTCTATACAAACTTCATCCTGTCAACAAGAAATGCAGGTATAGGATGGAGCAGAGACTGAGGGAACTAATAACCGGCCCAACATGAGACCCACCCCATAGGCAAGCACCAATCTCTGACACTATAAATAATACTGTTCCACTTGCAGACAGGAGTCCAACATGGCTGTCCTCTGTGAGGCTCCACCCAGCAGCTGGCAATGACAGATGCAGACACCCATGGCCAAACATTGGATAGAGCTTGGGGACTCTTATAGAAGAATAGAGGGAAGGATTGTGGGCCCTGAAAGAGATAGGAACTCCACAGGAAGACCAAGAGAGTAAAATAACCTGGACCATAGGGACTCTCAGAGACTAAACCACCAACCAAAGAACATACACAGGCTGGACCTAGGCCTCCCTGAACATATGTAACAGATATGCAGCTTGATCTTTATGAAGGTCCCAAACAACTGGAACAGGAGTTGTCCCAAAAGCTGTTGCCTGTATGTGGGATACATTCTTGTAGCTGGGCTACCTTATCTGACCTCAGTGGGAGAGGACGCACCTAGTCCCACAGAGACTTGATGTGCCAGGGTGGAGGGATACCTAGGGGGACCCCACCTGCTCAGGGAGAAAGGGATGAGGGGAGGAGGAAGGATTGTGGGAGGGGTGACCTAGAAGGGGACAGTGAATGGGATGCAAAGTGAATAAGTTAAAAAAGAAAAAGAAAGACATCTTTTGACTCTATAGATTTTTACTTTTGAACATTTTATATAAATGGGATCATGCAACATGTGGGCCATTTCTGACTAGTTTCTTGTACTCCAAATATGATGTCTTCAGGTTTACCTATGATGCAACAAAAATCAACATTATCTTTCTTGGGATTACGAAATAACATCCACTGTGTGGATATGCAATATTTAACTTATCCAATCATTGTTTGCTGAGTATGTAAGTAGTCTCTATTTTTTAGTTCTAATGAATAACGCTGCTACAAGGCTTCCTCTCGGGTAAAGAAGTGTTCTGTGAAGGGAGCCTTCTGGTTTCCATCTGTGCTGGGGACCTCAGCCTGAGCCACAAGGATCCATAGCCAAATAGCTCCAGGAGAAAGCTAGACTCCCAGGAGTGTGGACAAGCCCATGAGTGGAATCAGGGAGCTGATCCCGTGACTCAGGGCTCCTTACTCAAATAGTGCTAGGAGTGAGCTGGTCTCCCAGGAGTGCTGACATACCTTCGAGCACAGGCAAGACCACCACTTCTGTTCAAATTCCTGGATCAAGAGGGACCCCTGCGGAGCCATCAGGACACAAGAACCAAGAAACAGCGGGGGACAGTATCATTCAGGTTTCTGTCTGCACCCCAGAGCTGACCCTGTTACCATAGCTCTCCAAACCCAAATTCCTCTCAAAGAACTGGTCTCCAAGGAGTACTGATGCAGAGGCTTGCAGAAGAGACAAGCCACAGTCAGAGAGAGCAAGACCAGCTAATACCAGAGATAACCAGATGGCGAAAGGCAATGGCATGAACATAACGAACAGAAACCAAGGCAACTTGGCATTATCAGAACCCAGTTCTCCCACCACAGCGAGCTCTGGATACCCCAACACACCAGAAAAGCAAGACCCAGATTTAAAATCACTCATGATGATAATAGAAGATTTTAAGAAGGAAATAAATAACTCCCCTAAAGAAATACAAGAGAACACAGGTAAACAGTTAGAAGCCCTTAAACAGGAAATACAAAAATCTCTGAAGGAATTACAGGAAAACACAATCAAAAAGGCAAAGGAAATGAACAAAACCATCCAGGATCTAAAAAATGGACACAATGAGAAGACCAAACCTAAGGAAAATAGATATAGAAGAGAGTGAGATTCCCAACATAAGGGCCAGTAAATATCTTCAACAAAATTATAGAAGAAAACTTCCCTAACCTAAAAAAAGAGATAAACATAAACATTCAAGAAGCCTACAGAACTCCAAAAAGATTGGGCCAGAAAAGAAATTCCTCCCATCACATAATAGTCAAAACACCAAAAGCACAAAACAAGGAAAGAATATAAAAAGCAGTAAAGGAAAAAGGTCAAGTCACATATAAAGGTAGACCTATCAGAAATACAACAGACTTCTCACCAGAGACTATGAAAGCTAGAAATCCTGGACAGATCTCATACAAATCCTAAGAGAACAAAACTGCCATCCCAGGCTGCTATACCCAGCAAAACTCTCAATTACCATTGATGGTGAAACCAAGATATTCTATAACAAAACCAAATTTACACAGTATGTTTCCACAAACCCAGCCCTACAAAGGACAATAGATGGAAAACTCCAACACAAGGAGGGAAACTACACCCTAGAAAAAGCAAGAAAGTAGTCTTTTAACAAACTCAAAAGAAGATAGCCACACATGCATAAAAATAACATCAAAAATAATAGGAAGCAACAATCACTATTCCTTAATATCTCTTAACATCAATGGACTCAATTCCCCAATAAAAAGACATAGACTAACAGACTGGATGCATAAACAGGACCCAGCATTTTGCTGCATACAGGAAACGGACCTCAGAGTTAAAGATAAACACTACCTCAGAGTAAAGGTCCGGTAAACAATTTTCCAGGCAAATGGTCCCAAAAAACAGGCTGGAGTAGCCATTCTAATATCAGATAAAATTGACTTTCAACCAAAAGTCATCAAAAAAGATAAGGAAGGACACTTCATCCTCATCATAGGAAAAGTCTACCAGGAAGAACTCTCAATTCTGAACATCAAGGGCACCCACATTCATAAAAGAAACTTTACTAAAGCTCAAAGCACACATTGCACCTCATACAATAATAGTGGGAGACTTCAACACCCCACTCTCATCAATGGACAGATCTTGGAAACACAAACTAAACAGAGACACAGTGAAACTAACAGATGTTATGGACCAAATGGAGTTAACAGATATCTATAGAACCTCATGGTACCTTTTCCAAAATTGGCCATATAATTGGCCACAAAACAAACCTCAACAGATATAAGAAGATTGAAATAATCCCATGCCTCCTATCAGACTACTACGGATTATGACTGGTCTTCAATGGCAACAACAACAGAAAGTCTACATACACATGAAAGCTGAACAACACCCTACTCAATGATAACTTAGTCAAGGAAGAAACAAAGAAAGAAATTAAAGACTTCCTAGAATTTTGTTTGTTTGTTTGTTTGTTTTTGTTTGTTTGTTTTTCCAGACAACCCTGGCTGTCCGGGAACTCACTCTATAGACCAGGCTGGCCTCGAACTCAGAAATCCACCTGCCTCTGCCTCCCAAGTGCTGGGATTAAAGGCGTGCACCACCACTGCCTGGCCAACTTCCTAGAATTTAATGAAAATGAAAGTATAACATACCCAAACTTATGGGACACAATGACAGCAGTGTTAAGAGGAAAACTCATAGCTCTGAATGCCTCCAAAAAGAAACTGAAGAGAGCATATACTAGCAGCTTAACAGCACACCTGAAAACTCTAGAACAAAAAGAAGCTAATAAACCCAAGAGGACTAGAAGCCAGGAAATAATCAAACTCAGAGCTGAAATCAACCAAGTAGAAACAAAAAGAACTATACAACGAATCAACAAAACCAGTAGCTGGTTCTTTGAGATAATCAACAAGATAGATAAACCCTTAGCCAGAACTTCAGACCTATTTCCCTTATAAATATGAATGCAAAAATAGTCAATAAAATTCTTGCAAACCAAATCCAAGAACACATCAAAATGATCATTCACCATGATCAAGTAGGCTTCATCCCAGGGATGCAGGAATGGTTCAATATACGGAAATCCATCAATGTAATTCACTACTCAAAGAAAAAAACCACATGGTCATTTAGTTAGATGTTGAAAAACATTTGACAAAATTCAACATCCCTTCATGATAAAAGTCTTGGAAAGATCAGGAATTCAAGGCCCATACGTTAACATAGTAAAAGCAATATACAGTAAACCAGTAGCCAACATCAAACTAAATGGAGAGAAACTAGAAGCAATCCTACTAAAACCCGGGACTAGACAAGGCTGCCCTCTCTCTCCCTATCTATTCAATATAGTAATTGAAGTTCTAGCTAGAGCAATTAGACAACAAAAGGAGGTCAAAGGGATACAAATTGGAAAGGAAGAAATCAAAATATCACTATTTGCAGATGATATGATTGTATACTTAAGTGACCCGAAAAATTCCACCAGAGAACTCCTACAGTTGATAAACAAAGTGGCCAGATATAAAATTACCTCAAACAAATAACTAGTCTTCCTATACTTGAAGGATAAACAGACTGAGAAAGAAATTAGGAAAATGACACCCTTCACAATAGTCACAAACAATATAAAGTATCTTGGTTTGACTCTAAGCAAGTGAAAGATCTGTATGACAAGAACTTCAAGTCTCTGAAGAAAGAAATCAAAGATGACCTCAGAAGATGGAAAGATCTCCCATGTTCATGGATTGGCAGGATTAATAAAGTAAAAATGACCATCCTGCCGAAAGCAATCTACAGATTCAATGCAATCCCCATCAAAATTCCAACTCAATTCTTCATAGAGTTAGAAAGAGCAATTCTCAAATTCATTTGGAATAACAAAAAACCCAGGATAGCAAAAACTATTCTCAACAATAAAAGAACTTCTGGGGGAATCAGCATCCCTGACTTCAAGATGTACTACAGAGCAGTAGTGATAAAAACTGCATGTTATTGGAACAGTGACAGGCAGATAGATCAGTGGAATAGAATTGAGGACCCAGAAATGAACTCACATGCTTACAGTCACTTAATCTTTGACAAAGGAGCTAAAACCACCCAGTGGAAAAAGGATAGCATTTTCAACACATGATGCTGGTTCAACTGGCGGTCAACATGTAGAAGAATGCAAATTGATCAATTCCTATCTCCCCGTACAAAGCTCAAGTCCAAGTGGGTCAAGGACCTCTACATAAAACCAGATACACTGAATCTAATAGAAGAGAAAGTGGGGAAAAGTCTTGAACACATGGGCACAGGGGAAAACTTCCTGAACAGTACACCAATGGCTTATGCTCTAAGATCAAGAATCCACAAATGGGACCTCATGAAATTGCAAAGCCTTTGTAAGGCAAAGGACACAGTCAATAGGACAAAATGGCAACCAACAGATTGGGAAAAGATATTTACCAATCCTACATCCAATAGAGGGCTAATATCCAATATATACAAAGAACTCAAGAAGTTAGACTCCAGAGAACCAAATAACCCTATCAAAAAAATGGGGAACAGAGCTTAACAGAGAATTCTCAACTGAGGAAACTCGAAGGGCTGAGAAGCACCTAAAGAAATGCTCAACATCCTTAGTCATCAGGGAAGTACAAATCAAAACAATCCTGAGATTTCACCTCACACCAGTCAGAATGGCTAAGATCAAAAACTCAGGTGACAGCAGATGCTGGTAAGGATGTGGAGAAAGAGGAACACTCCTCCATTGCTGGTGGGATTGCAAGCTTGTACAACCACTTTGGAAATCAGTCTGGTGATTCCTCAGAAAAATGGACATAATACTACCTGAGGACCCAGCTATACCACTCCTGGGCATATACCCAGAAGATGCTCCAACATGTAATAAAGACACATGCTCCACTATGTTCATAGCACCCATATTTATAATAGCCAGAAGCTGGAAACAACCCAGATGTCCCTCAACAGAGGAATGGATCCAGAAAATGTGGTACATTTACACAATGAAATACTACTCAGCTATTAAAAACAATGACTTCATGAAATTCACAGGGAAATGGATGCAACTTGAAAATATCATCCTGAGTGAGGTAACTCAGTCACAAAAGAACAAATATGGTATGTGCTCACTAATAAGTGGATATTAGCCCAAAAGTTCAGAATACCCAAGGTTCAATTCACAGCAACCATTGTACTGAGCATGGGGTCCCAGATGGAAGAGTTGGAGAAGGGACTGTAGGAGCTGAGGGAGTTTTCAGCCCCATGGAGGGAGCAACAGTGTCAACTGGTCAGGCCCCCTGGTGCTCCCAGAGACTGGCCCACCAACCAAAGAATACACATGGAGGGACCCATGGTGCTGGCCACATATGTGGCAGAGAAGGGTCTTGTTGGCCATCAGTGGGAGGAGAGGCCCCGTATAGGGGAATGACAGGGAGGCAAGATGGGAGTGGGTGGGTGGGTGGGTGGGCGGGGGAGCACCCTCATAGAGGCAGGGGAGGGGAATGGGATAGGGGGCTTCCAAAGGGGAGACCTCGAAAGGGGAAAACATTTGAAATAAAGTATCAAAAAAATGTATTCTATGATTAGATGGTAGTAATGGTTAACCAGGTTTGTGAATATCCTGCAAACTACTGTTTCATACATTTTATGGATTTGTATCATCCCTCCAAAAAAAGTTACACTCCTACTTTGTGGCTTTTGTATTTGCTGTCTCTTTTTGGAGACTCCTCATCCTCAGATCTTACCAGCTTCCTTCAGGTCTATCCTCATTCATTTTCTGAATATGCGTTTCCCTTGCCACATAAATGATATTAATTTAAATGTCATTTATATACATATGTTTGTATTGTCTGTGTTTTTTTCATTAAAGCATATGCTACCTCAAAGCAGAGAACACTTCCCAGAATGCTTACCACATTGCCCATATCATGAGCAGTGTCTCCTGTAAGTTATGTCTATTGCACAGTGACGTTTGACAGCTTCTCAGATAGATGAGGGTTGGCCTTTTAATAGCAATTGGAAATACAAGCTTAGGTGCCAGACTTGGTTATTGACAAAGACATGCAAGTATTTTCTACATGTTTTCAGAGGCTTAAAGAGGTTAGAATGATACCTTTATCAATAACCCCTCTCTTAGAGGATGATGCCCCTCTCCTCAGGCAAGTGAGGTAGCATGATGGGCAGGTTTCACTGGCCTCCTGATAAATCCTCAGTTGTCTAGGCTGTACAGGCACTGCCTTTGAGTGTTAGGGATACACTGGATGAGTCGGTCCTCATTTTCCTTCTGTGAGCCCTGGATCCTACTAGCATTTCTCAACCAATGTTGTTCACCTACACCAAAAAACAAGAAAAATGGCTTGAGTCATCATTCCCTCATTCTTCTAAGGATGGTCCATAATTAGTAAGATTCTAAACATATAGGAAAGACATTAGTCCATTGTACTGTAGAATATAGGCTGCTAGAGTCTCAGTCACTGAGAGGAGGAGAAGAGACCAAGGCCCACTATGTAGCCAGTAGAGTGTTAGGCAGATGAGTGGTCTACAGACACAGACACCTTAAAAGTTTACAATCTCAATGAAGTGGTTCTACTTTTGTGCATGTTACTGAGGAGAAAGGCTAACTCATACTCTTCACAAATGCCTCCTGGATGGTGAAGCTGCTTGGTGAAACCAAGAGGATTCAGCTTATATCCTAAGTATGATGTAGCTGGAGGCCTGCTCAGCCGCCATCCTGCCTCTAGTTACCACAGGATTGAAGGGAAGAGAGAAATAAACACTGTGTGTGAAGGCTTGTTGAAAGAACAGCAATCAAAACCTTCTGAAGATCATGACTAAGAAATCTTGGAAAATGTGAAGGTGGGTTATATGTCAATGGGGGATTAAGATAATTCTTCACAGAAGACACGGGGTCCGCTGTGCCTTTGAAGGAAGATGCAATCAGTGCCCAGCTGCGGATGGTTTCCGTGTGTTTATTTGTCAACAGCCTAATGAAATAAGGCCAAAGCAGCCCTAGAACTGCCAACTTGGGGTGCTAAGCTTGAGGAAGCTGGGGTTTATTTCTTCCCATCCTGTCCTCGGTTCTATGTAATGCTCTCTCTCTCTCTCTCTCTCTCTCTCTCTCTCTCTCTCTCTCTCTCTCTCTCTCTCTCTCTGCCTTCTCTCCCTTGCTGGAACCTTTTTCTTCTATGTAAAAAGAACCAAAGCCCTTTTAACAAGAATTGTTGGAAAGAAGTTTTAAAGTACAAAACCAACTGGTATGGGGCTAGAGAAATGGCTCAGAGGTTAAAGGTGCTTTCTGTTCTTCCAGAGGACCCAAGTACAGTTCCCAGCATCCATGACAGTCAGCCCTGTGGGTCATGACCCCTGTGGGATTTAATGACCTGTTCACAGGGGTTGCACATCAGATATCTACATTAAAATTCATAAGAGTATCAAAATTATAGCTATGAAATAGCAACAAAATAATTTTATGGTTGGGGGTCACCACAACATGAGGAACTATGAAAGGGTCACAGCATTAGGAAGGTTGAGAACCACTGAGCTAATAGATGTGTGAGTTGGAGAGACTGCTCAGTAAAGTGTTTGCTACATAAGCAGAAGGACCTGAGGTCAGATGCTTTGGCTCCCACATGAATAAAAGCTGCATATGACAACCTGTGCCTGTGAGCTCAGCTCAGGGGAGGCAGAAATTAAAAATCCCTGAGGCTTGCTGGTCAGCCAGTCTAGCCAAATCAGTGAGACTCCAAATTCAGTGAGAGACCCCATCTCAAAAACTAAGGTGGACAGTCATAGAGGAAGAAACAGGACATCAAGTCCTGGCCTACAAGTGCATCCAAAACCTTGTGAGCATGCGCATGTGCACATTATACACACACACACACACACACACACACACACACACACACACACACACACATGATGTGATAGAAAATAACACAAAGGGTGCACCAGAAAAGAACTGCAAAATTTAGCCTTCTGGGATGGGAAAGGCATTCTAGGAGACAGAACACTTCAGGGGAGTGTTTAAAGTTCAGCAGAGCTTCCAGAGAGAGGGTCATCAGTCAGACGTTTCTGAGCATTTTGATTTTCCCATTCCATGGGGACCCTGAACATAAACAGTTATAACTATATAAAACCCTCAAGATCTCCCAAGATAGCAGCAGTTACTGCCAGAATTTGGATAATCACAGCCACAATATTTTGCCATAGTTTGCAGAGGGGCTGCTGTTGCCAGCAAGCTCCAGGCTCTGCAGCAGCCAGTCATAGGGAAATAAACTACTCTGCATCAAACAGGGCTTGTGTGTTTCCCCTCATGCTTTGCTCTGTGAATGTCAGCTATTGTTCAATTTAGAAAAGAATCTGATGGGTTTCTAGAGGCCTTTCACCAGCCCATACACTTGTCCACAGCTTTCCTTAAGTCTCTTCTCTTTCCCCTCTCAAGTGCTGAAAGCCTTTGCTCACACCATGCCTCCTTAACAAGGAAATCTCCCTCCTGGTTTCTAAAAGAGAGGATTACAAGGCTGACATCTGGAGAGCTGAGGTTTCCCATACAGGAGTCAGGAAGGTTTGGAAGATGCCACAAAATGGGAGGACAATGAACTGTCCCACATATGCAAGCCATCTGTTTTCCTGGCATTAGCTGGAGCTTTCTTCACTGCTCCATAAGAACTTTACAATTCACTTATCTCTGGGGCTGTGCTGTCAGTTAACAAAATCCCCCAGATTTTCTTCTCTTGCTTCAGTTCAGTTACACACGAGACAGAGATGGAGGCTGGAAGCATGATAGTCTCTGACTCCTCTCTAAGCTACAATAGGCCTCAGTCTCCAGACATTTGACCTCAGCACAGGTACCTAATCATTCCTTCCATCACCAGGTCTAGCCAGATAACAAGTAAGTAGTGTATTGGGTGAAAGGCAGAGCACTGTGAATAGATTCCCAAGGACCCCGAATACCTAAGGAGAGGAAAGAGGATCCCACAAGGGAGAGTGGATGTGTCCAGATGGCTTGAGATGAATGAAAGAAGAGACAGGCCATAAAGCAGTGATTCCAAAAGGGAGCAATGGTATAGACTGTTACATACCACAGTCAACACGACCAGCTGCATAGGAGCTAGATCTATGAGACTCAGGAATCAGGGGCCTGTGCAGGAACTCAGCAAGAGTAATTCTCGTGAAGGGGTATGAGTGCCAACCAGATGTCAGTGATCCAAAGACAGTGGCGTGATGATGGCAGTGACTGCACACCAATGGAAAGTATGCATTGCCACCAAAATGTATATGGTGCCGGTACCTCAGAGACACTGTGCAGTGAAGATTCTGCATGAGCATGCAAGGAGCAAATGATGAGCCCCAGGTCAATAGAGTGAAGGCAAAGTGTCCACAAAGGACACCTTAAAATCAGTTCTCTGTTGTCCTTCCAGCTCTCTAGAGCAAATGGAATCCCACTGGGATTCCATCTCTGAATTGATCATAGATATTGTCTTAGTTAGGGTTTCCATTGCTGTAAAGAGACACCACGACCAAGGCAGCTCTTATAAAGGACAACACTTAATTGGGGCTGGCTTACAGGTTCAGAGGGTCAGCCCATTAACATCAAGACAGGAGCATGGCAGCATCCAGGCAGGCATGGAGCTGGAGGAGCTGAGAGTTCTACATCTTTATCATAAAGAAGCCAGGAGCAGACTGTTTTCAGGCAGCTAGGAGGAGAGTCTCAAAGCCTACCTCCACATTGTCTCCTAACACATCTCCTAACAGGGCCACTCCCTGGGCCAAGCGTATTCAAACCACCACAGATATCAAAAGAGAAATGTATACTTTAATTCTATTAGTTTTCACAAATATAAGTAAAGTAAGTTCAATGTACATGAAAAGGCACTATGCATATATAAAACATTATAGTAGCTACCACATGCACTTATCCATCCACATATACATATACATATACATATACATATATATATATATATATATATATCATACATTTTATAAAATGTCATATGTATGGCAAATGGTACAAAGATCAAGACATCCCAGCAGAAGCAATAACATTCATTCACACTCTCTACTTGCCTTTCTTTGAACTCCCTTCTGCACAGTGCTCTTGTCAAGAATACCACTTGTAATTCCAATCCCAGAACAGAGGTACGTTCCTGGCCTCTGTATCAGTGTATGGAGTGCACTTAACAGATACCTAACAGATCCATCAGCAGAAACTTGAAGCAGAGGCCCCTCTCCCACACACTCCTTGGTTAGAGTACAACAGATGGGCAGAAGAGTGGGGAACCTTTCCTCTGGGGAGCAATGAGCAATATGATATCATTGCAAACCCCTCCAATACTGGTAACTATTCTGTGGCATTCTCTAAGTAAAACACAGACTAAAGCTTTAAATTTAGAGGCAAGGGGGTATAAGATGATTGTATTCTATTATTCGTTTCAATCAAGTAATAACACTTAATTTTGTTTGAAATATTTTTATTCATTTCCTCTTACATCAGGAAAAATTAATTTCAAATGCTTTAATTTTTAAATAGTTTAAATATTCAAAGCCCAATGCCAGGAAAGCAAGAGGCTCCCAGGACCCATCAGGGATGAGACTAGCTGAAATGCCCAAAAGGGGGAGGGAGAACCTGTAGAGACCATATCCAGAGGCTAGGCAAGGCCCCTAATTGAGGGAATGGGACCACCCACTCATCTCCAAACTCTAACCCAGAAGGGCTCCTATCTAAAAGAAATACGTGGACAAAGTGTGGAGCAGAGACTGAAGGAAAGGCCATCCAGAGACTGCCCCACCTGGGAATCCATCCCATATACAGACACCAAACCCAGACACTGTAGTGGATGCTAAGAAGTGCTTGCTGAGAGGATCCTGTTATAGCTGTCTCCTGAGAGGCTCTGCCAGAGCCTGACGAGTATAGAGGCAAATGCTTGCAGCCAATCATTGGACTGAGCACAGGGTCCCCAATGGAGGAGTTAGGGGAAGGACTGAAGAAGCAGCAGGGGTTTGCAACCCCATAGGAAGAACAACAATATCAACCAAACAGATCCCCCAGAGCTCCCAGGGACTAAAACACCAACCAAAGAGTAAACATGGAGGGATCCATGGCTCCAGTTGCATATGTAGCAAAGGATGGCCTTGTCAGGCATCAGTGGGAGGTCCTGTAAAGGCTTGATGCCCCAGTGTAGGAGAATGCTAGGGCAGTGAGGTGGGAGTAGGTGGGTGAGTGAGGGAACACTCTCATAGAAGCAGGGGAGGGGGGAGGGGAAAAGGGGATTCCAGAGGGGAAACTAGGAAAGGGGATGACATTTGAAATGTAAATACATAAAATATTCAATAAAAAATATTCAAAGTCCACCTTATTTCTGAGCTATCTTTTATGCATGTGTGTATACAGCATATATATACATATGCATAAACATAAACATATGTGCATATATGTGGAAGCTGGAAAACGACCTCAGGTGACATCCTCTTTTGTGAGACCAGATCTCTCATTGGCCTGGAACTCACCAATTAGGTTAGATTGGCTGGCTACCAAGCCCTAGGAATCCTTTTGTCTCTGCCTCTCTGGTGCTGGGCTTATACTGGTGTTACACCATGACCAGCATTAGTATCTAAGTTCAGAGGATCAGACTCAGGCCCTTATGCTTGTAAAACGAGCTCTTTACACCTCTTGTTTTATTGGCATGAATTTCTTGCGCACAGCGATAATATTCATAAAGACATCTTCATATATTCACCTCATGTACTTGAACCATATTCACCCTCTAACTCCCCCCCCCACTATCTCCACTGATTCCCGCAGACAATCTCACTTCTATCATGTTCGATACACATATGAGTTTCATGTATCACTCTGAAGTAGGAACCCACAAATGAGAGAAAACATACAGCGTATGCTTTTCTGAGTCTGGCTGATTTCACTTCAGATGATAATGTCCAGTTGCATCCATTTCCCTGTACATGACATCCTCTTCTTTGTAGACAATTTTTTAACCAAAAAAGACTTTCTGCAATAACCACTAAGGGTGTTCCCAGATCATGTGGCCCAGAATGAAAGGAAGAGTACCTGGAGTTGCCTTCTCAGGTATCCTTGTAAAAGTGAGACAGCTGAGCTCATCTTACTGTGATTTAATAAATAAATAAATAATAACACAGAAGCAGCTTTCTTTCATTTCAAGTGTCGTGAGATGAAATGAAAGGGTGGGGGGAACATTTTTCACAATCTATGCAATCCAGCTGGATCCAAGTGGCAGAGACAAGCACAGTGTCATGGTTAGAGACCAAGACTATGATGTGAGAATGATGAACTCCTGCAACTGCACAGGGTTCCAACAAGGAGTAACCACTTAAAGCACTGGATGATGACAAATGCCCAAGTATCACACAGTATTTTTATCTGAAACAATTGCTACATCTATGCTTTGTGTGGTCAAGTATTATTATTGGAAGCCTTGCAAGAAAGTTTCAGCTTGATTCAGAGAACAAAGCAGTGTAAGTATCGTTTATCCTTGGAGCCGTAGACAGAGGAGTCAAGAGTATCTGGAGAGCAAGTAAGTGTTTTTCATGTTTGCCCATATTTCAACTCAAAGGAACTTTGTATTTATTGGCATAACCCAAAAAGCAATATGGTACTTTGAGAGAGGAAATAAAACACAAAAAGATTTACATTGTAGAGGAAAGGAAAGGAAAATGGAACCTACCCAAACATTTTCAGCTGAGATGAAAACCCCTCCTGGCTATTTGAATAAATTGCTCTTTAAGTAATTAAAACTCTAACCTTGCTCTTTAGTAAATTCTAGTAATTTCTCCATACTTGGTTTCAAGTATTTTCTGGTTGGCATCTTTCCAAAGAGTACACCTGCACGTTAGTTGAACAATGTCTTACTGAAAGATGAAATTAACTAATTTTGTTTGATTTGGATCTTGGTTAAAATTCTGAAGTTAGATATTTATGTGCAGAATCACATAAAGAGGACTAGCTTAAATGATTCCACCAGGGACTGTAACAAGATTTCCATTGAGCTGACAGAACATTAGAATCCGCTTAGCTAATGAAAATGATTCATCTCTCCTTTTCTATCAAGCACAGTGTGGGGAGGGGAGGGGCTTTATTATAGGTAAAGACTTGTAGTTATTTGAATTTTCCTCTCTTTCATGCTGTGTCTTCTTAAATTTTTTTCACTTTCTGTTGCTGAACTTTAAAAAGTCCTTTATCTATTTTAATTATGAAAACCCAGTAAAACATTGTTTAGACTTTAAATTATTGGTCTTTAATGCCTTTGATCCCTTTTCCCCTAAAAAACAAAAGCCTAACGATTCGTATTAAATGAGTGGAATAAAGTCTTTCACAATGACAATTTTCATTTTATGAGGACAACTTAAGGCTTTGCATTTGCCCATTAATTATAAGGGAAGTCTCAAATGTAAAATGACATGATTTGTTCCTTATTTTATTTCTATTGTGATTATGTTTCTGTACTGAATTTATATGTGCCATTTTCCCTCTACCCCCTCAAAAGTACAGGTCTATTCAGTAAGAACCTAAAGTCACTCACTGTGATGGTACAGTGTCTAAACTGCCATGATTTCCATGATGGCCTCCAAGGAGCTCCCTGTCTTGCTGCCACATGTGTAAAATGTCTTAGATATTCAACATGTGGGATTCAACCTGGCTTTGATGGAAAACAACAGTGTTGGCTTCTTGGTTGTGGTCTTTGGGGGTCCAAAAAATGACCTAGTCCAAGACTGGGAGAGAAGTCTGTTTAAGAAAGGAACCTTTGGATTGCATTCAGCATACCTCCTTAGCTGCTTCTCGAATATTTTGCAAACTGCCTCAGGGAAACAAGTAAATGTTTGTGATTATTTAAAAGATTATTAAATCCAACTATTTTTGGGGAAAAAATTGAGAAACACAAAAATTAGGATAGGTTAAGTACAAAAATGGGTATCATATAATAAACAGAAAACATAGACCTTATATGTGCCTAGAATAGGTACAAATGGATTGGAGAACCAAGGAAGCGTGTTCATGGTCAGTAAATACCATGTTATCTTCAATGACATTTAAACTCACCTTGCCTTAACTCATCGATTGGTTTGAAGTGATTGGGCATGGCAGGCGGGGAGACCAGCTCTCACTTTGTAATGCATACTACCCTGGCGCTATTCACCCTTCCATCTTATCTTTCTGAAAGCTGAGATTAGAGCATGAACTACTGTCTTAGTGTTTTATAGCTGTGAACAGACACCATGACCAAGGCAACTCTTTTTCTTTCTTTCTTTCTTTTCTTTTTTCTTTTCTTTTTTTTTTTTTTTGAATAAAAGAAAGAATGAGCTGTTACTCCTTTTATTTTCTCTGTTTAAAATCAAACAGAAAACAAATATCAACTCTGTTATACACTAATGGTCTTCAAAGTACATCATTTGTACAAGAGAAGGACTAAGAACCAAACTGTTTACAGAGATCCAAGCACAATGAGAGACAGTACACCCCTCACATGGCTTTCCAATGGTACTCAGGAGGAGCCACTTCATAATCACCAGCACTGAACAAACTTGCAGATTCTTCGCCAGGTACTTGAGGAAATCATGTAGATAGTTCAGTAATAAAGCAAGGCTTTTCTCATCTAGAGATGTATAGGCCAACATCACTCCAATTTGCACAAATAATCTCAGTAAATGTGACGCTCCATACACCTGGGACATGGGTGCATCTGGGTGACCAGCGAGAATTTAAGCATACTGTAGTCTCTCAAATTTGTAGAGTAGCTGAGCGCCCAACCTTGCGTTGAGGTACTCCTTTATCCGTGCCACCACCTCATTCACAGCATTCCTTATTATCTGTATTTCCTGGAGACTTCTCATAATTTGCATAATCCTCCAAAATGGAATCCACATTCTTCTTGGCAGGAAAATAAAGAAGCTGCTTTTGTCTGGTGATCAAGTCCCAGTCATCCACAAGCCATGGTTTCAGCTCTTCCAGAATCTTCACTTTAACTGCAACTCAGTTCATGAATGGTTCTTCATTTTCAATGGTAGGATCTTCCCGAGCTCTCTTCTTCCTAGGAGGCTGAGTTGTCTCACCGGTACTGCCACCATCTCCATTTCCAGGTGTTTTCTGCTTGTTGTTTTTTGTTTTCACATCAACATTTTTCTGTTGTAGACCAAATGTCTTCTTCCCTGGAGTAGCCCCTCTCATCTTGCCACCTGCATATTGTTCCTAATTAGCCTTTTGAAGCTCTCGCTGTTTCTGCAAGTTGGTGTCCAAGTATTTGAGTACTCTGCTTTCTGGTACCCATTCATCCCAATTTTTATTCCAACCACTGTAATGGATGAAGTCCTTCACTTGTTTGTCCTTTATGGCAACCTTTACACACTTTGCTTCATAAAGAAGAGGCCCATGAAAGCACAGCAATCATTTGCCCTCCTGGAATTTAGGCTTCAGGTCCTGCTTGGGCGCCATTTATAAGTGATTCATCACCTCCTCCTTCTCTCACCACCCCTGACTACTTCCCCCTACTCTCTACCCCACCCAACTGAGTGTCAGATGAGCTGTTGGGAACAGCCAGCTCTACATCCTGGGCGCAATTTGCCCAAGGCAATCTTATAAGCACAACATTTAATTGGGGCTGGCTTACAGGTTCAGAGGTTTAGTCCAGTATCATCAAGGTGGGAACATGGCAACATCCAGGCAGGCATGGTGCAGGAGGAGCTGAGAGTTCTACGTCTTCATCTGAAGGCTGCTAGTAGAAATACTGGCTTTCGGGCAGTTAGGATGAGGGTCTTAAAGCCCACACCCACAGCGACACACCTACTCCAACAAAGCCACACCTTCTAATAGTGCCACTCTCATAGGACATTGCAACACTAAGGACTCCCATGCACCAAAGAACTGATGTTCAAAGAACAGAAGTAACTCTAACAACCATATATCTCTCTAGTTTATAAAACTTTAAACACACACGTGAAAGAAAAGCCTAATTGTTAAGATTACATGTAGAGTTCCTTGACACAGTTCTTTAACTCTCACAGGCTAACCAAAGAATATAGATTTCCAGGCATCCCTAAGAATGGTTTATGGATGCTCAGCCATACACTCACATTCTATGAAGCTTCTCCTACTTCTTCCCTATCCGTGCAGCAGTAAAATCTCTGCTGTAAAAGATCCACAGCCCTGACACTGTGGTGTTTCATTCCACAAATTAGAAAGAATAAGCCACTCTAGCTCTGTGCTGCCCTTTATCACATAGATACCAGAGACATCTAGAGTAAATAACTCTTAAAAGGGGGCATTCTGCATTAAAACCACCTAGCCCTGGGTTTGGGGTTTTGGTTTTGGTTTTTGGTTTTTGGTTTTTTGGTTTTTTTGGTTGGTTGGTTGGTTGGGGTTTTTTGGGGGGGAGGGGAGGTTTTTAATGACTGCTTCTATTTCCTTAGGGGATATGGGACTATTTAGTTTACCTCATCTTGGTTTAACTTTGGTATGTGTTATCACTCTAGAAAACCATCCATTTCATCTAGATTTTCCACTGTTGTAGAGTATAGGCTTTTGTAGTAAGATAAGATGATTTTTAAAATATTTATTTATTTTTTTATATATATATATAAAATAAATACACTGTAGATAAGATGATTTTTAAAATATTTATTTATTTATTTTATATATATATTATATATATAATATATATATATTATATATTATATATATATATTTTTATATATATATTATATATATATATAAAATAAAATAGTACACTGTAGCTATCTTCAGACATACCAGAAAAGAGCATTGGATCCCATTACAGATGGTTGTAAGCCACCATGTGGTTGCTGGGAATTGAACTCAGGACCTCCAGAAGATCAGTCAGTGCTCTTAACCACTGAGCTATCTCTCCAGCCCAAGATGATTCTTTTAAAATTTCCTCAGTATCTGTTGTTATATCTTCTTCTTCATTTCTGATTTTGTTAATTTGGATTGTGTGTGTGTGTGTGTGTGTGTGTGTGTGTGTGTGTGTGCCCTTTAGTTAATTTGGCTAAGGGTTTATCTATCTTGTTGATTTTCTCAAAGAACCAGCTCTTGTCTTTATTGATTCTTTGTATCATTCTCTTCATATCTAATTGATTGATTTCATCCATGAGTTTGACTATTTCTTGCCATCTACTCCTTTTGGGTATGTTTGCTTCTTTTTGTTCTAGAGGTTTCACTTATGCTGTTAAGTTGCTAGTACAGGATCTCTCCAATTTCTTTCTGAAGGCACTTAGTGCTATGAAATTTCCTCTTAGCACTGCTTTCATTGTGTCCCATAAGTTTGGGTATCCTGTGTCTTCATTTTCATTGAATTCTAGAAAATCTTTCATTTCTTTCTTTATTTCTTCCATAGACAAATTATCATTGAGTAGAGAGTTTATCAGTTACCATGAATATGTGGGCTTTCTATTGTTTTTGTTGTTATTGAAGTAGAGCCTTAGTCTTTAGTGATCTAATAGAATGCATGGGATTATGTCAATCTTCTTGTGTCTGTTTTGTGTCCAATTACATGGTCAGTTTTGCAGAAAGTTTCATGAGGTGCTGAGAAGAAGGTATATTCCTTTGTTTTGGGGGTGAAATGTTCTATAGAAATGTTAAATCCATTTGGTTAATAACTTCTGTTCATTTCACTGTGTCTCTGTTTAGTTTCCGTTTCAATGACCTGTCCATTGGGGAGAGTGGGGTGTTGAAGTCTCCCACTATTATTGTGTGAGGTTCAATGTGTGTTTTGAGCTTTAGTAAAGTTTCTTTTACAAATGGGGGTGCCCTTGCATTTGGGGTATAGATGTTCAGAATTAAGACTTCATCTTGGTGGATTTTTCCTTTGATGAGTGTGAAGTGTCCTTTCCCCAACTATTTTGATCACTTTTGGCTACAAGTCTATTTTATTAGATATTAGAATGGCTACTCCAGCTTGTTTCTTGAAAAACATTTTTCTAGTCCTTTACTCTGAGATAGTCTCTGTCTTTGTTGCTGAGCTGTGTTTCTTGTATACAGCAAAAGGACACTGCCAGTAGGACAAAACAGCAACCTACAGATTGGGAAAGAATCTTCACTAACCCTGCATCCAACAGAGGGCTAATATTCAAAATTTATAAAGAACTCAAGAAATTGAACTCCAAAAAAACAAATAACCCAATTAAAACTGGGGTACAGAGCTAAACAGAGAATTCTCAACAGAGGATGTGGAGAAAGAGGAACACTCCTTCATTGCTGGTGGGATTGCAAACTGGTACAATCAATCTGGCAGTTTCTCAGAAAATTGGAAATAGTTCTATCTCAAGACCCAGCTATTCCGCTCCTAGGCATATACCCAAAAGATACTCTACCATACCACAAGGACATGTGCTCCACTATATTCATAGCAGCCTTATTCATAACACCCAGAAACTGGAAGTAACTGAGATGTCCCTCAACCAAAAAATGGATACAGAAAATGTGTTTCATTTACACAATGGAATACTATTCAGCTATTGAAAACGAGGACATTATGAATTTTGCAGGCAAATGGATGGAACTAGAAAATATCATCCTTAGTGAGATAATCCAGAACCAAAAGTATCTTCACAGTATGTACTCTCTGATAAGTGGATATAAGCCAAAAAGTACAGAATGCCCATGCTACAACCCACAGACCATAAGAAGTTTAACAAGAAGGAAGACCCAAGTGAGGATGCTTCAATCCCACTTAGAAGAGGGAACAAAAGAATCATGGGAGGCAGAGAGAGGGAGAGACCTGGGTGAGAGTGGGGAGGAGAAGAGAAAAGGAGGTAAGATCAGGTATTGGGGGAGACAGGAGAGAAGCCCAGGAGCCAGGAGAATTAATGGAAATATGTAGCTTCTTGGGTGAGGGTGGGGGACCCTCTAGAAAGTATCAAAGAACTGGGATATGAGAGGCTCCCAGGACTCAATAGGCATGATCATAACCTAAATGTCCAACAGTGGGAAGATGGAACCCAACTTGACCACCTCCAATAGATAGAAAGGGCCCCCAGTGGAGGGATGGGGTCACCAACCCACCTTCAAAAATTTTGACCCAGAATTGTTCCAGTCTTAAAAAAAAAAATGCAGAGACAAAAATGGAGCAGAGACTGAAGTCCATCCCATGACTGGCCCAACTTGAGATCCATCCCATGGGCAGACACCAAACCCCGACACTATTACTGATGCTATGTTTTGCTTGCAGACAGGAGCCTAGCATAGCTGTCCTTTGAGAGGCTCTACCAGCAGCTGACTGAGACAGATGCAGATACTTACAGCCAACCATTGGACTGAGGTTCAGGACCTCTATGGAAGAGTTAGGGGAAGGATTGAAGGAGCTGAAGAAAATGGCAACCCCATGGGAAGACCAACAGTATCAATTAGCCCAGCCCCCTGGGAGCTCCCAAAGACTAAACCACCAACCAAAGAGCATAGGGCTGGTCTAAGTGCCCTCCCCACCCCCACCCCCAGCACATCTGTAGCAGAGGACTGCCTTGTTGAGCCTCAAAGGAAGAGGATTTGCCTAATCCTGTAGAGACTTGATGCCTAGGGGAAGAGGGGAGCACCCTCTCAGAGGCAAAGGAGAGGGGAATGGGGTGAAGAACTCTGGAAGGGGGTCCAGGAGTGGCAACAACATTTGGAATGTAAATAAATAAAATAATTAATTTTTAAGGGGGGGTGGAATTCTGTTATGGTCCCACCTAAATATCAAAGGATTAAATATCAAAGGATCCAAAGGATTAATGTTACCACATTATATATACCACACAAAAAAATTTTGGGTTTTTTTTGAGACAGAGATTCTCTGTGTAGCCCTGGCTGTCCTGGAACTCACTCTGTAGACCAGGCTGGCCTCGAACTCAGAAATCCACCTGCCTCTGCCTCCCAAGTGCTGGGATTAAAGGCATGTGCCACCACTGCCCGGCTAACCACAAAAAATTTTTGAAGGTGTGTTGGTGACGCCATTCATCCACTGGGGGACCTACTGGGGCTTATGCCCCTCTACCATCCATAATTTCCTTCTTTTCCTACCTTATCCTTAACTGACAGCTTGCATACTCAAATGTGGAGTCTATCAGCATGAGATCATCTAGGAGCTTGCTAGGCATGTAGACTTTCCATGCCATACAAACCAATTCTGCCAGAATCTGCATTCTAACAAGTTCCCTGGCTTACTCGTATGTGCAATAAAGCTGGAGAAGCATGACTTATAGAACAGAATTTGTGGATTCTCCCACCCAGTTAAACACATCCACCATGACTTTTAGTTGGCTAGTCCTAGAAGCAACGTTCAGCTGTTCTCATTCTCTGTCCTTCTGTGTGGACCTCTCTTTGCACCAAACTCTTCTGGGCAGCATTTGGCTCCTGTGTCAGTGCTTTTCCATTTGTGTGACCCTTCGATGTTATCCTTGCTGTGTTCTTCGTATTGACAATGTTTTTTTACCGGCTCTTGGGCTCTGATAATCCTCCTCTCAGGCAGTTTGGAAATGCACCCCAAGGATTGGCCATGGCTGCTTGAAGGGCTTCATCCACCAGCCTCTTCTTGTGCCAGATATAATCATTCCCAGAGCGCAGAAGTTTATGGCTTGTTTCTTGTATTTCCAAATTTGCGGTCAAGATGTCCTGGTGTTGAATTGGCAGGACTAATGGCTTAAATATTTTTTTCCAACCCTGCTTTTTCAGATCACTTCTTCCAAATTGATATATGTCACATGGTGAAATATGGGAAGCAGCTACTGCATCTGCAAGTTAGATGCATACCAATTAATTGACTGTACCAGCAGTAGATGGAAACAGATCCCCACGTCTGCCCACAGGTAGGTGGAGGCATTCTGGGAGTATGGTTTTGCTCTCTAGATATGGCCAAATATAGTATTTGATGTTCAGAAAAGGCAGAGATAACTTTTGGTAATGATGTGGGGGGAAATGGAATGTTTATTCCTTGCCAGTTGGCACACACAATGGTGCCACCACTCTAGAAAATGTTTTGGTGGTTTCTCAAAATGGTAAACACAGAATTATATTGTTCAAGAAAGTCCATTTTTTATGAAATTATGGGGTAAAGAGTGAGAACAGACTCAGATACTTCTATATCAATGTCTATAGTACATTTACTAGAGTTACTCACAATGGAGAGATATTCTGTATGTTCACCAGTAAATCAGTGGGTTTTTAATATGGTAGATATACATGCAATGGGATATCACTCATTGAAAAGAATGAAATTGTAATGCATGCAACAACATGGATGAACCCTGTAAATGCTCCACTCAGTAAAATTATCCAGGCCTCAAAGGACAACGCTGTATGTCTATTCCTCAAAAAATACTTAGAATAGGAAAATATGTAGATTCCATGAGTAGAGTAAAGGTTGCTAGGAATTAGAGACAGGGGAAACCGTTACTGTTAATGGATTCAATTTCTTTTGTAATAATGAAACTATTTGGGGTATATAAGGTCCTGACAAGTGCCCCTTTGCAAAGTACTGAGGTACTTTGAATAGATTTGTTAACCCACCTTAAATACAAGCCAATTGTTGGCTGTGTGGTTTTATTTACATTTCTGGGCTTCTCTGAGCATCGGATTACTCTGTGTGATATGGTCCCTACCTTAGAGAGCTGCTCTAAAGAATTAAGTACAAATGATTTATCTAATATACTTTTATAATTAATTATTATAATTTAATGTCTAATATAATTGTTAATAACTAAAATTATTTACTTAAATAGAATTCAACATCTTCAAGTTCTGATGAGTCAGAAAAGAAAAGCCAAGTAGAAAGCGGTAGTGACCAAATAGTTTATGTTGTGTGCGTTGTAATTCAGGGACAGACAATAAGCAAATACACAAATAACTGACTCAGGATGAGATTCGTAATAGCAGAAGAAAAAGATGGGACAAAGAACTTATGAGGAACAAAGGAAGAAAGGATGACTGGGGAAAGCATCTGAAGTGAACTGGGTGTGGTCTGCCCCCACCCCATGGCAGCTGAAAGCTGACCAGTGATATAAGGGCTTGGAAAGGTGGAACAGTTAACAGAGATTAATGGCTTTCTCTAGAGACAAGGTTCACCCTTCTGGGATGGACTAGTCTTCCCAAAGACTAGTTTTTATAAAGTGTGTGAGCTCCTTTCTCTCTCCCTTCTATAAATTCTGTTTTCCCTTGGCTTTTCCATTATTCATGGGGTAACATGTAGTCCTTACTAGAAGCTAAGCAGATTCTGTTGTCACACTCTTGGACTTCTAGACCCAAGAGCTAAATAAACCCCATTTTTTTATAAAGTATTCAATCTGAAGAATTCCTTATACCAGCAAAAAAGCAGAGCAAGACACTGCCTCCTTTAAGACATCCACCATGTTGCAATTTTATCAAGTGTCATCCAAACAGGGTATCGTACTGACCTAAGTTTGTCATTTAACAGTGCCTTGCTTAATTTCTTGTGTTTATGTTTATTCCTTCCTTTTTCTTCTCTCAAACCTAATCTTCTAATCCTGGAATCAACAAAGGGGTGAAGTTCTCTAAGAAAACACATTAAATCTAGCCAGCCTCAAATCAAACCCTCTGAAGCCAATTTGCATATAACCAACTTGCTTGTGTGGCCTACTGACCACACTCTATGCCCACCAACTTTTACCATTATAGCAGTTCTCATGAAGTAGGAGTGTTTATCATCTAGAGTTTTATGTCTCCTATGTGCTATTTTCAGTCTGGGCTGTGGGCTACAGGTATGTCTTATCTCCGTGTTTCCAATAAGCATTTATGCCCATTCACATGAGAGTGATCAAAGTAATCCATTTTAAGAGCTCTTATGTCATAGTTTCTGTCTCTCTTCTTCTTCTTCATATTTATTCATTTCTATGGGTTCATGAACAGAAATTTGTCCAGTCTGTTTTGATGTGATTCACAATGTCTTCTGATAAACTGCAGGAAGCTTCCTGGCAGTAGCTTTTTACTAGGTACTTCTACATTCATAGAAATGGGAATAGAAAATTACCTGCTTCACAGCTAAGGACTGTGGGACCATGTTACACTTGTTTAGAGGCACACATGCAGAGAGACCTCAGCACATGTTTTCTGACTCCAATATCATCAATGCTACAGTCATAAGAAACAGATCGCCTTTCTTTTGCTTAAATGTCGCCTGATTTGGACACCAAGACTGTCTTTTCTTGTCACCGTTACCACTTTAATGAGGAAGAAGCTTGTAAAATGAATAAATAGGATATTTATGTAAAGGTTTTGGACCTTTGTCCATGAGTTCAACCCCAGTACCAAGAAAAACAAAAGAAAATAAAACTAAGTCCAATAATAATAAAAAAAATCATAAAAACTAAGTAAGATTAGGAAATAGTTGAGCAAACTAACAAAGATACACCCTCCCAAAGAACACTTAAGTCAGTATCTCTCCCTTGGAGTAGATTTTATACTCTCAACGGACAGATCTCAATGTCTAGAAACAAACTTGGTTGCCATACTCAGGGAAAGGGTGCTATCACATCTGATGGAGAGAAGCCAGGGAGGCTACCAAATATTCTACAAGGAGGAACTATCTCAGCCCCAAATGTCAGTTGTCCTAAGGAAGAAAATCCATGCTTTTCAAAGCTGCTTATTTGGGGAGTTAAACCATACTAGGCTTCAAGGACTAGTACTAATTTTGATGGACCAGTCTTGATTGAGCAATATAATGTGCTTCCTTACAAGGCAGCTCACCTTTTGCCATTTATACCCACATGTCTGTTTCAGAAAGGAGTCTGGGTTCCTATGTTCATTTTCTTGGCCTGAAACCTTGGGTGGGGCTCATTTGTCCGTCTGTTTTCTCTGGCACCCCTCGACACTGACTCTCTTTATGAGGTTGACTACAGCTCTCTGTGGAGACAAAAGCCATTATTGCCTCAAGTTCTGTCTGTGTTCCCAGATCCCTTCCTTGGGCCAGGCAGAGCATGTAAGCTTCTGGCTAGCAACCTCTGAGTCCAGGGAAGATTTCCTGTTCCTTCCCACTTGTCTCTCCATTGCTGGGCCTCTTAGTATTTCTAGATCCCCCCCAAAAAAAATAAAACCTTGCTCCCTCTTCAGAGGGCCAGTGCCTGCCTTACCCCTAGGTGCTTGGTCAAGCTTACCCCATGCAGTGTCTGAACCATGAATTTATTTCTTCCAATTTTTCCTTAACCTCATTCTTAGAAAGGGTCACTCAGAAAAGACCCATAAAGCTAATGACTGACAGTATATGGCCTCCTCGAAGAAAGAACTGATTTTAAACAGTGAACTTGTCTTAGTTCAGGAGAGCCATGTTTATGGTCAGATCTGAGCTGTGGCTATACAAAACACTCTCTTATCCTTTCCTCTCTGAAAAAAAAACTTTCCATGTTCCCTAACAGGGAAAACAGAAGCTTTACAGTGTGTATGAGAACACTGGTAAAAGATATTCAGAGTTCCATCCATTTGCCTGGAAATTTCATGATGTCCTTGTTTTTAATAGCTGAGTAGTCACATTGTGCAAATGCTCCATAGTTTCTTTATCCAGTTCCAGTTGAGACACATCTAGGTTGTTTCCAGTTTCTGGCTATTCCGAATAAAGCTGCTAGGAACATAGTTGAGCAAGTGTCCTTGTGGTGTGGCAAAGCATCTTTTGGTATATGCCCAGGAGTGGGACAGCTAGGTCTTGAGGTAGAACTATTCCAAGTTTTCTGAGAAACCCACCAAATTGATTTCCAGAGAGTTGTACAAGTTTGCACTCCCACCAGCAATGGAAGAGTGTTCTCCTTGCTCCACATCCTCGCCAGCAAGAGCTATCACTTGAGTTTTTGATCTTAGCCATTCTGATAGGTGTAAGATGGAATCTCAGTTTCATTTTGATTTGCATTTCCCTGATGACTAAGGATGTTAAACATTTCTTTAGCCATTAAAGACTCCTCTGCTGAGAACTCTCTTATCCTGAGTGAGGTAACCTAGACTCAGAAAGACAAACATGGTATATAGTCACTTACATTGGATATTAGCCATAAAGTACAGAATAACCATGCTACAATTCACAGACTCAAAGAAGCTAAAAACAAGGAGGGGGCCCAAGGGAGGATGCTTGAATCTCACTGAGAAGGGGAAATAAAATAGATATTGGGGGTGGATGGAGGAAGGGAACTGGGTATGAGAGGGGTAGAGAGGAAACAAGAGGCATCAAATGCAGGGAGGGTGGCAGGAGAGAGAACTGAAATCAGTGGGGCATATCTCGGGGACAAGCTAGAAACCTAGGACAATTGAAACTACCAGGAATCTATGTGAGTGACTCTAGTTAAGGCTCAGCAATAGGAGACATGGAACCTGAAACTGTTACCTTCTGTAACCAGGCAAGACTTCCAATGGAGGGATGGGGACACCAACCCAGCCACAAAACCTTCAACCCACAATTGTTCCTGCATACAAGAGGTTCAGGGATAAAAAGAGAGCAGAAAATGAAGGAATGGCCCAACAAATGACTGGCCAAACTTGACCCTCTGCTGTGAGAGAGACCCCACCCATGACACTAGTAATTATATTCTGCTATACTTGCAGACAGGAGACTAGCATAATAGTCATCTGAATGCTTTCACCCAGCAGCTGATGAAAACAGATGCAGAGACCCAGAGCCAAACATTTAGTGGAGTTCAGGGAATCCTGTGGAAAAGGGGGAGGAAGGATTGAAAGAGCCAGAGAGGTCAAGGACACCACAAGAAAAACTACAGAGTCAACTAACTTGAGCACATAGGCACTCACAGAGACTGAACCACCACCCAGACAGCATGCATGCGACAGACCTAGACCCCCTACACATATGAAACAGATGTACAGCTTGCTCTCCATGTGAGACCTCTAACAGCAGGAGCAGGGGTTGGCTCTCACTGTTGCCTGCCTTTGGATCCCTCTTCTCTAACTGGATGGCCTTGATTCGCCTCAGTAGAAGAAGGTGCACCCAGTCCTACTACAACTTGATACACCAAGTGGAGTTTGATGCCCATGGGAGGTCTCCCTTTCTCTGAGGGGAAAGGGAGGAAACAGAGGGAGGGGGTAAAGGAGGTACTGGGAGGAAAGTAGGGAGGGGACGATCTAATTGAGATGTAAAGTAAATCAATTAATTAATTAATGAAAAAAAGATAAACAGAGCTGTGGGTTCCAGCTGCTTGTAGTAATGTCTGCATAGCCTCTTGGCAAGGAGCTCCTTCTTGGTGGAAATGGGATGTAGATCCCTGGTGCCATACCCTTGCTTGTGTCCAGCCCCTCTAAAAAGCAGCTACACTCTCCGTGCTCAAGAGGAGCCAGGTCCCCTTCCTTTGGGGGAAGGCACTATCCTGCTCTCCTATCTCCTGGCCTTTAGAGATGCAGGGTTTGAGGTGGTGTCCAGAACAGCATCCCCTTAAGAGACTTGTCCTACACTCATCAAGTCACACCTCTGTCCTCAGAAGGGTCCTGAGAAGGTGACCGCCCATGAGCAGGTGATGTCGATTGCCTTTCATGCCATGCAGGTTCCTCTCACTCTTACGAGGAGAGACTTCAGATCAGACCGCTCTCGTCTTTGTCTCAGTTCTGCTCTTAGCTCACTAAGCAAAGGGGATTAGCAAACTTCACATCTGATTGTTGGGAAAAACAGAAGAGCATTTTGGAAATGGTCTGAAGATCTTAAAGAAACACTCGGTCCCCAGAAACAATGCAAATACATTCTGAAACATGTTGCAATTAATAAACGCCCACAAGACTGTGGAAGTGGAGTGGGAGGGAGGAGCTCCCTGCGCAGCTTTGGAGAGTGGACAGAGACACTGTACAGAGCAGCTATCACCTGACTGTACCACTAAATATGACATGCTCAGGTGAGAATCACTTGCTTGTTCCGATACGGAGCCTCATCTGACCTAGAAACGCTAATGCTGTCTCCAGAACGTTCTGTTTTCTCTACAAGGATAGTTTTCAAATTATTGCCATGCATACCAGCAATGGCAAAGCAGACAACTACTTAACATGCTCTGCCAATGGTATGGGAGGTATTTAAGGAGCCGTTTTGTTAGTCCAGTTAGCTGTCCTTTCCCCCTTCCTTTTCAACCCCACCTTTTAAAAAATATCACCATGCTGAGCACAATGTGTGGTTCAGTTTCACTTACATGAGACATTTACATAGTCTGAACAACTTTCTCCTTTTGTAATGAGAACAAAGCTGTCTTATTGTTACATCAGTTAGGGGTCTAGTTCAAGGTCATAAAGCTTATGATTACCAATTCCCTATTTGAAATTAGAAGCATAACCAGAAAGATTGGTTAGAGATGCAACCTGCTGCCTCCTTGTGAACATTCATCTAGATGACTGTCATCACCACACTGCAAAGAAAACTCTCTGGAAGTAGAAGAGAGGTAAATATTACTATAGTGCAAAGAGATGAGAGAGGAAGAGAAACTACGGGATTACTCTGAGTCTTTGGGGATTTCAAAAATACAGATTACAAGGCTCTCCAAAGTAATCAACACCTCAAGCAAAATATCATTATAGAATAAGATCAGAGCCCATTATAAAAAGATCTACACATGTCATATGCTGGATCTACACACATCAGGGAATGAAAGGGAACAATCTAGACAAGGTGTGGAGGATATCTAATGGCACACTCAGACTATTCTTTAGGAAGAAAAAAGCCATCCAACTCTTGAAAGTATACTAAAAGAATGAGGAAGGCAAGATATCACAAGAGAAAGTGATAAAACTTTAGTCTGAACACCACCAGGAGAGAGAGCTGGAAAATTTCGTAACAGGTAAACTTATCAGATTGAAGTCAGATTACATGCTGACAAGTGAAAGGAAAGATATGAAGAAGAAGACAAAACAAGTATCAGACAACATGTGCCAAAATATTCTCACAGTTCAAAGTCCAGGGTAAGCACTGAGCAAATATCCCTTACAGTTGGTGGTTTCAGAACTTGGGGTACAAGCATAAATCACATCTACGTGAATAGGGAAAGGAAAGGTTACCATTAGAGGGATATAATGGAGCCGCATTAATGCTCTCGAGAGGCATCCAGGGGGAGATGGCTAAGTGGCGTGAGGTGTACATACCTGGAGATCAAGGAAATGCTTGGGATAGAAATAAAATCAGTAGTGTTTATAGCATAAGTGAAGCCACAAATGTGTGTTCTTCCGAGAAGAATGCAGCAGAAGCTGGAGGCACGGGTGGATCCTGGGAAGTACCGGCGTTTGCTGCTGGACAATATGTTTTGGGTAGGCAACTCTGTGTGGCCACATTACTGTTTGCATTTTCTGAGCCTAGCATAGGCCTGGTAAGGGGCACACACTCAGAAATAGTCTTTTAATAATAGGATGAATTAATTGATAAGTAGACTACTTCACCAGAGTGAACAGATATGAGATCTAATCTTTTCTCGGCACCCAGTCTTCCCTGGTATCTAATCAACTAGAATTTTCTCCTTGAAGAGAATGGTGCCATCTAAAGGGTTACAAAGCCTAATGTGAACTCAGCTTTTACAGTGGCCACAGTTCTTAAGCCTCCTCAGTAACCCCCCCTACTTTCAACACTTTTGTATTTAATTCCCTCTTAAAGAGTCAGAGCAATATGAAACTCCTTTGAACTTGGGACGCTTGTTTTTTTTAAGATTTATTTATTTATTATATGTAAGAACACTGTAGCTGTCTTCAGACACTTCAGACACCCCAGAAGAGAGGGTCAGATCTCATTACGGATGGTTGTGAACCATCATGTGGTTGCTGGGATTTAAACTCACAACCTATGGAAGAGCAGTTGGCACTCTTAACCGCTGAGCCATCTCTCCAGCCCCGAACTGGGGACACTTAGCGTTCTCTTCCATGAAGATAGCCCTCGGGTTGCCAAAAAGCTCTGTGGTTCGTTGGGACCCACTGCTTTTGTTCATTTATTTGACTAATGCATCCTTTTCTAAAAGCTGATATTACACATGTGGGGGGAAAAGACATGATTCATCCCACAAGATGCTCAAAATACCTTACAAGCACATGCTCAAGTACATGAACATGCGTGTGAATATGAAGCTATGATGTAAGTTACGTGTAAATACTATGGTCTGTGGCTATGCTAAGAACAAGTGGATGAGTGAATGGAGGGTAGAATGTCTCTCTCAAGGAAAAGAGACATGAGACGGAGCCTTCAAGGTTGACGAGGCTTGTTGGCTTGCTTGTTTGCCTGTGGTTCTGTTTGTTTGGCTGCATGTTTGCTTTTTTTATAGGAAGAATGGAGTCACGTGAACAAAAACGTGGGAATGGAAGAAGGCTTTAGTGTTAACTATTTGAATGGTAGGGCAACCCCAGTGCAGTGTTCTAGAAGAGTTTTGAATATATGTGTCGTGAACAGATTTGTGTTTGAAGGGGACTATTCTAGGTATGGTGGCACACACCTGTAATCCCAGTACTCAGGAGGCTAAGGCAGGAGGATGATCATGGACTTTGAGGCTAACCTCAACTACAAAGTGAGAAGAAATTTTAAAAAATAAAATAAAAGATTTAAGAGTCAGCACTATTCAAAAACTTATATTTTAAGGGGTGAATATGATATCTGTTGTGTTGAATGGACTTCCACAAGTGTGGTTTGTGCCTTTTGTAAAGGGCCAAGTGAGATAGAGATTGAATTTCTAAGTTCTTAGCAGACAATAAAAACAGATTTCATTCTATCCTTCAAGAGGCACAGGCTAAGCATGCTTTGCAATAGACAGAAGAACAGACTTGAAAGAGACAGTCATTAAGAGCCCTGGGAAGCTCTGTTTACTTACCCACTTCAGGCTTGATAAATTAAAGCAGAGTGCTAAATCTGGGCTTTGCAACTCGACTTTCTTCCTACAGTGGATGATGATGCTGGACCAGACTCTGCATTAGGAAATGTTCCATGACCAACAATGGCATGCCTTCTGAGCTTAACCTATGTCTTCTGTCATCCTGGGCTAATCCTCTCTCCTAATGCACAGGTTGCCACCTGGAAGAGAGCTTTATCATAAAACAGAAACTTGCATTGATTATCCAGAATGCTACCATCAGTCTGTGTGGAATCAAAAAGGGAGAAATCTCTAAGAGAAAACGTCCAGAAGAATCTAGAATAACTTGATACATATTTGAGTGGGTCACATTTACTACTTGCTCCGGTAAGATTTTACTATTATTTCACAATGCTATTTTTTCCTCATATCCAAACATAAAAGCTCAACCAATTTGCCCCACCCCCAAGAAAAACTATCTCACTGTTCATCATATTGATTTTTAAAATAGTCTTAATTGTATCATTTGTAATAGCCTGGAGGTTTTATCATTTGTCATTTTCTTATACTTTTGGCATTTTAATAAGAAGCAGTATTGGTGATAAGCTAGGAGATTTGAATTTCAGTCTGAACTCGAGATATAATTCCAGAAATGTATTCCTCTTAAGTTCAGAGTCCTTACCATGCCTTTAAATGATAACGTTTCTCTGAGATCTGCCCCACACGACAGTTGTGAGTGTGGGGCAGGAACCAAGTCCATGAATGAAGACTAAAGCCAACCACAAAGCATGAAAGGAAATGTCAACATCTCCATAGCTATCTCCCATTGGACAGCAGGAAATTCCAGTATGCTTGGTTTCTTTTGATCTTGATCCCTAATGTTGGCCTTTAGATGTTTCACATTGCTAGGTGCAATTTCAAAACAACCTGGCACTCTTGCCTATGCCTTCTACAATATTTCTAGCCAGCTGTGAAAATGACAACTTTCCCACCAGAGGAACAAAATCTTAACAGTCATTGCTCCATGTTGAAATCTACTCAGATTATAAATATTACAGTAACTGATCACAATCTAAACTGTTTCAGATCAAAGAGATCTGCCAACATGTCTTCATGCATTGTTTCCTACTGCCTGACTATTCTTTCCACCCACAAATATGTATTAAGCAAACACTCTTGCAGAGTACTAGTTGCCGAGATCCACAGAGTTTCTGGGAGCCAGGAAGTGAGTGAGAGCAAAAGCTGAAGAGCATATTTACACACTCAAGTTTTGGGTAATTTTATAGGAGCATTGTTCCTATTCTTATTTTTTGTTTGAATGTATATGTGTGCATGTGTGTATAAGTATGTTTGAAGGTGGCTATGTGTATTAAGTGCATGTGTGTATATCAGCCAGAGGACAACTTCAGGAACTGGCCATTTGGGTGCCTTATTTTTCCCCATGTGTATGTGAATGTGACATGCATGTGAATGTGACATGCATGTGAACGTGATAGGTATGCATATATTTTCATGTGCTCGTAAGTACGTGGGCACATGCGTGGGCACGTGTGTGACTGTATACAGAAGTCAGAGGCTGAAGCCAGATCTCCTCCTCAATAACTCTCCACCTTCTATATTCTGGCAGAGTCTCTCTCTGATCTCAGAACTTGTTAATTTAGTTAGCCTTGCTAGACAGCTTGCCTTGGACCCCCTGTTTCCACCTTCCAAGCCCTAGGAATTATGGGTAGAACGTCATGCCTACTGGCACTTATGTGGTCACCATGGATTCAAACTCTGGTCCTAATGCTTGTACCACGTGCTTTGTCAAACAAGCCATCTTGCAAGCTCCCATATTGATTTTAGGTACACTATATCTCACTAAGGCTTGTGGTTCACTAATTAAACTATTCTGGCCGGTCAGAGAGTCCTACCCCAAGGACTGGGATTACAAGTGTATGCCACCATGTCCAGCTTTTCATGAGAGTGATGAAAACCAAATTAAGGTCTCTGGGCTCTGTAGTAAGCACTTTAGGGAGTCAGCCATCTCCCTAGCCCCATTTTTCCTATTTTTAGAACAAAGTGATATTCTCAACTTTCTACACCTACTCATTTAAAATTATAACAGTTTATAAGATGTACCCTTAGCAATAGAGATTATTTAATCTGGTAGATTCCATGAACATTCTTGCTTTGTTTTGTTTTGTTTTGTTTTGTTTTTTGCTTTGTTGTGTTTCTGAGACAGGGTCTCAATATGTAACCCTGGGTGTCCTGGATCTCACTGTGTAGACCACCCAACTTAGAGAGATCCATCTGGCACTGTCTCCCAAGCACTGAGATTAAAGGCAGGTGCCATCACACCCAGCCAACATTCTCTTTTTTTTCTTTTCTTTTTGAAACAATATATAATTACATTTGTCCCTTCCATTTCCTTCCTCTAAAACTTCCCATATACTTTTATTTTCTCTCTTTCAAATTTAAGTCCTCTTTTTTCTTTAATTATTGTTACATGTGTGTGTGCGCACACACACACACGCATAGATATTTCTGAGTATAACTTGTTCAGTCCATATGTTACTCTTATGCTATGTCTTCAGGGGTGACCTACACTTACCTTCAGGTAATAGGACAAATGTTTAGAGTCTAGTTTGGGATTATGCTGGTTTAGTGAAGTGTGGCTGAGATCCATGATCTCACAAACCCTAAGCTTCTAGTACCAGCATTGTTTCCACCTTGTTTGTCGGATCTTAAGTGCAATTTGAACACTGTTGATTACTACCAAGGCATGTGTCCTCCTACTGTGTGCTTAGAGTTACTGTGTCATGCTGGTCATTGTTGTGGTTCATAGGTGCCATAGCTGGGTAGGACTGTTGGTTGTTTCCCTTATTTGGAAGTTTGCATGTCACCCTCTGGCCCCGTGAAAGCTAGTCCTCAAGGAGGAGGCATTCAGGTCAGTTCCAAATCAAGGGCCTCTGGGCCCTGTGTCTGATGTACATGAGATCTTCAGCAACAGAGAAGGCAACCAAGGGCAATCGCAGTAGACGCTGCTTTATTAGCAGTCTCTTGACAACTGCTACTACTTAACTAATACTAACCCTACAACATAGGTACAGGCTAAGCCACCTACAGCCACCATTCATTAAATCACATAATCCTAGCTGACCAACAGACCAACAAGTCAACGAGGGCTTCTCATGCCTGGTGTTGGGCATTTTGTTAGGTAGAATTTGTCACTTAGAGGGAGTATTGTCGGCACAGATGGAATTATTCATTTAAACTGTATGTGTATACTTATACACATAATTATATGTATTGTAGGTATTTCAGATAGTTAATAGTATGATTCCCTATGACTTTTTTCCAGCCATCCTTACCACTATTTTGCCCTTTATTTACCTCCCCACCCCTTCTTAAGAGTCTCCCTTATCCCTTTCCCAGGTCAGATCTCTTTTAAACAATAGCTCATCTAAAACTTTTTAAAACCAAATCCAGAGTATAACAGAACTTTGAGTGATGTTTGGAGAATTTAAGATTGCAAATCAGCTCATAGGACCCTGTTTGCCTTAAATGGAGCCATGTAAAAGGTTTGCACTGATGTACAAAGCTGTTCAGATGTCTATGGAGTTAGCTTCAAATCTCCAAATGCCAAAACAACAACAACACAAGAACAGGCCCAGCTAGAACATGTATGCTACCACTGAAATTAGGGGTTGCTTATTTTTTAATCTGAGTTTTGTTCCCAGCTATTAGTAAGTTCTGCTATGTGCAAAAATGAGAACTTTCTCACCTAAGTACCAACAAAATTCTTAACTCTTTGTAGCACACTTGCTTTTGGCAGTGGTTGAAATGAAACAACTTTGGAGTTATGTAAACACGTAACAGAGTTAAGCAAATGAGCAAATATGCTCCTGTTGAAGGAAAACAGGCTTCTGACTATGAAGGAAGAAAACATCAAATACTAACTGGGAAGGGCAGAAAAAACTTGTTGCCATGATAATTAGAAGTCCGAGTTAAAACTTAATATCTACAATGTTATATAGATAAAATACCTAGAATATCTATATGTAAATTTACATGCATGTGTATTTTGTGCATTTCATATGTGTACATATGAGCATATATTTCCTAGATCTATTCATTCACTGCAAGGACCAAGAAACAAAAGATACCCTTGCAGCATAAGCAGACTACAGTACATACACCATGGTCTACTCTAATCGTCTCCATTATGAAAAGCCAAGGCTGATTCTAGAGCAGGTAACAGATAATCCTGAGGTGCTGAAGATAGAATTCTGTTGGTCAAGAGCTTGCCACACATACATGAGCATGGAGTTAGAGCCCCAGCATCAAAACGAATGATAGGCAGGAAATAACTGATACATTAGAAAGTTACGAGGTGTTAGAAAACACTATGAAAGAATGTCACAAGTATATAGAAGCCAGCTTTAACAGCTTGAAGAGACCCCTTTAAGCAAATGAAGTCAGTATGTACATAATTACAGGAATTCTAAGACATTAAAAATATGATTCTTATTGCTATGCTTTGTGTGTTAAGCAGCTTCAGAAACCAAACCAAGCCAACAGTTAAACAAAAGACACATCACAAGCTGAAGGCTTGGTCTACAACTAGTGCATCCAATCACTGAACATGACTGGATCACCTGAGCATTAACTTTATCAATAAATTACTCCATTGATAAGTTCATATAGAATGGGCTATTAGGAGGTGGGGTCTGACTGGAAGGAGTATATGACTCAAAATATACCTTTGGAAGATATTCCTGCCCTGCTCTTTCTCTTTTTCCCTTCTTCCATCCTCTCTTCTCTTTCCTTTGGTTTCCTTCCCCATCATGAAGTTAGCAACTTAGACTATGCCCTCCTACAATGATTCTCTGCCTCTCCACAAGCCCAGAAACAAGGGAGTCAGACAACTATGGGCTGCTACCTCTGAATGCATATGCCAAAATAAATTTTCTCTCTTAAGTGTGCTCTGACAGGTATTTTGTCACAGCAACAAAAAGTCTGGCTCATATGCCATGCATCCATTATAATACATGAGCAAAGAGACAAAGAAGGAGGTCTCTTGTTTACAGCAGTATGTCAGGGATCTGGTAACTATCAGGAGAATTGAGGGTTATTTTACAATCATCATAGTAATCATTAATGTCTTCAATTCTTCTAGGAGGAATTTTTATAAGAAATAGGGTATTTGAATCATTTTTACAGATAAAATACTTATCAGTTAAAAAACACATATCAAACCATTATAAAGTTGAGCAATGCCTTATCCAAATGAGCCAAGTTAATGTCAGTAAGGACCAGATTCATGCTGTATACCTCTAGCAATGATCCTTAAAGACAGACACATCAGTATCTGGTCTTCTAGCTGAAATTGTTAACCTCAAATTAATTAGAAGTAAGTAATGTATTAATTTAAGAAGTTAGAGAATCCATTTATAAGCTCCAAAATTTCAGTGCAATCAAAGATACAGAAAAGCTGTACTCAAGTGCTGTGTGTTAAGACCACAGAGACTGGGTGACAAAACGTGATAGCTACTTTTAGACTGTGCCTAGAATTATAAAAGTGTTCTAAAGGACATTGTTAGCTTATTACCAAGAACTGGAATGAGGATGATGGGATAATAAAACAAGTGAACTTGTGAAGTTGATAATTACAATATTATTATGTAAGAAAATAGCCACATGATGAAAGAGACTGGAGTGATGCATCTATAAACCACAGATGACGTGATATGGGAACTAAGGAAAGATGTTATAGGGTTTCCCCTAGAGCCTCTAAGTGATGCATCTGGTGAGATGGCTCAATGGCTAACGGGGCTTGCTTCACAACCATGAGGACCTGATCAGGCATCCCTTTATGTAAGTTAGAAATAGCCTTATGAGCACCCGTAACTCCAGTGCCATAGGGAGCAGGTACAGAAGGTTCATAGGGCTTTCTACTTGTCAGTTTATCCAAACGTTGCAAGCTTTGGGTTCTGGGAGAGACAGCACCTCAAAGGAATAACGTGGAGTGATAAAGGAAGACACCCAATGTCCTCTTCCAGCTTCCAGGGACACGCACAGAGCACATGCACATGTGCATCTATAACACACACACACACACACACACACACACACACACACCTTTATATGCAAATAAAGATAAAGGAATTAGAGTCCATTATTAAAAATGGGGCAAAGTTTGTGAATGCCTTGCGTTTGGAAACTTTATCTCCAGAATTGTTAGATAACCTGTTGTTTTAAGCCTCCAGGTTGTATGTAGTGATTTGGAACAGTGGGCCAGGAAACACACGTAAAAGGCAAATCTGGAGAAAGGTGATAGAGTCAGCTTCATACAACATTTTGGAAGCTGGAAGACAAAGTCAAGAAACAATAGTGAAACAACAGAGCCCGTAAGAGTCTTAAGGGCACGGTCTGGTTGATGCTTCTTAGGACTCAAGATGGAGACAATCCATGTGTGAATGACTGCTTTGTAGTAACAAAGGGGGTTACAATTTGATACACAAATATCACAGTATTTTTAAAGGAATGGTGAAAACATAGATGGAAAACAAGAAGTGGAACAAAAAGAAAAAAGATCTTTGAACTGTCAAATACTACAGGCAGGAAACAAGTGTAGAAAATGAGTCATCCAATACAGGTCATTTTTATAGAAGAAAGGTACCTTAGTAGGAAATATAAATCGCCTAGAGCCAAGAGCCCCCAGGGATCCATCCACCCCTAGGCAAAAGGATTGAGCTACCAGTCAAGAACCTACAACATTTATCTGGCAGAATTTCAGAACTTTTCTAGATAAGTCACTGTTATTCTTTCTTAGGAATGGAAATGTCTATAGCTATTGTCTTCTACCCACCTCATTGTTGTATGCCAACTGAAAGGGGACAGAAAACTTGTCTGTACTTGCTATAAGTCTCCAAATAAAAGGGACTTGAACTGAAGGAACAGTACATCAAGACCTTCACCTACCCTTGGACCTAATTTAGAGGATGAGATTGTAAACTTCAAATCGACTCCTAGAGGAACGAGACTTGTTCCTGACCAGGAACATAGTTTACATATGGGATGAATCAAAAGCCATGGCAGAGAGTTTCCAAATAATCAGCACAGTACTGTCATTCCATGCACTATCACCCTATTATTTTTTACCTTTTTCCCATTGGTAGAGGGGGAATTATACTACAGATCTAGCAAATAAAACTCAAGAAACCCGCCCACCAAACTTGTTAGCATAAGCATAATCCAAATATTACATGTGATGTCTTAATCATTAGACATGATCTGAATGTTGCCTATGATGTTGTAATCCTTATAAGCCAATTTATCACTTGTTTGAAATCCATATTTACCTGAACACCATGCATTTCATCTGGAAACTGAAGTTTCTCCTTCCTGAAATCCAGATGGATTTGTGTCTGAGGGGAAAATTATGCTGTATGAGTTCTAAGGCAAACAGGATGATATAACTGCCCGGTTCTTACTCTTGAGCCATTTGCCTCTTAGACTACAGTCCCCATGGTGTGAGTCAACCCAAGCAACCTGCAAAAGGGAAAGCATGTTAGGAAATGGGGGTTTAGCTCCTCACCAACAGCCCTGGCCACACCCACTGGCTAACTATGTAAAATAGCTTTCAACTACTATAACAAAATACCAGACATAACTGGAAAAAGAGGAAAGACTTGCTTTGGTTCAAAGTTTCAGAGGTCTGTGTTCTGTGCAACCTGTCGCTTTGTGGATGGCGGTGAGGCAACGCATCAGGGTGGAAGTATGTGGCAGAGGAAGCTGACCACCATACAGTGACCAGACAAAGAGCAGCAAAGAGAGGTGGACAGGGCTTCACTATCCCTTGAAAGCCATGCAGCATCCGAAGACTTGACTTTCTTCTGCTATGCCATACCTTCTAATGATTATACCACTTCCCAAGTCACAAGCCAGGGACCAAGACTTCAACATACAGAGCTACATGGAGGGAAAGACAATCAACATACAAAGACAGCCATGACCACGTGAGATAAAGCCAGCTTAGATGGAGGTGTTTGCCCCACCTACACAGTTGAAAGTTTGAGCTGTACCACATCAAGCAGGAGCAAGCCATTCCTGTGGAATTTTAAACAGCTTGTAAATTGGTGAGCAGAACAAATGACTGGAAGCACTAAATCTTAGAGTTGTTTGTTATAAAACAATGAGATAATGAAACAAAAACATATTCTATTATTCAGCGTTGCCAAGACAATGAACAAATAGCAAAAAAATATTATCTATCAATCTATCTATCATCTTTCTATCTATATATCATCTCTGTGTGTGTGTGTGTGTGTGTGTGTGTGTGTGTGTGTGTGTGTGTGTGTGTGTGTTCAGATGCCAAATAAAGCTTAATCAAGTTTGAATTCCTCCACCCCTCTCCTCCCTCTCCCTGTCTTTCTGGAAAAGGCCCATTGTAACCACTTTAACACATAATGTGAAGCATCACACACATTAGACTCTTGAAGGTGAAGATCTAAACTAGAACTTTACATCTGGCCTCTGTGAAAGCTTTGACTCATGCTATGGAAATGATAACAGTATGTATTCTTTGCTGCTGATAACGTATCTCCAATTGGCCTCTGTGCAGTTTCCAAGTTATAACTCTGGGACCACGACATTCACTTAGATGACAAAACAGAGTACTGAAACACATTTCAATTCTATTTAGAAACTAATCTCAGCATAGGAATCTTTGCCAGAACCCCAAGGCAAAGAGACTATAATATCCTTGATTAAAGAAAGGTACACAATCTTTAATACTTTAACACTAATCACTGGAGGTGAGAAAGGAGAGGGGTTGATTTGTATTTCTACCTCTCCACAGCCCATGGAGAACAGGGAGACACATTCAGTACTGCCTCAGCAGTATTTCTAGAGAGTACCACATGGAATAGCCAACTCAGAAAGCATCTCCTACCACCTTGTGAGGACTGAGTTCATTTTGCACACAGCTTTCCCACATTCATCTCAACCTTTATACTTATGCTAGCCCCCATCCATCAGCATGCTTATACAAATTAGCATTAAAGGGAAAGGTAGGGACTCTTAACAAAGCTATCTCCCAAAATAATCTGATCATAGAATGACAAAAAATTATACCTAATGGTACAACGAATTTTAATAGGGAAGGCTCTAACATCAGAGTCAAGTCTAGATATCTGAACTTTTGATATCTAGTTGTTCATGTCCATGGTACTCATCTCTTGTGGGTGGATGAGGACTGATGGTAGCCATGAGACCCTGTCTCTTCTTATCCATAGCCTGTATGTAGTCCTCTCATTTCCCTAACTGAACACTTGCTCATTCCCCTGCATCCCTGTGATAACCATACAGTGTCTACTCACTTCTTTGATTAAAAAAACACTATCAGCCTCAGTGGGGTCATTGAGTAACTGAACTACTTAAGGTCTCTAAATACACTCTTGATTAAGAGTAATAGTTATTTAATTTCCATGCCTGTCTCATGGATCATTTTGACTACCAAGTAAGACAAATTGGGCCAGAGTTGAAAAGGGAATCAATATGATACAAAATATTATGCCAACAAACATCCTAAAGTAGAAAAGAGTTCTCAAAGCAGAAATGTGGTCTAGCCTCACTTTTAAAGGCATCACTATCCACTGTTCCAAATCCCTAAGCTCTCCTTCACATCTCTCTAGGCCTTCAGAAACTCTCTGCAAGCCTTTCCTTCTGTTCTCCATAGAGAAATTCTCAGCTCCACCTCTGTGTCCCCTTCCCATAGCCAGCCATTGCTGGTGCTCTCTTGGCTCTCCTAAGCCATTCTTTGACTCCAGAATGACCAATATCGCCTCACTTTCTCATCAGGTAAATTCCAGACCCATCCAGTCCTGTCTTTCACTGCTCTTCCTCAGGATTTCTGCCCAAGCAGTAAAGTCTTGCCCCACTTTTGATCCTTCCAAGGGCTCATAGCCTCCGCTCCTTTCCTTATTCAGCTTTGCTATCCAGGATGGCACCTGTGTTTTAGCCCTTCCTAATAAAGACTCCAGTGTGGCTTAAGTCGCTCTGTATGGGGATGATCATTAAGAGGAAGTGTTGTTTTGGTTTTTTGTTTTATTTTGTTTTGTTTTTCTGTTTCCATAGATAATGTTATTTCCATCAGCATGTTCAGGTCCAGCCTCTCTGAACACATGGATCTGAGGAAATGTTTGATAAGATTTATAAGTACACCTTATCCTGATTGCTAAACCAAAAGGGGCAGAAGCTTTAACTGAGTAGAAATGTGCCTATAACTAGGATTTGCAGCAGTCAGTCACCTGAGCCCCTCTCCATTCACATTTAACCTTATGGCAACTTAGAAAACAGAGAAATCCTAACAAATGTCTTTCTTGGAATCTATTTTTTTATTTAGCGTACAAATAATAGGATTTGCTATGTTACTTTCACACATATATACTATGTATTTTTTAAGAGATTAAACTAATTTATCTAAGCGCATGTGCTGCTAGAATGGGTACAGCCATGGTGTACGTGTGGAGGTCCCAGGATAACTTGTGGGAGCTGGTTCTTGCTCTCTCTCTCTCTCTCTCTCTCTCTCTCTCTCTCTCTCTCTCTCTCTTTCCCTCTTTTTTATTGGATATTTTCTTTATTTACATTTCAAATGTTTATCCCCTTTCCAGGTCTCCCCTCTAGAAATCCCCTATCCCATCTCCCTTCCCCATGCCTCTATGAGGGTATTCACTCACCCACCCACTCCTGTCTTCCCACCCTGGCACTCCCCTACAGTGGGGCGTCCAACCCCCTCAGGCCCAAGGGCCGCTCCTCCCACTGATGTCCAACAAGGCCATCCTTTACTGCATATGCAGCAGAAGCCATGGGTCCCTCCATGTGTACTCTTTGGTTGGTGGTCCAGTCCCCGGGAACTCCGGGGGGGGTTCTGGCCAGTTGACACTGTTGCTCCCCCCATGGGACTGCAAACCTCCTCAGCTCCTTCAGTCCCTTCTCCAACTCCTCCATCAGGGACCCCATGCTTAGTCCAATGGTTGACTGCGAGCATCTGCCTCTGTATTTGTCAGGTTCTGACAGAGCCTCTCAGGAGACTGCCATATCAGGCTCTGGTCAGCAAGCACTTCCCAGCATCCACAATAGTGTCCGGGCTTAGAGACTGTATATGGGATGGATTCCCAGGTGTGGCAGTCTCTGAATGGCCTTTCCTTCAGTCTCTGCTCTACAATTTGTCTCCATATTTCCTCCTGTATGTTGTTCCCCCTTCTGAGAAGCACTGAAGCATCCACACTTTGGTCTTCCTTCTTCTTGAGCTTCATATGGCCTGTGAATTGTATCTTAGGTACTCCAAACTTTTGGGCTAATATCCACTTATCAGTGAGTGCATACCATGTGTGTTCTTTGTGACTGATTTACCTCACTCAGGATGATATTTTCAAGTTCTATCCATTTGCCTGCAAATTTCATGAAGTCATTGTTTTTAATAGTTGAGTCATACTCCATTGTGTAAATGTCCACATTTTCTGTATCCATTCCTCTGATGAGGGACATCTGGGTTGTTTCCAGCTTCTGGCTATTATAAATATGGCTGCTATGAACATAGAGGAGCATGTGTCTTTATTACATGTTGGAGCATCTTCTGGGTATATGCCCAGGAGTGGTATAGGTGGGTCCTCAGGAAGTATTATGTCCAATTTTCTGAGGAACCACCAGACTGATTTCCAAAGTGGTTGAGCCAGCTTGCAATCCCTATCCTATGTATTTTTTTATCGCGCCCCTATTGCCCTCTTCTGCTTCCCTCTTCCAGTTGCTCATGCCCCCCTCCCCTCTACTTTCATTTCTGATTCTAAAAATGAAGGAAACAATACTTATCTTTCTGAGTTTATTTCAGCTAACAAGATGATCTCAGTTCCATCACCTTCCTGAAAACTCACATAGTTTTCTTCTTCCTGTGTCTGAACAGTACCCCACTGTGAGTATACCCCACTGTGTGTATACTCCACTGTGTGTATACTCCACTGTGTGTATACTCCACTGTGTGTATACTCCACTGTGTGTATACTCCACTGTGTGTATACCCCTCTGTGCGTATACTCCACTGTGTGTATACTCCACTGTGTATACTCCACTGTGTGCATACTCCACTGTGTGTATACTCCACTGTGTGTATATACCACATTTTATGGTTTCATCCATGTGTTGGTGAGCACCTATACTGTTCTATAGCCTACTAGAATACACCTCAGCTGCTCACTCAACTAGGCCACTTAATGACCACCCATGATCTCTCTTTTCTGTTCCCATGGTCTATTCTAATCCCACCAAGTCTTCCCCCTTGGCTCTCAGCAAATGGTATCTTCTGTTTTCTGCCAATACTGTCAGCCTATGGAAGACCCAGAATTTTCTCTTACTCTTACAGCCTTCCAGGCTTATAGATTAGTTGCTTAATTTCCACTACTTTCACTGGCTTCATTTTCAAAGACAAAGAAAAGACTTACTCATCCCCTCTTTCTGCTATGTCTTTCATATCCTGCAGCAGGAAGTGTGGTGTGTCACTTCACTGAGCAGAGACTGGCAGGATAATAGACCAGGCTAACTTGTTGTGTTCATTTGTTTGTTTAGACGGGGTCTCAACAAACTCACTATGCAGCCCAGGATCCCCTCATTCTGTATTCTCCTGACTCGGTCTCCCAGGTGGTGAGACTGCAGGTTCACATAGGTATGCCTGGCTTGATGGGAGATTTTAAGGCTGAGACCAATGCTGATTTTCATAGCTGAAATATCTTTTAACCCATGCTCTAGAATGGCTATCCCTCAGAGAGTGGTATAAAGACAACTGTATCTTACCCCAAATGGTTCACCCCAGTAGAGAGTCACCAGTGGAATCTGTGCTGGCCACTTTTATGTCAATTTGACACAAACTACAATTATCTAAAGGAGGGAACCTCAATTGAGAAAATGCTTCCCTTTTATTGTTGAGAACTGTTTTCACTATCCTGGGTTTTTTTGTTATTCCATACGAAGTTGAGAATGTTTCCTATAAGATCCAGCTTATTACGCTTTTTCTTAGTGATTGGTAGGTGAGGGCCCAGCCCATTGTGGGAGTGCCATCCCTGGACTGGTGGTACTCTCTAAGAAAGCAGGCTGAGCAAGCCATAAGGAACAGGCGGGTAAACAACACCCCTCTCTGGCCTCTGCATCAGCTCCTGCCTCCAGGTTCCTGCCTGGTTTGAGTTCCTGTCCTGACTTCTTTCAATGATGAACAGCAATCTGGGAGTGTAAGCCGAATAAAGGTTTTCCTCTCCGAACTGCCTTTTGATCTGGTGTTTGACTGCAGCAGCAGACACCTTAACTAAGACAAGTTAAGGAACAACTTTGGTGCTGGGAGAAAAGGAAGAGGAGCAAAGCAAATAACTGGCACTGTCTTGCAAAGATAGTACACATACATACACACATACACACACACACACACAGAGAGAGAGAGAGAGAGAGAGAGAGAGAGAGAGAGAGAGCACAAATAACTGGCACTGTCTTGCAAAGATAGTACAGAGAGAGAGAGAGAGAGAGAAAGAGACAGAGACAGACAGAGAGACACACAGACAGACACAGACACACAGAAAGAGACAGAGACAGAGATACAAACACACAGAGAGAGGCAGAGACAGAAAGAGAGTCTTATAGTGATTACTGGAATGTAGGTAAACAGGTGGAGTATGTAAAATGAAAAGGTGAATAAAAATAAGTAATGGATTTCAGCATGCTATTTCCAAACTGTGCATACAGCATGAGCTGATCAACTATAGTACTATGCACAATTAATAAGTGTTTGCCAAAAGTAAAATACAATTCTGTTGAGTAACAGATTTATCTCAAACCTATTCTTTTGTTCTGTCTTTTATGGATCTGTCTCCTTCCCCCACAGGCAGCTAAATCCTATCTCACCCTTAACATAATAGAGAGCCAATTTTTTAATCAAAAACCATTTTTAGGATCAAAGAGAAACATGTTTCGAGTCAGAGTGTTCGTTTTATCATCTGTGGGGAGTATGCAGCTAAAATTAGAGATGGTGTTCCCCCAAATTCTCAAAAAACAAAAAAATCAAATGCTTTTAAATTCAGGGAGGGATGATTGGAGTCTTTTTCTTTTTTTCCTTACAGGATATTTTTCTCAAGTACTAGCGGAAGTGCTAATGAGAGACAGGCCTCCTTGCTGTCCAGTGACACATGTAACAGGTCACATGAAACCACAGAAAATGAGTCTATTTTAAAACGTCAGAAGCAACACTAAAGGAAAACCCGGACTTGGGCTTTTTCCTCTTGATCACAGTGTAATAGAGACAATTCAGAAATGATCTCTTCTGAACTTGCTGATATCCGTGATTGAAATAGTGTTGGTAATGATAACAATGTGTACAGTTACTACGTGGGAAGTACTAATAATATGAATCATATGGTCCTGGGCTTCGGTTCCTCTCTAGATTATTTTCCCTAGGCATATCTGATTCCTCAGAGATTAGCCTACTAAAACTCATATTTGTACTACCATGGAGAAAATGTGGATTTCTAAGAACAAAGTCAAAAACTTAACTAAGTTTTCACTTGTGTCAGACTTTCCACATAAAACAACCTTGGTGCAGAAGGTGGTCAACAAACAAAATAACACACTATTTTCAAGTATTTTTAACACCTGTTGTATTTCCTTAGGTCTGTCTAGAAGACATAATATTAAAACAATCATGTAATGTGAGGGCCACAGAGATGGCTTTGTGGATAGAAGGGCTTATCCTGCAAGCCTGGGATCTGGGTTCAATCCCAGAACTTATGTAAAGGTGGAAGGAGGAAGTCAAATTGATAAAGTTGTTCTTTGACCTACACACACACACACACACACACACACACACACACACACACACACACACACACACACACACACACACACACACACAAACACACACACACACACACTA
>CM052705.1:26632586-26658518 GCA_028551405.1 Uromys caudimaculatus
AACTTCAAGTCTCTGAAGAAAGAAATCGAAGAAGACCTCAGAAGGTGGAAAGATCTCCCATGCTCATGGATTGGGAGGATTAATATAGTAAAAATGGCCATCCTGCCAAAAGCAATCTACAGATTCAATGCAATCCCCATCAAAATTCCAACTCAATTCTTCATAGACTTAGAAAGAGAAATTCTCAAATTCATTTGGAACAACAAAAAAACCAGGATATCAAAAACTATTCTCAACAACAAAAGAACTTCTGGGGGAATCAGCATCCCTGACCTCAAGCTATACTACAGAGCAGTAGTGATAAAAACTGCATGGTATTGGTACAGTGACAGGCAGGTAGATCAGTGGAATAGAACTGAAGACCCAGAAATGAGCCCACAGTTTTCTTAAGAGCACACTGTTCTGCCTGTCCATGGGGTCACTGACAGCATCGGCATAGTTTCACATAGAATAATTTTCATCTCTTTGACTGGAAGGAGGAATCCCAAAGCAGGCCTAGCACGGGGCTTAGAATGTAATAGGACTCACTACATAAGAGATTCCCCAAACACAGAATATCAGGTGTGGACTGCCAAAAAGTTAATACATTGTCCGATATCAACACACTTATCGATTTGTATCTCAGTTTCAACATTTAAAGGGGAAAATGGAAAAGGAAGTAAAGGAAGAATGAAAATAAAGGGAGGGGAGGGGAGGAGAGCACACAGCATGTTTGCCTAGTCTTCCTGAAACATTATTTTAAAAAGTAGCTCCAGAACCAAAAGTTGGGAGGCTTTAAAGATATCAGAATTCACCATTTCTTTCCAAACTCGGTTTCATTTTGTCAATTTCAGTTAAGAATTCCACAGACAACCATAAATAAAATGGATCTTTGAGTGGACTTGAACTTTGTGCTAACAGCACGACTACAGTTCTTTGATTGGGAGCCAGTCTGAGAAAAGATAGGCAAACATGAGACATTTAAAGGCTTCCAAATCTCAGAAGGCAAAGCTGCAGGAGAAAAACCACAGGAGTGCACAGACAGTAACAAGCACTCCGAAGTGTGACATCTATCCAGCTAATATCATCCACTTATTTTTAAAGTGGTCTTGCCATCTGTTTGGTTGATCTATTAGTTTGTTGTGACCACTGAGACACATGCAGTCCCTTAAAACAACATCTGTTCAAGAGTTAAGAACTTCAAAGTTTATTTCAGTGGGCTGAAATTAAGGTGTTGGCTGGCCTATGCTTCCTCTGAAGATATTTTTTTTTTCCCTTGCTTTTCCCTAGCAGTTCCTGCATTTCTTACTTTGTGGCTTCCATCTTCCATCTTCATGGCAGCAATGCAGTCCCCACAAATCGTTGCTTTCACCATCACATCTGGTCTCCCCTTGGTTGCTTCCACTGTCAGTGTCTTCTGAGACTCTGGCCCTCTTCCTCACAGACCCTTGTGATTTCTTCAATCCTATCTGAACAACCCAGGATAATTTTCCTCATATCCCAATCTTCAGCACATTGGCAATGTCCCTTTAACCATGAAATGTAGCATGAAGCAGTTCGCAAGGTTAAGACATTAGCAACTCCCAAGAGCCACCATGTGTTTCCCACATTTGTATAGATGAACTGCATGGAAAGCTATCTGGAGCTATGAAAAATCTGATCTTTGTTTTACTGAAGAATATGAAGTCTCCATTAAAAAATTAAATGATTTGTAAAAGTCCTGAAGTACTGTTAATAGCCCACAAAAAAACCTCACTGAATGGTGCAATAAGCTTCTGAAGACCTCAATAAAATGGGAACATACTGTACTGTAAAGTGGTGTCCATCTGTAGCTAACTCTGACCTGTTTGTTGAACTACAACGTCCATATTTTTCTTATGCTCACTCTAGCCTGTCTTGCCACTAAAAGCTTCTTTATGGTGTGAACTCATTGGAAAGGGCTAATGGACACAGCATGTGTGAAGACAAAACATTTGGAGTCACGGTGAGATTATATGGGGTGAATTATGTTGAATGTCTTAAAAATACTATCTTATTATCTCCCTAAAATATACTTACACATGTACATACATGCTAATATGCGTATATATTGTGAAATTTTTATGACAGAGGCATCTAAAGGTTGCTATTTGCCAGATTTTTGTTCAATTCTTTTTAATGCCTCTGTAAAGACAATACAATAAGAACAATTTTTTAGTGAGAATTTCCAAGTTTTACAGGTGAAGGTTTTGCCTTTGGGACTATATCCCTGAATGGCTTTTACATTATTAACAGTCACATAGAACACTTATATTAATATATTTGAAGCTTGTATAACACCTTCCAGTACTAAGGGCTAGACATCAAGAACAGATACTTTCAGGTCAGCTTCAACTTGATTCCTTCAAGCCCTGTGCCCAAAAAATGTATTGTTTTCAGCAATAGGGTCTAACTTCAAGCTCAAGAGGGCAGCCAATGAAAATGGCAATAACCTATGTTGTTTTGGGAGTCTCATAGATATCAGCTTCCTTAAGCAGCAACATCAAAGGAGGGCTCCCACGCCTAGCACTTAGATTTTTTTTGTAAGATGGTCTACTGCTCCTGGAGTTACCCCATGTAGTGTAACTTTAATATCTCTCTCTCTCTCTCTCTCTCTCTCTCTCTCTCTCTCTCTCTCTCACACACACACACACACACACACACACACACACACACACATACACACACACACACATACACACACATACACACACACACACACACACACACACACGTGTGTGTACACATACACTTATATATAATGTATATCCACTTTAAGTACGTTTATAAGTATGTTTCCCTGTGGCTTTTTAAATTTTCCTCAGTGTGTTATTTCCTTCCTCTCTTTCTGAATTACCTTCTTTCCTCTCTACCCAGTCTCAACCTACCCCTTGTTTTCTCCTTTCATAACAAAGGCTGGCCCAGCAATATATCCCGTCTTAGTTAGGGTTTTATTGCTGTACAGAGACACCATGACCATATCAACTCTTACAAAGGAAACATTTAATTGGGGCTGTGTGGTGGTTTAAATAGGTTTGCCCCCCCCCACTCACGTGTTTGAATGCTTAGCCCATAGTGAATGGCATTATTAGGAACTGTGGCCTTGTTCAAGGACGTAGACTTTGGGGAGTGAGCTTTAAGAACCCCTATGCTTATGTTCCACCAGCATGGACTCTACTCTCCTCCTGGCTGCCTGTGGAAGACCGTCTCCTCCTTGCTGCCTTCAGATCAAGAAGTAGGACTCTGGGCTCCTTCAGCACCATGTCTGCCTGCACAATACCATACTTTCATGACTATAATGAACTAAAGCTCTGAAACTGTAAACCAGCCTTAAATGTCCTTATAAGAGTTACCTTGGTCCTGGTGTCTCTTCACAGCAAGAGAAACCCAAACTAAGGTAGAAGTTGGTATCAGAGACTTTGAGTATTGCTCTGATAGGCCTGACAAGCTTTCCATTGGAGGAGTGTGGACTTTGGAACTTTGGAATGGTTTTCATGGGGCTTAATGGGCCATTCTAGTAGAAGCATAGAACTCAGTAGAGCTGAGGGTGATTTGAACTGTGGGGGCCTGGCTCAAGAAGTTTCAGAGAATTTTAGTATGGGCTCTAACAACCATTCTTGTGATATTTTGGTGACAAAATGTGGCTGCTTTTTGCCCTAGTCTGAAGAGTCTGCCTGAGGCTAAAGCGAAGAGATTTAGATTAATTACACTAGCAAAGGAAATCTCAAAACAGCCTGGTATAAATTTTGTTGTGTGATTACTAAAGTTCACTCTCAGGAAGAGATTTTTGATGAAAAGGAGCAAGCTAAGGGAGGAAAAATACAAAATGTATTTTTCAAGTATTAAAGGAGCACCAGGAAGTGGCATGGAGCTGAATCCTGTGTTCAAGGAAATAAACAGATTATGGGAGTGGTGACCTCAGGTCAAGATTCCACCCAGCTAAGTTTATTGTTTATGTGTTTGCAGTTGAACAAGGGATAGTTATTTCTATGCTTTGTTATGATCTGGTTATTGTTTTCGTTCAGACTTAAGAAGATATGATTGTGTGTCAAATTGACAGGAATGGATTGCATTGGCTACTCTTGGTTGTCAACTTGACTATATCTGGAATGAACTACAGTCCAGAAACAGAGGACACACATGTGACCCAGATTTTGCGGCTAGAAGAAACAGACTTCTTGAGGCATAGTGGCCATGAAAAACTTAACTCCACGAGTAGTATATGCCTTTAATCCCAGCATTCAGGAGACAGAGACACGTAGATCTCTGAGTTCAAGGACAATCTACAGAGCACGTTCCAGGACAGCCAAGCTTAGGCAACGAAGGAGTTGGAAAACAGAAACCTGGTGATAGTGTAATAGAACAAGGGGGCCATGTTCTAGCCCCAGCAAGCAGCTTTGCCCACATGACTCTAGCTTTAGATCAAGAATAGAAGGGGTTACTGGGACAACTGATACTGGTTAGCTGTAACTAAGAAATTATCTATCATTAAGAAGAGACCAGCATCACTAAGGTGAAATCTTCTGGGAAGTGTTTTCTTGGAACAAAAAGAAGCTGTGTTTCAGAGATAGCCAAGTTGTAGTTCGTGCTGCTGTTGGACTTGGTAATGTGTAAGAATCATACAGTTGGTACTGGTTTTGAAGGCATGAAGAGGTCATGGAGAGCAGCTGAGGCTTGGCACTGTTGAGAGGCCAGAAAAGGCCACTGGGGAAAGTACAGCTTCAGTTGCAGTTGAAGGCCTAGGACAGAAAGGGTCATGTAAAATGTTGAAGACAACCTATAAGAGACTATTGGTGAAGCCTAGTTGCAGTAGAAGACCCCAGAATACTGGAGATGCCAGTACCATTGGATGACAACCAGAACAGCAGCAACAATGGAGTGAAGTCAACCAGAGCCTAGAGTGTTACAACAGAAGGCAGAGCTGGAGAAGTGAACCAAGCAAGCCCTTCGGAAGGACCCAGATGATCATGTGTTAATCCCAGTCACTGGAACAAGAAGCTATAAAGTTGAAGTTGCCTTAGATACCCTATGATGTTAGAGATGCCAGAGCCATGGGATGCTTGCCAAGGTAAGCTGCTAACAGAGAGTAGACCAGACCAAGAGGAAGAAGTGTGTTGCAGTCATCAAAGCTGAAAGGAATTGGACATCAGAAATAGAGGTGCAGAGTTTGGAGTTTGCCCAGATCATTTTCTGTCTTGCTTTGGTCCAGTATTTCCTCACTATGACATTTTGGAATGGTGATATATATTCTGTGATGTTGGAAGTATGTGATCTGTTTTTGGAGTTTGATTTTATAAGGGATAACAGCTAAGAGATTGCATGAATCTCAGAAGAGACTTTGAACTTTGGACTTTTAAACACTGTTGAGACTGTGATAACCTATGGGGACTTATGAAGTTGGACTAAATGCATTTTACATTTTGTTACCGATACCAGCCTATGGAAGCCAGGGAGTGGAATATGATTGTTTGAACAAGTTTAGCGTCCATGGACTCATGGACTCTGAACCTGAAAGCCAACCCCAATTAGATAATTTAATTTATAACAGTTACCTCGGTCGTAGTGTCTCTTCACAGCAATAAAACACTTAATAAGACGGGCTGGCCTACAGATGAGAGATTTAGTTATTATCATCATGGTGGAAAGCATGTTGGCATGTACAGAGACATGGGCCTGGAGAGACAGCTGCGAGTTCTACATCAAGATCATCAGGCAGCAGGAAGGGAACTGTGAGCCACCAGGCCTTTTTGAGCTTCTGAGACTTCAAAGCCCTCCCCCTGGAAATAAACTTCCTCCAACAAAACCCTATCAACTCCAAAAAGGCCACACCTCCTGATGATCTCATTCCCTATGAACCTATGGGAGCCATTTTCTTTCAAGCCACCACAATCCCCAATGGTGCAATAGTAGCACTATTATCTTGAGAGTAACTAACCACTGTCTAATTGAGCTTAAGGCTCACTCAAAAGGAGGCAACTCATGCCTGGTACTGCAAACCTAGCCAACTTCTCATAGATGAAGAGGTCTTGGGCCCTACAGACGTTACTACCTCTATTATTTAAACAAATATAAATTCTAACTATTATAAATATGTGTCCTTATACCCACAGATAAGTGTGGCTCTTATACCTCACTAAAGAAGCTCAAGGCACATTATGGAAAAGGGGTATGAAAATATTGTAAGAGACAGAGGGCTTGGGCAACTGCTGCTAGGTAATATTTCCTAGGCATGACAGGGAGGCTGCATTCTTAAAATCTCAACAATATGGCTGCCTGAACAAGCTCTTCATGATTGCATAAATGGTAATTCAACATGTCAAGATGAATAGAGGGAATTTCACAAGGCCTCACAGTTAAATAGTTAGAAATAGCCAATGACTAGTGAGGGAGGGAAACCCAGTCTTCTTCTACCTAATCCTAAGTAGTAAGCCTTAAACACATGTATATAAGTGAAACACTAAGTGGGCTCAGTAGGCTTTTCCTGTGTGAGATTGAGAGATAGTGGGGGGGGTAGAAATAATTATAAAAGAAATCATAAACATGAGAAGGGCATGGGAGAAGTTGGAGGGAGAAGAGGGAAGAAATGATGTAAACCGGCATTCACATGTGAAATTCTCAGAAAAACGAAAGCATTAAATTAATATAAAGAAAACGGGGCTGGAGAGATGGCTCAGCAGTTTAGAGCACTGGATGCTCTTCCAGAGGTCCTGATTTCAATTCCCAGCAAGCACATGGTGGCTCACAACCATCTGTAATGCAAACCGATGCCCTCTTCTAACGTGCAGGTGTACATTCAAATAGAACACTCATATACATAAAATAAATAAATCTTTTCTTAAAATGAAAGAAAACAAGGTTCATCTATTATAAAAACTTAAATAATCCAATACCTCTATAAAAACATTTTGGCTTATTTTTTATTTTATTGATGTTTAGTGAGTTGGATCATAAACTTTTTATTAAAAATAAATTTTTATGCAATATATTCTGCTCATGGTTCCCCTTCCCACCCCTCCCAGATCCTCCCCACATATTCAACTCCACACCTTCTTTCTCTCTCTACAAAAAATTCTGAAACATACTTTTACTTTCTCATTATATATTAATTTCTTCAAATTGTTTATTGTGTCTATGATATCCAGAACATTATCTTTGGATTCTCTCGTAGCTCTAGCCTTGAGGAGTGCTTGGAATGTTAATAAGTGGTCAACAAAGTATGAAAGAATAATGTGATTCTAGTATTTTATGGCCACCCATGTTTCTAGTAGCTCCTGTATGGAACGTCTGCTGCACTCACTAGGATCCCTCATTCATTCTGGCAGAGGAACAACATGGCCATTAGCACTTGTCATTGGTGATGGGACAATTATTGACACTTGGACCGAAGCTTGGCCAATCATAAATTCTTCCCCTAGGTATTTGGAATTAAAATCAAAAACAAAGAAAATCTCAGTGCAGCTGTCATCCCTCTGCAACAACCTGGACAGGTAACGCTGTACAAGAATATTAGAAACAAACAAGAAAAGCTATTGTGTACTTCGTAATGTGCCCTTCACAAGCAAATGGGTAGATAGTAGGTAGCAACAACTACTCAAGGACACAAGCTGTTGGCACAGATGCCATCTTGAATGGTACATCACCTTGCCAAGTATAAAGTTTCAGAGAACCTCACACAAGTAATGAAGTGTTTACTCCAAAAGTTATTTTTTATCTTTCCTCTAACTCCTTGGCCACAGATTCGATTCTCACATGTCGTCCACCCCTCTCCTCCCTCTCTCCACCTGCCTTTGGAATTATCAAAGAATAATAAAATAGATGTCTAAAAGTGACTTTAAATAACTGTCTCAGCTCCAAACTGTTTTTCAGGTCCTATCTTTATTTTATATTGGGGTACATCTATATATATAACTAATGGAGTTCCAAATCAACAGTTGTGGATGGGCCACACCAACTTTATCATGCCTATTTATCTTTCAAGCGGAGATATTTTATAGGCTGATTGACTGACAAGCTTGGAGCTCATGGCGAGTTCTAGGTTGTCAGTATGGACTTGAGATTTATCTTCTTTCCAATAACATTTAAATATATGGAAGTGGACATGATTGCCTATTGTCTTAGATAGGATTTCTATTGCCTTGACAAAACACCATGACCCAAAAAAAGCAAGTTGGGGAAGAAAGGGTTTATTTGATTTACACTTCCACATTGCTGTTTATCACCAAAGGAAGTCAGAACAGGGATTCAGACAGAAACCTGGAGGCAGAAGCCAATGCAAAAGCCATAGAGGAGTGTTGCTTACTGGCTTGATCCACATGGCTTGCTACCTGCTTTCTTGTAGAACTCAGAACTACCAGCCCAGGGATGGTACTATCCATAGTGATCTGGGCCCTCCCCTATTGATCACTAATTGAGAAAATGTCTTACCTGGACCTCATGGAGGCATTTCCTGAACTGAGGCTCCTTTCTCTCTGGTGACTCTAGATTGTATCAAGTTGATACACAAAACCAGCCAGTATAGCTATGAAGAGATTTTAGACAAAGGGGTGGGGGCAAAAGGGAGTGCTGCATGATACATGGGGGCCAGATTAAAGGAGACAAAGGATGACATGGAGTCTGGAATTATCTTTCATTAGATCATCAGGAATGAGGTGGGATGCTTTTCTAGTGATGCTTAACTTAGCCATTCTCTTTCTCACTTACATCAATTGTATTGATTATTTCTTACATCATCACCTGTTTTTTGTTTGTTTGTTTGTCTGTCTGTTTGTTTTTATCCTTACCCACAGGAGAGAAAAGATCTTTCTCTCTTGTTCCTGGTACTCAGAACAATATCTAACATAGTGTGATAAATGTTGTAGTACAGTTTTATTTCCCCAGAAATATCCTGAAACCTCTGTTGTAAGACATATATTATAAAGCATAATATTTATTCAAATTTTCACGTACCTGGTACTATAAATGAAGATTATCACCTTATCCCTAAGACTTATTAAAGAGAGAAGAACCACTCAAAACATGGCCTAACAGTCACCAGAAGCAGCAACACATGAAAACTGGTTCAAAATGCAAATTCTAGACCCCATCCAAGACCTACTAAATTTTGCTTTAACAAAACAGGTGATTCTTATTTACACTAAAATTTAAGAAGTACTGATAAAAATCATGTGGGGGGTCTTCAATTCAAAATTCTTCAGACCTTCAGAGGAATTAATAATGTACATTGATGTTAACATAAAAATGGTAAAAGAATGATTTACAGGGAAATTTTATTTTAATGGGAACTGGAAACTGATGTAAAAACAAAACAAAAGGACATACAGAAAAGAAAGAAGTCACTTTGTGTCAGTCACTTGTCATCACCGTGCCAAAATACCTAAAATAAATTTAAAAGATAAAATAATTATTTTGGCTGGGCATAGTAACATATGCCTCTAATCCAAGCCCTTGAGAGGTAGAGGCAGACAGACATCTGTGAGTTTGGTCTGCATAGTGAGTTAGGCCAACGTTATGTAAAGAGACCCTATCTCAAAGCAAACAAACAAACAAAAACAATAAAAAATGCTATTTTGGCTTACCGCTTGAGAAATTTCAGTCCACTGCTCCTGCCTGTGGCGAGGTACAGCATCATATTGATATTGCAAAGTTGTCCAGGAAGCACAGAGAGATAAACAGAAGATATATCCTTCAAACGCACATTCCTTCAGGGATCTGCTCCCCTAAACCAGTCTTCAATTTCTAAAAGCCACTTCAGACATGACATTCTGAATGTAATGGTAATGGCCAAATCACCTCTCAGTTGCTCCACCTCTGAACACTGCTGCACGGCAAAACCAAGTGTTCAACATATGAACTTCATTGGGAGGGAGGAGTATTTTGTTTCCAAACCTCAGTATATAATAGCTCCACCATTTACAGCATACCTGACACATGCCAAGTGTGTCTGCAGACTTCAGAGAGCATCCTACTCAACTACTTATATAAACTACAACAGTCATGATTTGCCATGTAGCAAAGCAAAAAAAAAATATGACAACTTAGAAAGAGCATGTATATTCCAAAAGTAGAGGCTCAGAGAAGACCTGAAGAACAATACAGAAATTGCTACAAGTAACCGGAGCCTCGCTCTTCCATCTAACTTTGGGCAAGTCAATTTCTCCACACCTCATTGTACACTGCAGTTTAGAAATAATCTCTGGCCAACTATAAAGTCTGGATTGTTGTTGCTTTAAAGACTAAACCTTCAGTTATTTCTGGCACAGGTTCAGTGAAATCAGAAACATAAATCACCTGAGACTTTGCATTAGAGATGTATATCCAAGAATTAAAAGAACTCCTGCATCAATGCATTCTGTCATGTAGTCTATGGATGAAAGAAGGTTGGAAAAGATGCCCTTGTTAGGCCTTTAACAGCATTACTGGCAGGAAGTTTACATACATAAAACTGACACCACTTTGTACATATCATATGGTCACTGTAAAATAATCATTTATTTTTATGTATTTATGTCTCCAAACTCTAGTGATCAGTTGTTAATACTGAACACACTGAATTGCTGAGGGTTTAAAAATTAGTTCATGAAAAGCTCTTAACACTGTGAATACCTTTTTCTATATTCATTAAATGTTACCTATTGGCTATGGAAACCAGAATTGATAAAGAAGGGTAATGAAGATATTTACTGGTTTACATTCCACAGCTAGTTGGATGTTGGTTCAGTAGTTAAGAGTACTAGCTGCTCTTCCAGAGGATCTAGGATTGATTCTCAGCACCCACATGGTGGCCCGTAGACATCTGTGGCTCAGATCCCAGGGGATTCAGTGTCCTCTTCCAGCGTTCATGGGCACCAGACTTTTTAAGTTAAGATATGAGGGATGTTGGTACTGTCACTGAGGTAATACAAAAGCAAAGCTTTTCCATGCGTGAGTGATAATTACTATGCTTCTTCTGGCTATAAGACTGCCATATTGGCTTACAATATTTTGGGGGGGACAGAAATACTTATTGCCTACAATGAACCAAGTGTTGAGGATACGATCTTGAAGTTTGTAGTAAGTTAGAAATACCTCTGGAAATAGCAGAGTATCTGAAGCTGAATACTAACAACGCTAAGGTTAACTGAGAGTCAACTTTCCTGTGTTCATGAATCAGGAAAGAAAAGCAAATGGTGGTGGAAGAAAGGAAAAGTGGGCAGATGTAGAGGGGGAAAAAAATGAAAGGACCTCCGAGGAGAGGAAAAGCTCGTTTATCAAAACGACAAAGAACAGAACGCGGGTAAAATTCAGGTGGAATACTGGAAACGCCCTATATGCTCCCAGCAATCTCGCTGGCTACAAACCACCTACCCCCCCAAGCTGCCACCAAAACGCAAAGCGTTCTAAAGGTCCCAACTTCCGGGACTGGCGCGGCGCGGTGTTGTGACGTCACGACAGGCGGAACTTCCGGGTCTGGTGACGCTTTGCCAAGACAGCTCGTATATCTTGTGGCTGAGCTGGTGAGGTGATGCTGCCGGTACTGTGGGTGGTTTGTCTGAGGAAGGGCACGGGGGATGCGCTTGGGGCAGTGCCAGGATAATGGAACTGCCATCACCCCGGGTGCACAACTGCAGAGCTGGGCTGTGCGGAACGTGGTGGTACTGCACTCCACCCCACCTGTGGAAAGGTCGCTAGAGGCTCCCTGGTTAAAGAGAAGCCTGTGCGCTGGCAGCCAGCCTGCTAGAAATGAGTCAAAGTCTGCGCTGGGGCTCCCCAGGCATCTGAGATCGACACTGTCCCTCGTGGTTTCTCCTAAGAAATCTGCTGACTTTAAAATTACCTTTACCCTTGCAGATAATGTGTTGTTTATCTCTGCTTTTAACTTTTTTTTCTTTATTTTTAGTTTTCCAAAATGCATGGCTTGTAATAGTAGGAGTATACATTTCTCCAGCTTGAGAGTTACTCGGCTTCTTGAAACTGTAGATTTATGTCTTTCTCAAATTTCAGAAGTTTCCAGATACACTTTCGTTAAACGTGTGTTTTAGCCCCATGTTGTCTTCTCTGAAACTCTGATTGCATGAATTTTAGGTCATTTGTCATTGTAGTACAAGTCCCCCAGCTAGTGCTGAGTTTTTAGTCTGTTTCTCACTAATTCAGGTTTGTAAATTTTGTGGGTCTCTCCAAGTTCTCTCATCTCGTTCTTGGTTGATTCTACTCTGCCGTTGATCCACCACCCTATAAGTTTTGTTTTTTCAATTATTATTTTTAAATTCCTTGCTCTTGTTTCTTATATAGTATTTATGGTAGCTTCTGACCTTTAGTGTGCTCTTACATTTTTCTGGGTTTTGCTGTCTTCTTAGAAGAATACTTTAATCAAGCCCTTTCTTACTTTGGGAAACTATTACATTCCTGGTGCCTTCAACATTTTTCTAAACTACTTTGATGAAGAAGTGGGGATGTTAGTCGGAGAGACTGGTAAGATCATCATGGGCAAAATGTCAGGTCACTTTCTGAAGTGGTATGCCTGTGTCATAAAGGTTCAGTATGCTTATCAGTGTGTTGTGAGCTTACACTATGTGACTAATGGGGTGAGATCCTAACTTTGTTCTCGTCTTCAGGAGGCACTTGGGTTTGGGAATCAGCCTACATGCACTACAAGAACCTACTAAAATTGGCCATGTGAAAAGATTAAATAGGGATTATGTGTTCAACCTATTGTTGTTTTAGAGCATTCATTGTCAAGTTTATCAATAAGAGTATTTCCAGATGACTCCTGTCCCAGTGAATAAGTCCCTGCCAGCTGCTGAGTTTTTCTTAGCTAACCCTACTTTGGCTTTCTTCCAAGACTGACTTTGCTGCACTCTATAAATTTCTAACCCACACAATCTGTGAGGATATAACATATCAACTTTGGGCATTAAGTTTTATGATAATGTGCCATGTAGCAATAAATAAAATACCCAGTATTTAATAGGAACTTTTTTAAAAAACTGTAACAGCTGTCAGTGCATGTCTCTTGGAAGATAATTCTGGAATTACTAGTTTCCCAACTCCTAAACCTGATATTCAGGACTGTCATAGTCTGGAGTAGGAGAACCACAGCACTGGTCTAAAATTTGTGTGTGTGTGTGTGCGTGTGCGTGTGCGTGTGTGTGTGTGTGTGTGTGTGTGTGTGTGTTTCTGCAAATCTGTCCCTTGTGATCAGCATTACACTTTATAGAGTTTTTTGTTTTGTATTGTTTTTTGAGACAGATCTTCTGTAAGCCAGACTGACCTTGAATGCCTAATCTTTATCCTACCTCCCCAGTGCTAGGAAAATAGGCATGAACCACAACAGCTGGGTGTTTGTTTGTTTGTTTGTTTGTTTGTTTTTGAGACAGTTTTATATACCAAGTAGCCCTGACTGGTCTCAAACTCACAACATTCCTGCCTCAACCTCCCAAATTCTGGTATTATGGGCATGCACCAACATACACAGATGATAGTTTCCATGTTGGTAATCTTTGACTCTTTAGAAAAAACCCTTATGGTTATTAGCAGTCTGATTATGGCTCTTCTCTTTTTATAAAGCCCTTCTGGTATTTGCCTTATTTTAATTGGATTGTCTCTCTCTTATTCATAGAAGTTCTTTACATATTCTGGATATGTGCATGTTGGTGAAATCTATTTTGTATGTAAGATGCTACACACAAAAAGTATGGACTGAAGACACAGCTCAGTTATAGAGCAGTTATCTAACATATATAAAGTCCTTGGTTCAACCCCTAGCCTCACAAGAAAGTAATTATATGTTCAGATAGATAGTATACAGAGTGATTAAGAAAATGAGAAGAAAAATCAGAGTCAGGGAACACTGTAAACCTACATTCACACACAAATATGCATAATGACACATAAGTAGCATTCAGGATTTAAACATGTTGCTGAGTCTAACAACAGTCTTATGTCCAGAACACTACATATGAGTATGCCTCTTCTCCTATCTTTTGATTATACTCTATCAGTGTCTATTGATGAATGCAAGTTCTTAATCTAAAGAATACATTTTAAAACTTGTTCCTTTGTGGTTAAGGTACACTATATCTTGTTTAAATAACCTTTGACTGTCCAAAAGATATGTTATAATGTAAACACTGATTGCTTGGAAGCTTTAGTGTTCTCTTTTCATTTTTGAATTATATGTGGAACTCTGTGTTTCCTTATTGAGATATAGTTAGCCCGTGTTCTTTGTTTAAAAGACCTTCTCTTCCTTACCTTGATCCCAATTAGCTAGATTTTTCTTTTTTGTTGTTTTCTACATGCAGACATCCAGTTTAACCAGCACCATTTGTTGAAGATGCTTTCTTTTTTTTCCATTATATAATTTTGGCTTCTTTATCAAAAATTAAGTGTCTTTGCATGTGTGAGTTTATGTCTGGGTCTTCGGTTCCATTCTATTGATCAATGTGTCTGTTTTTATGCCAGTACCATGTGGATTTTATTACTGTAGCTCTGTAGTACACCTTGAAGTCAGGGATGGTTATACTTCCAGCAGTTCTTTTATTATTCAGGATTGTTTTAGCTATCCTGGGTTTTTCTGGTTTTCCATATGAAGTTGAAAAATGCCTTTCCAAGGTCTGTAAAGAATTGTGTTGGAATTTGATGGAAATAGTGTTGAATCTGTAGATTACTTTTGGTAGGATGACTATTTTACCAATCCATGAACAGGTGAGGTCTTTCCATTTTCTAATACCTTCTTCAGTTTCTTTCTTCAAAGACTTGTTTTTATCATGCAGGTATTTCACTTCTTGGTTAGAGTTATCCAAGATATTTTATATTATTAGAGGCTATTGTAAAAGATGTTTCCCTGATTTCTTTCTGAGTCCATTTGTTATTTATATATAAGAATATAGGAGGTCTACTGTTTGGGGGGTGGGAAAGGATTGTTTTCTTTTAGTGTGGTGGGGTTTATTTTTTTGTTTGTTTGCTTTGCTTTGCTTTGTGTTAGTCTTGTATCCAGCCACTTTGCTGAAAGTGTTTATCAGTTGTAGGAGTTTCCTAGTGGAATTTTTGAGTCATTTATGTATATACTATCATATCATCTACAAATAATGATACTTTGACTTCTTCTTTTCAATTTGTATTTCCCTGTTCTCCTTTAGTTGACTTATTGTTCTATCTAAAACTTCCAGGACTATATTGAATAGACATAGAGAAAGTGAACAACCTTGTCTTATTTCTCAATTTAGTGAAATTGCTTTGGATTTCTCTTCATTTAATTTGATGTTGACTATAGGCTTGCTGTAAATCTGTAAATTGACTTTATTATGTTTAGTTTTGTCCCTTTTATGCCTAATCTCTCTAGGACTTTTATCATGAAGGGGTGTTGGATTTTGTCAAAGGCCTTTTCTTCATCTAATGAGATGATCATGTGTTGTTTTTTTTCTTTCACTTTGTTTATATGGTGGATTACATTGACAGTTTTTCATTTATTGAACCATCCCTGCATCTTTGAGATGAAGCCTACTTGATCATGGTGGATGATCTTTTTGATGCGATCTTGGATTCAGTTTGCAAGTATTTTATTGAATATTTTTGCATCTATGTTCATAAGGAAAATTGGTCTGTAATTCTCTTTCTATGATGAGTCTTTATGTGGTTTGAGTATCAGGATAACTGTGACCTCATAAAATGAATTGAGCAATGTTCCTTCTGTTTCTATTTTGTAGAATAATTTGAGGAGTATTGGCATTAACTCTTCTTTGAAAGTCTGGTGGAATTCTGTGCTAAAACCATCTGAGATCTCTTCAGTTTTTTGTATAGGCACTTTGTGCTATATACTTCCTTTTAGTACCACTTTCATTTTGTACCATAAGTTTGGCTCTGCTATGTATTCATTTTCACTGATGCTAGAAGGTCTTTAATTTCTTTCATATTTCTGTCTTGATACAGTTTTCATTCAGTAAAGAGTTGTTCAGTTTCCATGAGTTTTTAAGATTTCTGTTGTTTCTGTTGTTGATGATATCCAGCTTTAATATGTGGTAGTCTGATAGGATGTAGGAAGTTATTTCATTTTTTATGTATTTGTTGAGACTTGCTTCATGTTGTAGTGTATGCTCAATTTCAGAATGTTCGTGAGGTGCTGAGAAGAAGGTGTATTCTTTTGTTTGGGTAAAATGATCTGTAAATACCTGTTAGGTCCATTTGGCTTATAACATCTATTAGCTCCAGTATTTCTCTTTTTAGTTTATGTCTGGATGCCATCTTCATTGGTGAGAGTGGGATGTGTAAAAGGTAAAGTCTCCACTATCAGTGTGTGAGGGTCAATGTGTAATTTAAGCTGTAGTAGTGTTTCATTTACAACAGTGGGTGGCCTTGTGTTTTGGTCATAGATGTTAAGAATTGAAATATCTTGGTGAATTTTTTCTTTGTTAATTATGTATTGTCCTACCCCATCTCTTTGATTAGTTTTAGTTTGAAGTCTATTTTGTTAGATATTAAAATGGCTACACCAGCTTCCTTCTTAGATCCATTTGCTTAGAATATCTTTTTCCTGCCTTTTGGATGTTGAAGTATGTTTCTTGGATGGAGAAGAAAGGTGAATTCTGTTTCTAATCTGTTCTGTTAGCCTGTGACTTTTAAAAAATTGAAGCTGTTGATATTAAGATTTTGGTGGTGGTGATGGTGGTATAATGTGTGTGTGTATGTGTTTGTGTTTTCCTGGCTTTCTTTAAGGGATTTATTAATTTCCTCTTTAAGGACCTCTATCATCTTCATATAGTTAGTTTTAAGGTCTTTTTCTGATTCCACCATGTTGGAATACTCAGAACCTGCTGTGATAGGATAGTTGGGTTCTTGTAGAGACATACTATATTGGGTGTCATTGTGTTCTTACTGTGGCACCTAAGCATCTGGGTTTGGAGTGATTACAGGTCTAGGTGCTGATTTCTGGATTTGTCTTAGTTGGATGGGTGTTTTGTTCCTTGGTTTCTGTTTCTTCTCTGTATTTTCAAAGAGTATAATTTAGACTGTGTGTTGCTTATTTTACTGACCTGCTCAACTGGTGTTTTCACAGGAAATGTCTACTGGTGTTGGAGGCTATGGTGCAGCAACTAGTGTGTGTGAGGGGAGGGAGATCAGGAGGGGATCCTTGTGGGCAGTGGAGAAGGGAGCCTGCAGCTACTGATCCGTTGCAGTGCTAGTGACAGGCCTGAGGGGGTTGAGTCTGGGGAACAGAGAGAGCAGAGAAGGTCTGTGGACAGGCTCTATAGTTCATATATTTGATATTATATTTTATATCAATTCTCTGCTTTCTTACTCATATATTACATTTTTTTTCCTGTTATACAAATTTGTTACATAATCTTGTGCAATTCTTTTAGTAGTTGCTGGGGGTTTTTGTTGTTGTTTTCTGGGGTGGTTTTGTTTTATTTTAGCAGACAGGAAAAGCTTTTCCCTGGCTTTTCTAAATGTCATCATTCAAAGATTTTTGGAAGTAAGCTAGTCTGCTATTGCAAAATCAGATTTTAAACTTAAAAACAAATCTTGAATGGCTGGTAACATTATTCAGTACACTTGCCTAGCATGTACAAGGCCCTAAGTTCAATCCCCAGGATTGCTCAAAAAAACCTCTAATGAGAACCAACTGCCAGGCTCACCTCTATTATTTAATACATATAGATAGCCAGCAGCACATTGGTGTTTGAAACAGAGCTTCTGATATTTTTCATATTTCCTTCACATGTTGTCTTTCCATATGAAACAAACTTTGTGTGTCTACCATGAACCTTGAAAAAGTCAATCTGTACATGTCCAGTCACCAAATATTTCATAACTAGATTCAATAGTGGTACCCAGAAACCACATAAATCAGTTTCCATTCAAGAATCAGACACATACAAAGTGTATGTTCTGCTCTGTTTCAGAGTGAGACAATAAGTGGTGTGTGTGTTTAACAATGTGCATAAAAATTGGCTTTTGAGGAAGTTTTAGAAGCTTCTTAGCCACCAGGTGTGTGTAGTGAGTAATACAAGTTATTATTAGATGTAGTTAATAATTGAACTCTTGCAGATTGAGGGAGCTCAGTGCAAGCAAAAGGACCTGAGTTTGGATCCCAAGTACTCACTTAAAAGCTCTGTTGAAATCTCAGCATAGGGAGAGAGGGAAGGGACATGTTAGTCCTGAAAGCTTGCTGGCCAGCCAGTCAGTCGAGTGAGAGACTCTGTGAAAACATTGACCTCTGTCTGCCATACATGTGTACAACAGGTGAAGACACACACATACCAAAAGAGAGGGAGGAAATCCCAAAAACTCCCCTGTGTCTTTTTGGTGTTTAATGTGATTGAAGGCTCTCAGGACATCGTAAAAATCAAGCCTTTTAAAAAGTCATGCCTGTTCCTACATGATTGTGGGAGTTCTGAGTAGCTATAATAAACAGCAGACATTGGGTACCGAAGCCAATAAGATGCACATACAACTCCACTTTGAATATTCTTCTTCAGAAGTTCAGCTTTATTGTTCTCATTGGCTTCATACATTGTAGTTTATATATTTGCATTATAAATATTATAATAAATATAATGAAAACATTGGTTTGATCATCTAAGATTCATACTGGTCAAATGCTGGTTTTCTGTTTAACCTATTTTTTGTATAAGATTAAGTTGGAAAAATTAGGTTGCCACATAAAGGTCAAAATTCAGAAATCAAGAAGCACCTTAGGAAAACAGGTTTGCCTAAGTTGCACAAATTGTAATCACACTTGCTTTGGTTTTGTTCTCATCCAGCCTGATCTCGATGCTTATCAAATTGATTTAATGCAAGCCTGCCTATAGACTGCAGCTGAGGCTAAAGGTGGACCTGTGTGGGAACAAGCCTGACTCAGTGGAAAGAAGCCCTACGTGTCAGTTCCGGGCGCTGCGGCTCTGAGTGGGACAGGAGACAGGCGGGAAGTGGCCACACAGTCCAACGGGCAGGTGAGGGGCTGTGGGAAGCCTTTGAGGGCCCTGCCCGTGGGTGAGGGAGGGGGCCATTCTCAGGGAAAGCGCGGCAGCCGTCTCCATGGGTTCTCTAGTCCAGGGCACAGCAGTCACCGAGTCACCATTAAACAGGGTGCCGCAGACAGGCTAGCCGGGTGCCAGACTGCCTGTCAGTCACTGCCCCACAGACCTGTCATGCCTCAGCAACATATAATTGTCATTCGGTGCCGTTTGTCACTTGCAGAACTGAATTACCTCTTCTTTCCTTCTTCACTGCTTGGTGAGAATAAGACCAACAGGGAAGGGAAGGGAAAGCTGCCGTGGGAACACCCGTAGGAACTGCATGTCTCAGCCCTGCTTCGCTTGAACTGTTTTTAGAATTGCACTTGGAGTTTTGTTTTGCAGTTTTTATAGACTGCTTGAATTTCTTATCTACTTGAACTCTCATAAATCTCAAGGGTAATCAAACTCCCAAGGTGTCATTTACTTGTAATTAAGTAGTTAAGAGGCAGATGTGTTTAATGGCTGCTTCAGGAGTCAGGCTGGATGAGAACCAAGTGTGATTACAGTTTGTGCAACTTAGGCAAACCTGTTCATTTCCCGCTGGTGAACTGTTAAGTGTGGCCAGTGGCTGTGCAGTCAGGGTCCAAATTTAACATTTTTTATAAAGCCCCATCTAATTTTGTTTCTGATGCATTGTAAGTGTCAGAAAACCTTCACAAACGCACTTACTGTGCTATGGTAGTTCCTGAGACGAGGCTAGAGTGGCATTTACTGGTGAACTAAAATAAGTCTATAAAAAGGTGACTGACACTTAGTCAACACATTTGATAGCAGGGATGGTTCCCACTTTCATAGGCTTTTTCATTTTTGCTTAAGAAAAGCCAATTAAGACTTTTAAATGTGAAATTTTGAATGCTTGTGTTTATTTCTTCTTCCTACCTAAATCCACAGAAATGAAAATAAAAGTAATATAGACATAAACAAAAGGAATAAAGGGACAGCAGATCCTAAGACTAGACCAGTGAAATAGAAATGCTAGGGGAAAGGGAAACTTAAAGGAAATTAGCAAAGCTGTCTTGATGGAGCATGTTTGGTCAGGATACCGAACTATAGCTTGTCATTCCCTAATACTAGACATTATATAATTGCCTGTCTATACGACGCTTTATCACAATTTACTTAACTCCATGAATGACCACTTGGGTTCCTCGGCACTTTGGCTATTGTAAACCACATTCTTACGTCAGTCTTACAGAAATATTTTTGTAAGTTTTGTTTTAGAACCAGTTCTTCAAGCTGAGGCAAAGTGATTGCTTTTTATAGGTCTCCGCTCACGCTATTGGATGGCTTTCAGATGTGTGGGATTTTCTATTACACTGCATCCTAACCGGCATTGCATTCGCCTTAATTAAGATGGTCAGTCCAGGGAAAGACACTGAGTGCTTGCACTAAGTTTTAAGTTAGCTGGCTACCTAACCAGCGTTCACTTGAGAAAAATAACTGTCGGCTGGGGAAATGAGAATGCTTACTATGCAAGGATGAGGATCTGGGTTCAAATCCCCAACACTCACATGAAAGTCAGGTGTAGCCAGAGTGCCTGTATTCCTATAGGAGGATACAGACAGGAGGATCTCTGGAGCGTCTTGGCTGGCCAGCCTAGCCAAAGAATGAGCTTCGTGCTCAGTGACAGACCATCTCAAGGGAATAAGGCAAAAGAGCAATATGGGAAAGCAGTAGGTGTCCCCCTTTGGCTTCTGCATGCATATGCGTAGGCACATACACCTACATACATGTATACATACACCAAACACATACCAACAAACATTTTCTTTAAAAGATGACAACAGGTAATATGAAGCAAGAGATTTCCTTTTCCTTGGATACTGACAAGGGCTTCATGTGGGAAGCACAGCTGAGCTGAGTCTAAGGTGGGAAATATTCAGAGGACACTACACCATCTCAGGAGGGATATGAAAGTCCTAATTAAATCAGGAGACAGAAGGCACACATTGTGTTACCTTCACAAATGGTGAGTGTAACACAAAGGGCCATTAAGCTCTGACAGGAGAAAAGCTGCAACATTACTATACAAAGAGAACTCTAAAAAATTACCCTAGAGCTGAAGAAAACTATGTAAGGAAGGATAGAATTGAAGTTCAGAGCTCATTGGCGGTGTGCTTGTAGCCCTAGTACATGGCAGAGAGGTGTGCTGCTTTGCCCAAAGCTAGTGTCCAGTCACTGAACCAAGACTGGGAGGAGGGTGCTGCAGGTCTGAGACCTGGAGAGTGTGGTATGTGTCAGGGATCTCCTCATACAGGTGAGTTGAGTCCCATAGGTAAGTTCAGCGGAAATTAGAGCACACACTAAGTGTCAGTGGGATTGGAAGTTGAAGAGCCCAGCTCTTCAGCACCCAGAGCATTCCTGTGTACAGCTTGGGTCAGACATTTCTGGGACACTGTGGAGAACAAAGACCAAGCCACTAGCTGTCTAGAGGAGGGCCGATGGAGCAGCCACTTGGGGTATTGCTCCTATGAGGAGAGCTAGAGAAAGCCCAGTGGCCAGCCCAGTGCTGGTGTAAGTGGCGCTCTGTAGACACAGCACTAGAGCAGTGTCTTCAACTCTGGGCATCCCTGACCATTTGAAACTTTATTGTGGGGCCTTGGTGCTTAGCAGCAAGCATCCTTGTCCTCCAGTCAGTCCGTCCCAGGCGTTCTTCTCAGTCCTATGGTGGAAAAACACTCCAGCAATTGCTCTGTATCGTTTGCTGACAAAGTCTTCTCCAGTCAGAAAGTAGCTGCAGTTGGGAGATTTCACAGCTAACAGCACACAGTGAGGAAGTCCAAGCTGGCAAGAGCCTACAAAGAAGCTCCACTGGGACTCTCCAATCTTTCTCCAAGAGCTCAACATGGACTCCCCTCACAAAAGAAACGCCTGGATCAGAGATGTGAATGCCAGGATGAGAGTGGGGCTAGAAGTGAGAGGTGGGAGGCACTCAGTTTGTCATCAACAGAAGGGGAAAGCATCCCAGAAGTAACTGAGGGATAAAATTGTGAGCGGAGTGACAGGAGCAGAGGAGCAGCAGGCACTAAGGAAAGAACAGGATAGACCGAGGGGCAGGTTGGTATGAAGGGGCTAGAACAGTGATTCTGTCTTCCACAGGGCCCACATACCAGATATCCTGCATATCAGATATTTATATTACGATTCATAACAGGAGCAAAATTAAAGTTGTGAAGTAGCAATGAAATAATTTTATGGTTGGAGGTCATCACAGCATGAGGAACCATATTAAAGGGTCATAGCATTAGGAAGGTTGAGAACCACTGAGTTAGAAGGATAAAGTCTTGAAGTGTTAAGACTTAGTACTCTGCTAGACTCCTGTCTGCAAGCATAGCAGAGTATTATTAATAGCGTCAGGGATTGCCTTGTCTGGCCTCAGTGGGAAAGGACTCACCTAGTCTCACGAAGACTTGATATGCCAAGGTGGGGGGATACCCAGGGACACCTCACTCCCTCAGAGAAGGGGGAGAGGGATGGAGTAGGGATTGTGAAAGGGGTGACCAGGAGGGGGGCAGTGCACAGGATATAAAATGAATAAGTAAATAAAATAATATTAATTTATAAAAAAAAATATTTAGTATCCACAGATGGGACAAAGAAGACAATGGAGGGATTGCTTAAGTAATTCAGGGTCACCAGTTTGTACATATAAAGTTATTCAGAGAATTATTCATGCTTACCTCATGTCCTAGGTATTGTCTGCCTACCTCTTTCATAATTTAGTGACGTACGTAGTGTTTCCATTACACAAAACAATTTGCTTACAGAAATTTTAAAGAAGAGGATGACTAGATTGAACATAAAGGAGCTCAGTGGCCTTCTATCCTGGGAGAGCTGAGCCTTTCACCAACCGTTGCCAGGTGAAAGTAGAGGGCCTGTGTCACGTGAGGCACTGGGTCATCAGAGACCTCCAGACTAGGGAGGTGGATATCATCCAAGGGCACTGTCTCCCAACTGGAGACAGGGAGGGTGAGAACACTAATCTGACTTTGATTTCTGCTCCTTTCTGGTCCTTTCGTTCTTGACCATGTGACTGCCTGTTTCTGAGGAATCCCCTTATTTGTCTTTCAGTCCTTTCATGCAGATAGTTGAAAAGTCAAGTATCTTTGGCATGCCCTGTGGCATTTTCTTCTACATGTTTTTTTTTTTTAACTTCCCCCTTTTTATTCTCCAATACTGTCTTTGGCTCAAGGTTTTCTATTTTACTGCCTTTTGTGGGGGTGGGATGTTTGAGAGAGGGTATCCTGTAATCCACACTAGCCTCAAATCCTGTGTAGCCGAAGAAGCTAACCTTGAACTCATCTCCACCTCCCGAGTGCTGAGACTACAGCTGTGCAGCACCACACCTGCCATCTGCTGGCTCTGGGCTTTGTTTCTCACCCCCTTCCACCCTTTTATTTAGAAATGGCGTCAGAAGTTGAGGAACAAATCCCTGTACATGAGGAATTCTTTCTCTGTGGTGGAGTTGAAACCCAGATCATAAAATGTGGGCCCTGGACTAACCTTTTTGAGAAACAAGGTGTCAGCAAGCCAAAACAGCTTATCTTCATCATTCCAGGTAAGTCGAAAAGTTTCAGATTCTCAAAACCTCTGGTTTCAGAGTTACCACAGGTAAACTGAAGAATCAGATAGAAATAAAATTACTACTGATTGGGCCTGAGGGTGTTAGATGCCCCAGGGTAGGGGAATGCTAGGGAGGGAAGACAGGAGTGGGCGGGTGGGTGGGGAGCACCCTCATAGAGGCAGGGGGGAGAGAGGATGGGATAGGGGGTTTTCTAAGGGGAGACCTGGAAAGGGGAAAACATTTGAAATATAAATTAAATATCCAAAAAATTTTTTAAAAAATGGGATGGGGAAAAAAATTACTACTGATAATAATCACAGTCACTACTCTGGGTGTGTGTTTGTAGTTTTCTTTACATTTCTTTCTTTTATATTAATTATGTAGTGATACCTTGTCTTATGGAGAAGGTACCACATGCACAGTTTTGTGATTTGCCTTGTAAACGTCTTTTATATTTATAGCTTCATCGAAGTTTAAGCTTTAAATAACTTCTCTCCGCCTTTTTAAAGATGCTATGTGTTTAGGTGGGGTTTTCATTCTCTGATTTTCATCTGGGTTGTCTGGGACTTTGCTCTGTCGCTGTAGATATATCTGGTTGGTTTCAAGGATAAGCTTTGGACTTGTGTTCTACCTGTCACCATGGCAAGACTCCTTTTGAGTTGTATTTTACTTTATTTTCCATATTTACCTGACTATACAGATATTTTCATCATCATGAAACTGGTCAAGCTATCTTTTCCTTTAAGATTATACAAACAGCTCTGGCCTTTTGTGTGCTTAGTGTTGTTGATAATCTTTTGAGCTGGAAGCCCGGTGTGCCCTTCCCTTTCAACTTGGGTGGTTCCCTAAGTGGTTCGCTCTATTCATTGGATCTGTAAAGCTGTCGGTGAGGCTGTCTTTGCCCCTCTGGTCTGCAGGGCTGCTTCTACATAAAACAGACTCTTCTGCAGCTGAGTCTGTCTATGTCCTCTGCCTCCATGCCGTTAGCTCTGTGCATATTTCCCTGTTCATAGAACACCTTCACGTCAAGGACTCATCCTTGCTCACTATTTTCTTATCCAAGGTACTTTTTTCTGTTTCTTCATTTGCCTTCATAGTATTTTATTTTCTTAATTATTAGGAAAGGAAAGAAACCTCATTGAACTGATCTTTAAAAGTAGCTTTTTTTTTTTTTAATTCTAACAAATCCTCAGAAATATTTTTCTCGTTGGTATGCTCCTGGTATTAGTTCACATTTCCTTTTGTTCTTGTGCTACATTTAGAGGGGCAGAGCTTCAGTACATGCTACAAATGTGGAGGTCGGAAGACAACTTGGAAGAGTCAGTTCTTTTCCTTCCACCACATGGGTCCCAGGAATCAAACTCAGGTTGTCAGCCTTGGTGGCAAGCAAGTCTGCCCACTGAGCCAACTCACAAACCCCACCCTAATCTTTTATTAGTTCTTTGAGAATTTTATATAATGTGTTTTGATCATATGCTCCTCCCAGATATCTCTCACCTCCCCAGCCCCTCCTGACTTTGTGCCCCCCCTTAATAATTAACTCCAGTATGTGCTGACCAATGTGTGCTAAGCATTGCTCTACATTTCCAAATTAATGCTTATGTTTCTGCTCTTTGTTCTGACTATTAGCTGTTATCTGCTCACTTCCACTCAGATGGAGAGCACACTTTCCCTCTTCGTGCTTAGTCACACAGCCCTCCTTCCTTCTTTTTTTTTTTTTTTAGCGGTGCCAAATATTTAATTCTGTATTTTTAAAGATTTTATTTATTTTTATTTATATGAGTGATTTGCTTGCATGTGTGTCTGTGTGTTACATGCATGCAGTGTTCATTGAGGTCAGAAGGTTTTGGATTCCCTGGGACTGGACCTCCAATAGTAGTCAGTGCTCTTTTTTTTTTTTTTTTTTTTTTTTGATAATTTATTTACATTTCCAATGTTTCCCCCTTTCTAGGTCTCCTCTTTGGAAACCACCTATCCCCTCCCCATCACCCACCTCTATGAGGGAATGGCACCTCCCACCCACCCGCCCACCCACTCCCATATTCCCACCTTGACATTCCCCTTTACTGGGGCCACCCCTCTCCCTGATGGCCAAAAAGGCCCTCCTCTGCCACATATGTGATCCGAACCATGGGTCTCTCCATGTGTATTCTTTGGTTGGTGGTCCAGCCTCTATGAGGATGGGGGGAACGGGGTCAGGCCAGTTGACACTGTTGCTCCCTCCATGGGGCTACAGACTCCCTCAGCTCCTTCAGTCCCTTCTCCAACTCCTCCATCTGGGACCTCACTCTCAGTCCAGCAGTTACTGTAAAGTGAAACGTGGGTATTCTGAACTTTTGGGCCAATATCCACTTATCAGTGAGTACATACCATGTTCAT
>CM052705.1:26659018-26676999 GCA_028551405.1 Uromys caudimaculatus
ATGTTATCTATGGTGTCTTCTGCTCCTGAGATTCTCTCTTCTATCTCTTGTATTCTGTTGGTGATGCTTACATCAATAACTCCTGATCTCTTTCCTAGGTTTTCTAACTCCAGGGTTGTCTCCCTTTGTGATTTCTTTGTTTCTATTTCTATTTTTAGCTCCTGGAAAGTTTTGTGCATTTCCTTTGTCTGTTTGATTGTGTTTTCTTGTAATTCCGCCTGTTTGATTGTGTTTTCCTGTAGTTCTTTAATGGATTTTTGTGTTTCCTCCTGAAAGGCTTCTAGTTGTTTATCTCTGTTCTCTTCTATTTCTTTAAGAGTGTTATTCATTTCTTTCTTAAAGTCTTCTATCATCATCATGAGAAATGATTTTAAATCTGAGTCTTGTTTTTCTGGTGTGTTGGGGTATCCAGGGCTTGCTGCGGTGGGAGAGCTGGATTCTGATGATGCCAAGTAACCTTGGTTTCTGTTCCTTATGTTCTTACCCTTGCCTTTTGCCATCTTGTTAACTTTGATGTTAGCTGATCTTACTCTGTCTGGTTGTGGTTTGCCCCTCCTGCAGGCCTCTGTGTCAGTACTCCTTGAAGACCAGCTCTCTCTGAGAGGTGTTTGGGTTTGGAGAGCTATGGCACAGGGTCCGATCTGGGGTGCAGACAGAAATCAGAAGGATCTTGTCCCCAGCTGTCCCTTGGTTCCTATGTCCTGATGGCTCTGCAAGGGTCCCTCTTGATCCCGTGAGTTTGAACAGAAGTGGTGGTTTTGCCTGTGTTCAAAGGTGTGTCAGCACTCCTGGGATACCCGCTCTCTCCTGGAGCCCTGTGGCCCAGGCTGAGGTCCCCAGGCACAGACCCCTGGTGGCCCAAGCAGAGATCTCCATCCACAGATGGAAACCAGAAGGTTCAGAGGTTTCCTGCCCCCGAGTTCTCCAACCCTGTATCCCGCCAGTTCCGGGCGGGTCTCGGTGAGCAGTGTTGCTCCCCTTAACCCCACTCACGGCTTTTCCACGCTCCTGGGAAGATAGCTTTCTCCTGGCGCTTGTTGGCTATATCCTATTTTTTGTTTTTAATCAGATCCGTGTTTAGTGCTTTTACAATTCTGTGATTAAATAGTACTGTATAATAATTGTATTGTCTCTTGTGCAACCTGCAGTGTATGTTGACTTCATTTCCTCTCCTCTTTGCTTGCCTTCATTGACGTAATGTCTCTCTCTCCTCTTTAGTTTCCTATGCTCCAGTCACCTCTTTATCCTAACATTTTTCTAGAAGTGAGAAGTCCTAAGGCCTTGTTTCAGGGATAGTTCCTTTTGCTTTTGGGGCTGTGGCCCTAGTGTGCTATCCTTTGCACCTGGTCTGCGCTGATCGTGCTCCAGGCTCCTGCTTGGCTGCCCTCCTTCAAATTCTCTCTGACAGGTTAGATCTCCTTCCTAGATCTCATGCTGCATTCTTGATATTCTCTTGCTGTTGGCAAAGTGCTTCTGATTATTTCCTGAGCAGTGCAGGGGAGTGATCTTGTAAATAATTCAGCCTATCCAAGAGTTGTGTAAGGCTGGCAGTGTGACATGATGGGCTGAGTATGTGCAAGGCCCTGGGTTCGGTCCCACCACTGAAAACATATGGAAGGAAAAAAAGATGCTGTCTTCGCTGGCTTCTGGATGGGAAATAACTTGTCCTTGGAATTCAGAGACAGAAATCTTTCCCCTCCCCACCCCGCCCCCAGGGTTTGAAGTTGCTTGTGAGTAATTCTGGTGTCATTCTGATCTCTTATATTTTATATGCGAAGTTTCCCCCATGCAGTTCCTGTCTTTGAGACTTTCTTTTTTATTCTAAGAATTTAGAATTTTACAATGAAGCACTTTGGTATGGCTGGCATTTTCTACACTGATTTGGGGTTTTAGTGGGTCTTTAAGCCGTGGACTCTTATGCCTAAGACCTTGTGCATGAGTGTTAAGCACTACCACTAAGCCTTTGGTTTGGTCTGTAACTTAAGGTGGCCTGATACTTACAATCCTCCTGCTTCAGCCTCACAAGTGCTAGAATTACAGGCATGCAGCACCACACCCAGCTTTATAGACATGAATCCTAAGCTCTTTTCCCCTCTTTACTCTTGCTATGGTCTCCTGGTTCATAGGAACGATATCCTTTTCTTTGGTTTTTGCATTTGTTAAGTTTTCTACTCTATTCCTTTTTTTCTGCAGATTCTCATGAGTGTTTTTTTTTCCCTCAAATATTTTACCACCAGTTCATTTTTAAGATGAAGATAAGAAAAAATGGTTGGCACCATTACTAACAGAGGTAGGGTTTGTCCACATGGCTAGAGTAATCACCTGCAGCAATTTTCCTAGGACTAAGAACCCCAGGATCCATGACAACCCGTGCTTAAGTCTTTTGTTTTGTTTTGGTTTTTGGTTTTTTGAGACAGGGTTTCTCTGTGTAGCCCTGACTGTCCTGGAACTCACTCTGTAGACCAGGCTGACCTCGAACTCAGAAATCCCCTTGCTTCTGCCTCCCAAGTGCTGGGCTTAAAGGTGTGCACCACCACTGCCCAGCATGCTTAAGTCTTAACAGATCTGGGCAAAGCAGAGTGGTTGGGCTCCGTGGACAAGCCTCGTGGTGGGGTATGACATGGCATTTCCTTAGGAACCTCTGGTTTTTCAGGACCTGTAACCCATTCTTCAGTTCTTCTGTTTTCTGGGAAGGAATCTTCCTCCGGGTTCCTGTGTGAAAAGTGGGAGCCTGTCTGCTAATGCTCAGAGGTGAGCGGGAAGGAGTTGAAGATCTCAGTGCTCAGCTGGACTTACTCTCGTCATTCCTCAGTGTGGGACTTCCATTCCCAGCTGGGTTAACAGTCCCGACCCAGCATCTCTCTGTAGCTTAACCTTTTCAGGAAGTAAACTTACGATCTTGAAGGATTTAAGATTCTTCTTGAAAGTCGGTGTCATAGCACATGATAAAACAAAAAATAGACTCTACCCATAGTGAGAGTTTGAAGTTATCAGCATTTGATAGTGAAACCATGTAGGTCTGGATTTGTTCATGAGATCTTTAATCTTTAAGCTTGACTTTCTTTAGTTCATAGTGGGACCATTGAATTCTTCTTGAACAAGCTGTGGTGCTTTGTATCTTTATAGGAAGTTGTCTATTTCTTGTATATACTAAAAGAATGTTTTCTAATTATTCTTTTAATATAAAAAATGATTGAAACCTGATCATGCCTTAACTCTTAACCACCACCTATGTTTCTTAGCCTAAAAGGCAGATTTCTTACTGTGGTCCTCAAGGTGCTGACTAGTTTATTTCTCCTCCTCAACCCTGTGGCATCAGACTTCGGAATCCATGTGTGTTCCTTGGTCATGATGATACTGAATGTAACAGGAAGAGCCAAGGACTGGGGACGGTGTTACTTTAATAAGCTCTTTATTTCTTCGTTGCCTTTGTCTTACTTCTGGGCCTCAGAAAAGTCACTTCCTCAGACCTTGGGTTTGTTGTTTGTTTCTTAAGTCATACTAATGCCTCTCACAACATCCTGTTTGTTTTGTTTGTAGGAGCTATCACACTGGTGAATCAGCTCACCCACTTGGTTATATGTGTATATTCTCTCATACTGTATAAACCCCATAGAGCTCCTTGTATGCCTGTGTATTGCACAGTGAGTTCCCAACACAAATGTAATGGTTAAAACAATATACAATGGAAGCTATTCACCTGGAATAGAGAAACTGAACATACTGTAGTTGGCATTTTACTTGATGATAATAAAATAGCATATTAAAGAATAATTAATTAGGATCCTATAATCAATAAGAGGACGAACTTGAACTTACACCGAGACAAGCAGAAAAGGCCTTTCTATAGTATTCCGTTATCTTGTACTCAAAGTGTTTTTATATAACTTGTCGTCCGAACTGTTGGCACCTAAATCGTTGTTTGTAATAATTCTAACAGCTACCGTTTACTAATGGTTAGTTTCTATTGCTGTGATAAAACACCATGGCCAAAAATAAATTGGGGAGGAAAGGGTTTATTTCATCTTACAGCTTTATCTTCCATCATTCAGGAAAGTTGAGGCAGGAACTCAAGGCAGGAACTGATGCAGGGGCCATGGAAGAGTTGTTTATTCTCTTGCCACCCTTTGCTTGCTCAGCCTGCTTCCATATAGCACCCAAAATCACCAGCGCAGGGATGACACCACCCACAGGGAGCTGGTCACTCCCATATCAATCATCAATCAAGAAAATGCAGCACAGGCTTGCCCACAGGCCAGTCTGGTGGGAGCATTTTCTCAGATAAGAGTCCCTCTTCCCAAATGACTACCTTGTCTCAAAGGTTACACAACCTGTTTGTTCTCACTGCTACATCAAATGAAGACTAAGTAAGTTAGAATGTGGAAGACACTAACTTCAGGAGATCAGAGGGTTAGCAAGTGATACTTCTAGCATATGTTGATTACGTGGCATAAAAATGTGATTTGCGGGGCTATGCTCAGTAAATTCTTTGTAAAGTAATATGTAAAGTAATATGTAAGCTAGGCAGTGGTGGCACAGGCCTTTGGTCTCAGCACTGGGGAAGCAGAGGTCAACAGATCTCTGTGAGTTCAAGATCAGCCTGATCTACAGAGAAAGTTCCAGGACAGCTAGGGCTATACAGAAACCCTGTCTCGAAATAATAATAATAATAATAATAATAATAATAATAATAATAATGTAATATGTAAATTAAATATAATTTCAATCAAAATCCCAAAGAGATTTTTTTAAGTGGAACTAAAGTTTGAGACTAGCCTAGAAATTTTAAATAAAGAGAAAGGATTTACCCTACCAATTACTAAAATATGAGCATGCATACCTATACAGTGCGTGTGTGTGTGTGTGTGTGTGTGTGTGTGTGTGTGTGTGTGTGTGTGTAAAGGTGTATAAGATGGAATGTTTTAGCAAAGGACAAAATGACAAAATAAATAAATTAAATTATTTGATTCCAAAACAAGTTCCTGCAGAATTTCAGTGTTGGATCAGAAGGTGTTCCAGGTGAGTGGCGGATGTGTGCCCGAGTGAGCGCCTTATGAAACTGGCTCTCAGATGGGAAGATGTTGCTTGCTGTTTGCTACTTAATGGTCAGCAGCATCCCCATTCCGAAGGCTTACATGTATGAAGGTGAGGCAGACACTCGCAGACAGCGTGAGTGCCCGCCTTCTGTTGATAGTCCCCTTCTCCCTTCCCTCATCTGCAGCTGCACAGTGACCGGCAAGCTGACCAAAGAGCACAACGCTGACCTTGAGAACATTTTCACGTTACTTGGCAAAGTTGCTAGTTAGCACCACCGTATGCTCAGAACTTAAAGCTTTCGATCAGGATACTACAGGAGCATGATAACAGTATGAACAATGAGACCATTACAGAGTACCATTACAGGTAGAGAACATCTATATGTTTCAAGTAATGTTAAACTGTGCCATAATCTATAAATTCACTGAGCATCATGTACATTTGTACATTATCCCCTTTCATGGATGAGAAGTCAAAGCATAGAGAGAGTAAACAACTCCAAAGCTTACAGTCCATAGGGAAAACCAGGCTGCGCCCAGGCCGCCTGCATTCCTAACCACTTTACTGTGCTGCCTACCCAGGGAACTACAAGATACGAATGCCTGTGTAGATGCTAATCATGACTCATTGATTACATTGTCACAGATGTGTTCACCAAAGCTAAGAAAACCTGACAGAATGAAGAAATAAGGAGGCATCTACAGCAAGGACTACAGACAATGAGAATGTGTACAGATATGATTGCAGGCTAGACACCCCTACTTCATTGTCTTCCGCCCTGCGGGTGTACCGTATTCATTATTCAGTTTCCCAGTATCTTGTCAAAATACATTCTATATACGTACAGTAAATCACACATAGTGTATATTTCAGTCAATGATCATATACACACTACAAATACTTGTGGTAAATGACAAGATAACACTGAGTTGACTCCCTTAAGTTTTCTAAGATTGTACCATTGATTTGACTGGCATGGGTTGGTTTGTTTTGTTATTGTTTTGTTTTAGTTTTAGTTTGGTACAGCTTAATAACTGAGATGATCTTGAAATGCCATAAAGACAGTATTAGTGGTTTGAGGCTTTATCCAGGGAACAGTGGGAAATCACATAAGGGTGATTTAAAAGAATATTTCTGTGCTTTGATTTGTGGCTTGAAGATCTTTCTTGTGATACCCAAGTGTAAACGTGAATGTTACTAGATTTGTAGAGAATGGTGTGAGGAAACTCTGAGCCACCTTTTCAGGCCTGTACATCACCTTGCTTAGGTCTGTTGCTCTTTCAAATCTAGAGTCTTTTCTCTTCCTAGGTAACCCAGGCCATTCCCCCCTCTACGTGCCATTTGCAAAGATCTTGTACTCTTTGATGAAGAGCAGCCTCCCAGTATGGATAATCTCTCATGCTGGCTTTTCCTTGACTCCCAAAGACAAGAAGATTCTTACAGCACCGCAGGGTATGTCCTTGTTAACACCTTTAAGACCTACAGTCAACAGGTACTGGTGTTTCTAGAAAGCCTTTTAGCATTCACCGTTCACAAGCAAAAGCCTCTACTGTGTCTTGAGAGCCAGAGGCCACATTTTTATAAGTTTGAGAAGGGAAAGCTGGGCTTCTGTGTGGTGTTGTGCTAAATGGTTTGTTAGGGAAAGGAAGGCAACAGTAGCTTCGCAAGTATTTGCATTTTACCAATAAGAATTCTCAGATGTCTACTTTCCTGAAGTGTTTTTTTTTTTTTTAAAGTGAGAGAATACATAATTTAAATTCCCTACCGATGTCAAGCTTATGTCTTTTACTGTTGGGCTTTCCCCTTGGTTGTTTGAGGGAGGTAGGGGCTTTATTGCTTGCTTCACACCTAGTTCTTACAGGCTACTCTTCTGATTTAAAGATACAGTAACAATCTGCCTTTGTGTTTCTTTATGATTGTATAGTCCTTATTCTTTTAGACATTAATATACAGATTTCAACACACAAACCTGTACGTTACAAATGATCTGAGATGATATTCAAGGTTAGTTTTGATTTATTTTTGACTACTATGGCCACTCACCATCATATCAGATGTAATTATTTTCTATTTTAAAATGATTGTGGTTATGATTATTTATGTGAACTCTTCTGAATACTCTCTGAACATTAGTGTATTCGAGTATATAAATAATATTAATTTATCTTGTTCATAACTTTACAGTTTATAGATGATCTCTTGGTTCCAGTGACTAATGCATGATTTTATTCATTTTTAAAGTAAATACTGTATTTTTCAAATTAAAATGATAATGTACCTGTTAGGTAAAATTTAGACAATACAGAAGCTAAATAAAATGTTTAAAATTGCTGTTTTATAATTCAAAATTGGAAAAGAATATTATAAATTATAATGCCTTGATTTAATTATGATCCAGAATTGTTAACTTCAAAACAAGTAAACACTGGCTCATTAGCACTGAGAGAAGAGATCCTCTAGTACTTGAATGCTGAGTACAGAAGCCCAGGAGTTTTGCACAAATTGAATTAAGCCTGTGAGAAATGGTCCGTGATGGCTTTATCTTATGTGGGTTTTTTGGTTTTGTTTTGTTTTGTTTGCCCTTTGTAAAATGTAATAATGAAATGTGTATCTTAGACCTGACTAATGTACTTACTTTTTGCATAAAGGTACTGCTGAACATTTATTTACTGCTGATTAGTGTTCAGAAATTTTAGCTGACAAACATTATGCACAAGGAAAGGATCTAATGCAAAATTCTTCCAAAATAAGTAGTAGACTTCCAGTTTCATCTCTGACTTGTAGGGTTTGGAATCTACCACTCCTGTTCTCATAACCAGGAAAAAGAAAAAAAAAAAAGCTGAACAAACTAAAAACCAGTGATTTTTCTTAGATATGTCAGGCAGGACCAGGCTGTGTACACTGGACTAGTGGCACCGCTGGGAAAGAACAGCTCACTTGGAAGAGGCAAGCCTTAGCCGGTAGAACTCACAGAGGTACAATACAGATGGTTTGAGAGAGAAGTAGAAATTCTCAGGGGCTTCCCAGGCTCCCTGAGTCTTCCCTCCAGGAATTCCCACTTCAGTTCTATCAGTGTGAGGACTTTGGTTTTAGTTTTGTTGCTTGTTTTTGATTTTGTTCTTTTTTTTAAGATTTATTTTATGTGTGTGGTGTTTTGCCTGCATGTATGTATGTACACCATAAACATGCTTGGTGCCTAAGGAGATCAGATCAGAGATACAGATTGGTTGTGACCCCCCATGTGGGTACTGGAAATTGAACCCAGGTCCTCTGCAAGAACAACAGTGCTCTTAACTTCTGAGCCATCTCTCCAGCTTTGCTTGTTTGTGTTATAAGACAGGACCTCACTAAATAACCCAAGGTGTCTTTAAACTTGCAATCCCTCTGCCTCACCCTCTATGTAGGAATATGCCAATGCCCACTTACAGTTTCGATTTTAAATGTCCCCAAAATGTTCTTTCACTGAGGGAGTAGCCTCCAGTGAGCAGTTTTCAAACGGACACTAAGGCCTTCAATAGATGTGTGCCAGGAGGGCTCTGACCTCATGAACGAAATGCTCCAGTTAGGGATTCATAAAACAATGGAATCCAGAGAGGTGGTAAACCTTTTTTGGAGTAAGTAGTTTAGTTTATTGGGGGTCGTGACCTTGGAGGATATATTTTTCCTTGTCCTCTCCCTTTCTCTTTTTCCTTCCTAGTCCCCACAAAGCCAGCAGCTTTGTTCTACCACTCGTTGCCAAGATGGTCTGTTTCCCAATACCCAAAGCCATAGGACCTGACAGCTGTGGGTTGAGACCTCTGAAACCACGAGCCAGTCTCTGTGAATACTTTGTCATGGCAGTAAAGCTGGCACAGTGATTATCTGAGAATATCTTCCAAGGTCTTCTTGGGGTGGGAGCAGGATGGGGGATCATTTTGCATCATTCCCAAAGAATTCTCAGTAGCAAAAGCCTACTCTCCAAGGGATAAGCCCCTGCCAGACCTTGTCTAACCCGAGGGAAGGGCCTCCTAGCCTTCTTGCCTCACATAGAGAAAGAAAACGATCTGAGAAGCATTTGTTAGGATCACAGCACAGAATCTACACACACACACACACACACACACACACACACACACACACACACACACCCAAGACTATATTAACTATACAACTGTAGAGTACTTCCTCCCCCGCCTCCATATTTTACACTATGTTAATAGGTTTTGACTATAACAAAGGTGTGCTTGCTGCAAGTTACAGGATCTATTAAGGAGCTCTTCAGGGAAACCAGCAGCAGGAAGGGTGAACAGACAATGGCATGGATGAAATCAAAGCCTCTAATAAATATTAAATGTAGCTCAGTTCCTGGCCACCTTAATATAAAGCTGCATGCCAAAAATCTATTTATTCACTTCAGTTCCTAGTACTGGTACATCATGTCCAACTTTAGCCTGAAAAGTTACAAGACTTTGTAAAAGGCAAGAGAGAAACAATAAGACTGAACAACAAATTGTGAACCATAACCAAATTCAGATGTGCCTGTTGCCAACTTTAAGCTTATCAGATAGAACGTTTAAAATAACCATGACAATATATTGAGACTCTAATGAAAACTGTAACATGCCACAAAAGAATAGGAATCAAAGTTGACAGTTGGATACTTTGTTAAAGAAAGAATAAAAAGAAAGTACTAGAAGATACTGCAACAAAGATGAAAAATGGCTTTCATGGGCTTGCTATTAGGCCCAGTGCAGCTAAGGAAAAAAAATCTGTGAAATTGAAAATAGATCAGTAGAAACTTTCCAAGCGGAAATGCAAATAGGAAAAAAATATGTGCTTAAAGAACAGGATATTCAAGAACTATCGGCAGTTTCAAAGATGTGACATCTGCATAATTACAATATCAGAAGATGGAGAGGATGGAGGTAAAGGAGAGAGCTGAGAGGATGGAGAGGATAGAGAGGATGGAGGGAGTGGAGCCAAAGTAATGGAAGCACTTAACTCACATAATAAAACTCAGATGCAGGAAGCCTGGAGAACAGTGAGCAGGATAAATACTCAGAATCTTTCCCTGTGTGTCACATATTGAAATTACAGGAAACCAATAGAACCCTTGAAAGACAACAGTGAAATTTCCAAGAACCCCCTTGTCACATGCAAAGAGGAGAATAAAGTAAAATACTTAGTTTTGAAAGAAAAATATCATCAACCCAGAATTTTGTGTCTAATCAAATTATCCTTGGAAAGTAAAGAAAGTAATGACTTTCTAGACAAAAGTGGAGGAGACCGTTTGCTTTAATTCAACCATACAAGAAAAGCGAAGTGGAGATGGAAACTCAAATCTGTAAGGAGAAAGGAAAAACATGGCTTAGAGAGATGGCTGATCAGTTAAGACCAGCTGCTCTTTAGAGACCAGAGATCAGTTCTTCGTACCCATATCCATTGGGTCATAACCACCTGGAATTCCGCTTCCAGAAGATCCAACGCCTTCTCTGACCTCTGTGGGTGGACACACACACGCAAATAAAAATATATAAAAAAAGAAAAGCAAGGAAAAAATGAGTTAGTTTTTTAAAGTTCCTTATTCTAAATAACTGCTCAATTAGTAAGTGATGATAATGTATAGGTAAGTGGGATGAGTGTTGGCACTGCCATGAAGGATGAAGGAGAACAACTAAGATCATTGTTATGTAACAAAACTAAAGGTAAAGTGATACATTGTTACTTACATTGGAATTGAGTACTGCAAATGCTATGGCAACCACTATAATAATAATAACAATAATAATTTAATTAAAGAAATATAATGACCATGACATGACAAAAAGAGAGAGAGAGAATGGGATGATTAAATATACTCAATTAAGACCAAAAAAAGTAAAAGAGAGAAAGGAAAAAAGAAAAGGCATCAAGCAGAGCACACTTAGTGGAGATGAAAGGGAGGCCCAGCAGTTAAGAGGACTTTTCTTGCAGAGGACCCAAGTTGGGCAGCTCACAATCACCTGTAACTCCAGCTCCAGGGAATCCAGGATAGTTTTCTGGTCTCCCCAGGCACCTGCCCTCACATGCACATACCTACACATAGACATTTATATATACACATAATTAAAAATTAAATTAGAAACTTAAAATTGTATATGATCATTTCTGTAATTGTATTAGTAATCAGTTTGAATATGAATACTTTAAAGGATAGTCTCTCAGAGTAGATAAAAATAAGATCCAACTATCTGCTGTCTACAAGAAACTCTTTAAATATAAGAGACTAATGGCTCCTTAGTGAAAACTAATTATTATCCATTCCCTTTGCTATAACTTCTGAGTCATGAGCAGCCATCACATCTTATTCCTACACCCTTATCATGGAGAAAAAGACACATATATATAGTATAGAGGAATTCTTAGTTATGGTAACAACAGCAGTCATAGTAACCATCCAAAGCTGTACTAAAATCAGAAGCAAGTAAACACACTCTGAGTAGTAGCAACTTTGAAACAGAAAACAGATGGGGAAGATCAGTCAAGATCAGGATTCTCAAACTCTGACATGCACTAAAGTTGTTTATTAACATACATGGCCACTCCCTGCGTCACTGATTCGGTAGATGTGGGACACCATCTGAGAATCTGTATTTCTAACAGCTTCCCAGAAGCCTTCGTGCTGCTGGTCCTAGGACCACATCTTCAATAGCTTGGCTGTGGATTTTTCCCTACTAAGTAAGCACTGGTGCACACCAGTGAAAAGTGTCTGCTGTGAGTCCAAGTTTCTAGGAAATGTATTTAATTTGTGTTTTAAATTGATGCTTGCTTGTGTATAACTTTATTTGAGTGCTTATTGTTTGGACTGCTTCTGTACTTACTAATGAGTTAATGACTTAGCAATTACACTCTGCTCTTTGCTACCTAATGAGAACAGTGCCATCTAGAGGCATTAGCCCATAGGGTCAGCAGATACTTCGTAGCCAGGTAAAAGGGCAGTTAGTTTATCACCACTGAGGATTTATTGATCCCCAACTAGGTGATGGTACACCGTGCTGCAGGAGAATTAAATAGAACTAGAGATGCCCGCCTCCACCTTCTGAGATGACTTTCCATCTGTATCCTGAGAATCCCAAAAGTTCTATGAGGCCAAGTGTAGCCATGGCCTTACCAACCTACATGACCTAGTAGAGGTAATGTAGAGGTCACACTTACAAGTGTGTGCCCTAGCAGATGAGTTAGTGCAGCAGGTCATTTCATTTCCCATCTGAGATGATGGTCCTAAGTACAGGTGCCCTGACATGCAAGTTATAGCCTGGAAACTACCTAACGACTGAGGGAAAGCCATGGCGGCACATCAAAGGTTGGCAGATGTTGGGCTTCATATTAGCACATGTTAAGATTATGAACAGTTGGAAATAATATTCTGGTTGCAGCATATTGACAGAACCATAAAGTGGCTATAACGACAGAGCAGATGTTCTCCATACCACAAAGGGATGATTCAAGAAAAACTGAGACGAAATGTTAACAAACTGGGAGTTTAAAATGTTTTTTTGGTTGTGACTCACTAGAACAGCTTACTCAGTGGCAAATTTATTATCAACTACTTCAAGTCGTTTGTTCAAAACATATAAAATACAAGCTCGGAATTACACTGGTTTAGCTTTAGCAGATGAAAACATTACTTTAAAATTTTATATAGTCTTTCATAAATGATGAATTTGGCTTACGCAATTGTAAAGAAACAAAACCACACCCAATGGTCCTACAGATAGACTGCTTTGTAAAGTCCTCCCCTCCCCTCCCAGGAAAGTGCATAGCAGAAGAACTTGGAGGAAGGACGCACCCAAAGGTGGGGACAGTCAGGCCAGTGCTCATGGCCGCTAGAAATTCAAGCAAGTTTCCAAGCTAAAGTGCAGAGCCAGAGAAGAATCTAGAAATCAAGCACATTGTTACAGTCCTGATAAGAGGACTAAAGAGCCTCATTCAAATTTCAGATTTTTGTGTGAGAGATGCTCAGCAAGTACACCAAATGGAAATACCCTCAAATCAGAGACAGAGACCTGAACTCTAGGCCTGGTGACAGCATTTCCAGTAAGAGATCCTGGGATGACCTACATGCTTGTCAGCACCTGGAATTGTGTCTGAGAACCCCAGAGCCTTTCCAAGTGCATTCAGTAGTCTCCGATACCCTGGGGGCTGTTGGCATGGTAGCACCCATCCTGGAACCCACAGCCAAGCATGCTGTTCCTTTCTGTGTAGTCTACATACATGTCCTGGTGTAATGTCCCATGTCCTGCTCCATTTGTGACAACTTTCTTTTCTAACCACTTTGTTTCATTTCTCCCTGTAGCCAGTAACGGCCTTCAAACTCCTCACCATTTCCAATATCACACTTTATGCCTCTGGCTTTTGTTTACTGTTTGTAGCATTTTGTTCCTCCTGCATTTCCCGCCTGTTCCTATATTTACCCTTTTGAAATCCTTAGTGGATCATTCATGCCCGTCAAGTGGAAAGCATAACTTGATGACTTTTGATTAAACACTCTGTTTGGAGAACAATAATTAAAATTATTTTTAAGATATTCTTGACGTTCATAGGGGTTTTTTTTTTGTTTTGTTTTTAAGTTAGGTAGCATTTGTAAATAACTGTAAATGCCCATCTCTCATCCCTTTGGGATGTCAAACACTTTGAGAGCTGCCAGAGTCTCACCAACATTTACAACCAAGGCGCTTGCAGAACACTGAGAGAGCTGGGAACAAAGTGTGCTCCCAAACTGTGAGCACGTCCTTTCCGCCCAGCACCCCTGGAGATAAGAGTGAACGGAAAGTCGGCTGGATCTCCGAATGAAGGAAGCATAAGACTTGAGGGCCACAGTTCTCACCCAGCTGCTTCTCTGATCTTTAGCATGAACCCACAAAGTCCTTTGGGCTGTCTATGTCCAATTTGAGTAACAACGAAGTACTTTGTTTCCTATAAAATAGAAGCGAGATACCTGGGGACCGTATGTCAAAAGTTCTCCTTTCTTCAGACATTAAGTTCAATATTCATACTTACTTAGCAGCTCAAGTTCTGTTACTAAATGATGACTAGCATCGCTAGACTCTTTAATATTATAAATAAAATAATACATAAAAAAGTTTTTTACATTCCACCTCTGGTTCAGCTTTCATGAATTTATAGTAAAATTTTCATGGCTTTTTAGATTTTTTTTTTATTATAATTTACATGTATGGTAAACATTGTTTTTAAAGGTCCATCTAAGGAATAAATCGTACACCCATATTGATCAAAGAATTTCAAATGCCAGGTTCTGATTTCAGCCTTTTTATTTCTTTCGTGTAAGCTTTGATTAAAATTATCAGGATATCCTTATTGAGTAACAGTGGGACAAAGTGGAACAGTCACATTCACCAGTGACAATGACTGTGAAAGGGGAAGGGCTCCGATGTGCACATCCAGTGCACAGCAGTCATTTCTAGTCTATGGTCACTGAAGACTTAGAAATACTGTTTGTGTGAAAAGGCATAGTTAAACTTATGCACTTAATATTTAATCTGTAACTAACTATACATAATAGGGAGGAACTTATGCTCAATTTCAAACACGTAACTAAACATATACATCTGTGGTAGTGTTCTTGTAATATTTCTCTTGGATAAATTGGAAAGAGGTATAGTAGCACTTCTCTGAGTACAGATGATCACTGCCTTTCTAAGGTGCTTCTTAAGGGCTTCCTAATTATATATTTAATCTATTGGGAGGAACTGAGGAAATGGCTCCATGGGTAAAGTGCTTGTAGCAGAAGCCTGAGAACAAGAGTTTGGCACCCAGGACCCATATAAAAGCCAACTGGTCATGATGGCCCTACTGTAATCCCAGACAGCAGAAGGCAGAGACAGGCTTCCCAGTGCAAGCTGGCTAGCCAGACCAATCAAAATAGCAAGCTCCAGGTTTAATGGAAACCCTGCCTCAGTATATAACGTTGAGAGCAATCAAGACACCCACCATCAACCTCAGGCCTCCATAAACATGTACACACATGTGTACCCACACACATGTAAACACACCCACCTACATACACATGTACATTTGCAAAATAAATAAAATCTGTATCTCCTCTTCCTATACTGTAATCTCCTTGAGGGCAAGTGTAGTTTTGTTGGTGTTGTTTTAATTCTTCTTTCATACAGTACACCCTACTGCAGCTTCTCCCTTTTACTCCTCTCTGTCCTCCCTAGCTCCTATCTCCCCCCCCCCCAAAAAAAAAAAAAAAAAAAAACAGTAGGTCTCTCAGGGACATCAACTGAACACACAAGATACTATATAAGACTAGGCACAAACCCTAACATCAAGGCTCAACAGGGCAACCCAGTAGGAGGAAAAGGTTCCTAAGAGCAGGCAAAAGAGTCAGAGACACTCCCAGTTCCACTATCAGGAATCCCCCTAAGCCAACAGCCATAACATATATGCAAAGGATCTAACACAGACCCACGCAGGCTCCATGACTGCCACTTAAGTTGCTGTGAGCTCCCTTGAGCCCCCTTAGTTGTTTCTGCCTACCATGCTCTTGAGGTGTCTTCAGCTACTCTGGCCCCCACAATCCCCCCCCCCCTTTTCCTCAGGTGTTTCCCTTGCTCTGACAAGACAGATCAGATGAGACCTCCAACCTTGGCTCTCTGAACATCCTTTCTTTTCTTCTTTCTTTTTTCCTTCCTTCCTTTCTTTTTTTCCAGTTGTGTTTGGTTCTACCCTAGGTCTCTGGTCATCCAGGTAGTATCAGGCACAGGTTCCCCCTGGTGGCATGAGCCTCAAATTAGGCCAACCATAGGTTGGCCACTCCCACAAGTTCTCTGCCACCATCATCGCAGCACATCTTGCATACAGGACAGATTGTAGGTCAAAGGTGGTTGGATTGGTGTTCCAGTCCCATCATTGGAAGGCTTCCCTGGTTGCAGAAGATAGACTGTTCAGGCTCTGTGTACTCCGGTCCTAGGAGTCCTTACTAGGCACCCTTATAGATGCCAAGAGTTTCCACTGCACCAGGTTTTCACATCACCCCCTATGCCCTCCCGTTCCAGTCATCCCTCCCCATGCCATTTGCTCCCTCCTGTTCCCATCCCCACCCACCCCCAGTCCACCTGCAATCTGTTCTATTTATCCTTCCCAGGGAGATTCATGTGCCCCTAAAATCCTCCTGGTTACTTACCCTCTCTGGGTCTGTGGGCTGTAGCATGTTTATCATTTACTTACCAGCTAATATCCACTTGTAAGTAGCTACATACCATGTTTGTCTTTCTGGGTCAGTGGGGTTATACAAATGTAGTTTTTAATTAGGTCTTGAAGACTTTAGAAAAAGAGTTAGGACAGACAGGAAGGCTATTTCAGGTCACAACTGTATGAGTTAACATTTAGGTTTCTATGTAAGTCTTTCTTTAAATATAAACAGATTATTTAACATAGGCAGCATCATGTGTTTTCTTAGTTCACTGAATATAAGATTAATCCAGTGGTTCCCAGGGTGTGATCTTAAAATCAACATATCTGTATCCTCTGGAAACTCAGAAAATTCTTGGCCCTCTACCCAGACCTACTATGTCAGAAACTCTGGTGTCAGGGCCCCCGCTATCTGTTCCAACAGACCGTCCCATGATCAAGTTAGAGAAATCCTGGCCTAAACCAACAATTGTTCATAGACTAGTTGAAAATCCACGGGCTTTGAGAACAGACCTTCATTGGAATCTCACCTCCTCCACTTCATAGGTCTGTGGCTGTCAGTCTCATACATAATGTCTATGAGTTGAGATGTTTCAGATAGTTCTTCTTTTCCAGTTCTGTGGTAAGGGTGGATGACTGTAATTTAAGTGCCTCTTACTGTCTGTAGCTGGTATACTATAGGCTTATGACAAATGGTAAGTACTTAACTCTGAGTTACTGCTTTAAGTTTCAGTATTTTTTGTAAATACTTTTTCTACTTTAATGAGCTTGTTTGCTTATTAATTAAAGCATGTTCATACTTTTGCTCCTAGAGCCAAATGCTAAAGCAATTGAGGACATCTATGGTCTGAGTGGTCAAATAGAGCACAAAATAGCTTTTCTGAGAGCTCATGTGCCGAACGATGTGAAGCTTATATTCATTGGCCATTCTATAGGCAGCTACATTGCTCTTCATGTGATGAACCGTGCCCCCGACTTGCCTGTAAGTACGCCTTAGGAGGTGGTTGTGGGTGGTTGTGGATTTGAAAATTTCCTCATCTTTCCTTGGATTTTTTTTTTTTTTTGATACTTTATTTACATTTCCAATGTTTCCCCTTTTCTAGGTCTCCTCTTTGGAAACCCCTTATCCCCTCCCCCTCCCCGCCTCTATGGGGGAATTCCACCTCCCACCCACCCACCCACCCATTCCCATATTTCTACCTTGACATTCCCCTTTACTGGGGCCTCTAACACCCTCAGGCCCAAGGGCCTCTCCTCTCCCTGATGGCCAACAAGGCCCTCCTCTGCCACATATGTGGTCCGAGCCATGGGTGCCTCCATATGTATTCTTTGGTTGGTGGTCCAAACTCTAGGATGACCGGGGGGAGGGGTCAGGCCCATTGACACTGTTGCTCCCTCCATGGGGCTGCAAACTCCCTCAGCTCCGTCAGTCCTTTCTCCAACTCCTCCATCTGGGACCTCACTCTCAGTCCAGCGGTTACTGTAAAGTAAAACTTGGGCATTCTGAACTTTTGGGCTAATATCCACTTATCAGTGAGTACATACCATATTCGTTCTTTTGTGACTAAGTTACCTCGCTCAGGATGATATTTTCAAGTTCCATCCATTTGCCTGCAAATTTCATGAAGTCATTGTTTTTAATAGCTGAGTAGTACTCCATTGTGTAAATGTACCACATTTTCTGTATCCATTCCTCTGATGAGGGACATCTGGGTTGTTTCCAGCTTCTGGCTATTATAAATATGGCTGCTATGAACATAGTGGAA
>CM052705.1:26677499-26734256 GCA_028551405.1 Uromys caudimaculatus
TATTAAAAAAAATGACTTCATGAAATTTGCAGGCAAATGAATGGAACTTGAAAATATCATCCTGAGTGAGGTAACTCAGTCACAAAAGAATGAACATGGTATGTACTCACTGATAAGTGGATATTAGCCCAAACGTTCGGAATACCCAAGTTTCACTTTACAGTAACCGCTGGATTGAGAGTGAGGTCCCAGATGGAGGAGTTAGAAAAGGGACTGAAGGAGCTGAGGTAGTCTGCAGCCCCATGGAGGGAGCAACAGTGTCAACTGGCACCACCCCCTGGAGGCTGGACCACCAACCAAAGAATACACATGGAGGGACCCATGGTTCGGACCACATATGTGGCAGAGGAGGGCCTTGTTGGCCATCAGGAGGAGGAGAGGCCCCAGTAAAGGGGAATGTCATGGTGGGAATACAGGAGTGGGTGGGCGGGTGGGTGGGAGTTGGAATTCCCCCATAGAGGTGGGGGAGGTGGAGGGGATAGGTGGTTTCCAAAGAGGAGACCTAGAAAGGGGGGAACATTGGAAATGTAAATAAAGTATCAAAAAATTTTTAAAAAAAAAAGAATAGTATATGGCCGCCTTGACATCCGACATTCCAGGCCAGCTACCTTGTAGTGCACAAGGAAGACAAGATTGTCAGGTCGAAGGAGAGCACTGATGGCTGAGTGGGAGACCAGAGCCGGGTGGCAGGCCATCCGAAGCCTAGGGAACCTCGTGCTTACCTTCTGCCTTTTGTTCCATAAGGTTTCCAGAAACTATTTTTGCTCCTTAGCACTCTTCTCTATGTTTCCCCTTTTCCTGGGATTTTCCCCTTTGACTGTCCTTTGCACTGTGTTTTTTAGTCGAGCTTCTAAATAGGATTTTCCCTGATTTTCCAGTAGGTCTTGGCCGGGAGATTGTGTAGCAAGAGTCCACTGCCCCTTCCCCCATGGCCCGCGTTGTCTGTTTTCAGGTTCCTCAGCTTGTCTGCTTAAATGTATGCTACAGTGTGGGTCTTCGGTTCTGTTGGACAGTAGGTTTTCTGTAGGAAGTTTAGAATCTTCATCTCATTCTGGGTATTGCATCTTGTAAAGGTAGTCAGGGACTGATTACTCCTTTTACTGTGGGCACTGGTACACTCACATACTGAGAATTCTGTCTCCTTGATTTCTTGTTATTCATGTTACACTTTCAGAAAAGATTCTCGTTGTTTTTCTTATGCCACATCCATCTCCTGCTTTTTAGTTCTATATGAAGAGAAATAATTTCCCTCAGCTTTATCTTCTGGTTCATCTAATGAGACTTTTGATTTCAGCATTCATGCTAATAGATTCTGAGGAATTTCTTGTTCTTTGTTCTTTTTGTAGTATCTTTCATTTCATGGATCTCAAGAAAACAGACTTTTAGAGTTTTGTCTCAGATTGTCTCCACTCCAAATTCGCTTTTCTGTGTTTTACTTATCATTATCTGTTAAAATCAGAGCTTCCTTCAACGGTCTTTTGCTCCTTTGCCATTTCTTCACAGTGAAGAACAAGGCACTGAAAACACATTTGGTCAGCTTCACTGCAAAATGAAGCATCCTGACATCTTAGAGTCTGCTGCCCCTTCATGTACCATGCATGTGGTTTTGTTTTTATTTTCTAGAGCCATTATGTTTCCCTGGGGGTGGGGGTGGGGTCCTCTTGCCCAGTGGTTCTCAACCTCTGGGTCATAACCCCTTTAAAAAGGGGTCAAGTGATTCTTTCACAGGATCACCTAAGATCATCTGCATATCAGATATTTACATTATGATTCATAACAGCAAAATTATGAAGTAGCAACAAAAATAATGGTCAGAGTCACCATAACCAGTACCTATGCTAAAGGATCACAGCATTAGGAAGGTGGAGAAGCACTGCTCTTGCTGAATGCAGGGTCCTAGAAGCAAACAGCCCAAAGGGCCGGTGTTGACTATGAGATTCTTGGAACCCAGGTTGGGCTTTCACTGTTCTGCCTCTTGTGCCCAGATTCAGAAGCTCTTCTCTTTTCTTTATTTTAAAACAATACTTTACTCTGTATCCTTAGCTTGCCTAGAACTTGCTATGTAGCTGAGGCTGACCTTGAACTTGTGGTGATCCTCCTGCCTCTGCTTACCAAGTGGTAGGATTACTCTTTTGTGCCATCACACCTGTGTCCTTCTGCTTCTACACAGAGTAGATGACCAGGCAATGGTTGTCAAGGCTCAGTGTGGGGGCACTGGATGAGGGAGATATTGTGGAGGGTCAGCCACCTCTTAACCAACCTTTCATTTATGTAGCCCATGAGCACAAGAGAGAGACTTGGAAAGACTTGCATGCTTCATTTCTGTTAGGTTCCCTTCCCATTTTTCTGTGTGTGTCTTCCCTTTTTAGAACTCATTTAAGAGAACTTCAGTTTTCTTGGGTGTATATTGGACATATATATTAGTTATTTGAGACTTCTATACGTATGTTTTGACTATATTGACTTTGTCATCCCCTAAATCTTGGTAGATCCACACATACCCCTTTCCCTACTCATCCAGCTTTTTATCCTTTAAAATAGAAAATCAAGACCAATATGTGTTACCCAAATACTCTTGGATATGTGCTCTTCCACTGGAGCATACTTGATTTAAAAGGGAATACTCTCTTAAAGAAAACATACTCAACCTCTCCCAAAAGCTAGCAGTTGCCAATAGCTCCTTGGGTCGGGTGGAGGGTGGTTTTATACCCAGATCCCCTATCCATGCTGTGATTTGGTCCTGGTTGAGCTTGCCCAAGTCTTATGCATGCTGTCATTACTCCTGTGAGTGCATACTACAGCTGCCCTCTACCCCCACCCCCACCCCCACCCCAATGATAATCCTGCCTGCTAATACCTCAGTCTTCATTGACTGATACTGTTTTAGATTTTAAGCAAGTTGTTCTTTCTTCTGCTTCATTGTCTTTCTTTATTTTGCATCTATTTTTCTCTCTGGCTTTAGCTAATGCCTGTCAATCTGTTGTTTCTTTTTGCATTTAAGAGTGTAAATTAGTTGTTTGGAGACTATCTTTGTATGGACTGAACTTGTGAACACATGGACTTAGGACCTTCACTGAGGCATGATTAGATACAAGTTACTTTTTGTTTAAGGACCCCAGATGTTAGCATGGTAACCACAATCAGCCTTCTTTAAAATGATTATGGAGATATTTTAATAACAAAAGAGCCAAAAATTCCATTTATAACAACAGTGAACTCTTACATATTATTGTTCTTGACTACACACACAGAGACACACATATACACACACATGCACACATATACGCACACACATACCTACAGGACACCCATAAAGGCTATAACCCAATCATGAGAATTATTAATTTCTGGAGTAATTGTGTCTTCCTCAGTGGCATTTGGAATTTAAAGCATGTACAGTTTCCACTGTGCACACCTATTGAAATGGAGTAAGGAATGGTAATTTTTAAAGACATTAGAATATGCTGTATGAGAGAAACTTTCATGAGACTGAACAAATATGTCATGGCTTATTGTTACAGATGTCTTTTTGATTCACTGCATTGTAAATTGTTTGATTCATGGTCTCATGATTGTTACATAGGGATTTTTTTTAAAGAAGAAAGGGAAATATTTTTACCTCAAAATAAAATCTGGAAACCACTATTTCCTAGTGGCATTTGGTCTCAGGGTGCTTTTCCTAACAAAAGCACTTTTTTCATGTAGTAACTGTTTTCTACCCATGGAAACTGAAGTCCAGAGAAGGATTCGTAGAAGTTGTGTGATGTTGGAAATAAAGGAAGTGCTTTTTATCTTTAAAAGGACAGATGGGATTAACTGAGAGTATCATAGAGTTACTTAGAATTCGACCAAAAGAAGTTTTCTGTGAAATGTGTTTCATAAGAAAAACTTTGCATTCACTTAAAATAGGAATTATATCAATTAGAAAATATTACCTGTGTTTACTGAACAGCTATTAGGGCCTCTGAATTGTCTTACAGTTCCTGGCTGAAAGTTGGATTGATAACTGTCTACAGTTCCCCTATACAGAATTTTTTTTTTTTTTTTGGATACTGTGGGCATTTTTGACTGGTAAACTGATGACCTATCTCTGTAAGCCATGTGTTCTTGAACTAAGAAGTAGACACCTCAAGGCTACCAGGAATGCTGTGCAGTCCCTTCAAGGGAGGTGAGGGTCTTCTGGAGAAGATGTCCTTCCTCTGAGCTATTTGGGGGCTATAAGAACTCACTAGGTCAGGGAGGCAGTGGAAGGAACTACCCTGCATTATGTGGCCCTGGGTGATGAGGCAGCCGTAGAGTAAGAGCTGCCTCATGAAGGTGGTGGGTGGGAGGCAGCAAGGAGAAGGAACATCTCCCTCAGAGACCTGGGAGGAAGAAAGTTATTACAGAGTGGGTCTCTGATAGGCCTTTATTTTTCCGTGAACTGAACAGGACAGATCCCCCTGTTTCGTCATTATAGCTAGTACGAGAATCCACACACTTCTTCCTACATTTGAATAATTAAATTGTAGAAAAATAATGAGGTGAAAAATCTCAATCTTCTTGAAATATGGAGCTAGTTTGTTCTGGTGCTGAGTGACTTCAAAGTCTTGTGCAGCTTGCCTGACAATAATGTCAGTAACTGTTCCATCATGAGGAAACAATAGTTCTTACAAGTTTTTCAGAGGCACTATTTTTAGTAATTAGCACCCAAGCCACCCTGCTGGGTTTATGCTTCATCTTTGTTACTTTGTAGCTAAACCTCGGGTTTTCTCCTGCTCTGAAAAGGAAGCTGCCTATTTCATAAGGCTGTTTTGTGTGTTAAGTGAGAAAATGCTTACATGCATTCATGTAATGCCTAGAAAATAGCAGATAATCACAGTACTATGCTAAATGTTTGCCTAATGTGGAGCATATTTCTGTCATTCTGATACATGAAGGTTTAAAGACAATAATATCTCAAAAGCAAGCTCACTGATTAAAATAAAGTGACACTTGCCAGTTATAAACTGCATACTGACCAAGTAAGCCAATATGTTTGTGTTTCCAAAGGGACAGTAAGGAGAGGGAAGCATGACTTTACGCCGAAAGAGATAAGCAGGGCTAGGATTACCTGGAGGCCTACACTTTAGCTTGATTTTTGAAGGAAGGTTTATATTGCATATTTTCGCAGAACTGCTGGCAGTCTGTGCTGTGTTTCCTGTTTGTGTGTGGTGGAGGAGGACAGCACAGCACCAGTACTGTGCCAAGTGGGAACCATAACAAACAAACAGTAAGGGTGTGATGGTGCTCTCCTGACAGTGTCAGAGCGTTACTGTCATGGCCTCCCTTAGTCACAGCACGCAGCTTCGCTGTCGCTCTTCCAGAGCAGTGGTGCCTCTGTAATAAGCTAACCAAATGGTGGTGTATGAGACGCTTTTAAGATTTACTATTTTTAATACTAAATTCTATTACATGTTTGATTTCCAAATACTATGAAATATCAATGCTTCTTAAAGGAATGCATGTTATTCCTAATCGTCATTCCCACAGCCACATCTCCAAATGTTTCTTAACTTCTTTTCTGAAGAATGATTAATAATCGTAAATTAAAGAAAGATAAATGCCAGAATACTGCCACTGACCCCAATATGTGGCCAGTATTCAAAGTCCTAATATGCTTATTTACTTTTTCTAATGTCCAAGAAAACCTGATTGTGCCTTATTATCAGAATTTGACTCTGAGCTAGGTGTGGGCATACACACCTTTAAATCCAGCACTTGGCAGGCAGAGGCAGGACCAGCTCTATGAATTGGAGGGCAGCCTACTCCACAGCATGTCCCAGGCTATCCAGAGCTATATAGTAAAACCCTGTCTCGAAATAGAAAAACAAAACAAAACAAAACAAAATAAAAAAGAAACACCAGTGGGTAAAGGCACTTTCTACCGAGCCTAATGGGTGACCCAAATTTAATCCCCAGAACCCACCTGGTAGAAGTAGAGGACCAACTACATGGAGTTGTTCTCTGACCTATATGTATGTGTCCACACGCACAAACACACCAAACACAATGTAAAAACAATTTTTTTGAGGTTGACTGTGATAGGTTTCTGATGAAATGTTTCCATAGAGCAGACTGAGCTGGTCAGCATGGAAATTCTTTGTGTAACGGAGCTGTAACATAAGAAAATGGCTTGTCAAATGCAGAGATTTGGAAAGCTGCTCTGTACAGCTGTCTTAGAAAATTAGGTCCACTTCCTTGGCCTGAGTGGATTTTTTTTTCTTTTGTAAGTAGGTTTCTATATGAAGAATAAAAGAAATCTCAACAGTGACTTTTTCTACCAACCTTAAACTGTAAATTTCACTGAAATTATCTTATGATGTCTGGGGGAAGTGTGTTTCAATTGAGCAGTAGTTAATTGTTCTCCACAGGCAGAAGAGGAGAGCTTGTCCCATCTACTGAGTATTGGTTGTAGCAGAAAGTCTCTGGTCTTCTTGTGTTTTTTTGAGTCAATGAGGCATTAAAAGCAAATATTAGAACTTCCTTCTTGTTTTGGTCCATTCCCATGATTTCAGAGTGCACTTTAATTCTCAATTTGTTTCGATATAGATCAACCAACTCTAACCCTGTGGTTGCTCGTGTGGGTTTAGTTTCCCTTGCATGCAGTTTTGGTTTAACATGGGTCACAGTAAAGGATCATTTGTAAAAATAATGGATTGCTTCCTGTTTCTGCCAGCTGATTTGATCAGCTGAAAGTTCCTTAAGTACTGTGGGTTACACAACTCGTGTGGAATCCGTGTGATACTTTCAGTTTGGTAGTAACTGAATTAACCATTTACAGTCTCCAAATCTCTGAAGACAATTTGATAAACATAGGCATCTGATTCTGAAGTGAATAAACTTGAAACTAAAATGAACAATGAGTTTCCAAACAAGACTAAATTATCAGATTTCTTGGGAAACATATTGTTTTCATTAATTGATTGCACACTGGTTAGCTATACATGTACCAGGAAAGCTTTAAAAAAAAAATTTATTTCTAATGTCACCATGTGAGATATTTGTGACATGTGTTAGCATATTTTCCCATGTTCAGAATACAGTAGGGCTTGGTTCTGCTCTCCTAAAGGAAGAGCCTCGCATGGTGTGAATGCAGGTGGTTCTCTGCATGCTTGCAGACATGACTGCCACTCTCCCCGTGTGCACTGGTGGCCCCTGGGGATTTTAATTTGCATCTCTCACTGACGATTAATGATGTTAAACATTCTTATATACCTGTAGGCCATTTGTATGTCTCTCTTTGACTAATGTCTATTCAGATCCTATTCTTTTTTTTTTTCAAGATTTATTTTTAAGTTGTGTGGTTTGTGTGTGTCTGTGTGTGTCTGTGTGTCTGTGTATCTGGTTATGTGCATATGAGTACAGGTGCCTGCTGAGGTCAGAAGGCATCAGCTCCCCTGGAGCTGGAGTTTCAAGGAGTCGTGAGCCACCTGATGTGGGTGGTGGAAATTAAATTCCGGCCCTTGGGAAAGCAACAAGTCTGTTTTTCACTGCCAAGCCATCTCTCTTGCCCCTTTCTCTCATTTTTTCAATCAAGTTTCTTGGTTGGTTGTTGATTTGTGGAATTCCTTATCTGCTTTAGGTATTTATCCTTTGTTAAAAACATGATTTGTAAATGTTTCCTCCTGCTCTGTAGATCGCCTCTCCCACTTCTTAGTTATTCCCTTTACTGCGCAGAGCTCTTTAATTTAATATAATTCTATTACTTTGGGTTTAGGGTTTTTTAAGAGGGGGTAGGTTTTTGTTTGTTTTGCTTTGTTTTTGTTGCTTATGCTTTTCAAATCACAGAAATCCTTGTTCGTACCAACTTCATGGGAATTTTCTCTCACCTTTTACTCTAGTAGTTTTGTGGTTTTAGGTCTAACAATTACATCTTTAATCCCTTTTTTTTATTTCTAGTGATATGACTATGTGATTTTATTGTTCTGCATGTGAGCATCCAGTTGTCCCAATTCCATTTACCAGAGTCTGTCCCTTCCCAAGTATGTGCTCTTGACATCTTTCTTTTAAAAATCAAGCATGTGGAAGGTTCCTTGTCTTGTTTTGTTTTGTTTTTTACTGCACATGTTCATCGTAAATGATGTGGTGTTGCACAAGGACATTTTCATATAGGTTACATTGTACATTTACCATACTTTGTTTAATTGGCCTAACTATCTTTTGTGTGAGTATCACCCTGTTCTGATTGCTAGAGCTTTGTAGTGTATTTTGAAGTCAGTCAATGTGATGCCTCCAGCTTTGTTCTTTTTCTTATTTTAAAGATTACTTTGGATATTTGGATCTTCTGTGGCTTGTACACAGCTTAGCTATTTTTTTTTCCTGTAAAAAATTGTAACTGTGATGGAAATTGCACTGATTCTGTAGATGCCCAAGGTAGTGTGGACATTTTCACAGCAGTCGTCTAATCCATGAATATGGGATAGCTTTTCATTAATTATGTCTTCAGTTTTTTTAGTATTTTATACTTCTGAGTATGCAAGCCTTTCACCTCTTTTGCTAAACGCATTCTTTCTTTAGATTTTATTTTATGTGTATGTGACGGAGTGTCTGTGTATCTGTGTGTCTGTGTATCTGGTTATGTGCATATGAGTACAGGTGCTTGCTGAGGTCAGAAGGCATCAGATCCCCTGGAGCTGGAGTTTCAAGGAGTCGTGAGCCACCTGATGTGGGTGGTGGAAATTAAATTCCAGCCCTTGGGAAAGCAACAAGTCTGTTTTTCACTGCCAAGCCATCTCTCTTGCCCCTTTCTCTCATTTTTTCAATCATGTGACCCATGATTGCAGTAGCAACCGTGGCCAGAAGAGGGTGTCTGATCCCTTGTGGGTGGAATTGCAGTAGTTGTGAGCCACCTGACCTGGGTGCTGGGAGGTGAACTCAGGTACTCTGGAAGAGCAGTACATGCTTTTAACTGCTGAACCATGTCTCCAGCCCTATTGATTAAACTCATCCTTAAATAAAAGTGGAATAAATATTGTATTCCTGATACCTTTTAGGGAGTAGCTTGTTGGTGGTGTATAGAATCATTACCAGTTTTCTTTTGAATGTTCATTTTCTTATCCTGAAACTTTACTAAAGTCATTTTTCAGTTCCAATAGATTTTCAATGTCTTACAGACAGTTTCACTCCATTCTGTCTGATTTGTATACCTTCTGTTTGCTTCTCATGCCTAATCCCCTGTCATGGAACATGATGTTAGCACCAGGGTCCTTGTACATGACTGGTATGAGACACACTCCTTCTATACCTAATTTTTTTGTGAAATTTTATAATGAAAGTGTGTTCTATTTTTGTCAGATGATTTTTTTCTGCATTGTTGGCGTGGTTGTGTAGTTTTTGCTTTCTGTTCTTTGACTGTGACCTGTGATGTTTATAGATTTATATTGCCTTTATTGTTCCCTATTAAAATGTGATAAGAAAGATAAAGAAATAGGGAAAAAGCTGAAAGGAGTCGGGAGAAGAGATTTTTGCGGTCATACCTAAAATATTAACTAACGTTAGATGAAAATATATTTTAACTAAATTATGAGATTGAATAGGGGGTGGGAATTCCAACCATAGAAATGTAGAAAGTTAAAAAAAAACACACGGGAAAAGTCTTATCTTGTAGTTCTTGCCAAGAGAAAGCTGTTTCAGCTGTGTAATACTATACAAAATAAGCCTCAAGAGAAAAAAATTAACCAAAAACAAAATGACTTCCTTTATAGTTGTAAAAGTTTACTCTTTCAGGCACTTCAGGTAATATAAGAAATGCAAGTAGTAACGTCATTACTGGTAGTGCAGAGATTGAAGTATAATAACCGGATATTATAAATAACATCATGCAAGTGAATTCGGGGATTTAAATGAAATGGGCTCAAGCCAGAGAAGGGGGATATATAAAAGTAAATTCAAAAATAAATAGCCTGGATAAGCTTGACCTATTAAATAAACCGAATCAATCAATAGTCCATACTCTGGAAAATAAAAGCCCATTGACAGCCTCACTAAACATTCAGAGCATAAGTAATTGTGATATTTTACTAAACTTTCTAAATAATGGGAAAGGACCCATGCTTTGCAACTCGGTGAAGTCTTTATATACAAACCTAGACACAAATGAGAAAAGAGACAGACCATTCCTAGTTACCAGCATGTAGAAGTCTACCCAGCACGCTACTGAGCAATACTGACTATGGCCAGCCTGGCTTCCTTACCACATTGTCACCCCAGGACCTGGAAGTCTCAGTTTCTACATGCTGCTCCCTCAGCTGCTCCCAAGCTGCCTGCTCTTTGGCCTGGAGGGGATCTCTTCTAGCAGGGTGGGGGGAGCTCTCCGCCAGAGGAGCCTCAGCAGGGCAGAGAAGGAGCCCTTCCTGTCTTAATATCAGCATCTACATTGCACAAACACACCCATTTGAAATCTGCCAAGTCTCATTAAATCCAATACTGCATCTCTATGGCTTTCAGGAATGAAAGGACTCATGACATTGGAGTTACTTTAAAGATAGGACTCTGGATTGGGAGATGGAAAATCATTGGTTAATAAAACACCACTCCCATTCCTGGAGGCTGCTTCACCATTTTTACCCCTCAGACCCCTCGAGCTGCTGCTTGGTGTTGAAGTAGCGTGCCAAATCCCTACACTGTACTCTTAGCTTTAGAAAATGTACAGGCCGGGCAGCGGTGGCGTGCGCCTTTAAGCCCAGCACTTGGGAGGCAGAGGCAGGCGGATTTCTGAGTTCGAGGCCAGCCTGGTCTACACAGTGAGTTCCAGGACAGCCAGGGCTACACAGAGAAACCCTGTCTCGAAAAACCAAAAAAAAAAAAAAAAAAAAAATAGAAGCTGTACAAACATACTTTCTATTGTGGCTGGAACTCTGCACTTTGTTTAAAAGCGTGTGAGAAGCATTTGCAACACATTGCTACCAAAGCAGCATTTTAAGTTGTCTGAAAAAGCTGTTGCCACCTTCCTCCCAAAACATCTTTACTCATCGTTCAGGCCACACAGGTACCCAGGAGCAGTCTCCTTACTGGATAGAGGAGAAAAGCCAGAGAAGCTCAAATTATTGTGACCAAAACGGAAACAAAATATCTCAATTATTGTTGTGGAAGAAAAAGTCGACAGGAAATAGCTGAATACTTAGCTGAGAGATGGGACCAAGGAAAAACAAGATATGACGACAAAGAAAAAACCCTTCTCGGTTTTCACTCTCAGATCCCTGTTCCATATTAGCAAGAGACACAAAGGGAGAATTCCAGGGACACCTAGCCAAACTTAGCATTTAGGCAATGTCATCAAATAGGTTACCACAAGAAAAGGAACTGCCCACAGCAGAAGATGAAAAAGAGCCGGAAACTCACCTTTCAAGGCCCACAGGAAAAGTGCATTGATACACTGAAATACATAAAGGAAATGGGCAAACAGTCGTCGATATCTGAAATCAGAGAACAGACGCACAACTGATGTAATACAGCCATTATAGAGAAGATAAGAGCCAGCATATCTAATTTATTATAAAGAAACATTTTGAATAAAAAAAAATTCTTAATTCAGAGTCAGAGAAGAATTTCTTTTAAAAAACACAAAGAAAAATAACTTGAAATGAAAAGACCAGGTGGGCTAGCCGGCTTATTTGAACAGAGGCACGTGCCAACAAGCCTGACACCCTGAGTTGGATCCCTGAAGCCCACATGCTGGAAGGAGGGAACCCGTTCTTTCCCACATGGCATAATCCGCATGTGTGCACTTTGTATGCATGCCCCCATGCACACATAATAAAATATAAATGTTAAAATAGGAAAATGTTTTAAAAAGAGAAGACGAAACCCAATTTGGAAATGATCAAAAATTTGAATAGCTATGTCTTCAAAAAAGAAATGCCAATCCATACCTGAAACTCTGCTCAGTATCACTAATCAGCAGGGATAGTCAAATCAAAGCCACAAAGTTGTGTCCCTGAGGATGTGTTAGGGTAACTGTTGTTGTGGCGTACTGTCCCTTGACATGGCCAATGCCCTGTTGAACGGTGTGCAGCTGTAATTACTAGCAGGAGATCTGTACATGATTGAGCTCATGAGCCCACAAAGCCCCACACCTGCCTGAGAAGTTATAGACAGTTGGCTGGGAAAGAGAATTTTTCTTAATGTAGCCATCCCTAAGATGCTGACAGTCCTGAAAGTAACTCCAGGTAAGCCCACTGGGTGAAATCATTTTTGTCTCAGTCATTAATGCCCTATATGGGGTGAGTGTCTTTTTTTTTTTTTTCCAATTACACAATAGCTATTTAAAAAGCAAGAGATGATTCAGCAGGCAGAGCACTGGCGATACATACGTGAGGATCAACTTCAGATTCCCAGATCTCATTCATGTAAAAGCCAGCAAGCTTGATGACCACTAGAGATCAGAGTGAAAGATGAGTGTACAAGGTACGACAGCTTACCAGAGCATAGAGTCACAAGTTAAAACTCTGGTAGGAAAAGCTGCACGGTAGGTGACGAATTCCTAAAGGCTCAGAGTAGAAAACTCTGAAGTTTAAAAATCCAGGTGGTCCTAGACATGTGGGAACTGTATTTTGAGATTTGTCTCCCAAAAGCTCAGTTAGGCTCTCATAGTAGATATTGTAGAATTATCCCTTTGGACCTCTAGCAGAAAGCAGAGGCAAAAAAAAAAAAAAACACCACTCTGAAATACATAAGAATAACTAACACACACAAGAGTAACTAAAATACACAGTGTGCTGCTAACACCATGCTTATTGATTCTTTCCCGTTACTCATGTCTAGCTAGCAAGAAGAAAATTACAAGGCCTGCTAAATAACAAAATGCAGTGAGAAGGGGAGTAAACTATAGACCCAAGCATGCAGAGATGTGAAGATTAGCAGGCCGAGAATTTTGAGCAGCTTTAGTGAGCAAACTAAAGGTTCTAATAGAATGAATGGCCAACATGAACTCCTTTGAGATAAGGGGATAGTATCCATCCAAACTACTGTAACAGAAATGAACATGGCCTTTATTAAGTACGTGAATAACTTGGACATGGCTAAGTAAAGAATTTCTGAACTTGAAGATACCTCAATAGAAACCTCTACAGTCAGAAAGCAAAAAGAACTAGGAATAAACAGACTTTAATAATAAATAAGACTTTAGGGCTCTACAAACTTGTGACTTGTGTAACAGGAATACTGTAGGGAGAGGAAGAAACAGAAAGCACTCTAAAAGATAATGACTAAACTCAAGTCAGACACCTCAGAAGACACCACCCAGGATTAACACCTCCCTAAAATAGTTAGGCACACATGTCCAAACTACAAAGTTAAAGTAATGAAATCCTGAAAGACCAGGAGAAAAAATACACACCCTACTTACAGAGAATTGAAGAATCACTTCCAACTTCTCAGAATTCACACAAACAGGAAGAGAGAAGATGTGCGATATTTCCGGTGGAGGAGGAAAAAAGAAAGAAAAAAGAAAACACCAACCTGAAATTCTCTGCCCTATGAGATTATTCTTCCAAGGGTAAGGAAAATAAAGATGGTCCCGACAGAAGCGGCTGAGGAAAAGTCATTTTCAGTACCTGCCTTTGCAAGAACTGTGTTCCATTCTTCTGACAGAAAACCTTGGATCAGATACTAAGATCTGACTAAAGATTGAAAACAACTCAAATATCTATTTGTAAGAGAAATAACGTCTGCATATGCATACAGTGGAAAATTAGCAAAGATAAGGCCAACATGTATGAAGTTTATAAACATGAGGTTGAATAAATGAATTAAAACTAGAAGGTTTACTGTGGTCCATAAAATTAATTCACCAGCGGCCCCTTAGTCCTGAAGAGACACCGAGCACTGGGAGGAGGCAGAGAAGGAACTACCATTGTGAGGCACAGGCAGGCTGTGCACGTCCCGTCTTCCCTTGCCTCACTGTTTGCTGTAAAATGGCTTGCTATGTGTGTGTTTATATTTGACATGCTTTGCTATATGTGTGTTTGTTCATCTTAAAATGTTTAAAGATAAAGCCAGTACTGGTGCCGATCTGACATCCTAAGTTCATAGTGGAAGGAGCAAATTAACTCTCATGGGTGGCCGCACATTTCTAGATATGCACCATGGCACACACATGTACACACACATACATTAAACAAATTTCCAAATCTATTAAAATTTAGGGGGTGGCTGGAGAGATTGCTCAGTGGTTAAGAGCACTGGTTACTCTTTCAGAGGACCCGAGTTTGATCCCCAGCACCCACATAATGGCTTGAAACTGTCTGTAATTCCAGTCCTGGGGGAGCCAACACCCTCTTCTTGTTTCTGCATACACATGGTGCATACATACATGTAGGCACAATGCCCATACACATAAAATAAAAATTTTTTAAAAATCTATTGCCTCTGTTTTCATTTTTCTATTCTATGATCTTTTAATATTATTAAGGTTCCCCATTTATATTACTGTTAACAGATTGTGTATGACTATTTTGACTTTTCTAATCTCCTGTAGAGATCATTTTTGCATGTTTTACTAATGACCACGTGGTAAATAGTGTTTGACTTAAATCGGTTTTAGGGATGCTCATTTTCATCCGCAGAAATACTTGGATATAGTTCCTGTTTTCCTGATGGAACAGGTTTGGTGCTTTTTGTCCTTTGAAGATAAGAGATGCTACTTTCAAATAACTGATCTAATCCATTGGGAATATATTTGATTCTGTTGAAAATTAATCTGTTAACATTAGGACTAGCAGAGCCTTTCAAAAGGGAACTGTCTAATCAAGGGAACCTAATCAATAGAAGAAATGGTGACAGCAATGGCACCTCTCGTGTTCCCCTCAAAGTCAAGCCATTGTAACTGCCACAGTGCAGCACTGGTTCCTGCAGGAATCCTTCAAGGGATGATTAATTACTATCACCATCTAGGAAGGGTCGGAGAATACCATTCTTCCTTCCGGCAGTTAGCCACAATACCCCCAAGGAATGAGCATAGGTTCTACCCAGGGTAGTCACAGGGGAAGAATACAGTCAGCTTTAGTTTGGTCTTTAGTTCAGTCTAACCAGGTCTCTAGTGGTATTGCAAGCCTGGGAACTGTCAGGAGAGCCTAGGAAGAAGAGCAGATGTGCGACAACTCCTGAAGAAAATCTCTCATCCAAGCATGTTTCATTCTCGTAGGTGATCCACACCTTTCTGCTGTTCCCAACTATCGAGCGAATGTCTGAGTCGCCCAAAGGCAAGTTCGCCACCCCATTTTTGTGCTGGCTTCGATACACGCTCTATGCTGCCAGCTACTTACTTTTGAAGCCATGTCCTGAAATAATAAAATCCTTCATGATCCAAAAATTCCTGGATAAAATGAGCTTTAAGTCTGAACTTCGTTTGACGGACATCCTTCAACCATTCTGCCTTGGTAAGCATGTTTTTTAAAGGTGTGTATTTGTAGTGTGAGGAAAAGTTTACAGAATAGTCTCAGACAGTGCGTGAAGATCAGGAAGTTAACTGTTTAACTCTTTCTACCCCAAAGCTTAATCTAAGAGCAGAACTTGTGACTCAGTGAAAGCAGCTTATATGAAAACTGGAGAGAAAAACGTTATGGAGCTTTAGTGTTCGCTTCTGCTCCTGATTCTGCACTTTGGCTATGACATGGCGAGATGTGCCCCGGATAGTACACAGCATGTGTGGAGTCCTCCCAGGAATCCAGGGTGCCCTGTAGTTCAGCATCTGCGTAAACAGCCTCAGAGTCAGCAGGTTACAACTTTGATGCTTACCTTTTAAGTCAGTTTAGAAGAGTTTAAATTACAAAGAGTAAAAAATCACCATGCTAATATAGTTTAGTACTGGATGCTTTGCTATGTGTTATTTTCTGAGTATACCAGGGAATAGTTTTGCTAATCTGTATTTTTGGATAATAATTACTTGTATTTATAAATGATTTTAATTTTTTTTCTTTTGTGTATGGGTGTTTTGCCTGCATGTACGTCCGAACTACACTGCCTGGTGCCTGTGAAGGCCAGAAAAGGTTGTCAGATCTAGATGAGAAACATAAGAAAGCATTTTAGTTTCTCTGTTTGTGTAGATAAAGCCTAAGTACAGTAATCAGTGACAGCTGTCTGTTTAGTGATTGTATGATGCATATATGAGCACTTCATTTTTGGTCTAAGCAAGTGCTTCTGTAAAGGCATTTTCTAGTCGCTTCTACACAAGAGTTATAACTACCTTCTTAGAGAACTAGCCCCCAGAAGTCACAAGCGAGAACAGTTCTTCCCTGCAGTTGCACTGATTGGCCTCTGGCCATGTCTCCCAGCAGCCTCTGGTGTATTCAAAGGCAGCAAGACAGTTTATCCACAGTACTTACTCCCCTTCTCACCAAGGGCAACCAGAGCCTTCCAGCCACATTGTTGCAGGCTTTCTCCACAGCCATAGTAGACTCACCTCCTTCAAAGTAGACTCTAAAACCTAGAATGCACATGGCCCTCTTATGCCTGTTTCATCTGGACTTCCGGTTCCTTGGCTCTGGATCTCTGTTTCCAATACCCAGGTGGTCAGTACTTCAGTGACCTCAGGTTTTTCCCAGTGTGCGTAACTTCAGTTGCAGGGAAAGGCAGCAAGAACTACTTCTCATCCTCTTGGAATCCTCCACTCACGGCAGCTTGGATATTTAGTTGAACCTAGTAGCCTGAGGTGAGCATTAGCCACGTGTCTCCGACACCCTAAGCAGTGCACCCCCTTTCTCCCCTGGCTCCCCAGTACGCACTGCCTCCTCTTACAACAATCATCACCGACATAAACCACCTCTGCCCGGCCACCTGGTCATCCCTTTGGTGACTTCCTGAAGGGCAATGCTCGTAAGAGATGGCCGCGGGTGGGTTAGTGAGGGTGGTTATTGATCCCTGCCACATCTTATTGTAGATAAAGGTAACCAGCATTCATAGCAGCCATCTCTGCGCTGTGGTTGTCAGGATACTTGGAAAGAAGGGCAGGTCAGGACTCATTCCCGGTCCTGCTTTTGGTCCGGCTTGCACTCCCTGCAGGCCTGCTTCGAGCTCTGCTCGCCCTGCAGAGAATGACCTTTCACTTGCTGTTTGACTTGCAGGCTGCCTTGCAGTGTTTGCAAATTATGTAATGTCTGTGCTCCAGGAAAAATCTTACAGAAACAAATGGAGGAAGTTTGCTAGTCCAAGTAGTAGATTATAAGGCCTACCCTGTCTAGATAGGGCAGTGTCCTTTAGTTTGTGCACACGTTTTTGTTGTTTTCGGCTCTGAAAACTTCAAAAGCTGAAATGTTCAAGTGTTTCCAGTGCTGCTATCCTTTGGCAAAGATAGCATCCCAAGCCCTCTACTCCATCTTCCGTCTAGCATGCTGAGTTCTGTGGCTTTAGAGCCCTTCTCCAGTGGAGGGAGAGAAATGTCACTTCCCATCTAGAGAGTGGCTCCAACTCAATTAGCATATAGTATAAACATTACCTCTGCATTCATCAGGGTAATTAGATTGTAACTAGATTGTCTGAAATGTTATTTTTAAAGACACTACATGGATTTCCCCCCTTAATTCAACTCTGGAATGTTTGCTACTACATATTTTCCCTGGAGTAGATGTGCTTCCGTCTCATGAGAAATAGGCTCCTACTCAGACAGCTAAATTAGATTTTCTGATCAAAGCTAAAAGAAAATATATTTTAACTCAACAGTATCACAGGTCAAACAGTTAACTGTTTAAAATGTTTGAAGGTCTTTTTGTTAGGCTGAACTGATGTTTTAATTCCTTTCCATTACCTAACGAGATGCATAGCCCAAGACATGAGGAGCTCCTACCAGGTTATGGCACTTTGTCAAATAATTCTGTGAAAGGAACTTTTATAGTCTTTCCCCTTCCTTGATCAATATGGAAATGACTCTTTAAGCTGTTTAATGAACTAATGATAGCAAGTTTCACTACAGATCACAAATTCTTCTTAAAATATTTTCATTTAGTCTTAGAATAATTTTTTTTTTTTTACTTTGAAGAAACCAGACAGCCATGCGATCTGCTCTGTCAACTCAGGTGCACAGGTTTCATCTGTTCATAAAATCCACCTGAGGACTTAGTGACCGGAGGATGCTCAGCCTAAAATCCAAAAAGGAAAAAGCAGAAAGAGTTTGTGCTAGATTTAGGACCAAGGGTGATCCTTGGTCCTAGGAACATATTACTGTTTTTCTGAATTTTTTCAACTTATGTTTTTAAATTATCTTCTTGTCTAAAATTCGATAGTTGTAATAATCATCGACCTGCCGACCTCTGGTTACATTTTTCACTGTAGTAAACATACTGTTACTTAGATAATAAGATTGTACATCTGCACCCTAAACGGATGTTCATAATGACCGGGCGGGTAGCCTTCTCAGTGCAGTGGGTCGGTCTCATTGGTAGTTTACTGGAGTCCTGGCTTATAAAGAAACATGATGAAGTGAAGACGCAAGGAACACTTTTCTAAATTATGGAGGAGTTTTAGAATGGGTGAATTTCTTTTCTAGATCTAGTTTCTATGTTGTTATACACCACATTTTGCAACATTGACAAAGATGAGAAACAGTGTCAGCAAGGAAGGCTAGATAAAGTCCCTGCTGAATGTCTTGGTCTGGGTTTCTGTGTGTGTCTAATTCTGTGGTCTTTTCTCCGGGCCTCCTGGGTTATGCTGTCCTGCACCACAGCTCTTTCTAGGTTGGACCTCTGTTCTAAGGGAAGCTCTTGTCTCCAGGACCCTCCAGTCCCCAAGTCTACCTTCTGCTCTGCTTTGCTGCTGTGCAGCCTTGCCACACCCTGCAAATCCTGCCACACCTAGGGATACTCAGCACATGTGGAGGGAGGGGCCGTCTTTAGAAATGTTCTTTGTCATCCGGTCTGTCCATGACACTTGTGCCTCCGTTCAGGGAAACCTCTGATGAATATAGAGGCAGAATGATCCCTCCCTCCTCCCCTGCTAGAGTTAAACACCACATCCTCTTCACTCTGACCAAAATACCCAGAAAATTCCGAGGTTCCAGCTTCAATTTTTTATCTGTTGGAATTGAGGTGAGTTGTAGTTAACAGAAAGTTCACTTCCAGTGGCCACAGCAGATAGTAAGCTGTTTTTCCTGTGCACCAAGAAAGAATTGCAAACACTCCGTGGAGAAATGATTGGCACTCCATCCCCACAGCTGGCGGGGATGTAGGTACTTCCGGCATTTCACTCTGTGGTCCTTAGAGGTTTTCTCTTGTATTCAGAATCCTGTGGCCATGAGACGGCTCCTTCAACCTCCTCTCTAGCATTGACAGGAAGAAGGGGGAAGAATAGAAATAAAGAAAAAGATTGATTCCTGGCTAGAAAGAAATGTGCTTCCCCTAGGTCCTCTTCTTGTAGGTTAGAAGCTGCATCCTTCCGTGTAAAGAATTTACTCCGTGTCATTGATTTTAACTTGGAGAGTCCCCGTAGAAGAATTCAAGGGAAATGAGGGCCTTCCTGTTGGTCTTCGGGTGATTACTTCTCACCTGCCACATCCCCACCCTAAGGTGATGCTGAGACTCATTGTTCATAGAGCCAACCACCTTCCTAACACCTAACTAAACCAACTAACACCACTCCCTGAGACCTCAGCTGATTCATGCTAGCATAGCCTCAGACTTGGGCAGCTGTCTATCTCATCATTTCTAGCCCTCTTGAAATCTTCCGTGGATGGACCTGTCCATAGCAGAGCCCCTCTGTACCCATGATTATAATAGTTTATATTTTAAAGAGTTTAAAATATAACCTTTTACTCTCTGATTTCTGTTAGTGCTAATAAGCCCCAGTCACCCTCCTCCTAAGGAGGAGGTGAACATACAAACTCTTTTCTGCCCAACCAAGTCTTGTGATAAACACTAGAGAAATTCTCCCTTGTAACGGTGGCTAATTTTGAATATAGGATCTATTAGCCTTTTTTTTGTTTTTGTTTTTTGTTTGTTTGTTTGTTTTGTTTTGTTTTTTCGAGACAGGGTTTCTCTGTGTAGCCCTGGCTGTCCTGGAACTCACTCTGTAGACCAGGCTGGCCTCGAACTCAGAAATCCACCTGCCTCTGCCTCCCAAGTGCTGGGCTTAAAGGCGTGCGCCACTACTGCCCGGCATCTATTAGCCTTTTGAAAGTAGAAGTAGTATACCCGGCCAGAAGAGACTGACAAAGATAGTCATGTTGGTGAAGGATGGTAATGACTGACTGTGGCTTCTGTTTGTTTGGGGGCCCAGGGAGCAAAAGGAACCGGCAAGTAGTCGAGGCTAGCCTCAAACTCTACCTACGACAGGCTGCTCAGTGCTAGCTTTCCAGTTGTGTGCCACCATACTGGCCTGGAATGATCGCACTGTGCACTGCAGTGTACATGCCCGCATACGGAACCCTGATTAAACTATGTCTATCTTCAGTAATTCTTTTTGCTTCAGTACCAACAATTTTTATCCTCCAGACTGATTCCAAAACCAAACAATTCCAGAATATCTTACTGTAACTCCTGATAACAGCAGCAGACCACATACCTCCAAAGAGCTGCACAGCTTCCGCCCACCCCCCCACCTCCCCACCCCCATTTCAGACAGTTCTTTGGGTATCTCTTTAGAACCTTCCTTTTTGTTTCATTCATTGTGCTTTCCCTTCCCTTGCATCATCCCTGGGTGTTAGGAGTTAATGACTGCTATCAAGAGAAACACCTAGGCCTCCTGTGACGACGCACTTGTGTACCTGCTTAGCTCATCGGTGTGCCTCAGCCTCCATCTTTGGCCTCCATTGTGATGTCATATCTGGAGTGCTTTAAACTCAACAGGCTTTTCCTCCCCACCCCTCCAAACATACCTAGCCAAGCAGCCGTCCCCCTCAGCCCTTCTCATTTATGCCACTGAACCCTTCTTTCTTTTATAGACTTGCTATAAGTAAGACATGGGGTAGGACCGTGCAGGTGAGACTCGGCTCCTGCCTCTAAGTAATGGGCGAGCAGGAGAGACAGCTGTGGACAGTTCAGTGCATCCCAGTACCTGCTGTCAGAAAGACACATACAGCACATAAGTGGTGTTTGGAGGAATCAGACCTAGGTCAGCTACAGAAGAGAAGATTGCTTGAGATTAGTCCTGAGAGTGGCAGGATGGTTCAAGGATAGCCATGTGGACTCGTGGGGACCCAGTGACACTGGGCTGTACAGTGAATGTCCTCTTGGTCCTTGGCCCTCTCTCAGCCGCCCTGAACCCGTTAGCCTCACTCCTGTACATCCCGTGGTAACCCTTGACGGTTAAATGTTTCAGAAGGTGATGGTAACAAAGAAGTAGAATGCTGGTTTCCCCGCTGAGTCTTTAGTGGGTGCATTTAAGCTTTTGATGAAACCCTAGTAAATAAACATTTCCCAGGTCACCTTCCCTTCATGCTCTCATTTCCGTTCTCCTGTCCTGAGCACTTCCTTCTCCACAGCGCTTGAAACTCAGCCGTGCTGTGGGCAGCCCCTGCCAAGAGCAGTGTGTTTTCCACTGAGGAAATTACACTTCTGTTTGGTATTATTATTTCTGACCACTGTGCTGCATTGGGGGCATTGCTGAGGAATGACAAAGATGGTGTTCTCAGAGGGACTTGTGGAAAAGAAACAGGGAGTCTTGTCTAAACGAAAAGAAAAAAATATACTTAGATAGAAAATGACAAGGAAAGAAAGTGAGAATAGAAATAGGTTGGAATATATTCCCAATGAAAATTTTATTTTCAGGAATATGAGCTTACCAAAGTATTTGGATTTTTCCTCTTTTCAAGACTGTACTCTGTTTGATGTTTGGTCATCTGCCTCTTTTTTGTTGGTTTCTAGAAGTTTAAAAATATATCCAGATGCCAATACTTTTGCCATATAGTGCATATCTTTCTCCATTCTGTAGATGTTCTCCTAATGCCCAGAATAGGCAGCTTCTCTTGGAAGACCCTGATGGGCAGCCACTGGGCTCCCCACCCTCCTGTGTAATGTGGCCACTGCTAACGTAGCCATGGTTTAGATTCTGACTTCTTGACCTGGGGTTCTAAAGGGCACTCTGAGTCTCGTGCGTGCATACAGTGCTCCTCATTAAGAGGCTTTCCCCTAGGCTGGCAGAAATAGTCACAGTATCCAGTTCAGGTACTGTTCCTGCAGTCCTTCAGAGGGTTCTTTCCCTGGATTCTGGCTGTTTGTCACATGACTCTGCTGGTCAGTACTCAGGTAAAGCTCAAGGGCAACCCTTTGTAACTCTCTGGAACTTCGGGTTACTATAGCTCTCTCCTCTCTACTCCTCTACCAAAGCCTACCATTCACCTACCCAGATGCACCTTGATGCAGAATACAGCTAGTTTGTTTCAGTCAGACATGGTCAGTGCCACTGAAAAAAGAGTTTATCACTTACCACTCCCAATAGTGGGGTACATGTCCCATCGCACAGGACCGTACAGAGAGGCACCCTGTTAGGATAGGAAGCGGAAGGGACAGATGACCTACAGCCCGAGTTGTAGATTCCATGGAAGGGTGAGATGGAGCAGGCTTGACACCTGGGTGGGGAGACCTAGGACTGGCTGTTAGAAATTCTAAAGTTTCTGGGTGGTCTCTTGTTGTGTGGTACCTAGCCCTGGGGTGATTTCAGATGGAAGAACGGAATGATGCTGGACTGCTCTGCCAAAGTTGTCCAAAAAGTAAAGACCCAGGGTTTGAGACTGATGGGTTAGCTTGCATAGGAAAGATGTGTTCACAGAAGAGTCTGTCCCTAACCGACAAAGTGTGATACCAAGGAGCTTTGGTTAGCTCTCCTCCACCTGGATAGCGCTCCAGCCTGCCAGTGCATTAGCGAGGCCAGCTGGAAATGTGTATTGACCAATAAGCTTTCGTGTGGGCTCTGAGAAGGCCTAACCAACACTGCAGCCATGGAGGGGCCTTCCAAGGTCCCACATGTGTGGCTTGAATTCTGTTGTTTTGTAGCACTAAATGCGTGACTTGCTGCCTTGTATTTGGTATTTGTTAGTAAACCCTTGTAGCCAAAAAAATATCTAAACTTTAGCCAGTGTTACTAAAAACTATTTCTGAATTAAATTTGTAAAACAGAGCCAAAAAAAGCCTTCCTCATTAAATCTGATATGTGTCATGTTTCTAGATGTTTCCAGAGACAGAAAGTATAATCTCTTAATGAAGACTTCTGAATTGTAAAAGTAGCAGCCAGTGTGTTTAAATTGCTTATTTCCAAAAAATTTCTATTGGGAAGATCACAAGTAGATTTTTATTTCAAATGGAAATAACTTCACATAGCTCCTCCACTTCTGAGACAAATAATAAGGACCTCATTTGCCCTCTTGCCTAAAACAACTGAAAAATAAATAAATAAAATGTGAAAACAAAGTTTTGAAGACATTGGGTGTTGGACAGTGAAGAGCAGAGATTCTGAGAAAAGAGAAAGCAATGAAGTGAGTTTTACAGTTGTCTCCTGCCTGATGCCTCCCAGGCTGCTGTGCAGGGAGGGAGACCACAAGTGGAGCCCTTCTCGCTGGGACAGAGAGTGTTGGTCATGGTCTTCTTCTCTGTGATGCATTGGCTTCTGAGGGTCCTGCTGGCCAGGGTAGGCTGCCCCTCCTGGGTTAGCCAAACCATAGACATGGCCCTCTGTAAACACAGCTTCCATTAGCAAGCCTGCCTGCCAGCTCATGTGCCTCCTTTATACCTCAGTACCTAATGTCAGATAGCACATGGCATTACAAAAATGAAGCATGTGATTTTGCTAAAATTGATTGGACATTGATGTTTCTTCTGCATATTCTAAGTGTTTAACTGTTTGTTGGTTGGTTTTTTAATAAAGCTAATGCTGCCTACCTCGGGAGCCAAGAAATGATCCGTGTGGTGAAGAGAGATGATGACATCATAAAGGAACATTTACCTAAGGTAATCATTTTGGGTAGTTCATTTTAGGTATGTCAGTTGATGGCTAGAAATACTTCTGGAGGACACAAAGCTAGAATTGGCTAAGAACTGAATTTAAGATGCTGAAGTTACAAATTTAGCCGAAGTTCTTCTGTTACCCTTGAGTTACATGGCATAAGTAAAGCTGATTACAGCTACATAAGTATATTTTTCCACCTGTTTAGTTGAATTTGTTTTTAAAATCAATACTTTCCTGTTTTAACAATGTATTATGCTAAGAAGTCTCAATAGAGTCTGTAAAATAAATGAGTTATTTTGAAATATAATAATTAAAACAGTGGGAAAGAACTAACATTGCATGTGACCTGATGACTACTCAGCTTGTCTTTCTTATTCTCAAATATGGAAGGCTATCTCATTGTCACATCAAAAACAGCTTTCTGGGCTGGAGAGATGGCTCAGTAGTTAAGAGCATGGACTGCTCTTCCAGAGGACCCAGGTTCAGTTCCCACAGCCACATGCCATCTTTAACTCCAGTTTCAGGGGATCTGATGTCTCCTTGAGCCTCCAGGCACTAGTGCACAGACATACATGCAGACAAAGCACCCCTATAACATATTCATAAAATAAAATAATAAATTTTTTAAAAGCAGCTTTCCGAGATATCAGGTGTGTAGCACCTGCAAACACTAGACTCAACACACAAGTTCATTTGGAAGCACAAGTCTCTGAAGTTGTAAAGCCACTGTAGTTTGGTATATACCCAAACATCCTAGGATATGGATAGCCATGGCACTTCTGGAACATCATCTGTCTGCGTTGTCCTGAAGAGGGTAAATCTGCATTTGTTTGTTTGTTTGTTTTTAAAGATTTCTTTTTATATGCATTGGTGTTTTACTTGGATGTATGCCTGTGTGAAGGTGCCAGATCCCCTGGAACTGGAGTTACAGGCAGTTGTAAGCTGTCCTATAGGTGCTGGGAATTGGACCCAGGTTCTCTGAAAGAGCAGCCAGTGCTCTTAACCACTGAGCCATCTCTCCAGCTCAAGTCTACGCTATTTCTGTTCTATGGCTTTGGTTCCATCAAACCCAGGGCCTGGGAAGTGCTAAGGGCAGGCGACCTGCTGCTGAACTTTGCCCACAGCCCAGAACTGCATGGTTAAAATCCCACATACATACAAGTATCACAGGTAGCTAGTCTGAATTGAGGTGTTTCAAAAGTATAAATGCAAAGTAATTTTCAAAATGTTAGTGCCTGGTGCTTAGGATATAGAGATCAGTGATAGAGAGCTTGCCTGGTAATTGTACAAGGCCAGTTCAACGCAGACACAGGCAGGAAAACGGTATCTTAAAAGGAAGATATTTCATTAATATATTGATTACATGTTGACATATTTCAGCCATATTGTAGTAAAAATGTTTAAAATACATCTAAAGTCATTTTGCTCATTCCTTCATACTCTTTCTAACATCATTACTAAAATTTTCTTGAAGTATATATGAACCTTGCCGTATGCTTTTTAAGACAGCACCGACCTAGAACTTTACAGCTGATGCGTAACACTGACATCTGCTGGGTACAGAACGATCCTGATGGAGGACTTACTCTGATAGAGCCTGCAGGTCAAATCCCAGATCACCACGGCACTGAGGGTCTCTTCTTAAGCTGTGAGACATTAGACTGAAACTCGTCCACAGGGCTAATTCATAGTTCTCTAACCTCCCAATACAACTTCCTGAAAGCAGGCATTATATGTGTTGCTTAAAAAAGATTTTATAATGTTAAAAATATTCCCTCCAACGGGACCGTGGAAGATGCTGTGTGTTTGGTTTGCGCCCATAGCAGTCTTTATGTTTCTTAAGCAGCAGCTGTCTAGAGATAGAGATTTTGAATGAAGAGGAAGCTGTTACTAGCTAGACGGAGAAAATTGGGCAGGGAGGACCTGCTCTCCAGGGCTCTCAGATACTTCCAGTGTTGAGGCTATGAAATTACCAGAAAACAGCATTTTATTTTGTAGTTAAATTATAACCGGGTCTGTTTCCAAAATGCATTTTAGTTCTCCAGGTTGGAAGTTTGTAAAAACAATCCAACTGCTTTATAGTAAGATTGGCAGATGCTCGCCTCCAAAATTCACACTGGGGAATGACGGGGCCTGTCATGTTAAAGCCGGTCCTACCACCTGGGGAAGCCAGCTGCTGTAAAATACTACTCATTCTGGATCCTGTTTGTGTGTTTGCGCTCAGAAAGAGGTCAAAGAAAGGTGCTAACTTATTCCTGTGCTGAGTTAAACCCATATGCACGAGTAATCATTCCCAGATAAAGGTCTGCTCATGGCAACTGTGGCAGGGCTGGAAGTTTCCTGAGACTTTCTTGAGAGAAACCTGGGAATATTCTGGTGGATAGGCAACATTTCAAGGTTAGTATTAACACCGGCTCAGGAATAAGCTGTCCAACTCCAAAGAATAATTGTGTCCCTCTGACGATAACATTAAAGGCACTGGTAGAATTTAAAGCAAGAGTGTGTGGTTCGCCCTGGTGGTATGCAGCTCCCTTGGTGTCACACGGTGACCCATTACAGCCAGTCACTGAAATGCCTCCTACCAGCTCAAGGGCAGCTCTCTACTCAGATAGGTTGTCCCTATCCTAAGCGAAGTGAAGTACATAGACAAGACCACTTCATGTTACATGATGAAAAAAGGAGACATGCTGTGATTTAATTTTGATAAAGGTGGCTCAGCATAATGTGTCCCTGTAGCTTAGGAAAGTAAGGGAACTGAACAGGGCACATCTTTCTAGGGAGGTGGGCATTGCCTCCCGCTTCTAGGGATCATTTAGTCAAAGCTGAAAGCCCTGATCCTGAAACTGCCTCTACCTTAGATGCTGTGTTCAAGGATGCCCTCCCTTGTCCACATTTCTACCTAAGCAGAGGAACAAAGAACCTTCTTTCCCATTCACACTGCCCAGTGTAAAGTTTTTGAACCAGCATTGATGCTAAAACGTTTTGCATTTTTCACTTTGTTCAACTCCAAACAGTTAACAGAGTATTTTTGTTCCATCTAGCCAAGAAGCCACTTAAAAACTACTCTTAAAAATAGTATTGCTACCACATCATGCCAAAAGCTTCCTGGATCCGTCTTCTACCCTGATTGGCAGGCATCAGCTTGAAAGTCACGTTCAGACTTTCTGCCACTGATTTCCATTGTTGACACACAGAAAGGTTTTAAAATTCTTTAGGGAAAGTGACCAATCTTAACTCTGCAAAGTCTAGGCCAACTGTCTTCCTTGCAAGGCCTGGAGATTCTATGCCCAGTATTGGACAGCTGTATTGACTTACAGTCTCTGATATTAGATAACTGCTTCGCTTTCCAGAAGAAAATACAACTTCATAATTGTATCTGGAAGAGTGTAGCAGCCAGGTGACATCAGAGGTTACACTGTCTCTTCACCTGGCTAAATCCCACTTTTCCTTTAGCTTGGCTCACACTGTCCCCTCCAGGAAGCTTCCCCAGCTGCAGTCCTTCAGGCCTCCCCCTTGGCTCGCTGGCTCCCTGTTTAAAGTTATATCACATTCGTCACACACAGTATGTAAATGAACAGCCTTCCCCCAAGGAAGGAACTGTTATTGTCATCTGAGGACTCAGCACACCTCACAGCCTCTGCTGGATTCGTCAAGTCAGTGTGCTCTAGGTAGCTGAGGGAAGAGACGGATCCGTCAGAAAGCTTTCATAGAGAATAGTGCATTGAAATACAGTCAGCAAAATGTTTGAAAAATTAATTTGTGATACAGTACTATGTGCGTCTTTATTAACACAGTGAATAGTAAGAGGCGATAATGGGTGCTGGAGAGGTGGCTCAGTGCTTAGCGCAGCTCTAGCAGAGGACCCAGGTTCAGTTTGTGCACCCACATCAAGCAACTCACAACCACTGTAGTTCCTGCATTGGGGGATCTGATGCCTTGGGCCTTTGTGGGCACCTACACTCATGTGTCTAGACACATGCCCATATACATATAATTAACAATTAAATAGAATTAAAGATATGTAGCAGTCAAAGTTACTCCTGCGAGTTTATAGTAATGAGTGTAATTGATCCATCTTTTAGTCATCTACACTAAGTTTACTATGATTTGAATATATACATATTAACATAGTGGCTGGTTGCCTGTGTTATAATCAAAAGAAATATTGGGTAAATAACAAGTGTATACTCCCAAACACTGGATCTGTTTGGGCCTGTAGTCTCCAAGGCAGCCCTACATTAGGGAGGAGGGTCTGGATAGCATAAGCAAGGTGACAGCGTCTAGAACAGTGGTTCTCACCCTGTGGGTGGAGACCCTTTGGAGACTGAAGTGTCCTTTCACAGGGATTGCCTAAGACCATCAGAGAACACAGATATTTATATTTTTATTCATAACAGTAGCAAAATTGCAGTTATGAAGTAGCAACAAAAATAAATTTATAGTTGGGCCACCGTAGTATAAGGGACTGTATTAAAGGGTCACAGCAGGAAGGCTGAGAAGCACTTCCCTAAGTGATATTGCAGATATTTGGCAGCCACATGATATCTCCACTGACCAGTCAGAACACAAAGCAGCTGCCGAGAGCCCATTCAGGTATCCATCCCAGTATGTATCAGTTATCCCTAAGAATGTGATGAGATTACCCCAGGAGAGGGGTCGTTTTGGGGAAAGTATTGGGAGAATATTGGAAAACAGTTACATTTTAGGTGGCATGTCTGCTCCCAGGCCTCTAGAAGAATGGAAGCCGTGGGCTTAGGGATAAAAAGATTGGCGAGGAAGACTCAAAGGCACTTAGTGGGAGTGGGACCGTATCAGATGGGCTGAAAGATCTGAGACCATTGTCCTTGCTGTAGATTTGGTGGTGAGGGAGGATTGGGAAGTAGCCCCAGGCTATGGTAAGTGCTTGACACTTGTGTATGAGGTACTTGGGAACATCCAAGTGAATACATGCCCAGATGTATGCTATTTATCTATGAAGCTTAAAAAGAGGACTCTGGGCTCAATTCAGAGTCTATATCTGGAGCTGTGAGCAGGCATAGTGGCTGCTTATAAAGTCTGCAATATAAAGAAGGAAACATCTGAAGATTGATGTTTAGCCATTTTAAGTTGAAGGTTAGGGGAAAGGAGCCCATGAAAATGAGAAGAGAGGCAGGAGGGGCATTAGGTGAGCTCTAGAACAGAGAAAGCCAAGGGAGGAGAATCACCTGTGTGGTGACTTGAAGCTGTGACCCAGATCTGTGTGGGAGCCTCCAGGGTCTGCCGTGCTTTTCTGGGCACCTGGTGTACCTGAAGTAACAAGAAGGCCAGAGCTCCCTTGTTCTGTCATTGTTCTCAACTATAAGGGGATCCGTGTTTCCTTCATAGGAAAGTGAACTCATGTTTGCTTATAAACTTGAAGTTTTCATTTAAAACTCACTTAGGAGGGAAATTCTAAACTGCCGTGACCATCCTTGGCCCAAGCCGATGGAAACAGCTGTTGTATGCTGCTTCCAGGCTGAATCCAAGGATCACTCTGGGCCCACAGGAGTCCCCAGTTGTTCTCAAAGAGAGCACAGTGGTCACAACCTTTGGGAGACCACTGGCAGGCAGCTGTAACAGGGCAAAGTGGTATTGCCTCTGCCCTAGGCCAGGCTACGACATGGCTGAAAGGAGGCAAAGTACTCTCGCAGAGAGGGGAGGGAGGCTTCTGCGCTAGCTCTATCCCCACTCTCTGCTTAGCCTGCCCTAGCCAGAGGTGTGTGCTGTTGTGGGAACAGCCCTAGCACAGTGCGGACATTTGCACAATGGCCATGCAAATCCTTCGGACATGCACACGTCCCGCTTGGTGGAGCATAGGGAAGTGCTCCCTGGACCAGCTCACCAGGACTGCCTTTCCGCCAAGCCCCGCTCTGAAACGGATTGTGTTAGTTCTGCCTGTTTAACTTGAAACCTGTCCAGAATGTCGTGATCATCCTGGAAACCGATAGGCCTGTTTTTATCTCCGCCGTGTTGACCTCGGGCGCTTCATCCAAAGGGGTTTCATTAGCAGGTTCTTAGGTTCTCTAGGGGAGCCTGGCCGAGCACAGGTGAGTGTTGGAGAGCAGAGTCCTCGGTGCCACAGCCCGGTTCAAACTCAAGCTCCGCCATGTGCTTCGTTGTGTGATGCTGTTCCCCATCAATAAAATCATTTAGTATTAGCATTCTCAGAGAGTTGTGCTAAAATGGTAGTTATACTTCCTGCCTTATAATTTAGACCTCACATAGAGTATCCAGTGTGTATCAGGCATTCAATAAACATTCATTATTACTCTTATAAAGTTAGTCATGGCCTAGACAGACCTCTGAGTACATTTTTAAAAGACTGGTCACTTTTGCATGCTTCTGTAACGAGAGTTATTGAAAGGCAGGTGTTACTGATGTGCGGCTGACCCGGAAGGTCCAGTCCGCTGGCCCACAGAAGGTGCCTAAGGGGGCTGTGTTTTGGGATCCATGATGCAGGAAGCTATTGCTGAATTTTTACCAGGTCTGGGCTCAGTCCTCACGTGCAGGGGATCCTGATGAGCTGGACGGTGTCGTTTCTCACTTTAGTTTGACTATTCGGGCACATCTGTGTGAGGCATATGGCCCAGGGAGTAACAGACGCGTAGGAGGACAAACTGCCTTCCAGCGCCTCATACTCAGCTGCCTCTGCAAAGGAAGGTATGCCCTGGGCCAGCTCCTCACCGTGGCCCCAAGGAGTTTAGAAGAAGCTACTTGCTAGATGACGTTGTGCAAGCTTCGGTAGGGAAAAAGGAAACTGTGGCCTTTTGAGTGTTACTCATGCATACCTTTGGATGCATCGGTGTTCAGCCAGCAGAAGTTCAGGCAGAGCCATGACAGACCCTGCTCCCTGGGCACCAACATTCCCACCGCTCCTCCAGTGCCAGTAAAGGGAAGCAGTGTTCTATAAGTAAGAAGCATTGTATTTTCTCCTCTGTCCCTAAAAATAGTCTTTTTTTTTTTTTTTTTTTTTTTTTTGAGACAGGGTTTCTCTGTGTAGCCCTGGCTGTCCTGGAACTCACTCTGTAGACCAGGCTGTCCTGGAACTCATTCTGTAGACCAGGCTGGCCTTGAACTCAGAAATCCACCTGCCTCTGCCTCCCAAGTGCTGAGATTAAAGGCGTGCGCCACCACTGCCCGGCTTAATCTTTATTTTTTTAATAAAAAGTATTACTATGGTATTTTACTATGAAGGTCTAATGACCTGTTTTATCCCCATGACCTACATAAAGATGGAAGGAGAAAATCAATTCTACAAAGTCCACTGACATTCATACAAGTGTGTGTGTGTGTGTGTGTGTGTGTGTGTGTGTGTGTGTGTGTGTGTGTGTGTGTGTGCGCGCGCGCGCACACACACACACACACACACACACATACAGTTTTAATTTTTTAACATTCTGAATATGATTCTTACTTTTTTGTAAAGACTTATAAAGTTTTGTAAAGACATAACAGTTTCTCAGTGGAGTAGGGCAGCTTATAATGTAGCATCTATGTGGTACACACGTCTATTTTATGTGCATGTCTAGAAAAATCTCTGTAGAACAATCTTAGTAATGCCTCAGAAGAGGCTCTGTTGCCACTCAACCTCTGGTGTCACCTGAAAAATGAGGTGAGGTGCTCTCCCTGAATTTAGCACACTCTCCTGTCACACTGACCCTCCTCACAGTGTCACAGACTCTTAGAATGCTGCTCACATCTCATCAGCTACATTGAGAAGCCAGAGGCGATCTGACTTCTTTGTATTCACTCAGCAGACCTGTCCATGTGCCTACCGAAGGGCTGTATGAAAGCAGTAAGTTCAGGGTCACTAGTCTTTCAATGACTATGTCTGCTTAACTGTCTCCCTCCCACACTCCCCCTTCCTCCTCTTCCCGGTTCCACTCCAACCTCAGAACTCATGACCTTTCCAGGTGTTCCTTTACTGAGTTAGAGGAATCTGCCACACAAAGTCTCCAGGTGGGTTTCTTCCCATCACGTTCCCTTAATGAATCCTGTGGTCTCTGAGGGCTCAGGGGGTGGAGATTAGAGGGAAACCTTAGGACCAGTGGGCAGAGTCCAGCAGGTGCTGCCCTCCACTTACTGCAGACCACTGGTATCGGTTGCTATTGGGAAGGGAAGATAAAATGCTGTTTCTTTTCTTTCAGCTTACATTTTATTATGGTAAAACAGATGGCTGGTGTCCAGTAAAGTACTATGAAGACATGAAGAAAGATTTTCCAGAAGGCAATATTCACCTCTGTGAGAAAGGAATACCACATGCTTTTGTTCTCGGTTTTAACCAGGAGATGGCTACCATAGTTGCTGACTGGATAAATAACAAACTGCTCCAAAAATAAGTACTGGCCTAAGGGGAAAAAAGAAAAAGCACCTACAGCCAATACATGGAAGCTGTAGGTGTGCTCTGCTTAGGGTATATGTTTAATCTTAATGCTTGAAAGAAAAATTGAGACCCTCTTAGCTTACAGATTACCGGCTCCCTGTGTTAAGGCTAAAGTGAACCCAGCTGATGGCTCATTCCATGGGGAAGCAATGAGCAGAGGATGCTGACGGTGCACTCTCCCACTTCAGGGGAAAATCAGTTCAGACTCCATACAGGTCCTGGCTGAGATCATCAGCATGATCTTCCCAACCCACCTGCAGTAAACCAAAAAATTAAGTTTGCCTGACATTCATCAACTAACTAGACAGAGTTGCTGAAGGATCCTGACTCTCTCCTGCCATAGGAGAGCCAACAGGCTCCTCCTGAGCCCTGAAATGCCAGGTCCCTGCAGGTTCCTCCAGAGCAAGAAGAGAGGGATGAACTGTCCACATCAGATTTGTATGGGCGTGGGATTTCTCGGCGGTGTGATTGCTCCAGCCATGCTCCATGGACAGGAAGCAGTGAGCCACTAATCCCCTTCATGATGCCATTAGCTACCTTGCGACTCTTCCCTTCTGAAAAAAATCGCCTAGATCATAATTTTTGGAAAGGTGTTTTAAATTGTTGAATAAAACATTTAGCATAAGTTCATTCCTCACTTGCCTAAACTTTATTGGTTGGAAAGAAATGATTTTGCGAATGAACAGAATTCTGTAAGCCATTAAATTTGTATTACTTCACCTCTGAAAGCATCAAAGTCTAGTAGAAAAGCATATTCCTGGCTAAGAAGCGGAGGAATGCTTCCTTCTTAACAGACTGAACAGCTATGCTACCTTACCTTAATTGACTCAATCCTAAGATCGCAGAGGCCAATAAACCCAACTGTCTGCAGTGACAGTTAAAACAATTGGAAGCATTCCATTTTCTTGTAGGAAAAAAAGCTCTTGTAACAGTATCATTCCTCAGGGGCAGTGAGATGGTTCTTCCTCTCAAAAACCTAAGGCACTGATGAGAGATTTGGTTCTGGTGTGGTTCCAGCTCAGTGGTGAGAGAGGAATGAGTTCTCATCGTTCAGCATAGCTTCTGCAGAGGAGCTCAACTTCTCAGAGGGGAAAAGCCAAGCTCCAGACAAGGGGTGCTCTTAGTTCAGGAAGACACTGTGAGGGCCTTACTGGTGTCTGTACAAGGTCTCCGGGAGAGCTGACCTGAGAAGCTAGAATTCAGGCTCTGAGTGCCTTGCTTATAGAACAGGCTTGATCAATAGTGGGAATCAAAGCATAGAAACAAGTGCTGGTAAATCAGACCTACTGGAACAAAAGAATAGTATTTGTAGATCTCAGAAATTATTTTACATTTCTCTTTGTTTTCCAAATCCTGCTTAAAAGGCCCTGGTTCCCCATTCCTATTCCTCACCTAAACACCAAATGATGCCTTATAATAAATGTCTTACCCGCAGTCACTGCTGTGTCTGCTCTGATCCCTGTGCTGTAGGCAAGGATACAGTAGGAGCAGTTTGCCTAGGCTGAATGCAGCTATTAAAGGTGCTTCCATCGCTGCACTTTTGGAAGAGGAAAGAATCGGGTTTTAGGACAGAGTCCTTGAGAATTACACACAGGACCACACCCCAATTCCTAGAAACCACAACAGTCTGTAACTCCTGTTTCAGAGGATCTGGCACCCTCTTCTGTCCTCCCCAGGCACCAGAAATGTGCATTGAGACCATCTTGAACTATGTGGCAAGACCCTGCCTCAAATATAAGAAGAGAGGCAAAAGACAAGAATAGGTAAGGAGTGGCTAAGGCCATAAGGAGCTTTGCCTCACGTTCCAGTCAACCACATGATGGTCCTGTGATCTTCATAGTGCTTATTATAGAGCTGTCTAATGCTGGGGGGGAAAGCATTAGAACCTTGATCCAGGCCCATGGTGATTCCTAGTCTGACTTGAGCCATGAAAGAAGCTCCAGAGGCAGCTCCTGTGGGCTCGAGTGTCTGGGGTCCTTTTACTATTTACTACAGTCAACCACTCACCCCTTGGACAACCCCGTATCTTGGTACTTTTACCTCATGCTTATGAAAGCTGTCATAATTCAGATTAAATAAGACTAAAGGGGAGTGACAAGCTAATACAAGCCCTGACTCTAGACTGAATGTTTTTATCATAAAATAAACAGGAACAATTGGCTGGTGCCTAAAGATGGCAGTGTTAATTTTCTGGCTTCAACAATTGCACTGGGGAAATCTAGAGAACTCTTATTCTAAGAAGGCCATGACACACCTAGGGACTGTGGTGCCCCCCTGCCAGCTTTCTCACAAATGTACCAGAAAATACTTTCCTCTGTATCTACCAATATTTTGGAGCTTTGCAATACTTCAAGGACATATAAAATATTTTTCAAAACAGAAAGCTTTCCACCACTGCTATCTGCCATTGTTTGTTAGACAGTAGATTTCTTCTAGACAGTAAAGAGTGAACTAATTTAAATCCCAGATCTTTTGTTTATATCTTTTGTAAGATTTCATCCCAGCCAGGCAGTGGTAGCATATGTCTTTGATCCCAACACTAGGGAGAAAGAAGCCAGAGGCCAGATGTCTATGAGTTCAAGGACGGCCTGGTCTACCGAGAAACCCTCTCTCCAAAGAGACTCCATCCCTCCCTGAGCCCCCTAACTGCTCACCTATGAGCTGGGATAATACCAGCACCTGCCTGGTTGAGGTTTGTTGGTTTACTTGAGATCAAAGATGTTTTGTTGGTTATAAAACAATGAGTTTGTGCATGTGGCAGTCAGCAAAGTGTCTGGCCAGCCTGCTACAACAGCTAAAGGGAGAAACTGGCAACCTCCTTCAGTCTCACCAATGAAGTAGAGGTACCTATGCTGTCACCCAAGTTGTAAGGATGCTCGTGGTCTCCGAGCTTCTGGAGCTTGCATTTCTCAGAAAATATGAGACATCTCTGTTCCCGGGCACAGAAGAGAGGATCTGCTTAGGCTCCTCCACTTGGGGGGTGGGACTTAAGGAGAGGTCAAAGGTTAGAGCCAAGCATGCTCTGTGAACAAGTACTTCTTCAAGGATGTGAGCAACACTCTTCTAATGAGGACAGAAAAGCTCTTATGTGTCCTTGGTGCCTTCTCGAAGGCTGTGACTCCAGTCTGTGCCCCACAGATGGAGGTAAGTGATCACACTGGTCCACGTGGAGAGCAGTCGTGAAGCATCAGCTCCAGGGGACACCCTGGCAGCATGAGGCACCCTGGCCATAGAGAACACCACAGTGTTGCTATAGATCTGTGAAGCAAGGCCTCCTGGGGAAGAAGGGAGAGGCCTTTACTCATAAAGAGCAGGCAGGACTTGGATCAGTTTGGCATAAGAGCAGGTCCAGGTAAGTTGCCCCTGTGCTGTCTGTCTCACATGCAGACTTCCCAATCCGTGGAAGCTCTGACTTGCCCAGTGGTCAAATAACTTGAGGTACAAAGTGCCCTGTGTCATTCAGAATGTCATAGCTGCTGGGGCTGGAAAGATGCTCAGTGGGAGAAGCACTCAACCACTCCTGCAGGGGACCTGAGTTCGGTTCCCAGCACTCTTGTGGAGCTGCTCAGTGATCTGCAGCTTCAGCTGCAGGGAGATCTTATACCTCTGGTCTCTATGAGAAGCTGCAATCACATGCACATACATGCAAACAAATACACATAATTAAAATAAACTTTAAAAAAAATAGTTTCTAGCTAGCAGGTGATGGGAGCTGAGATCCAAGTTTAGGCCAGGGCACTAAAGACATGACTTTGTCCCCTTCTCTCTACTTACACCATGCTGCCTCCTGGAGGCCACAGTGGGCAAGCTCGCAAGAGCTGAAGGATGGGAAAGGGAGTCACATAAGGGCAAGCGCCTTCCGTCTTAGGCAGGAGTGAAAGGAGGTGGTAGGTCTTACATAAGGCTTGTAAAAGGCTGAAAGCTGTAACACTTCAAACAGAGGCAGAAGCTCCATCAGGCAATATTCTGGGAGGAGAAAAACCCCACATGCTGGTGTCTATCAAAGATATACTCTGCCAAGCCTCTGGACACCTGGTGCTCTGTGCCTAACACGGAAACTCTGGTGCACGCATGCTTGCTCTTAAGCCTTGAGCATCCCTGCTTCAGGTCCCAGTCATGTGCCCAACCTGAGACTTGACCCCAAAATACCAACTGCTTCTACCTCCTGAGCACCCATTTAACTCCCTCTTGCCAGCCCACCCAGGAAGGCTGGTCATGACTCTCAGATCTCTTAGCAGCACGACTGCAGGAGCAGGAACCTGCTTCTCCTGGCCTCTATGACCATCCTGCCTCCTTGTCCTTCAAAGGAGAGTTCTAGAAGGTAGACGGGAGTCGCAATCATCGCTTACCAGAGATTAGGGCCTGCCACTGGAATTCAGTAGGAATTTGGTTATCTAAGTTAGCAAAAGTCTTTTCCATACCTAGCAAGAAAGCTCTCTCAGAATGCAGGTTCTCAGGCAGACAGACAGGAAGTCACATGTGAGGAGCTCTGCATTCTCAAACTAGGGATGGCAACGAAAGTGTTGGACAGAGCCATGTATGCATTTCCTGAGCAAAGCAGATTCAAAGATAACCTTTTACTTCCAGGCACAAACTACAAGACAAGGCCACTACCCCTGTGGCCTATCTCATCTGATAGGACTACAATGGTTGTTTCTCTTCTGCTATAATTAGAAAACTCTGAGGCTTAGGTATTGGCAACTACCAAATATGTGGCTTATTAGTTACCGAGCATGAACCCTGCAGAGTGCCCCAAATGGGAATTACAGCAACAATACACAGGACAATGGCCTAGCCGAGGAGAACGCTCTCATTTTGTATTGCATTCCTCAAACATTCTGGTGAAGGGTTTGTTCTGACCTCCCCACAGCGGGCTGGATTTCTTTTCCTGGGTATGTCTATGGGAAAATCCCTCTTCTCTGGGATGGGAATGTGACCCCTGACTGGGCGTCCATTAGAGCCACAGGGTGTGGGTGCACCTGCAAGGTCTCCCTCCCTCACAGAGGGACTAGATTCCCACCTCTGCAAATCCACCCAGCTCAAGCTCCGCGGAACATCTGGGCTCCCTCCTACCAGGCATCCCTGTACACCTGCATGTGATTAGGACTCGGCAGACACCCACAGCCCCACCGAAGTCAGTACTGGTGACATATCCCAGAAGACAAGTCTTTCCCCAGATCGCTGATCCTTCTCACCAGATGAGTGTAGGTTCCAGGGATACATGAGCCCTGTGCATCTGTGACCACAGAGACCCTGTCCCCGGTGGAATAGCAGTGAGGACACCTTTACCCCTGCTCGGAAATGAATGCCACTAGGGGCAGACTATACAGCCGAGCCAGGGAGGGAACAGAAGTCAAACTTGGCCTTCTTAGATTCAGCCACTGAAGAGCCTTCTAGACCTGTTCACAACAGTGGGAAGCTGGATACAATTTCAAATCTCCTGCCTTTCTCCCCACAAGTGCCCCTTCTCTTGCGAATGTGTGAGCCCCTGCACAGCATGCTGGAGCAGGCCATGTAGACAATGAAAAACTGAAATGTTAGCCAGGAGTGTAATGAACAGTGCATGACAAGACTTTACACCTTCCCATTGAAAGGGTCTCAGGGCACATTTATTGTACCTGCCAGAGTGGTTAAGAAGACAGATATTCTCTCAATAAAAGAAAAACTTTGTTTGATAATGAGATTAAGAGCACAACGAGTCTCAAGATCGATCTTTGACAGGAGGGAAACATGGCCACAGAGATCATCAACATGCTACAGGAACACTGGGTCCAAACTGGGCAGGTGCTGCTGTTGCTGACAAAAAGGTGGGTGACCCTGATGGGACCCCAGATCCCCAAAGGTCATATTGGTCACGAGTCCTTCATGAGGGCCACTGTCAGCTCTCACACCTGATCCTCTCCGTGATCAAAACCAGAGAACAAATGAAGTAGCCTACTTCAGATGTAGAAGGAAGTCAGGTGGAAGAGCCAAGAGACCACACTACAGGCTGTGGGGGAGAGGCGCTAACACAGCGAAGGAGGTGCGTGGAGGGCAAAGCCAGGCTGGCTTGTCAGATTCTAAGACTTGATCCTCTGAAATATGTTGTTGGTCTCAAAGAGGAAGCCACTCAATTGGCCTTTATGCCTTGAGACTTCCTTTAGAGGCTAGGCCATGCAGCCTCTAGAGCAGGAGGACCCATACTTTCTGCAGTGAGATAGATCCTCGGCAGCCTGAAGTATCCAAAAGCCAAAGGTTTATCTCTTCTAACTGTGTTTTTGAATGACTATTCACTCCTTATAATCTGTAATGCTCATTTCCTGGAGAGAAAAACCTTTTCTATAGCATTTTGCACTCTTCTCCCAGGACTACTCAGTGAACCTCGTGGGGTGCAGGACTATGAATAGGGACCTCAGCAGTTTCACAGTGACAGCCCTGTGCTTAGGGCTCCTGACCATTGATGCCACATTGAGACCCTCTTGCTTGAAGGCGCCATGGTCAACACAGACTAGCAGGGCCAGGCCTACCATGTAACTACTCATTTTGATCCAGTCATTCTGATGCACAGGTCCTTGGCTGCTGCTCTCCAAAGCAAAGCAGAACTAGACTAAGTAAGCTAAATGGCATCTCCAAACACCAGTCAGAAGCAGCTTTATGAATAAAATATTTAATCAACTTGTCTGTACAAAATATTAAAATGGTGAATGATGAACGAACATACAAGCTGTTTTAACAAATATATACTGCTATGTAATGGTTAAGAAAAAATAGTTTGCTGTTTTACAGGTCATTTACATTTCAATATGTACAACCTACTTAAATTTGAGAATACATATACACATGGATCCATGCCTGCCCTCCAAGGATTGATTCTCTGCTACCTAGTCTGGTCACAACGGCATTGCACAGTGTCACTGGGGGCTGCCCAAGGGGCCAGGCTGGGCAGCAGGCAGATGGCGCAACTGTAGCCTGCAAGCTCTGGAATTCTGCTCTGGCCAAATCCGAGCTGGAAGATTGCCAACAAGGAGATTTCAGTTTTTAAAACCTCTCCCTCCCAGAGCCTGCTCCACCTTCTGAGGAACAGTAGGTGTCATTGCAAAATGAAAGCTACTTCCCCTGAAACTAATTAATTCTGTCTTTAGCCGCTGAGGGAACGGCAATTGAGCCTTGGTGGCATTACTGTTGCTCTAGTTTTGCCATTTCCTTAAAATAACAGTATCGGAATCAGATTAAATTTACTTTTTAAGCTGCGGGCCACTCACGGTGTGCCGCATTCCACTGCCACCCAGGACCTACTTACACAGCGTCATGCCATGAGTAGGTTCAGGATACGCAATAACCTTCCCAGTGAGAGGACTGGAAGGGTCTGCTTCTTTATTTATATGTAAGGCAGGATGAAAACAATCCCACACTTTTCAGAACTGCTTATATCATCCGCTAAAAGGGCAAGTCACAGGCAGTGTGTTAAACCTTATTTATGTTTTTGTTGCATCAACTGTTCATTCGGAGTGGAAACAAAAAAAACTTCCAGCTAAAAGACCTAATTGTGACTCTTTATCAAAGAACCCAAAACATAAAAGCTGTTTGTCCTACCATATAATGTGAAATGCAAAAATAAAATTACTCTAAGGGTGCGTGTGTTTAGTCTGATTTATCAGAGGTGGAGAATGCTGAGAAACTCCTCTCAGGAGAGTCTCTATTCCCAGCTTGGAACACTAGCCTGTTGCCCAGCCAGGAAGCATGTTGCAGGCTGAACCTTCTCATCAAACTGGATCATCTTTTCTAAACAGAGTGCAGATTGGTTGACTCTATGACTCTGATAGACTGGCTCCAAAAGTGAGGCCCATTCCTCAAGCCATCCCACAATCCTCAAAGCAAATGGCTGCTATATGTGTGAGCGCGCACGTGGACACGCGCAGACACACACACGAACACACACACACACACACACACACACAACACACACACACACACACACACACACACACACAAACACACACACACACACACACACGAGAGGAATCAAGGACCTCACTCCTGCCTCAGGGAAAGGCACTCCCAGAAACATCTTGTCACTGCCTTGCAGGCTTGACCCACTGGGAAGTCAGGCAAGGGCTTCCTGTTGCCCACATGAGTTGTCTTAAAGGAGCCAGACTGTCAAGAGAGTCTGGAAGGGACTAAATAGGGACAGGATATATGCAATTGCTGAGAACAAGTAGCTTGCAGGCATAGAGCGACATGCATACACACACACAAGGGAGTTGAGATTGTGTGCTCTACAGGAATCAGTTCACATTTGCTTCTAACTCAGCAGCTTCTGCAACACCTTTCCCCAACTCTTATTCCGGTCCACCATATGCACATGTCAGAAGGGCCACACGTAGTTCTAGAAACTGACAGCAGAGAGTCCGAGGGCCCTAGATGCAAAACACGGCATCTCATCTCACCTCTAGACATTGGAACTGGGGGTGGTGGATCCCAGTGCTGGTCATATAGAGCAATACATGACTACCAAGAAGACGACTCCATGCCCACCTCCTGCCTGGCCACATCTCCAGCCACCACCATTCAAATAATAACAAAACAGCTAGCAAAAGCAAAATAGCTGGCTTGTTCTGGAGGTCTGTAGCACAGCACCTATGATGCCAGGGTTGGGCCTTCAGCCTCTTCTGATTTCCTTAGGCAGTTTATTTCGGTCTCCACTGAAAGGATAAGCAGTTCTGGACTACAGATTCCCTCTTGCCACTCCCTCTGAAAGCAGTTTCCACTCTGGAAGGAAGTTCACCTGATGAGCCAAATGTGCTTCTCACACCTTCACACCAAACCCAGAAACAAGTCTCAGGAAGTGTCTGTGGTTGCCACAGCCCTCTTACCATTGAAAGGGATGCATGCAAAGGAAACCAGTCCTGGGTTTGCTTCACAGATGCTGGAGGAAGCCTGCAAGCTCAGCACTGAGCAGTAGAAGTGGACTGTTGCCAGGTGAACAGGTTTGCCACTGAGAGAGGAAGTACACTGACTGACCAACAATAGCAAGAGAGCCTTGAAGTTCAGACTGGTCTTCCGTGACCTCACACCTTCCACTGCCCATGCTGACTTACACTTTGTTGGAATGGCTACCACTGCTGCCAGGAAGCGAACGCCATCCCCAGTTCTGCCTGGCAGAAGGTCTAGAGCCAAGATGTAAGCTGTCTGCAAGCACAGCACAGGCGGAGCTCAGTTAAGATGGATGTGTCCACATCAGAAACAGAGCATTCCCCAGTCTCTGGATGATTCCCAGAGCTTACAGCCACTGACTCGAAAGCAACTACCAGTCTCATGGCAGCCTGGGATTTGGTCCTCTTAAGAACAGCATTCCCTCACCACTGCCCCATTTGGGGTACTTCTTTGTGCTGTCCTCAGCTCTGGCACAAAAGAAGGGGGGGGAAAACTTGGCTTCAGCCTAAAGATACAAAGGAGTGTGCTACAAAGAGCAGAGCTGGCAGGGAGGAGTCTAAATAAACCTCTTCTGATCTCTTCCCATTTAGTGCTTCTTAATCCGTAACTCTGCCACCATTTTCCAGGTCATATAAAAGAAGATGTGGTCATCTGACCCCTGCCACCAAATCACTCTGCTGGTAAGCTTTAGCCGGACCTTAGACCCATGGCATAAAGAGGAGACCCTGGGAGGGCAGCCTACCTGCACCCTTGGCTCCCTAAACCTACAACCTCTGGGCTGCCAACAGACCCCAACTTTCACTTTCTTCGCTGTCACCAGACACAGCAGTCAGGAGCCCTTTCTGAAAACTTGGTCACCTGGCAGGCTTGCCTGGATGTCACTGAATAGGAACACAAGCACATTGAGCCAGGGTAGCCACACTCTCCAACCAGAGGGCACAAGACAGCTCCTGGCTGGTGGGGAGCTAAACCCCAGGCTTCAGATCCAGCCTCTCCTGCACCTGCCTCAGCCTGGGTAGAAAACTAAAACAACATTTGCTAAGCTCCAACATAGACTAGCATTTAGATAAGACCATAGGCACGATAGATCACCCTATGGAGATCTAGGGATATCTCACCCATCACTCCTCAAATTTTGTCTCCTCCACATCCTCTCTTCCCTTCCCACCCCTGACACTTACAAAAGGGAAATGGAGGCCCACTGCTCCCTGAGAGAAAGCTGCTTTCAGATCCCCCGCCTCCCGACCCCCATCCTCACAAACCACCTGCTACTGAGTCCATTGAAAAGGGCCCTGCCTCCCTGTACCTGCCCCCCCCCCAAGAGGACACTCTCTGGAGAACCATCAAGGCCCATGACAGTCTGTTCTCTACTTTCCACTGCCTTTTCAGGGCAGACTCAAAGGAGGAGCTAGCCTCTTGGGGCACAAGATGCTCTTGGAAAGAATGTGCCTGGACACCCTACTCTAAGAAGGAATGCACTTTCCGGCTGCATTTGTGTTGGCTTTGGGTAGGAGGAGCTGGTGAGATGAGGACCTGTAGGATTAGCATCCAGAGCATGCCCAGGCTCTCTTCAGGACTCACATCCAGCTTCTGTTGCTGCTGACACCATGATGGTTGTCAGGGAGACTAGCATGAGAGAGATCCACTGGCCTTTGGCAGCACTACCACACAACGCACAAGCTTATGACCCCATACTACTCGAGCATGGAAAGGCCAGGAACGTGGGCAAAGGCTGAGCATGAACACTACAGCCCAGCACAGCTCCAGCCATTTAGCCTCACAAGAAGATTAAGTAGCTGACCACCCCTCTCCGCAAAGGTCCAGCCCAGCTGCTTGGTAACCCCAAATCCCACAAGGCCAGAGTCTAGGAATCCTGAAAATGCTTTCCTGCCAATAGAGGTGGTTACCTTAATCCATAAATTAACAGTGTCAAGCAACAAACTAGACCAGCTTGGTGTCTGGCAGGCCTGTGGGCCCAGCTGGCCTACCCCTGCTTCCTGAGCAGGGGCTGTCAGTCTTCACTCACTTGAAGTAGTGGTTCAGGTTATCTCAAGTAGCAGTGCACTGTTCCCCAGCAACGTGGAGAATTCTGTTTACTTCAGCAGGGAGACTTTGGTGATCTCAAGCTGGGGACAAGGGGACACCTCCTAACAGACATGACTGTGCTGACTACAGCATCCATCCAGGGATTCCAGGATGCAGCTGAGTTTATCCTGGTCACCCAGCCCTCCTAGACCCTAGATGACAGGCAGATGATGAAGAGTGTTCCCAACTGCGCAGGCAGCAGCCCTTCTCCAACTCTTGGCAAGCTAGGTTAACCACATCCCATCTGCCCCACATGCGGTTGGCCCTTTTGTGGTCATGAAATACATCCTCTAGAAGATGGCTATAGAAAACAGAACCAGAAGAAGGGTGCTGTTGCTAGTGATAGTTCCACAAAGGATCAAGGGAAACCTGGAAGAAGTTCCAATCACTCAGTAAACAAGGAGCACCTGAGGCCTCAGAGGCAGAGGACAATGTTGACCATTCTAATGACAGTACCCTTCTGTGGGTGCAGCCTCAACACAGGGAAATATCCACTCTCAAAACATCACATGCAATACATCCTGTTAGAGGTCATCAAGTCAAAGGGGTGAGGGGCCCAATGGATATTTCCCGACTGTATAACAACCAAGCTAAATCAAGTTATTTTTCCCCAAAAGTTGTTTGGCCCACTCACAAAAAAAAAAAAAAAAAAAAAAATTAAAAATGTTTGCTTCTTTACAAAAGTAGTAAACACCCTAAATTTTTCTCAAAAATAATAATCAACTGAGCTGGGCAGTGGTGGCGCACGCCTTTAATCCCAGCACTTGGGTGGCAGAGGCAGGCGAATTTCTGAGTTCGAGGCCAGCCTGGTCTACAGAGTGAGTTCCAGGACAGCCAGGGCTACACAGAGAAACCGTCTTGAAAAACCAAAAAGAAAAAAGAAAAAAAAAAAAAAAAAAAAAAAAAAAGAATCAACTGTAATTTTCACTGAATTTTCTAAACTTTCTAATAAAGCTTTTAGCTTTACAACCATTTTATTCTCCACTGTGACATCAGAACTGCCATTATTAAATTATCTAAAACAGAAGAGGGAGATTTCCCTGGCAGAATTCAGAAATCTGGATGCACATCTCTGTCCATGCACAAAAAAGGGGGGTAGGGGTGGGGATGAAATTATATCAAGAATAGCCACTTTGTGATTTAAAAGGAAAAAAAAAAAAAGATGAAATTGTTGCATTTTCTGGTTACAGAGATCCCCAGTCATATAAGTTCACATTTTAAAAGGAGAGAAATCTTCATTTTAAGAATAAATTATACATGGATTTATTTTCCCCTTGGGGGGAAATTTTACAAAATGAAAAGGACTTAGATGAGACTCTTAAATAAATTAGCTGAATCTAAATTTTCATCCTTCCTGTCTCTCAGGAGTATCAGGAGTATCCACTAAGAACTAAAATACCTGTAAACTGTCCTGGGCCTTGGCATTCAAGACAAGTGCAGAATTAATTCCTCTCCCAAAGCCTAAAGCAGAAAACCTAGTGTAATGTTAAAGTGGTCCTCAGAGCCTCTGATAGGTGCAGCCCAGCTTATCCTGCTACCCCAGCCACTGACAAGAGGCCCCAAAGGATGAACGGGCACCAAGAAATCAAACACCTCTGCAGAACAAAAATTCTGGAGACGGGAGACAGGCTTGCATCCTGCTCATTCCACAATCTAGGAACTTCCTCCTGGGCCCAGGCTGTGTCTTTAGGTCTGACAAAGGCGTTTATGTGTGGCTTCACTCCCCCTCACTGTCACACTGCTGAGAGAGAGAGAGAGAGAGAGAGAGAGAGAGAGAGAGAGAGAGGGGGGGGGGGGAAGAAGGCGGGGAGGGACGGAGGGAGGACAGTGAAAGGCACACACAAGCCACCATAGATTTGATAGCAAAGCATAGACACTCACTACCCTTTGGAGGGAGCTGTGCCTACCTGACAAATGGGCTTGAATCCTGGGCTGAAGCTGGCATTGGCCCCAGGACACTGAATCTCTGATAGCCTCATTTCCAGCCTCTTAGGAAATCCTCTTGGCACAGTCTTCCACTACCCCTTGTACAGCCATTGCTCTAACTTGCTCCTGTTACTGCCTTCCTTCTAGATGCTTCTAAACCTGGCAGATCCTATCCTATTCCTCACCCTTCTCTTCCATTTCACACACACCCTCAGAAGAAAACTATTCTTTCTACTTTCCAGATCATTCCTAATTGGAATTGTTTTTTTTTTTTTTAAGTCGGTTGGCATTTGAAGCACAACACATTCTTTTGGATAAAGCTTTCTTTTCAAAACTGAGACAGCACCACATCAGACTTGTTTAGGAGGTGGGTGCTTCCTCCCAACCCCATGTGGTTCCTTACTTTTTAGAGGATCCCCAATGCCCACCTCCAGAGAATCTGGGTGTTACAGCCCTACAGTGGGACTCCATGCCCAATGTCAGGAATCCAGTCACCCAGCAGGGCCACACCGCCTCCAATTAAAAGGAGAGCGCAATGCTGACCCGTTTCTACTTGGATTTAGTGCCAATTACCGCACCATAAACACAGACGCCCTTCTGTCTCCCAAAAGGGACAGAGGTCTGAATCAATGTTAGCAAATAGGCATGGCTATGGCATCCAGTCCTGCATATTCTCTCTGCTCAAGGCTTTCAGCGCCTGCCATCCACAGTAAACCTGTGCGTGAGTGAAGGAGTGTGTAAATGTGAGTGTTAACTGTGTGCTCGCAGAGGCCATAGTCCGCTGTCCCTCGGGCCTGGTGACCTGTGCTCTTCAGCTAGGATCCTGGGCGGCAAGACCCTCCCCAGACCGCATGCTACCTGCAGCCGCAGGCCTCCACCACCATGTCCTCGTACTGCTTGTAGACCACGTTATTGGCGGCGTCGATATAGAGGATGCTGATGGGACTGAGACGCGCCGGCACGCAGCAGGAGGCTGGAGCCGCGTCGGGCGCCATGGAGTTGAGCAGCGTCTGAATGATGGCGTGGTTAGTAGGCTCCAGGTGCGAGCGCAGCGGAAAGTCGCAAACGCCCTCGCAGTGGTATGCCTCGTAGTCTAATGGCGCGATGATCCAGTCGTCCCAGCCCAGCTCCTTAAAGTCCACATGCAGTGGCTTGCGACTGCAGCGGCTCCGGCCTCTGCGCCCGTTGCCCCTGCCTGTGCCGCCGCCGCCGCCGCTTCCCTGCGCTCCCCGAGTCCCAGCCAGCGCGGTCCGCCGCCGCCTGCGACCGCCCAGGGTGGCTTTCCGAGAACCAGCGACTGGTCCTGGATCCGGTGGCGGCCCTGCGGCGGCCCGGAGAGCGCGGGCCTGGGCACGGATCTCCCGGAACAGACTCTCTTTCCTCTGCGTACGGGAGGAGATGACCAACAGCGCGCGCTCCTCGGCTGCCGTGCCGCCACCGCCCGGCCAGCCGAAGCCCAGTCGTCTCAGGGCCAGCGGGCTGCTCTCCGAGCCGCTCACGGCGCGCAGCACCAGGCAGAACTTGCGGGAGGCGCGCGACCAGCGGCGGTGGCTCTGCACCGCGTCCGTCACGTCGAACGCTTCCCAGCGTGCGCCGTCCAGGGGCTCCGCGGTCCGCGAGTGCAGCAGGTGAGCTGTGCCGGCCTCGTCCGGGCATATGGACAGCAGCAGCAGCGGAGGGAGGCTCGCACTGTCCCTGTCTGGCTCCGGAGACCTCCGGCGCAGCACACGCAGTTCGGCATTCACCACCTCGTCGGCGTCGGAGAGACTGGATACGTCGAATAGGAAGCTCTGGCCTGGCTCGGCTGCCGATTCGTCTATGGGCAAGGACAGAAACAGAAAGAGCAGGTTGAGGGTAAAGCCGGTACACACAGCAATGGGGAGGGCAGCTTGGCTTCGTTTGACTGACGTGTCCTTGATACTTAAAGCGACCCAGAAAGAACCCTAGAAGCCAGCAAGCATCCCCGCATCTGGATTCCCGCAGGAATCTGGCGGGGGAGGAGGTGATTCTTTCTTGTTACCTACACTTGAAGCTTTGGTTCTCCGACCACCGAGACAGCCACAGATACACACACCTAATAGCTGGACTGTGGGGCCCAAGAGCTCACCACCGCATCTCATGACCAAAAAATTAAGGCTTCATCTTTAATTCTGCTGCCTGCTCCGACATCTTACGTTTGCCGGAATGATAAGCCAACTTTCTGGGCAGGAGTGAGCTGAAGGACAATGGGGCCCAACAGAAAGCGCTCACACGCTTTCCCAAGAACTCCTTTTGTATGGTAATTGCCCCTTACTGCTGAACTGAGCGCCCCCAGAGAGCTGCAAGCAACCCTGGATGTGCGGGGAAAACGAAAACTCCTCATTCCCTAAAAACACTTTTCCCTTTGGTTCCTTTTCTTCTCCCAACCCAGCCTAGACACCGTCACTGACCACAGTTTTCCGTGCAAAGTGGGCCCTGAGAATTGTCCAAAAACGGAACGCATAAGTACCACGACATAGACACCCTCTGCTCCAGCCCACCCTGCCCCTTTAGCCAGGTTAGCGACAGGTTCTCCCAAGTCCTCAGTGAGCTTTCATTGTTGGTCGCCCTGGTCAATCCCGTTCTTGGCTCCTTCTGGTGTACCCTCGGCCACCAAGAAGAATGGAAAAGACAGTGGGACGCAGAGAACCTTCACGGAGAGATTAGAGGCCACGGTTGCTGCAGTGGAGGCTTGCTTATTCTTTTCCTCTGGTGTGATTTATTTCGGGCTAGGGTTTTATTTCTGGTCATGGGCCCTTTTTCTTTTGGGGTGTACTCAGACAAAAAAAAAGTTTGAATTCCACCAAAGAGCAGATAAGGCGTTGCCTTTGAAGGGGGGCATATGGTTTCATTTTGCCCCATCAGAGAGACCATGCAAACTCCCCCCACCTTTGGGGATTTGTTCACCAACCATGGAGCCAGGCCCTCATGTTATAAGTCTACAATCTGGGTGTAGTGTGCTGCCTTCAGCAGCTCTGCTCTAAACTGAAGCTGGTGGAAGCAAGCTAGACAGAGGTCCTGGGCCCTCTTTCTCCCCAAGGACCTTTCTCTGCAGCCTCCACCTCATCCTGCTTCCTCGGCCTTTCTACCTCCCCAGAGAGGGAGGAAGAAAAGGTGGCCGGCCTCTGGGTTTGCTGGTCAAGCAGAGCTACACCTGAAGGATTTAGCTGGTTTTATAACCTGGTACACCCAGCCAGTGCTAACAAAGTCTGATGCTTCTGCTACGTTAGGCCTGTTCCCATTCTCTCACCATCTGCAGCTTGGGAGCGTCTTATGCAGGGACAGGTTAGGAGTTTTCCCTAATTCTGTATACTGGGATTGGAGTTTCCTCTAAGGCTTCTACCAGTCCGTGAGGGGTGCCATGACAGACCCTTGGAAAACGCATGCTGGTCCTAAGTGCCCTATAGGACCTCTGGACCTGAGATTTCTATGTATGTAAGTTGCCTGCACATACATGCTGTGTGCTGGGTGTGTTTCTGAGCTGGGCGATGCCCAGTGGCCACAGCCTGTTTTCCCACACTGGTATCAGAGGCCTGCAGACTGCCTTGTCTTCCAACCCACTTGCTTTCCTTTCCCTCCTGATTTTCAAGCGAGATCTCGGGCTGAGCAGACTTGAAGCCAAAATTACTTGCATTTCCGCCTGAAATTAGTTAATTTTTTTCCTATCTGTCTGCTTTAATGACTTCAATGGAGATTAATAAAAGCCAGATGACACACACACACACACACACACACACACACACACACACACACACACTGCCACTACCGCACAACCCCACCCACATCCTACCTTTGGAGGGCCCACACAGGGTAAGATGCGATGCTTGGCGCTCCGGGAATCCCTTCCCTCCCCACTCAACCGAGGTCCTGGACTCTGGCTGCTGGGGCCTACTGCCTCAGAACACAGGCGCCCAAACTCTCTCCCCAAACACAAGCCTCATCCACCCGAAGCCACCTGATTGAGAGGGGGCCCTCCTGATACCGAGAGAGGCCATTTACTTTAATCAGATACCAGCTTCTCTGCCCTGGATTCCCCAGAGCTTCAATTTGTGTATGGTCCCCAATTCCCCGCTGGAAGCAAGGAACTACCATCACTGCTAGTCCCTCTTGGCGGGAACTCAAAGGCCACAGCTCCTAACCCTTCTTTCTTCTCCCAGGGCTCCAGGCCAGAGGCTACACTAGACCCTTCTCCAAAGAAGTGGATCTTGAACTCCACTCTGTTTGAAGGGAACCTGCCAGCCTGCCGTTCTAAAGAGCAACCCCCAGCCCCTCAGCCCTCGGAGACCAAGCCTTGACTGGCACCACAGGCCAGGCTTAGGGGTTCGGTTCGTGTAGGTTGACTTCGAAGACGACTTTTTCTCTCTAACACCTGAGGAATAGCTCTAGGGATCATAGCTCAGGATCGAATGGAGCAGAAGCTTGCCTCCAGCTCGTCTCGGGCCAGGAGCCGACAGGATGGGCTGGTGCGCAGAAGACGCGTAAAGTACCTTGAGTTGCCTGGTCTGTGAAGCCGGTGATCGTGTCCACGCGGCCATGCCCTGAAGCTGCCGCAGCCGGAGCCCTCCCCGCCAGGCTCCGGTAAAGCGACATCATGAAGTGGTGTGGCACCACCGAGCCGTTCCTGAAGCCAGAGCCCGCAGCGCGGCGCACAGCGCGGGGACCGAGAACCGCAGCGGCCTGGAGAGCTGAAGGGCCTGGAGCCGGGACGAGGGTCTGCCCGCCGCGGGCGCCCCCGGGGCTCCAGGCTGGTCCTGCCCCCGCCGCTCGGAGCACCGCGGCAGCTTCCAGCCCGTCGCGGGGACGGCAAGCGCTCAGCAGCCAGAGACACAGCGCAGCGGCAACGCTCAGGTCCATGGGCTCCGTGGGCCGGCCGGCCGCGCGACACGGGCTCCGTGGCTCCGGGAAGTCCCCCGACGCCTTTTGAACATAGTGTTTAATAATGGGGGAAGTGTGCGCAGCAAGCCGCTGCCCCCCTTCTCTCCCACCCCACCCCCGCCCGCGCTCGGAGCAGCGCCCCCTGCTGAACGCTCGACCCGCAGCGCTGAGCCCCCCAACTCAGGCCTATCGGGCAATGCAGGGTAGGAGCCGCCTCCCCTCGCTGTAGTGCCGGGTCCCTGTCCTTGCCAAGTGAGGGCCATCCGCCCGAGGCTCCCGCCACAACGCGGTGCCCCGCCTCCTCTCCCTAAGGCACTGCGACCCCCCTCCCCGCCCCAAGACCTCAGCGCTCTCCTTGGCTGGAAGATGGGGCGTCGTGCGTACCCGCCCAGCTTCCTCCCCACTCCTCTACGGAGAAACACCGCCCTCCCGGTGATCTTGAGAGTGCTAGGGATGCCAGACCCCGGCCAAGACAAGACTGGGCCCCTCCCATCCAGCTTTCTTGCCATGCGCCCCCTTGATGGATGCTCATTAGGGAGCTACTAGGGATGTTTACGGAACAGATTTGGATGCCACCCTCTCCCTCTGAAGAGACAGTGGGAGGCCAGAGCAAGGGAGAGGAGCTGAGACGAAGGATAAGTGGCTGGAGGGACAGCTGGGCACGGACCGACTGTCGAATAGGAAAAGCTTTGGGTGGGCATCTTGAGCCAAAGCAGAAGCTAAAATTTTAAAGGGCTTAATGAATTAGGAAGGCGGGGACTAGCGGACTCCCACGCAAAGTAGGTCTCAGGGTTCGAATGTGCAACCAAAGTGGTAACCTTCGATCTGCCGTCTAGGGGGTAGAGGAGAGTAGGTGACCACATTTCTTCAAGGTCTACAAAGCAAAAGGCTACTGGTACGTTCACGTGCAGCCACAAGCCCAGAGGCTGGGCAGCAGAGCCACCGAGTAGCACTCTGTTGCCAGTGTGGGTATAGTACCTTATGCGCATGGGTGCTCATGAGAAAGGGCCACCTCCGGCCTATGCCTGGGGAACACCTGAGCACGCAGACGCTGGGGCTTTTGTTTGGCTAACTTCCTCCCCACTGCTGCTCAGAGGAGGGGAGTCGCCAACGTGTGTCGATTTAGTTCAGGCAAATCCCAGAGCAAGAATGTCCAGAAAATAGACGAGCAACTGTCAGAGGGCTTTAAAAGCCTGGAGCCCAAACCCTTTACTTTAACACTGTACTGGATACCAAACTCAAAAGTACTAAGCCGGGTCTGTGAGTCTACAGGTCGAGGTGCTATCGAAAAGCCTCTTCCAAATAAACTAGCCCAGGCTCTGATGTCGAAGTCTTATACCCTGCTCTCTGGATAGACATGGACTCACAGAGATTGGGGGGTGGGGGAGGAGAGGAAGGAAGGGAAGGAAAGAACACAGGGCTCAGTCTGGGGCCTCTGAGATGTCTGGGAGCTAGAAGGAGTTAGGAGAGTGAGAGTTAGTGAACAACCTCGTGTTAACTCAGTCTATAGCAGGCGTGTGTGTACCTGAACCACGCTCTGTGCTGCCTGCCTGACTACTCAGGGCCTTTCTGCTGTTGCCCAGATGGTGGGCATCTGGGATGACAACCTACCTTTGGTGGCCAGATTGGGGAGTGGATGCAAAAGCCATAATTATGGGCTTCTTTCATTGGGTACCTGGAGGAAGTGGCTCTAGTAGGGCAGAGACTTCACTGCCCGCCCACCCTCCCTCCCACCCCTGCCCACAATAGCCAGCCAGGGGTCTCTTTGCTCAGAGGGACACTGGGTCCTGGTGCCTCACTGGCCTTCTTTCTACAGACGACTTTGAGTATTTCACAAATCAATTCTATGTTTAGAAAACAGAGAGCCGTGTACTGTCACTGCCCTGGTTCCAGATCTGGCTTTGGCCTCTAACAGTCCTAGCAAGCCCCTCCACTTGTCTTGGTTTCCGTTTCCCCAACTGTGTAAAGAGGAGAGTGGAAGCCCAGTGGATGACAAGTGTTTCTTGACTACATGACACCCCTGCCCCTAGGCCACCTTGGGGGCTCAGGACGTTGGGATAGGTTGGTGATCCTTCCTGAAGTGGATTCAAGTAAGCCACATAGCTTTTGTTTGAAACTAAATATCCTGGTCCATGATTCTGTGCATGGCTTAGATGCTGCCCGGAACAAAGGTGGTTCAGTCACTTGGTTCCATCCCCCAGGATGCACTAGCAGAGTCTAGAAGAGAAGCAGGTTTTATGAGCTCACTGGAAGGTGTTAGATGGGAATGGAAGGTGTGGGAGGCTCAGCACAACCTGTCAGCTGCATGTAAAGCACACTAACCTCATCATCTGTACTTCTTGGTCCAGATGCTTCCATCCACCCGCCCATCCATCCATCGCCACGCATTTCTTCTTGTAGCAACTTCTTATTGCTAGGCACTCTTCCGTGTGTTACAAATTCATCAGTACACAAGACAAACTCACGGAGAGCCAGGGTGTGCAGAAGAAACAATGGCCAGGAATACACAAATGCTTAATAGACCATCAAGGATGCTCTGAGTATCTTGATGGCAGAGACCACACCATCCCTTCCTCACAGCCACTCTATCCTGTGATAGATTTTTTTTTTTTTTTTTTTTTTGAGAAAGTTGAGTCGAAAAGATGTTAATTTTGCCTGGGGTCAAGTGATAAGTAACTGGAGTAACAAACTGTCTTTGCTCAGATTTTGGCTTCCACTACCCTAAGGAGGTTAGGCTCTAAGGGGCTTTGGTCTGCTAATCCCCTCCATGACCCTCTCTGGCTCTCTGGAATCTTCTCAGCAAAGAAAATGACTCTAAGGTCCCCGGGAGGATTATGAGAGAACTCAATGGGCTCTTCTTTCTGCATCTGCCATGAACTGGGAACTAACTCACTGTGCTTGGGCAACAGGCTGGAGAATAAGCAGCAGGGTCCACTTGTCCTCCAGGTCTCTGGCTCCCTTGTCCAGGGCTTCCAAGGCCCATGAATGAGCACCAAGTTGGGGTGAAAACTCAGAAGACAGAAAAAGAAAGTCAGGGAAATCCCTCAGCCATTCACCCTTCACTGTGCCTAGCTCAAATCCTCCTGTTGAGTAGATGACCCCTCTGGGATCCACAATCCCAAACCTAGCCCAGGCATGCTTGAGGGGCCCACCTTTGGTGCAGGAAGCCTTTGGCAGCTGAGATCCCAGACAGAAGACTTTGGAGGTGTGCTCTGCCACTGGCTAAGTGCCTGTCCTTGGCTTTGCCCCAGGACTTACTCACTGGAAAGCAGTTGCAGCATCCCAGTGGCAGATGGCAGGGTTCAGGGATGGTGGGGAGCAAGCAAGACAGGAAGTCTTCACCTTTGTTTTCTGTCTCTGTGATGACCATCCCCAGCACAGTCAGGAGGGTTGGGTTCCACGTTTTTATCCCCAAGTATTCTCCATGGGGATAAGTTCCCTGTCTATTGCCCCTCAAAACTATTGGTTTATTCTAAGCACCAAGTCCCCACTTCAGTCACAGAACCTTATTAGTTTAGACCAACTTTTCATGCCAGGACCAAGTTGTATTGGCATATCCCAGGTAACTTTCCCCATATGTAGGGAGCGGTTAGAGTATTTGCCATTACAAGATGGCGCTGACTTCCGCTGTCGCTCTAAGGAAACTTACGGATAGCGCGGGGAAACCCCGAAGCGCTTGCGCATTAAGGGTGTACATGACTAATCACCGGGGTCTTCCTCTTCATGATGCAATAAACGCATTGCTGCAGAAGGATCCGTGTGTCCGCGTGGGTTCTTGCTGGCGAGACCAAATAGCGCGCGGGACACCCATAACAGATTGGAAGACAGTTCTCCTAGATTGCATCCATGAGAGCTTTCAAAGTGACTTTCAAAGTCACCTTGACTGTAAGGAGTTACTTATGACCGAGGATCATGCTACTTTGAAATCTGGTCTTAAATCCTATCGCAAGAGGTGTCGTGATGGCTTCTGGGTACTGGAACTTAAAGAAACCTGAGCTGCCTGTAACTGGCTTGATGGTCCTCCAGCCACACCCAGATATCTAGACCTCCTGTGTGCTGAGAAGGGAACAAGGGGTCCCTTAAAAGTGAACTGCTGTGCAGTCCACATGATCCATGAGAGGAAGCCAAGTCCTGCAGCAGAGAGTGGTGACATGCAGCCTATAACTTGGCACTACAGCCGTCTCTGTGTCTGGCTGACCCTTTGCTCTCCACTGAGGTCCAGAATGTCCTAGCTCTGCTCTGCTCAGGGTATTAGTGAGTGAAGTGAGGAGTGACAGGGAGCTGTCTGTCCTGGCCACTGTCGGAGCCTCACAAACCTAAACCATTCAGTGTGTGCTCCAGAAAAGCCAAGAGACCTGAACTTAAGCTGCCACGCCCCTCACTCTTCCTGGCTTTGCCTTCTGCCTGCTATAGTGAGACTGGGGACAAAGAAAGGTGGAGGAACTATGACAGAGGGACCAGGAGCATGTCCTCTGTCTGGAAAAGCAAGATTAGATCTCCCTGAGATCTAACCAGTTTAGATCTCCCTGAGAGGAGATGGAGAGAAGAGATAACCTGTAGAGACATCTATTTGCCTCTTTCTTCTCTTCTGAAGACACGAGCTCCTCTACTCAGCCCCTAAGAAAGCTTCAAGAGTCTCTCCCAGAAAGACCTGGGACAACAGAAATACGAATTCCAGAAGGTTCAGGCACAGCACCGGTGTATGCCCAGGGTCAGGCTTCCTCACGCTGCAGGAATTTCCCATGCTGAACCTATAACTAGGCTGCACAGGTTGCCCCCAGCAACAGCTCTGGCATTCACACTGGGGTCCTCAAAAGCCCTGGCCCCAGGCCTCTGGGCGTGGTCTGCTCTGTAGCCCAGACCACCCGGTGGGGAAGGGGAGGGGAGGTAATGGGAGAAGATAGAAGGGTAGCTTCTTTCCCAGACGCCTTCCTCGGGTATATTTCAGTGCCTCCTATTCGGGACAAACTACAGAAGACTTGTGGATAGTGCCATCTGCTGGCCACAGAGTGTAACAGCACCTGGCTGCTTAAGCCCAAGACTATTAAACTGAGCTGACCACATCCAGTAAAGTTAAAACAAACAAACAAAACACTGCAGTATGGAAGAGGAACTTGCCTTCAAACCACCATTACTATGGACTTCCTTTTTGACCTTGACAGAGTTGACCTCTATCCACAATCCCAGAATTCAGGGAGCAAAGTGATCTTGACTTTCCAGCCAGCCTGGATTGCATGAGAGGCTCTCTCTCCAAAGCCTAACACCCTCTGCCTCTTTAAATGGGAATAGGCGTGGCCTTGTTGGAAGAGGTGTGGCCTGGTTGGGGGAGGTGTGGCCTGGTTGGAAGAGATGTGGTCTTGTTGGAAGAGGTGTGTCACTGGGGGTGGGTTTTGAGGTTTCCTCTCAGTGATTGCTCCACTGCTTTCTACCGAGTGGCAATGGGCTAAAACTGTAAAACTGTAAGCAAGCTCTCAGTTAAATGCTTTCTTTCATGAGTTGCTTTGGTCATGGTGTCTCTTCCCAGCAACAGATCAGTAACTAAGATAGCAACCAAAATTAAAAATCAGCAAGGATTTTTAGAATCAAAGCTGCCATTGTTCTCCGACCATGGTCAAAGAACTCATGGCTTCTGTTCTAGATACACAAAGATGAAGGGGACAATGCTGGTTTGTGTTTGCCAACTTGACACAAACTACAGTCATCTGGGAAGGGGAACCTCAGGTGAGGAACTGCCTCCATAAAATTGGCTGGCAAGCATGTCTGAGGTTTTCTTGGTAAATGACTGATGGGAGGGCCCTGACTACTGTGGCCATTGCTACTCCTGAACAGGTGTTCCTGGAATGTATACGAAAGCGAAGTGAGCAAACCACAGGAAGTAAGTCATGAAGCAGTGTTCCGCTAGGACCTGCTCCAGTTCCTGCCTCCAGGTTCCTGCCTTGAGTTCCTGCCCAGGCTTCCCTTGATGACGGTTTGTAACCAGTAAGAGAAAATAAACCCTCTCCTCCCCAAGCTGCTTTAGTCATGAAACATCGTGACTAATAACTATGTTACCAGTAGATACTATGTTACTAGGAGATAATAGTAACATAACTAGAGTCATAGTAACAGAGAAGCACACCAATACAGGGACAAAGTTAACTATGATCTGAGAAGATGGGGCTGGAAGACCCAGAGCCTGCAGATCAGAAATAGATGGAGACACCAGAAAGGAGGTACCAGTCTCCGATGAAACTTTAAGCTAACTGGGATCCAAGAAGTCTCCTGATTCCTGCAACAGATTCATTGAATAAGCAAGCTGACTCGGGTCTTGGGACCATGTGGCAAAGACCTCTGAGAAATCTGTCTGCAGAAGGTACCTTGAGGCTATCCCACAGAGAACTGTGCGCCTACAAATCTCATTTCTTATGATATAAGCCCACATCAATTTCACGTGAATCCAATGACTACAGAAAACATGAACATAGTAAACATATTATGGGAATGCCTGCATATTGACAGAGCTTGGATAGGGAATTATTTTCTAAGTACAATTACATTATTGAAACCACCAAGGGTCCTATTCACAACTGGAATCTAATTGTAAAATCTTGGACCATGCATATAAAATATTCGAAGTACAGAAATGACTTTAACTAAGCAATCACACTCAACAT
>CM052705.1:26734756-26800364 GCA_028551405.1 Uromys caudimaculatus
GCTTTGACCACTCTCGTCTGTGGTTCTGTTAGACGCATTTCCTCACAGAGAAAGCTAGAACAAGAACATTCACTTCTTCATTTCTTAGGCCTGGTACCAACTTCTTCTGGCAGAGTTCTTTGTACACCCCTCCCTACCCCAGCTGTTACTTACTCATGTTCTCTCCAGGGTGTCCTCATGTCCCCAGAGGCTACATTCTCATTGAAATCTCCTCAAGTGGTCAGTGAACACCACAGTGGACAAAACCTGAGCTGTGCCCGTGAGCACTGACTGGATAACCAGCAAGCTGGTGGTCCCTCCCACTTTACCACACGGAGGTGAGCTGGCAGCCTCCTGGAGCATCAGTTAGTGGACAGAGATAATGAGCAGCTCCTCAGACAGCCCATCCTACTAAAAACAAGGGATGCCAGGAGGCTAGGCCAGTGTTTAGACTTCCCCGCTGCAGACTCTGAATGTCCCTCACCCTCCACACAAACTCTGGCGGCCTGACTTCCTCTCTGGGAGAAGCGCACACGCCGTGGTCCTCCCAGGGTGAGCTGGGAAGGAGGAGAATATTGTGCAGCATGGTCTTCGTTACCACTGCCGTAGCCATGGAGCTGAGCAGGAAGCACACAATATCAGATTCAGAGCCCACATTCCAGGTATTCTACACAATTATGCACTGGAGCCCGTGGGACCCATGGAAGCAGAAAATGGAATTTCTATCAAGGAAGCAGGTCACTTCCACAGAAATCCTGGGGTACTCTTGACAGGCACCAGGTGTGCTGAATTTCCTGTAGTACACAGGACAGGCCCAGGTCACTGGGAAGCCCAGCTCATTAGCTCACAAGGTATCGGTGGCAGGCATGCTAGCAGCCTGGGGTCTCATGGCAAGTCCTCATTATGGCCTCTGCTTTCCTAGACCCCCTGAAAATATCTCTTCAGGACTCTCATGGGCGAGGTGTCACCTGGAAAGACTATCTCCTTTCCACCGAGGACCCCACATCCAAGTCTTACAGCCCCAGGTCCTGACCATAGAGTCAATGCCATCTATATCCCAGGTCCTGAAACCAATCTTTTCCAAAACAGACTCACCATTTTACCACCTCAGGCTCCTCCAGATGTCCAGCCACAAAAGAGACCACCATCTGGCCACTCACACCAGCCAAACCATAGCAACGTCTTTTTAGACTTTTACACACACACACCCGCACACACACACACATCATGTGTCCTCAGGCTGACGTGGTCTCAAACTTGCTGTGGAGTGGAAGATGTCCTTGAACTTCTGCTTCTCCTTCCTTCAGACTTCCTGAGTGCTGGGCTTATGGCCATGGATTTGCATGATACTGGCATGAAACGCAGGCCCTCGTGGGTGGCAGGCAAGCACAGTGAGAGCAGAGCTGCCGCTCCACTCAGCGAACAGCAGCACCTTGACTCTTCTGCTCATGTTCACGTCAGTCCCCATTTCCTGGGGTTCTCACACCTGCTCCCTATTCTGCACCTCAGCAGCCTTCACCGTTTTACCCATTCTGAGCTCCTCTGAAGTCTGTGCATCTCCACACCACGACCCACAGCTTAGCTGTTCAGGACATTCCTTTGTGCCCAATTCTCTGATGACCAGTGTCAATGCAAAGTCCTAAGCTCAAACACTCTGAGCACTTCATGCCCTGACTCCTGCTTCCCTCCTCTGCTCAGACCCTACTGACTCCTTCCTTGTCTCTGGAACATTCTTAGTTTTCTTGTTTCTCTAGGAAACTGCTCCTTCGCAAAGCCCTTTCTGACTCCACTTCGTTCTGCAATGGAGGAGGGGGAGAGGAGAGGAAGAAGGGAAAGGAAAAAGAAGGAGGAGGAGGAGGAGGAGGAGGAGGAGGAGGAGGAGGAGGAGGAGGAGGGAGGGAAGAGTGGAAAAGGGGAGGGGGTAGGAAGGGACAAGAGGGGAGGCTCCATAAAAACACGTTCCATGCAAGCCTGATCACCTAAGTTCTATCTCCACCCCAGAATCCATGGTGGGAGAAGAAACCAACTCCTGAAGTTGTCCTTGATCTCACAAGTGCAGGGCTAACTGCACACATACATACACACTGATACTGATAGTAGTAATAATAACAACAACAACAAGTTAACATTTAAAAACATCTATGATTGTCACCTTGTCTCTAGACAAATCCAAAACACTGCCAACAAAGTGCATGAATGTACATGTTTCAAGAGGCAAAATTTAGCTGGGCAGTGGTGGCACACGTCTTTAAGCCCAGCACTTGGGAGGCAGAGGCAGGTGAATTTCTGAGTTCGAGGCCAGCCTGATCTACAGAGTGAGTTCCAGGACAGCCAGGGCTACACAGAGAAACTCTGTCTTGAAAACACCAAAAAAAAAAAAAAAAAAGAGGCAAAATCTGAAGTAATTTTTTTCAAACGTTTAAAATTGACTGTGGGATTACTTCACTGAAGCACAGAGGGTGACGATTTGAGTGGACTGAGATGGTACCTAGAAAGCATGGCCATGAAGCCTGCAAGATTAAAATAACCTCATGCAAACTTCACCTCCAGATTTCAATTCCCACAACCCACGTAAAGATGGACGGAGAGAATGGACTCCAAAGAGCTGTCTTCTGACCTCTATACATGCTCCATTGTGCGCACGCATGCGTGCACGTGTACACACACACACACACACACACACACACACACACACACACACACACTAATAATAAAGGAAGGAACATAATATGTCCCTTTGGTACTTCTGGTGTGGCCCAGCATCTGTAGCTACTTATCACTGGAGAGAGCAAGGGACAGCAGTTTGTGCCTGTCACCTGGCCCTGGTTCCAGTCTCCTGGGCCACAGGCAGGAGACAGCCAATGGCAGATATGGCCTCTCTTATTCTCGTGGGGTAGAGAGTTTAGTCTATTCCCAGTGGGTCCATTCAGTCAGAGACATACAGAGGAAAATGTCCAAGACCTCCTCCTCCTCAACGCAAAGCAAGCCAGGCCACGGCCACAAGTATATGAGGAAGGGGGTGAAAGGGGGGTAGCTTCCTGTTGACTAAGTGATTGGCTGCATAGGTGAAAATGGCCCCAAGTAGAGAAGACAGTGCTTTTGTAGCTAGCCGAAGGAGAGAAGTCTGAAAACTAGCGGCGAGATTCCTGTAGCCTTAGAGGTTAAGCATGAACTAGGATTAAATGGCATGAGTTGCCAGGCTTTAGAGGTGGCTAAGGGGAACCTAGGCAGGGCTGAGCAGCACAAGCCCCTCACTACTCCGAGGCCACAGAGGCTGCGATATGCACAGCCGCTGCCACCAGGGGGCAGGCAAGGGCCGGAGGTGGCGCTGCGCTGGAGCGGGGCGGGGCGGGAACGCAGCGACGCCCAGGACGCCAGATCCCGTGACCGTCCGCCAGCCCGCAGCCGAAATGCAGTCCCCGGCGGTGCTCGTCACCTCCAGGTGAGCCTGACCCCCAACCCGCACGTTCCAGACATCCCAACAGCTGGCGGTTTATCCCGCTACACCGCACACTGTCTTGCGGGCGTGGTGGCGCGCCGTCAAGAGTCCCCGTTTTACAGACAAGGAAACTGAGGTCCCCTAAAGGATCAAACACTCACCCAAGACTCCAGGAAGGCTTGGGACTGGCCAGATAGCTCTAGCTGGGACAGGACCCTGCTCCTTGTCCTTGCGAACTTGGGGGTCATTTCTTCCGGTCCCCCAAACCTTTCTGCGTTAGCTGTGTGAACAACCCAATGCTAAGCACCAGGGACGAGGTGAATGAAACAAGCTGTCATTTGCAGGGGATACCCGTACCAAAGTAACTAGTGCTATGGGGGGGGAGGGGTAAGTTTAGTTGCCAAGGCAACACTCTGCTGCTGTTGGACAACAGCTATACAAAGCTGAGACCCTGGCAGTTGTTGTTGGAGAGAGCTCAGGAGCTTCCTCAAGGGTCAGGGCAGTGTGCATCCACCCAGGGTCACACAGCTAGGATGAGGCCTGGAAAGGCTTGGGGACAGGATGGATGTCCCTACTCTTTCCTCGATTTTTAGGTAACTCTGAAATGGTGAACTTAAAGGACATTCGTATATTATTTATACCCCATATAAAAACTCTAGCCGAGATGGGTAAACAGATGCTTACCCAGCACAAGTTCAGTAGTACTCCCAGTTCCCTGTTTAGAAAAGTATGGTTTCCTACATAAACCCTGATGTTGAAAGCTACTTGCTCTCTTGGTGTGGTGAGGCCACAGGCCACATCCCCATTAAAAGTGATGTCCCTATGGCCCTGTGAGTTGTTCCCTTTCACTGAGCCTCAGTTTCCCTTCCTGTAGAGAGAGAGGTTCCATCTAAATAGATAGGAGCACAGGAGCAGTAAATGTCCCTGTGGGCCACACCAAGCAGACCAACTGTGAATTTGGTGCTGGTGTCTAGAAAGGGTAGTGGTGGCCTCCCTTGGTGCTAGCATGGCCACAGGTGTTAACAGGCACAGTATGCTGCTGATGGTGAGGGCGGATGAGCTGTGCCCTGTCCACCATTCTGATAGTCATGGCCGACCCAAGGAGCTTGCCTTTGAGGAGCACTGCCACCTAAGCAAGCACTGAGGTGGCCCTGCACCCAGGATCAGCTGGTGTTTCCAGCCTCCTGCTAGGCATCTCTGGGCTTCATGCATGCGTCCACCCAGTAGGTGTTTTCTCGGACCCCTTCTGTGCTAGACACCGGTCCAGTAATGAGGCTTTGGTGGGAACAAGTGGGCAGCAGGAAAATGTAAGCCGTGTCGAGGGTAGTAAATGCCCAGAAGGAAGCTGAATGACAGGGAGGGAGGTCAGGTGACAGATGTGAGTTTTACACGTGGTCAAGGGATATCTTTCTGAAAGAAGTCCCCTAGTGGAAAGAATTATATAGAAAGGAGATCTTGCAGTGTATGCCCGGCAGAAAAGACAGCAAGAGCACAGTCCAAAGGCCGGTGTGCTGGAGTGGACAGAGCATGGGGAGTGTGAGGTGGCCTGGAGAGGCCTGCAGTCAAGAAAGGCCATGAGGTTTCATTCTGAGTGTGGTGGACAGCACAGGAAGCCTGGCCACAGAGCAGGGGGACAGAGAACCTGCGGCTGCTGCACCCATGTCCTGCAGGCACCGGCCGGAATCCACGTGGACAGTGGTGGAGTGGCCGCACTGAGGGGAGGGAGGAGAGGCTGAGGACTGCTTAGGTTCTCTGTATTCTGAATGATGAACTTTGGGGTCTGCAAATGGTAAGATTGTGGAGAAAGGGGAGGAAGACAGGGTTTGGATATCAGCTGAAAGGCTACCCTGTCCTGAGCGTACTGCTTCCCGGGATGGGGAGTGGGTGGAACAGGGAATCAGCATTTGTTCAGACGGGTTTGCTTTAAGGCATGATTGACAGTCAAATGGAGATGCTAGGTAAGTAAGAGGTGGGATGGTTTGGAGGGAAGAGTCTGGACCACAGGTAGGAATTGGGCCGCCCTTGGCTTGGGATGCTGTGGAAGGCCTTGAGTCTGGGTGAGGTCATTGGAGGGCAGTGTGAGCCAGATCAGACTGAGCCATGGGAATAAGTTAATAGGATCTGTAAGAGACCTGTAGCCACATCACGGCTGAGCCGCTTGGTTTAGGACACAGGTGGGTGTACTGTGCCTGTGAGCCATATCCTGCCAACCACTTGCTTTTATGATTCCAGTTGTACAGAAACACACCCAGACCATGCAGGTGTTGGCTGTAGCCGCTTTCCGTGTGTGTCTAAAGACCTAGTTGAACAGTTGCAGCTGAAATAAGATGGCGTGCAAAGCTTGAGATATTTATGGTCTCGGGCTTCTGGTTCAGTGACCCAAGTGTATCTTTCTTGCACGTTCCAGAGTGATGCTTGTACTGTCTAGGGACCACTTCTTGCGAGCTCTGTCTGGATGTGGCAGTGTTCCCAGGCTTACTGCTCTTACCTAAAAGTCAGTAGTCAGGAGTTTCCGGGAAGGTCGAGGGCGCATAATTGTGCCAATCTGGGAGGGATAAGGAAGTATAATTGTGTCTTGGCACAGGAGTAAGGAGCTGATGAACAGGGCTTTTTAAAGTAAGCCGAGCCCTAGGCATGAAGACAGGGGAGCCAAGCCGGAGATTCTTGGGTAGTACATCAGCTGGTAGAACCAATACTGGGGCTCTAAGGAATAGGATGAGTTCAGTTCCTGCTATCACTTCCCAGTACCTCAGCTTTATTGCCTTAACCATTCTAAAGAAAAGGTGCCTCATTTCTCTATCATGGATAGCAAAGACTGCCTGGGGTTGCTCCCTGGACTCTGGCAGCAAAGATAAGTTACTGTTGGGACCTTTGTTCCTATCTTTTAGTGGGACTGAGCAGTTGAAGTAATTTCACAGATCCACCTGCTGGGAGTGCCAGCTGCTTCCCTCATACCTCAGCCTCTGCTCTTATGCCTCCTCTTGTCCTTGTGACAGTGACACTCGGTCTTCATTCAGCCTCAGACAGAGAACACTGTCATTTGGCCATTGGTAAAGAAGTGGCCTGGCTCAGGGCTCAGAAGTTAAGAGCACTGGCTGTTCTTCCAGAGGACCTGAGTTCAACTCCCAGCACCCACATGGCAGCTCACAGCTGTCTGTAACTCCAGTTCCTGAGGATTCAACACCCTCTTCTGGCCTCTGAGGGCACAGACATACATGCAGACAAAACTCCTATAGACATAAAATACAATTTAAAAAAGAAAAGAAGCAGCCTGGCATAGTATATCCATGTGTCTTCTCTGGATGCCTTTGTGATATTTCTCCAGAGGCAGTCAACTCAGGCCTGCAGAGGGATTCATCTTGTTGATGCACCTCCCATGGGGTGAGAGTATTATTCCCTGTGTGTACAGGTCTGTACAGTCACTGGACACACATACATGGCATATTGCATGCTTTTAGTATGCTGTCCCGGTGTGACAGCCTTGTTCTCAGGCCCATGTGTATGTTTGTGTGTAAGTTGTGTTGTATTAAGAAACACTCCGTGGGCTCTGGTAGGCACTCACAGCTCTCTGAGAGCAATAGGTTAGCTGGCACGTCCTCACAGCCTAGAGAGATGTTCTGACTGTACTCAGGCACAGGTATCTGTCCCCTACAGGAGGAAGCCACTGTTTCCCTGTGGCCTTGGATGTCATTCCAAGCCTGCTACTAGACACTCGGTTAAAGGCAGACAGGACCCTCCAGCCTAACTGGGCCAGTTCTATTGTATCTTGCCTTCTTCAGAACTGAGGAAGTATGTCTGTCCAGATTCCCTGGAGGGCTTCAGTCCTGCTCTGTCTTCACAGACTCAGGCTCCTACCATGGTCACGGAACGTAAGGACAGACTGACAAGGGCACATAGCTGAATGACCCAGCACCTGATGACTGGGTCCCACTGACCCCCTGCCTGCACCTCACTGGCGAAGCCTGCTGGCTTGCACTTCCTCTTGACCTGCCTTCCTTGCCTTTACAGGCAAGTGCAGAATGCACACACAGGCCTCGACCTGACTGTACCCCAGCACCAGGAGGTGCGGGGTAAGATGATGTCCGGCCACGTGGAGTACCAGATCCTGGTGGTTACCCGGTTGGCTGTGTTCAAGTCAGCCAAGCACCGGCCCGAAGATGTCGTCCAGTTCTTGGTGAGCGGGGGACCCTAGCCATGATGCTCTGGGGGTGCCCAGGCGGGTATGTCTGCCCTCAGAGAGCTGACACTTCTCCACACAATATGCGTTCAGGGTCTACAATGCTAGACTGTGTGGGATGACAGGAATGCCAGAGCAGACCTGTGCTTAGAGTCCACAGCAAGGCAGACTTGTGAAGAGTCGTAGATGGTGATGGAGGCACGTGAGAGCCTGGGCGTGTATAGAAGGAACAAGCTAATACACCTTGGAGAGAAGACTCTGGCAACGTCTTGGGAGAGGCCAAGGCAAGACGATGCTTTAAAGAGTAGATGGCATTGCTAGATGGTGGTAGTGTACTCAGGAGTCAGAGGGAGGAGGAGCTCTTGAGTTCAGGGCTAGCCTGGTCTACAGAGTGAGTTTCAGGACAGCCTGGGCTACACAGAGAAGCCCTGTCTCAAGAGAATAGATGGTGTTAAGCAGCAGGGGAGGAGGGAAAACCGTCCCAGAAAGAGGACACAGGTTGGGATGACGTGAAGAGTTGAGAGTAGATGGCATGCAGGACTCAGGTTGTACCTGGACTTGTCTTGCAGCCATGTCATTTTAAGCAGGGAAGTGGCAGTCTTGTCAGCCTAACCAGAGCATCTAGTGGCAGCAAAGCATTGGGACCCAGAAACACCTGGTTCTGAGGGCAGCATAATAAGCCTCCATGCTGGGAGCCAGCAGAAACAATAGGTGGGTCAAGGAGAGAAGGAGATGCTCACAGTGTGCAGATGGCCAAGATGAGCAACACCGGCAAGGAGCACGTTAGAGGCCGTGGTGGGCGTGCAGTGCTCACCCACTGGACGGACACGGGAAGCCCAGCATAGGGGTGGGCCAGGCCTGAGGCCTAGGCATTTAGATATCAGCTTAGAGGCCATGTTAAGAGGTGGGAGTGGGTAAAGCTACCCAGAGAGCAGAGGTGGAGATTCAGGAGAAGAGCTGAGGAGAGGAAGTCCTCAGAGAGAGACACCAGCAAGGCCAACAACAGCTGGGCCAACCATCAAGACAGAAGGGAAGGCTGCGTGACTGGAGGCAAGGAAGCTAAGGGAACAGAGAATTTCGACTGAAAGGTGTAATGGGTCCACACATTTATTTACCCTTTGACCTCTCATGGAAGGGATCCAGACCTGGTGAGCAGGAGAGACGGGCCTCAGGATCTTAGGTTACAGTAAAATGAACCAGAGTCCTTATGGGAAAATGAACCAGAGTCCTTTAGTACCACAGGGAGCAGCTGCTGCAGGATGGTTCCAGCCCAAACAAGGAACGTGATGAGTGTATAGATCTGTGACGGTAAAGGACCAAATTCTAAAAAGAATATATGTCACAAGTCGCTCCTCACAGTGCTGTTTTTCATCTGACTGCTCCTTAGACCAAATCTTGACTTAACCCAGGTGGACCCTGAGCCATGGGTCCGCTGTGTTCTCGTGTGGATCTTCTCTGAGGGCCCAGTTGCAGCTTCTGGTGGTCTGACCTGAGCTCACGTACACCCAGTGATTCTGGGGCCTGAGGGAGAGGCAGCATTCTGGGAGCCCTTGGGGTCCAGCGCAGCCTGTTCCGTCCTGCACAAAAGGCTGGATGTCAGTGCAGGGTGAATGAAAGGTTACCTATGACACTGCCACATGCTATATTAGTGCTGCTTTGTCCTAAACAGTGATGACCACGCCCTGTGGAGGCATGCTGGGGTGTATACAAAGTGTGGGCATGCACAGACATGCTGGTGCCTCACAGACCTGAGAGGGCAAAGGAAAACTCATTTGCTTCCCCACACATGGTGGTATCTAGGGGTGTAGGCCAGGGTTATGCTCCCAAGTCTGCAATCCCCCTAGAATTTGATAAGTTAGCTAAAAGAATTAGCGAGCATTTTGTATCTACTCCTTAAAAGGACATATACTTTTTAATAAAAAACAAGCATTTAGTTGCTAGCCATGAGGTAAAGCCAGCCCCCAGGGAGGAGCACTATGTCTGAGGTCTGGCAGACACCCTCCATGTCTCATTACACAGACTTATGTATGTATGTCCGTATCAGAGGACAGAAGCAGCATCATGTCTGTCCAGTGCTCCACACTGCCTGCCACACAGAGCCATTGAGTACTTTTGTGTCCCAACTTCAGCTCCCTGTTATCCTTATCATGTTTGCTGGTGGCTATCTGATGTTCTGGCTAGCACACAAGTGATTGAGAGCCCTGGATGGTGCCAGGAGCCTGGACTTAAAGCTCCCTCCCTGCCCCTCACACTGCCTGATTCGTGGGTCTGTGGCCTGAGCCTGCATGGAGCAGTTAGGCCACCAGGGGGTGCTCGTCCCTCACAGTGGCCAGGCTGCAGCTGCCTGATCCTCAGAACAACTCAGTAACTCCAGCCTGAGAACTAGCTGGTACACTGGGGAGCCTCCTTCCCCTTCCTTGGGAGTTCTGTCCAGGAAAGTTCCAGAACCAGGCTCTTGTTCTCAACTATGGACAACAGCTACATATCCCAGGGGAACCCTCACTTGGAGGATTCTGAGGTTCCACCCCCACCGCCATTACACAACCATCTCCTGGGGCCTAAGACCTTAACACTGACCGGGTGGTGTGTTGGTTATTGAGCTGTGGCCCACAACCTGTCAGGTAACCACCGTGCCTTTCTGAGCCCCAAGTGATGGGGACATCCACAGTCTGGCCACACACTAGCATACATACTCAAGGTGGTGCTGGCAGGCCTGGGGACGACAGATCATCCATACCTTCCTCCTCAATGTTGGCACATATGTCCTGGGGACATATGGGCCTGGCCTCCAGGGAAGCGCCAAGGAGTTCAGAACTGAGATGAATCGAGGGTGTTGGTGAAGGCTGTGGCATAAGGCAAGTGACTTTTGTCTGACTCATATGGATTGTACAGATCCCAGCAATGGCACCACCAAACCCACGGGGCTGTGGCTGCTTACTGCATGGGGTCCAGAACCAGGGGATGTCTATGTTGACAAATGCATGCTCACCGAGCTGCGGGGAGGTGGGGGGTAGTAAAGGAGGCAGATGCGATCCATCAAAGCAGTTATCCCGTGCTCTACAGTAAACCAAGTACTGCCTTCAGAGACTCGAGGGACACCTGGGACCACTGGGTAGCAGCAGCAGGAGCCATGGCCTGCTTCACCCAGACCCCCATGCACCGTTGACTCCTGCTAACCTTACCTCGGCTGCATGTCAGGGCAGGCACCACCTGTCCTTGCTGGGAAAAAGTCGCACATTGCTGTCACAAGTTTTCAGGTGCCAAACTTACTCTGCTCAGGTTTGGAAAGCCCAGATTAGGTGAAGGGCATGGTCATTTGCCAGGCCAGGTTCAGGTCCCTGTGTCCAAGTCCTTTACATGAACCTGCAGGAGCACCTTAAATCACTCCATTATTGTGGTCTTCCTTTGGGACTCTGAGACTTCGCTGGGGACCAGAGATTGAAGCTGGGAATTGTGTAGAGGGCCAGCAGGCAGGCCTACTCCAGGCGTGTATCTGGTCAGGATGAGGAAACTTCTCACCCTTGGTTCTTCCCTCAGGAAACTGCATGCTCCTCTCATTCCAGGTCTCCAAAAAGTACAGCGAGATCGAGGAGTTTTACCAGAAACTGTACAATCGTTACCCAGCAGCCAGCCTGCCCCCGCTGCCTAGGAAGGTCCTGTTTGTCGGGGAGTCTGACATCCGGGAAAGGAGAGCCATGTTTGATGAGATTCTACGCTGTGTCTCCAAGGATGCCCAGTTGGCAGGCAGCCCAGAGCTGCTAGAATTCTTAGGTACCCAAGGCTTTGTCCCATGTCTGTGAGGTCTCTGCATCCCAGAACCCACTTCACCACTGTGACTCAGTGGGAGGCCCATTGTCACATGGCCTGCAAGCTTTAGCAAGGATGTTTAGGGAGTTAGGCCTTAATAAATCTCTGGGCTATAATCCCAGCATTTGGGAGGCAGAGGCAGGCGGATTTCTGAGTTCGAGGCCAGCCTGGTCTACAGAGTGAGTTCCAGGACAGCCAGGGCTACACAGAGAAACCCTGTCTCAAAAAACCAAAAATAAAATAAAATAAAATAAAATAAATCTCTGGGCTGGATGGTGAGCAGCAGACCCAGCCCTCAAGGGACCCCTTCTGGATGCCAGCTGGATATTCACAGAGTGACCTCACCATAGCCTTCCTGGCCACCCTTGACATATATCCCTCTGCCTCCTGCCAACCAGACCTGTCAGCCTGGGAACACTATACTTCTGCTGGCCCGATCCCTTGTGGACATCACACTCAGCCCATGGCCCACATAGAGACTATGGGTGTGATCTGACACCTTAACCCCAACACTGAGGACCTCTGTTCTTCCGTATAGCATCAGGGAGCTCCCCACCCCCATTCTCTCTTGTGCTGGTGTTCTCTATGAGAGAAGTCATTTTCTGATGGAGGTTGTGGGGGTCGTATGAACTAACACACAGGAAGTGCTTCAGACAGAGTCTGCCATCAGGAGGTAGTGATCAAAAGACCACCCCCCTCGTGTCTACTTCAGTCCCCCTGGGGGAGCATCTGTGCTTCCTGCCCTGAATGACGGGACCAGACCACACCTATAGATGGTACCTATCTCTCCCCTCACCTTCTCTGTCTTCTGGTCAGTCATTTAACTTTGCTCTTTTCTAATCCTGTGGATCTCCAGTTCTACAGGACAGGGCATAATTCCCATAAACCAAATGCAAAGGTTTTAACTACTGAGTGATATTCATTTATTCATTCATTCATTCATTCGAGACAGGGTTTCTTATATAGCCCTGGCTATACTGGAACTCACTACATAGACCAGGCTGGCCTCAAACTCACAGAGATCTGCCTGCCTCTGCCTCCCATGCTGAGATTAGTGTGTGCCACCACGCCTGACTGAGTGATTTTTAGTTTTTAAGTGACTGTTTTAAAAGATAAGTACCCAGACACTGCTTGCTTCTCCAACTGTCCCCTGGGGAGAACTAGCTAGTCACTCCCAGCCTTTCACAGACAGATGCGTTCATAATGTCGCGTGCTCGGAGGCTGTGGTGATGCCAAGCCTCTATGGGCATTTCTGGGCATTGCTTCCCCTTTCTGAACTACTACTCCTTGAGAAGCACTGATGTAAGCCCAGTTGTCCTGGGGTGATCCTGTCTGTTCTGGAATCTTCCACGTGCTCACTTCACTCATCCAGGTGGTAATCTGATACTGCAGGCTCTTGGCATTGTCTGCCTATGGTTAGGTCAGCAGAGTTCATGGCTAGACTTACACTGTAAGACATTCTGGAAGAGACAGTACTGTTCCAGCCTGATTGTATGTTGGCTGGTGTACTTCACCACTGGGTTAGCAGGCAGAGTTATCTGTGGCACACATAATGCTAGGTGTTGTGGCACACTGGCCTCTGGCATGACACAGCTGTTGCCCTCTTGAATTCTTAGCAGCTGTGACCACTTACCTGTATGTGAACCATACAAGATTGGGTCCATTAACCTTCCCTCATGGGGGTGGGAGGGGCTCACAAGGGCCTACCCCTCCCCAGGGGACAGATAAGGCAGATGGAAGGACAGACAAATAGATTGATGGACAGATAGGTAACTAAACAGGTAGATAGGTGGATGGATGGATGGATGGATGGATGGATGGATGGATGGACAGGCAGATAATTGATAGGTGGATGGATGAATAGGCAGATGGATGGATGGACAGGCAGACAGACAAGCAGTTAACAGTTTTTAGGAGAGAGGTTTTCCTTACGTGGTGTAAGTGCTTATAAGCAACCCATGCTCCTATAAGTAACCCCAGTTAAACTCAGCACATTACACCAGATAGACATGGGTGGAATCTTCCCTTTGTTCTGCAGATGGTACCCTATCTGGGCATGTCTCCCTCGGAAAAGTTTATAAAAACACTTTGGAGCTCCTGCCTTAGGCTTGTTCTGACATTCCCCATGGCTGGGCAACAGCAGGCTCCCTTGGTGCCAGCATCTCGTAGTGGGATAGCACAGCACAGCACTCGGCACTCTCCCAGGCTCTCCACTCAGGCTGAAGCAGAATTTGGTCCCAGGAGGTTACAGGAAGCCCTCAGCCTCACAACCTGGCTTAGGCGGGTGGGTGTGGTGATGTCACCTTGAAAGTAGACATCAAGCTCTTGTTTCCCTTTTCTTCCACAGGCACCAGATCCCCAGGGGCTACAGGCCTTGCCACCCGAGATCCCTCCATCTTGGATGACACAGCCAGCCAGCCAAGGGACAGTGATGAGGCTTTTGACTTCTTTGAGCAACAGGATGAAGTGCAGCCACCCACATTGGTCCTGAACAACAAAGATGTGGAGAAGTCCTTGGAGGAAGAGGAGGAGGAGGAAGAGGTGCTGGATCCCCTGGGCATCATGCGGTAGGTCTCCACTTCTTCTGATGTCATTTGTTCAAAGGGGTCTGGGCCACGGGGCTTTAACCTAGTGTGCTCAAGAGAGTTGGCTCTGCTCCACTTCAGTATCACCTGTCTTTGTGGCTGGGCTCAGAACCATCCACCCCTCCCTAGTTGTATCCCCCATCTGTGGCTAACGCCACAGAGTTAACCCCGTGATAGCTCAGTAGTACAGACTGCTGGACCCAGTCTACTAGCATTGGGACCTGGCTTCTCCTTGCAGAGTGGCAGTGTGACTTCTTTGCCCCTGAGCATGCCTCACCATCTGTAAGGCAGGACTTCCTTCAGCTCCTCCAGGACAGTTGGAGGCCTTCATGAACACGGGAGTAAGCATGTGACAGGACAGTGTCCCCTTCACACGTACACCCCACTCCAGTAGAAGATGAAGAGGCAAACCAGATAGGTACTTCCTTTGCCTTACTCCTTTCTGAGGCACCCGCCAGTTAGCTGCTCCTGAGTGCTGGCTGCATGGACCTCCCTGAGCTGGCCATGGGGACAGGGCACAGGCTGGAGGAGGAGGTGCAGAGCCAGACATCTCTTGCCACAGCCCCTCCAGTGAATGTGGGCTGAGAACGCAATGGCTTCACTAATGGAAATCAGCTACTCAGCCATCCCAGAATACTTTTTTTCCTTCTTGGCTCAAGAAAAGAGCAACTAATGTTTTCTGTGCTGGGCGTGATACTCTGTACTTCCCATACTGAGTCTCATCTGTTCCTTGCTTTGTAAGCATCAGTTGAAGGTACTGGGTTGGCACTGAGTGTGAGGGCTTACTGCTGGGACCTAAATTCTAGCTCCATCCTCTGGTAGCTCAGGTTCCCTGGCTATCTGCCTCTTTCTCCCGTTTTCTTCTGTAAATGGGCTCTTGGAAGTACCTACTGCCTGGAGCAATCCAGGGGAGATTGTCTAATGTGCATAGATGTTAACATTAGCTGCCATCATAGACTCTACTTTCAGCAGAACCAGACCACCGCAGGCCAAGGCACCCTCCTCCACACTGTGACAAATGAGTCTTAGGAATTTACTGCTGTCCCCACTATACAGACAAGGGAGGCCTGCCTGAAACTAGAGCCACCAAAGAATCGGGCAGAGGCATGTTCAGCATAATGACATAGGAAATGAAGTCCCCCTAAATCGGTGCCCACTCAGTTCGGGCCTGCCTCCAGTATGATATGTGAGCCATCGGCTGCAGGACCTTGAGATCACCACAGAGGCCTCACAGCCAAAGCTGCCCAGACACAGGCTGCGGCGGGCCCAGAGGAATCAGTGTCCTCCCAGTACCCTCCAGCCAGTGGGGAGTCTGGTCCCCAAGGGACAGGCAGTAAGGATACCAGGGTGACATGGGGAGAAGCCTGTAATGCCCACCCCTTATCGGCCTCGCCCAGCCCTAGGACCCTGCCTGGGCTTTATTTTGTTAAGGATAAGGCACTGTTTGAACTCATGCCATCTGTGGTTCTAAGGAACCATGAGTAGTGCCAAACTGAAATGGACTTTTGAGGCTGCACCAGCCTTTGGCTGAACAACATAGTTAGCAAAGTGACTCCTTTTTTGGGTAGGAAAATGCTCTTGGGGTTGGCAAGTGCTGCCTTGAATTTCTTACTCTAGTAGGGGGAGTTGCAGATGGGGGCGGGGCGGAGGTATTAGCAGCCTGACAGCCAGCCTGGGACCACCTGCAGCGAGCTCTGTGCTCTTGGGGGGCCCTGGCTCCTGGATTCCGGGAACACATCACCAAGTGGGCTCCCCTTCCTGCCAGATTTTCTTTTAAGGACCCATGTGACACCAGTCGGTATTATCGGCTCTGTCAGGAATAATAAGTAATGTTTTTCGAGAGCTTTTTCAATGCCAGGAACTGAGCTAATTGGCATTTGCTTGTGGGAGCTCATGTTACCTCTGAGACAGCACTTCTGAAATTGGCTGTGACCCACAGTAAAGGCGTTGCGCGTCAGGACACACGTGCATATGCCTCGTTTGAGACCGAGCGAGGTTCATGAACATAGGAAAGCTCACTGAGTGCATTCTGTGCTGACTGATGGCTCCTCTCGCCTGCCTCATTTGGGAAAAGATTCATAACATGCCAAATGGCTTTCTGAAGCCGCATTGGAAGCAGAGCCCTGGGAGGCTGATACTATACTGGCGTTGCTTTTGTTTTCTGTGGTAGGACATTGGAGAATCTTCGTGTCGGGTAGCCTGGGCTCATTCATATAGCCCCATATGGCAGAACCAGGGCTTGAGGCCACCTGCAGTCATCTTTCCTCCATGTGGCAAGAGCCAGGGTAGAGTCCTTACTCATAGGGAAATCAAAAGACTCATCCAAGCAGGACTTGGCCAAAGCCTGGTGGTCTAGTTTGGTTTCTACTGCTGTGATAAAAGCCATGCGCAAGAAGAAGGCTTTACTTTACTTAGCTTCAGTCCAACCCTGAGGGACAAGAGACAAGAACTCAAGCACAGACCATGGAGGAATGCTACTCACTGGACTGAACCTCCTGGATTGCTCAGTTTGCTCTCTTACACAACCCAGGCCCACCTACCCAAAGGTGGCACCGCCCCTGTGGACTGAGCTCTCCCTCATCAGTCGTGAAGGCAATCTAAGGGAGGCTTTTTCTCAGCTGAGGTTCCTCTTCTCAGGAAACTCTAGCTTGGGTCAAGTTGACCAAAAAATTAGCCATCCGGTAAGTGACAGAGCAGAGATTCGATGTGGGTTTCCCACTCATGAACACAAGGGCTTCCCACCTCACCCTTTGGGGTTTTCTTCTTATCCATGAGAGGTTTGCATTCTGTATTTCCTCAGCTCCTCTATACACATAGCACTCCCCCACCCCCACTCTCTACCCCCTACCCCTGCCCTCCCAACAATCTCTCTGTCTCCCTCCCTCCCTCATCCTCCCTCCCTCCCTCTCTGTCTCTGTCTCCCTCTCCCCCTCCCCCCTACACCCCCCCCTCACCCCGCTGCAGCAGCCTTCCTGAGCTCAGCCTTGGACATTCCTGACTGTGGCCACAAGTGGGCGCTCGGGCTCCATTTCAGGAATGTCTGCAAGGGTGGGAGCAGTTGGCACAAAGCAGGAGTCTGCCTGGCCCAGCTTTCCTTTGTCTCTTCAACCTGCCTCTGACTGGGGAAAAGTCAGCTACGTTATACTGTTAGGAAGCAGAGAAAAGCCCCCACACTAGCCCACTGAAACAGCATCGATTCTTATTTTCGGGATTTTTTTTCTGACCCTGTCTGTCCCAGAGCCATCTGTACTCTAGACATAGCGTACATACTGTTTCACACACCGACATTCCAATTAATGTTCTGTCTCGGGCGCCTTTCTCTGTCATACATACTTTCCGTATTTAACTCTATTTTAGTGTTATGTGGCTCTGAGAAAATCGTGCCTTGTGCTAGAAACATTTTTCAACGTGACTCAAAAAATACCCAGGTCCCAGGAAATGGTTGGAAGTCTAAGCGAGGAATGAGCGTCCCTTCCCAGGAGCACGGACACTTTCCAGTCTTCCCATCTCCTGCTTTCCCTTAACAAAGGGATTAGTTCATATCTGCGCTCCACACTTTGGAACTGGTCTCTCTCCAGCCTCTGAGCCGGGCCTCGGCCTGGCACTGTAAACCGCACTGTCAGGCCCCAGCGTGTGGACACTGCAGTACCTTTCAGGGGCTTTTGCTGTGGCAGGCAGTTAAGTAACAGGAGGAACTTCACAGTCCGGAATTGTCATTCTGAGGAACTTTTCATCTAAATAATAGCCTCAGAACAAGGTCCCTGAAGGTTCTGCAGGGGACTGTGTCTGATAAAGGCTGCTTGGGGGCTACACATTTGCCCTCTTAAGGGTCCCTCTTGTCTTCCCCCTCCTGCCACTTCTCCAGCCTGCTTGCTTGGCTCCCATCCTGTCTGTGAGGCTGGCCTCTCAGACTCTCAGAGGAAGGGAAAGGCCCAGGACCCCTTTCCTTGGGTACTGTTTTATCATTATTTTTATATAGATTTTGCTTCATTTTTCCATGAAGCAACAGCTTGTGTTGAACATAAAAATAATACTTGGCTTTTTGTATTTGGATGAAATTTCTGCTCTCGGATGACCCTCCAGTTTCTGAATGCCCGTAGACCTGCTAGTCCTCCTAGATTTGCATACCCAGTATCTAGAATCCCAGGCAGGGGTTCTGGAGATAGGGTGGGTTCAGCCTTACCCGCCCAGACTCCAAGCAACCCTAGAGTGCCTTCCTTGGGTGCCTCTTACTAAGTAAATAACGGTATCATCACTCCTGTCTTGGAGGAGCCAGGAGACGAAACTTTTGCTGGATACTCTTCTGCAGCAGAAAACAGTTAGGCACTGTGTTTTGGCCTAGAACCAGGTGGGGATACAGATTCTCAGGCCCCCTCGGCCCTGCATGGAACCATGAACTCTCAATGAGCGTGTGTGTGTGTGTGTGTGTGTGTGTGTGTGTGTGTGTGTGTGTGTGTATTGTTCACACTCACACTGCAGCAGTCCAGGCACTAAAGTATGCAGAAGTCTGAGAGATGCCCCTACACAGTATAGAGGAGAGGGGTGAACAGGGATCCCCTCTCCTCCTGGTCTGCCCACCCCATCCCTGCTCCCCTTGACTCTCTTTGCTGTCTGTCTTTACTGAGGAGGTTCTCTGAGGACCAGTTACCAGATACCATAGTGGAGATCCCTAGGAGTACCTCCAAGGTCCCATGTCATGCTGGCCCCACAGTAGCGAGGGAGACCGAGTCAAAACATTTAGCCACGCCTACCAAGGAGCACAGTCATGCTCTGTTGCTGTGTTTCTCATCCAGGTACTTATTGCTCCTGGCCCAGCCTCAACAAAAGGACCCCAGGAACTATGGTTAGCACAATGGTTTCTGTCCTTTTTATTTGAGTAGCAAAGGCTTCGGGAGGTTCAAGGGGAAAGCCTCACATAGACCCCTAATGTCAAAACCAGACCCAGGTAGAATTGTCTTCATTTGGACAGATGTGGAAACTAGATCTTTGTCCTCTAAAATGGCCCAGATAACTTTGGAAGAGACTGGGGCCTCTTGTAGCATAGCTTGAACTCCAGGATGTCTGATCACCCCCAAAGGGATTCAGAAGGTTCAGCATTCCGATCCCAGCTTTGAAGCGGGCCACGGGCAGTTTGCTGATCTCCAAGCGGTGGCTTCTTCAGTTGTGAAACAGGGTTTCAGAAGCAAAGGGGCCTCCAATGGGTGGGGTGGGGGCTGCCTAGCCTTTCAGGAACTTTTTACATTTCCCACCAAAGCCCCTAAGGGTCTAGGCCTAAGAGTCCAAAAGGAAGAAAGGAGAATTCTTCAGAAAATGTTTTAACTAGTTTGTATTCCTCCCGAGGCCTTCATGTGTCTTTCACATCAGATGAACTGTAGAAGGCAGTACTTTCTATTGTTAAGCCAATCTTGGAGCCAGATAATTACTTGTGGGCATGCAGGGATGGCACCTCCTGCCAAGTGCACCTGTACAGTGGAGGTGGCTGGCTTGCCTCCCACAGCTTTGCTCCTAAAAGAAGCAGTTTGCTAGGCTAAGCCCTTGATGGAGCTAATACTTACCTGATTCCTCATGGATAGAGTCATGGGAGGTTATGTCTACCATCTTCCTCCTGCTTGAGGCTGCCCCCAACATCTGTCGTTCATTCGTAGCATGACATTCTGTGTGGAGTAGGAGGTCACACTCAGTGTTCTGGGTAACAGAGTTGAGGAACGTTAGTAAGACAGCAGGAGCATGAGTAAGAGAGTAAGCGCTTCAGTGACCAGGCGGGTTCAGACTCTTCATACCCAGCTGAGACCATTACCTATGTCAAGTCTGGACTTCTCCAGGTTTTTTTTGTTTGTTAGCTTGTTTCTCAAGTCAGGGTTCTACTATGAAGCTCTGACTATCTTTGAACTCACTCTATAGACCAGGCTGACCTTGAACTCATAGATCTTCCTTCCTCTGCCTCCCGAGTGCTGGGACTAATAGCATGCGCCACCATCGCTCCCTGACTTTTCCGTTTTTATCCGCTTGCTCTCTGCCTGGATGCCTTGGGGGAATGACGGACAGCTCTTCAGCAGTGGCAGCCAACTTCCTCAGTTGTGCCAGCAACTAGAATCCTGTGGGCTATTGATGGGGACAGAGGAAAAGACTACTCAAATAAGAGTGTACAAAGGCTGCTTGCTCTTTCTGTAGTAGACGGGGTAAAACTGACCACCAGCACCTGCATGTACCAGAGACTCAAAAGCAGGCAGGCAGGAGGTGAGATGCCTCATAATAGACAAAGAGAAGGCAGGGTTGGACTGTCACTGGGGATATGTCAGCATGGGCACCCAGAAGGTGGACTTCTGGGTCTTAGGGAATTGTTAAGGAGGTGCGCTTGGCCTGCTTTCTCTGATTGATCCCACTAAATTGGAAGCGAAGGTGACAGTTAAGCAACCTGGCAGGTATTGATCATGCTTGACCTTTGGGGACTGACAGTTGCAGAGGGTGTGGTTTGCTGCAGGCTCTGGTCAGTGTCCATGTAACCTGGCCCTTGTCCCCTTGTGCGTATTGTATCTCTTGGAATAATTGCTGCATGAGCAAGGCTGGATAGTCACCTCAGGGCAAAGGGTTGCCCCGCTGCAGGCGAGACCACTTGGTTTCCCGGGGGTACAGAGAAGGTAGGAGACAGAGAAAATGAAATGGTATCACCCAAAATCTAAGAAGAGGAAGTCACTACTGAGGTACCGTTCCCCAGCGCAGGCTTAGGCCATTGGGATCCACAGCACTGAGGCCTGTCCAGAGTGGTCTCTCACACAGGGCCTGTTTTCTTGTTAAACCCACAATCATAAGCTGGACATCATGAGACAGCCTCAAGCCCCTGGCCTTGCCCACTGCCATCTGTGTACAGGCTACAGAGTGCTTTCGTAGTTCATCCTCCTGAGTCCCACTTACCAAATTAAGGACTCAGAGGCGATGTGGCGATTCAGGTGTGCCAAGCTGTGCTCAACCCCGCACTTCCATGAGGCATGGCTACTATGCTTCTGCTCATCTTCTACCCAGTCTCCCCCTGAAGTGCCAGTCTATTCCATGAGGCGGCCTGACTCTCAGGGTAGTTATCTCTCCTGCCAATTGCTCCCCAGGGAAAAAGTGGGACTGCTGCAAGTAAAGCTGACCATGGGTAAAGTTCAGGAAGGACTAGAGAGATTGCCTAACCAACCCCATAATCCACATATAAAAGCCTGGGGTGCCTGAGGTACTAGCAAGCGCTTAGAATCCTGGGACTGAAGCGCTGGAGACAGGTGGACCCCCTGAGTGCACTGGCCAGGTAGCTTACCCTACTTTGCTGAGCTCCAGGACAGCTAGGGATCTGGATTCAAAAACCCAAGGTGCACAGTCCCAGGGAATGACAGCTGAGATTGTCTTTTGGCTTCCACACACATGCACAGGCATGCTCACACATGCATCTGCTCACACAGAAAAGATTGCTCTGTAGCACCTTAAAAATTTTTCTACAATTGAAATAAATAGCCAAATTTAAGGTGAAGATGTGGAAAATGCTTCATTTTTAAAAGCAGGAAAGTTGCATCATGGGAAAGAGGTCTGTTGCCTTATTTGGTGAAGCATTGCCCTGGCTTTGAAGGTGGTCTATGTGTGTTGTGGACTCCCGGCTTCCTATCCAGACCCAGGCAGGCTGGCTGTGACTGGAGACCCTCTCTGTTACTCCTTTGCTCTCAGGTCCAGGGCAGCTGGTGCCCGTCACTGGTTGCTGCAGGAGGTGGATGAATCTGGAATGGCTCCACAAGGCCCCTGGGTGGCCAGAGGGGAGGCTGCTCTCATGTGTCAATCACTGTCACCAGAAGTGCCTGAGCCACAGGGAGTGAGACACTTCTTGGCCAGGCAGAGCTTTGGAGCTGTTGGCGGCAGCTGCCGCATCTCCCTGTGTTTGCTACGCCCAGCTCTGAACATGGCCCGGCTGTGCATCTGGCTCCTGTCAGACACACAGCAGGAGAACTGGAGTCTGTACACCAGCATGAACATGCTTACACATGCCTGTAGCCATGCAGGGGCCGCTACCCACCTCACACAGCCTGGACTGGGCAAGATGCCTCTTTAGGTAGCCCTCAGGATCTGCACAGGAATCAGGGGCCGCAGACCCTGCTGTGTCCGTACATGACTTTCTCTCCTGTCAGTGTTGAGGGCGAGCTGTGTGTCTGTGGACAGCTGGGTGGAGGCGTTGGCCTTGGGGAGTGTAGGAGGAAGAATGCTCAGAGCCCCAGTGACTCAGATCCAGATGAAGTGATTGACCCATCCATCCAACACTTAGGTTACAGTTCTTGTAATGCTGCCGTAATGTTCCCTCCCCTGCCTCCTGTGCAGCTTTGTTCCTCAAGCCAGACCATAGTCTGTGAGCAAAGCTCCATGAGGGACGGCTTCCCCCTCCCTCTGCTCACCATTGCCTAGTGGGGTTTATGTTCTTGGTTATGGCACAGTCGGGCTCCTTCAGCGTGCAGGGTGACTGACAGCTGCTCTGCCACAGCCGCCCCTCTACCCTCAGCGCACGAGGTCAGCTGCCTGTTTCCATTCCCTCCTCCAGGAATCCCTCCCTGTGCCCCTTTGTGCTCCAGCTGTGACCGCCTGGCTTTTCCCAGGTGGAATGACGGTGTCTGTGACTGACTGCTCAGCTCACTGCCTCTGAGAACAGTTGCATATGCATCTCAGGCAGATCTGTCTGCATCACCTAGAGCAGGCACCTCTACATGGGCAGTGAGTGCTTGCAGAGCGCTAGTTGGAGGAGGAATAGACCGGCTGCTGGTATCTTAAAGAAGGGCGGGGGTGTTGTTAGAAGAGTGACTATGGAATAGAGAAAGGGCTTTGTAAACATAAGCACCAACACTGCTGCTCTGATCCTAGGTCCCTGTCCTATAGCTCTGTCTGTCTGCCTGCCTATTTGCCTGTTTCTCCTTCCCTCCTTCCAGTCAGCTAATTTGTCTTCCTTCTATCTGATGACTATCTAGCTACACAGGACAGATCTATCTGTCTGTCTGTCTGCCAGTCTGTCTGCCTGCCTGCCTTCTTCCTGCTAGTACTTGCTGAACACCTTTCTTCAGTTTTAGGATCAAACAAGACCCTGGGGGCTTCCAGGTCCCCTGATGTCCCTTATGTTCCCGTGGGAGATCTGAGGAATCGGAGGACAGGACCGCTAGCTCGGTGGGCTGGGGTAGAGTACAGACACAGCCCGACTGAACACTCTTGTGCTGAACATCTGCTTTATTTCAGTTCAGCAAAAATCACAGATATCACCAAGGGGGACAAAGATGTGAGTCTAGCTTGAGAGGGAAGCTTGCCCAGAAGGATGGTCTCGTCCAGTCCAGACTGAGCAGTCCAGACTGAGCAGAGAGGGGACGGGATTGAAACCTCCCTCACCTGGCTTCCCGCCTGTTCTCTCATGCTCTGCACTTTCTGCTGTCTTTGATCTGTAGAAAACTTTGTTCCCCTGCCCTCTGGGCCTTTTGAGTGGGTAGCATGTGTGCTGGGTCCCCAAAGAAGGTGGTTTCTGAGTAGGCCAGCCCAGGACATGGAGGACAAAGCTACCAGAATGGCTGAGGAGCAGCCTCAAGCCTGACTTCCTGAAGCTACTGGGCCAGGTGCTGGTACAGGTGTAAATGGGGTTCTCTGCCAGTCACTGCTGTGGTATTCACTGGATCCAGGGCCAGGGCCAAGCAAAGGATGTTATGATAGGTGATCAAGGGGCACATTGGTGGTGAAACAGAGGGGCTCCCAAACCCAATTGATGGCTACATTCCACAGAGACATGGTCACAGCTTCCAGGGCCCTCTAGGCATATTGACACAGGGAGTCCGGACTCTGGCCATCCTTGCTAGGGCCATGGCCTCTGTTAGTCACCAGGACTGTTGATTCTGCCTGATAGATAAAAATATAGGGGAGTCCTCCCACAAGAGCAGCTGAGCCCACACTGCAGGATCTGAGAGGAGCTAGAGCCGAGGCTTTCTCACTATCAGGCTGAGGGTGCTCACTATCAGGCTAGAGATCCTGGCCCCTTCACCCACCCTAACACCACAGGCAGAGCAGAGCCCTGTCAGCACTTCACCGTGGTGGCCCCTGTTGACGTGCACATACTGCAGCAGGGACTCGGATACCATCACTGTTGAAATGTGCCACTTTTTCCCCAGAGGACAGCAAAGACCTGTTCACGGGACACTGAGAGTAAGGAGTAAATAAATAGTATCCTAATAGGATCATAAGTAGTAACTACCCTACTCCCAGCCCCAAAATGTCCAGCCTGCTGGGCGACCTCCATGGGACACTTGATACCTCTGAACCAGGGAGGTTTCTGGGGGAATAGTCACCTCAGAATCCCTGGCCTTGCAGCATCCAGGGACCTGGTATTTTTATCTGCCAGTAGATAGTCTGTGTTACAGCTTTTGGCAATGGCCAGCCTCTGTGTAGTTTGCCACTGTGTTGCCAACATGAGCTCAGAGATGACCTCAGTCCAGTGGAACTGGCTGCCAGGCATTCAGGAGAAAGTGATCCTGGTTTCCAGTAAAAACAAAAAAAACCAAACCAAAACAAAAAAACTTTTGCTGTTTGTAGGAATCTTAAAATGCCTAACATGGGTGGCAGCCCCCCGGCATGAGGTCAACTTGTTAAAATAAAACCAAGTTTGTGATCTGGAGACAGTGTCATAAAGGCAGCCCAGATCCCTGTGATCCGGCAACATGAAGCTTGCCTATCTACCTGGATCAAGAAGTAAAACTGTGGCACACCCCAGAAACCTCCCTGGTGACCCCTAGTTTCCCACCATAAGCATCTCAGAACAGGAGCTTATCAGTCAGTGAGCAGGTATGGCAGAGCCAGGCCCAGCTGACTCCAGAGGAATTTCAGAAAGGAGTCAGCTACCCAGAGGAGCCATCACCTTGCTTAGAAGGGAGGCAGGTTACACTACTTAAAGAAGACAGATAGATGTCCGACGAAACAAGGGCTTAGACTGTCTGATGGTTAACATTGTCAGTTTAACATGTTAGAAGACTAACTAGAACACTAGCCTCTGGGTGTATCTGTGAAGGGTTTGGGGATTGGATTAATTGAGATTGGAAAGCCCACCTTAAATACGGGCACCACCATTGTGTGGACTAGTGTCTTGGACTTCAAAAAGGTACCAGCATTTATCTCTCTTGGTTTCCTGGTGATCGATGCAATGTGGCCAGCTGCACCTGTCACCCTGACTACCCCTCCCATGGTAGACTGTCCCCTCAAACCATGAACCCATACAATCCCTGCCTTCCCAAGTTGTTTCCTTATTGTTGTTGTTACAATGTTTTGTCCCCGACAAAAGAAAAGTTACCAATATAGGCTTCTTCCTGCTTTCCTGGAACCTACTCCTTGAACTTTGAGCCCCAGATCACATCCACCCCATGTCTAAGTGGTTGTGGAGTGCAGCCTTCTGACCCCGAGGTCTCTGTTAGGTAGCCTCACTATCTTAGGGTTTCCAAGGCTGTGAAAAGACACCATGACCAAGGCAACTGTTATAAAAGACAACATTTAATTGGGGCTGGCTTACAGATTCAGAGGTTCAGTCCAGTATCATCAAGTTGGAAGCACGGCAGCATCCAGGCAGGCATGATGCTGGAGGAGCTGAGAGTTCTACATCTTGTTCCAAAGGCAAACAGGAGAAAATTGCTGTCTTCCAGGCAGCTAGAAAGAAGGCCTCAAAGCCCACCCCCACAGTGACACACCTCCTCCAACAAGGCCACACCTACTAATACTGCCGCTCCCTGGGCCAAGCATATTGAAACCACCAGAGCCACCTTCAGGAGAAAGGCAGTTGTCAGGCCCATGGACATGTGGTGGCATAACACCTTCTGGGTTAGGAGCTGTCTGGCCAGCAGTCTGTAGTCCAGATAGCCCCTTGCTTCTCCTGCCTTTCCCAGCAGTCCCCATCACACCTGTGCACAGTACCTGACTCCTTCAGTAGCAGGCATCTCTCTGCTCTATGTCAGATAATAACAAAGCTCATTCCTAGCACACGTTCAACCCTACCTCCCCCTTATCCCTGCTCTTGCCCTTTGACCCCCCTTGGATCAGGAGGACCTGTCAACTGGAGATTTGACTACTTCTGAGGTTGCTTCACCTGCCAAAATGGCTCTGGTTGGACTATCCCTTACCTTCCTGTGGTCCTCCATTGAGCTTCTATATTCCTTGGCATCCAGAAGGCCCAACTAAGCTGGGGACCTGGGAATGACCAGTAGGCCACCTGTGTACTCATGAGAATCCTTACCTTGTGTTTTATCTCCAGCTCCAAGAAGCCCAAGAAACACCCAGAAGTGGCTGTGAGGCCCAAGCCTTCACCTCGGCTCACCATCTTTGACGAGGAGGTAGACACTGACACAGGGCTTTTCAGCTCAGGCAAAGTGTCCCCCAGGAGACCTCTGGAGACCACACAGGACTGTAAGTACTAGTGTTGTTCCTGGTATTTCTTCCTGCCGTTGGCTTAGAGCTTGGTGAATGTCTGCGTCCCTGAGCAATTGGGTCTCATCCTTGTCCTGTTTAGATGGAATACAGATTAGGTATGTAGAGATTTCCTGCTGGTGTTCCTCACACCTGGTGTCCCCACAGGCTGCAACATTTGGGGATTACACACTTACTCTGAATGTCCTATAGAGGAGAGAATGACTGGTTTCTTAGTTGCTTAGAGACCTAGTTCCTTAATTACATCTGCAGCCACAGGGACACTGAAACTCTCTGGAACTATTTAATGGAAAGTGGATACTGACCTACCTTGGTGTACTGGCTGGTTTTGTGTGTCAACTTGACACAAGCTGGAATTATCACAGAGAAAGGAGCTTCAGTGCAGAAAATGCCTCCATGAGATCCAGGTGTAAGGCACTTTCTCAATTAGTGATCAAGGGGGGAGGGCCCCTAGGGGGTGGTACCATCCCTGAGCTGGTAGTCTTGGGTTCTATAAGAGAGCAAGCTGAGCAAGCCAGGGGAAGCAAGCCAGTAAGAAACATCCCTCCATAGCCTCTGCATCAGCTCCTGCTTCCTGACCTGCTTGAGTTCCAGTCCTGAGTTCCTTTGGTGATGAACAGCAATGTGGAAATGTAAGCTGAATAAACCCTTTCCTCCCCAGCTTGTTTCTTAGTCATGATGTTTGTGCAGGAATAGGAACCCTAAGACACTTGGGTGTGCATGTGATTCTGTGTAATTTTTAATTTTAATGAGTGTGTGCCATCCACATAGATTGTACTCTAAGGCGTGATACAGGGTTCAGAGGGCATGCTCGGAGGCTTTGGGGCTTTCCCATGTGCCTCTGACCTTTCCTCATGCCTGCCCAGTTCCTCCTACCCGGGGAAAGAACTGGCGGCAACTTACTGATTCATCAGTGCTTAGTGAGCATCCACCAAGGGAAGACCCAGCTCAGAGCTCCAGCCTCAGGATCTCAGAGCCCATGGGGAGGTAAAGACAGATAATATCACCCAATAATTCAGCACAGCCCAAGTCTCTTTCAGGGCTGAACAGAGACACAGCTTCCCGTAGCACAGCAGGCGTCCTGGGAGGGAGTGCAGTGGTGAGTCCCAAAAGGCCGGGAGGCTTAACCAGGCCCACTGGGAGAAGATGCTTCAAGTAAAGATGATTGACACTCCCAAAGGGCAGCTCGTGTGGGAGAGATTGGGAAAGCCTGGGCTTCCTGAAGATGGGCCCTGTGGGTAATTTGCCCCTGCTCATCATTCACAGCCTTGACTGTGGCTGGTGGGTGCCCCTCAGTACCTGCTCATTAGTACCTGTGGGCAAGCTCAGGGGCCTTGTCCTGCCAGAACTCCAGGGAGCCTGGTGCAATGTCCTGAGAAGCCACTTCCACCAGCAGTGAGAAGCTCTCAAGGACTGGAACAGAGCCAGCCAAGGTGGACAGGCAGCGCAGACCCTTATAGAGCTGTTGTATTCTTGCCTTTCTTTGGCCTCCCGGCTCCTACCACTCTGCTTTCCTTGTTCACTCGCTCTCGGTTGCAATAGGAGGCTTAGCAGGCCTGCTCTCTGGCATCTGAGGATAGACAAGCACTTCCCTTATCATCTGCTGTGTCTTCTCTTCCCACAGCCCTGAAGCTGTTTGACGACCCTGACCTCGGTGGGGCTGTCTCCCTAGGTGACCCTTTACTGCTGCCAGCTGCCCGTGAGAGAAGAGGGCCCACATCCCGCCCAGAAAACGGGGATGCTTCCAAGGAGCTGTTCAGGTACTGTTGTTTCCCAGGAAGACTTTATGAGCTTGTAACCCAAGTGCAAGAGTGTCTTACCAGCTTCATCCCACAAGGGAGGAGGGATCCAGGCCTGGCCAAGTCCAGCAGCCATGAGTGGCTTAAAGGGGGTGAGGATTTGCAGGGAGAAGGCTTTCAGAACAGCCCACTGGTTCCACAAACTACCCTCATTTTCTTCTCACACTTCTATTTTAACAGCTTCTTTAAAGGAATAAATGACACAATTCATGAGCAAGTATAATATGGCATAAGAACCAATAAAACTGACCCCTGATGCACTACAGCATGTCAGAGAGAACAAAGCACAAATGTACCTCAGAACAATGGCCCGGTCTGCCAGGAGGGTCTATCAGAGGGAGGGGAAAGCCATGGTTAATCTCTTATCTGAAGGCTGATGTCAGATGTAAAAACAAAACACACTATTTCCTTAGAGCTTACTAAGAAATTTGTTTCACCACAGATAATCTTATTTACCCCTCACCCAACCCCTTAAGAAGGGTTCTGTTCTCTGCAGTTTCAGAAAATAGTATAGGATAAATCATTTGCCCAAGGCCACCACTCCTGGCGGCCTCTGTCACCACCTCTCTGTTCCAGCGGAAGCCCTGAGCCCTTGGAGAAGAGGCTGGGAGACCTGCCTTCCTGTGTCAGGCTGAGGTTCTCCCTGACTTCTCCTTGTGCAACAATCCGATTTCCGGTTGCTTCCATTACGGTGTGTCTGCCTCCCTGTCCGTGCCCCCAGGATGCAGCGCATGTTTGGTTCATGAAGCAGAGCTGCCTCTTTCCAGGAATAGTTTAAATGGCACTGAGGCCTGTGGTCCTTAGAGGCTGTCATCAGCACCCCTCGTTAGCAGCCCCAGGCTATTACACAGCCCTCTAAGTGCCCGCCAAGCCTGAGTCACCTCAATGGCGTCTCTTGTATTTACATCTCCCAGAGGCCCCTGGCATCTGTTCACTCTCTCCTCCTGTGTCCTCGATCCTGACATCCTGCTGGCTGGGAGGAGCCAGGATCATTGTTATTCCATTAGGGAAGAAACTGAGGCACAAGGAAAGCAGACAGCAGGGTATGTGCCCATGGGACAGACATCATGGGGCCTCTCCTGCATGGCATATTATAAACCCTTTTTTTGCAATCCCACCTTCCACAGAATACTGTGGGTGTGTAGGGGCAATTTTCACAGGATTGCATGGCCAGCTGACACCAGCTTTTAGCAGGCTTGTCATGCACAAGCAAACACTGCTATGCAGCATTCTGTGGTCCTATTGGTCCCTGGGGACCTTCCTTTTCATTGTACCTCCCTATCTTGCACAGCCCCTGGGAATCACAGTTTAAAGAATGTGGGCTTCGCAACCCTGCCTCCATTAACAGACATCTGGCGGTGAAGAACAGGCTTCTTGAGAGCAGGAGCCAGAATTTCTTTTTCTTTGTGCCTACCTTGTTCCTGTTTAGGCAGTGAGTGGCCTGCTTCTTGGTAGCAGGCTTTCGCTCCACCAGCACGGTTATCCACCTGCCTGAGCATTAGTTCTCCTGAGGTAGTAATGCCTGAGTTGTTGAGTGAGTCGAGGGGACTTCAAGAAGCCTTTATCTCAGGCCTTGAAGTTGATCTGCAGCTGAGTTCTGTCCTCTGTGGGGGGACTTAGGAAGAAGGAGAGTGCTATGGCTTCAGGGCACAGAACACTTCAGGACAACCACCTCAACCCCTCACTGGTTGGCCTCCTACCGCCTGGATCTGGAAGAGAGAAGAGCTGGCCCTTGTGTTAATTAGACCTGTTCTGAAGAGCCCATGTGATCATCCATATGCTAAGATTGGTGATACTGGCCATGCTGTGGCTGGCCACCCAGGGCACCCCTCCCAACCTCAGCAGATCCAGCTGTGACTTGTTCCAAGGAGTCGTGGCTATGCTTGACATTGGTCTCAGGCCTTTAGCTGCTGTTTAAGTTTCCTAAAGAACTTAAGCTGAAGATAGTTCTGACCCTTTGAGCTCTTCGTGGGCACCCTTAATGTCCTGTAGGGGATGGAAAGGTAGCAAGCCCCTGACCCAGTGAGTTAAGAAACAACAGCTGCTCGGAGAAAGCTGGTACACATCGGAGCTGAGACTGGCGGGAACAGTCTTCCCATGGATGACACCCCCAGCATCTCCCTACAGGGGCTGGTCTTTCTAGAAACTAGCCCACCCATTTTTGTGTCTAGACTTTTTGCTCACTTCTTTACCACCCAAGCAGGCTCTGAAAGCCCCAGTTACCCCAGAAATCAGGCAGGACAATCCAGAGCTCCCAAGCAGCTGGTTCCTGGCAGGCAGTTATCTGAGATCCTGGACTGGAAGCTCTGTGCTCACTGAAGCCTCTTTCAGGCTTTGTAGGGCCCGAGCATTGTTCAGACCAAATACGCCTCTGTCCTTGCCTGCTCCCCTCCCCCACCGCAGTCCTGCTGTGGTAGTGCTGTAAGGACTTGATGTCCAAGGCAGAGAGCCTCCGTCCCAGGCCTGAGGCCTTTTGCTTTTCATTCCCACTGCCCTCTGCTCTCTGTCATTTTCCTCTCCAGGATCCTGCCATTTCTTCTCCTCTTCCTTTAGAACCCGTTCCAATCTTCTCTGGCCACACCCTTCCCCAGTCATCAAGTGACTGTTCATGGTCCCTATCACTCTCAGAGCCTCTCTGTCTAGTTGGGTTGGGGTGCCCTGTGGGAGAAGCGAGGCATCGGCTCTATTAGAGCCACTTCCTGCTCTGTTTAACATTCTCAGTGTGTGCAGTATTCCCTTAGACTTGTGAAGCACCTCCCGTGTGTTGTTTTCTTTGGCCCTTACAGGGATCTCTGTGAGGTTAGAGGAGCAAGAACACCCCTCCTTTACAGATTGGCAGAGACTGAGAGATCCAGAGGGGTGGAGTGCCTGAGGCTTTACCCGCTGAGGGACTGTGGAATACAAAGTAGAAGCCAATCCTGCACACAGCTGCTGGACCACACTTAAGGGCTCTCCTCCCTCTCCCCTACCTGGAGATGGGGGAGCTAGGTGACCCCCAGGTTGTCTGCTTTGTATGGCTGTGCTGTGCCTACCTGGCATGGCTGAAGGATGTCTGTGGGGATACCCATCACCACAAGGCACAGCCCCATACTGAAGCTAGAGAAGGGGCCTCCGTGTAGTGGTACCCAGGAAGGTGAAGAGAGCCAGCCACCTATAGGTCAGGCACTTTATCCTCACCCTAGCCATGGAGCCCAAGACAGGGTCCTTCATCTTGCCATAGCTCAGTTTGCACCTCTATAAAATAAGGTCCAAATCTGCTCCCAGACAGTGTTTTGAAAACATCAAATAAACTAAAGAAGGCAGAAGCACCTGGCCTGTAGGATTCGCCACAGTGCCGAGTAGGCTGATGGGCGGAGTGTGTTAACGGAGGCTGTGTTTTGCACATCTGGTTCTGAGATAGCTACTCCGATGGGTTACAAGCTCCCCCAGGCTGAGAAGAGGTGAGCAGAGGCGGCTGGTCAGGCTCTTCAGTACCCAGACATGCCCTCCCCTTGCCAATCACTACTAAAGCCTCCTCCCATCAGCCAGTGGGCAATCTAGGACTTGCCATCCCCTGGACATTTAAAAAATTTTTTTTAATTTTATTACTTTTTATTTATTTACTTTTTATTTATTTATTTATTTATTATTTACTTTTATTACTTTGTGTGTATAGATGTTTTACCTGCAAATGTATCTGTGCATTGTGAATACGGTGTTCTCAGAGGCCAGAAGAGTGATTGGAATTCCCTTGTACTGGAGTTACAGGTAGTTGTGAAACTCCGTGTGAGTGCTGAGGATCGAACCTGGGTCCCCTGGAACAGCCAATGCTCTTAACTGCTGAGTCATTGCTCCAGACGCACATGACCCAATCTTGGTGAGCACTGGCTGAGTCTACTGCAGCCTTTACGGGGCTCTATCCAGAACCCACATGAGTCAGAGATATGTGGAGGCCAGCAGACCCCATCCTACGGCAGCTCAGAAGCCAGTGTTTACCGTGTCTCTGGATAAAGTTGATTTAGCTTCATGTTGTGTCTCCTAGTTCAGACATCCTTGTTGTGACTCAGGCATGACTATGATCTAGTGCCCTCTCATTGAACCACCCAGCGTCTTGGACTGTAGCTTACTGTCTGCAAAAAGACACACATATGTCCTTCCCTGAAATAGGGATTTGAGGGCTGGAGAGATGGCCCAGCAGTTAAGAGCACTGACTGCTCTGCCAGAGGTTCTGAGTACAATTCCCAGCAACCACATTGTGGCTCACAACCATCTGTAATGGGATCTGATGCCCTCCTGTTATGTCTGAAGACAGCTATAGTGTACTCATATAAATAAAATAAATCTTTAAAATAGGGATTTGAAGCCGGGCAGTGGTGGCACACGCCTTTAATCCCAGCACTTGGGAGGCAGAGGCAGGTGGATTTCTGAGTTCAAGGCCAGCCTGGTCTACAGAGTGAGTTCCAGGACAGCCAGGGCTACACAGAGAAACCCTGTCTCGAAAAACAAAAAAAAAAAAAAAAAAAAAAAAAATAGGGATTTGAGAGACAGATAAGGTAAAGATTCTGAGGTGCTCTGTCAAAGTTTGGGAGTCTGGTACCAGGCAGCAGGCAGTTGTTTCTAAGGGACTGGGAGGCAAGTCCCCTGAAGACACACCAGCAAGTTTGAAGTGGTGTCACCACCAAGGGGCTGGCTCTACTCTGGCTGCTGTGGAGATGGAGGGTCAGAAAGACCTGCCCTTGGGTTTCTCCTCAGTGCTGGTTAGAGGAGGCAAGCTGATAGCTATTCAGTGCCCATGTGGGAATAGTGAGGCTTCAGGCTCTTGCTCCTTTGTGGATATAGTCATGCTAAGACTGTTCTCCTTGCTTCTCTAGAATTGAAGAGGACCTGGACCAGATTCTGAACCTGGGATCTGAACCAAAACCCAAGCCCCAGACTAAGCCCAAGCCTCTAGTCCCAACGAAGCCACCATTGCCCAGGAAACCAACTGTGCCCCTGTCAGTGGGCCCATCAGAAACTGGGGCTGGACCACAGAAGCAGCAACAGATCCAAGCTATGGATGAAATGGACATCTTGCAGTATATCCGGGACCATGATACACCTGCCCAAGACTCCCCCAGCCTCTTCTGACTTCCCCACAATCCTGCCCTTCAACCTCTGCTGGGCCTGGGGAGGAGGCCTGTATGTAAATATGTGGATTCTGCTTGCAAGGCAGGGACCACCAACGGAGGTGGAACTCCAGAACCTGAGTCCCAGTCCCATACCCTTTCACTACATCCTTTCCTTTTCTTCTGGGCTATGGGATGGGCAAGGACTCTCTGCAGAATGTAGAGCTGGAAGCACCATAGGAATCAAGCTGCATCATCTCCACCCAGCTGGCTCTGAACAGGAGGGTATTTGTGGGCTTGTCTTGCTCAACAGAGGCCTGACCTCAAGTGGGGAATGAGCTCAGAGGGCAGTGTCTTCCCCCTGCCAAGGAAAAGGACATCTGCATAATTGTACCCACTGGCTCTGCCAGCTCAGCATGGGAAGGAGTGCTTATCCTGAGCCTAGGCTGGGCTGAAGGAGTACCTGGGACAGGCCACTCTGGACTCTCTACTTGGCATGGCTGCTAGGGCCCCAAGGTGTGTTCTGAGGAGAGAGCTCAGCTCTCCAGACTGCCCTGACCCAAGTCCCTTCTCAGTCTCTTCTGGCTTCCAATGCTAAGATGAAAACTTAGGCCCAGCCTTGACTTTCTAGGACACAGAGAGCTTCCAGGACCCCAAGCCTTCCACTTCCTTTCCCAGCCTATGGCCCTTTGGCTATGGATATCAACAGAGTAGGTCTTAGCATCTTCCAGAGTTTGACCCATGGGGTATGAGGCTCTGAGGCCTTGTCTGCCCTCAGGATCTGAGCTTGCTCTTTAGCCTTTCTCCGGTGGAGCCACCAGCCAAGGGAGAAGGATCTGTGCCCTAGGGCACTCCTGTGCCTTCCAGTAGACGGTGTTTGGTGGAGCAAAGGATATTAGAGTATATTCTTTGTGTCAGGAATTTTTTTAAAAAAATTAAACACATAGTTTTTTGTTTTTTTACAGAATGCAGCCATTTTGTTGTTAGGGTCAGTTTTGCTTCACAGAGGCATTAGAAGGGCCTAGATGGGTCCAAGAGTCACTTTCAGGAGCCCCAGAGTGGCCCAGTTCAATCGTTTGTTGCCTTCAGTGTCTGGATCCCCAGCTCCTACCCTGTAGTAAGACCTACAGGATCAGACTAGGAGTATCAGGTCTGACCTATCATCTCACCGTGTCACCTGCCTAGTTGTGAGCAGGCCACTGCCCGAATGAGTGGGCATAGCCGGTTCTAGACGGAAGACCAGAGTACTGTGCTTTACTAGGTTGAGGGTTTCCCCAGAGCCTAGAACTGACTCTAGACAGCCCCCACCCCAACTCTACTTCCCTTTCACCAGCAGGCCTTCACCCCCTTCATCTCTTGGTGCCCAGCATTCAGCCCAGTGCCCAGAAGCCCCTTCCTCACTGACTACGAAGGAAGGTTCATGGGGCCTAGTCTTGTGTAGAGCCACCCTACTGTGTTCTCTGGACATCTTTGGACCGTTCTCCCTCTATGTCCTCTCCTCTGTGCCTTGCCTACCAGCTCTCTACCTCTTTCATGCACACCTTACACTTGCTTTGGGTGATAGATGACATAGGATCCATGTGTGTGTAGAGGCTTGGATGACCACGGACTGATCCCCACCTGGGGTCCCTAACAGTACCTGCCCTGACCTACCACTCTCTAGTGTGGTTTTGCCCACTAATGGGGATTTGTCTGCTGTGGAACTTTTGGGACATCCTGGCATGGGTGTTTGCCCCACAGATAACGTTTTTCCAATCATGACTTGTTTTGATCACGGGTCTGGGACCTACAGCCAATCTATGTCTCCCAGTTATCCAGTAAAGTCTGTGTGTGACAAAGCCAGAATTTCAGTGTTGTTCTTTTCCATGCCCGGGCTGAGAGGAGAAAAGTTGGTGATGGGGTGTGTGTGTGTAGAGGGGATTGTCCTTTGTAACCAGGGAAGGTACTCTATGTCTCTGACTCTCTGTATGTTTCTCTCTGTTCTGTCTCTCTTTCTCTCTGTCTCTCTCCCTCTCCCCCCTCTCTTTCTCTCTTCCTTCCGTCTGTGTCTGTCTGTCTCTCTCTGTGTGTCTCTGTTTCTGTGTATCTGTCTTTCTGTGTGTCCCTGTCTGTCTCTGTCTCTCTGTGTGTCTGTTTTCCCCTCTCTCGACCTGCCTCTCTGTCTCTCTTTATGTGTCTCTCCTCTCTGTCTTTCTCCTCTCCCTCATCCTCTCTCTCCTTTGTAACTAGAGAAGGTACCCTATGTCTCCTAATTCTGCCTCAGCCCTCCAGGCTGTCTCTTAGCTAGAGCTAGGAGAATAGAATGAGTCTACGAAGTCTACTCTTTCCCACTGTGTAAACTGAGGCAGAGGGCCGAGAAATCCAGGCCCAGTGGGAGTCTTTGACCAGTAGTCACTCAGCCAAGCCCTGTGTAGAGGGAGGACCCCTTCCCTCCAGATCCTCATCTTGAGTACCACCTGGGGCTGGAACTACCATGATTTCAGACATGCCCCGCCTGATGGATATACACAGGCCTAGCCTTGCACCCCAGCACCCCAAGGTACTGCTTTGTCTCCAGTTCTGCAGCATATAGCTCTGCAGGCTGCCACCCACTGCAGAGCAAACAGCTTCTCAGGGATTCTCAGATCTGTGCATTCTGAGCCTCCCCATAGCCTCTCTTCCCAGCACTTATGTTTGAATTCTTAGGACTGAGTTGGAGTCTATGTTCTAGAGGATGAACCAACGGCTGTTCTGTTCTGAGGACTGACTCCTTGGGAGCCTGCAGCTCAAATATCTCCATGTGAGAGAAAGTGAAGGCTGGGCAGCAGTGTGTGTTTCTTTGGGTCTATTATGGGCTCCGTGGGCAGGAAGTGTTGCCAGCGGCTGCATCCGCTGCTCCCTTCCTCCCATCTTTGTTCTTCTTAGAACACCGTGGACTTGGGGCAGTTCTGGAAAGTCCCAGTTCTAAGGCTAATCCTGGCCAGGCTGGCATCCTGGGCTCTGCTGCATAGACGGACTGTTTCTGAATTTCTGTTCATTCCTGTGTGCTCAAGGATCTGCTCTGAAACTAGAGCCCTTGCAGCAGAGGTTAATCACAGCCAAGTCCTGCCGCTCTTTGGGACCTGCTGCTCTTTGTGTCCAGCTATCACCTGGGCTTTGTGTCTACAAACCGCTGTGGATTTAGTGCCCAGTGCCAGATCGATGTGGAAGGCTGTGCTTAGCTTTCTAGCTCACTCACCACCTGGCTATACGCATCCCCAGAAGAGGACCACAAAGCCACCAGTGTATCTCCTGCCTGGATGGCAGGCACTTCCCAGTGCAGCTATCTCCCCACACTGAGGCACAAAGCACCTTGGAGTAGCTGAGCTCTCAGTTTTAGCCCCCATGAACTGCAGACTGTTTTGAGCCAGCACTACCCAACTCTGTACCCTAAGGAGTCAGGAGAAAGGTGGCCAGGGACTGGTAGAGAAGTGACACAAACAGCTAGCAGTTCTCACGTGATTCACAGCACCTTGGTAAGAGGTGGTCAGTTTGGAACCATGGAAGCTTGCTGCTCTTCTAAAGGATCAAAGTCTAGTACCTACAACCCATGACAGGTTGGGTTTCTCACAATCACCTGTAACTCCAGATCTACGGGATCTGACGTCCTCTTCCTGCCGCTGTGAGAAGCTGTGCATACCTGTGCACATGTATCCTACACAGAGAATGCTCACAATAGAATATTTTTGAAAAGGTTCTCTCAGGGGCTGGAGAGATGGCTCAGCAGTTAAGAGCACTGACTATTCTTCCAGATGTCCTGAATTCGATTCCCAGCAAACCACATGATGGCTCACAACCATTTGTAATGAGATCTGATGCCCTCTTCTGGTGTGTCTGAAGACAGCTACAGTGTACTCACATAAAAGAAATCTTTTTTAAAAAGATTAGCTATCTCAATTCCTGAAATAGGATGTACTTTGCCTGAGTTGTATCTGTGCTCGAAGAAGCTTCAGGAGCTGGTTCACAGAGGGACTCTCACCCAAGATGAGCTTCGTACTAAGTGGCAGTGACCAGGCGGAGCCCTCAGAGGCCTGTGGATTCAGCCTCTCAGCTGCACTGGCCATTGTCTACACGCTGGGCATTGTGCAGTAAGTAACCATGATGTACAAATCTCAGGGCCTGCCCTGGATCTTGTTTCCATGGCTCTGGTCACTGGTGAGGGGCTGGAGGTTGTACCCCTCGGGACACACTAAAAATAAAGCTGCAGCCACTAACACAGAGATCATGGGTTCCGTGAGTGGGCTTTTCCTCTTGTTGATAACTTTCAGAGGCCTGATGCTTCTCTGCCAACTCAACCAACACAGCCTACAATCACTTCTTCAGTGAAGCTGGATTAGCTAGATTCCTACAACCAAACTGCCAGTCATGTCCAATACCCCATCTCCAGATAGTGTTCAGTGGGTGCCTACTGTGTGCAGAATTGCATCCTATGAACCAAAGGGCATCAGGTGTCCTAAGGAAGCAGAATAGAAGTCTATAGAATAGGTCAGTCCGGTAAAGAAAGGACCACATCGTGCTGGTGGCAATGGGCAGGGAAGGTGAACGTAAGCTATCAGGAACAAGACGAGCACAAGCATGCGGTGTAAGCAGAGGAGAAGGAGGCACGAGTGTGCCATGTACAGCTCTGGGGCTCAGAGGACACAGGAGAGAGCAGACTGTGTAGATGGTGAAATTCCCGTTGACCTACTATCTACAGGGCCTGCTCCAGTCACGGAAAAGGACCTGAAGATGGAAAATGAGTCACTAATGTCAGTCCTCCCAGAAACCAGCCAGCTCTAGTCCCGTTCTTTAGGCTCCTGCCCAAACATCAGATTCCCAAAACTGTTCCCTTCTCTCAGCCACCTGCCAGTACATACAGTTCATTGTGTACAGCCCCGCCCCAGTTTTTGGTCCCTGCATAGGTATCTGAGATTGTCCCTAACAAAGTGCATCTAAACAAACAAACAAACAATGAAAGCTTCCTTAACAATTCAAGAAGTAAGATACATAATGCTCTGGTGTTTATAGTCTCCAAAGATCACCTCCTATGGCTCCCTGGCTCCTGGGGACTTTGGAGCAACCCTGGGCCTACCCCAGCTTAGAGCTTCGTCACTCTGGTCTCTGCCTCCAGCTTTAAGTGACAAGTGCCCCATGCATCTCCATCTGCACACAGTGGTCTCTCCCACATCTCCATCCCCTAACTTCTCTTTTATAAGATCTCTAGCTGAGATCAGTGTTGCCTAATCTAGTATATAATACACTTTGTTCTCTCCTAATCACATTCATAGCCTCCTTCCCCAAAAAGCCATCTTCACAGCTTCTAGATAGGTTCTGTGCTTGAGCCCCTAGTATGGTGTCTATTTCTTTGTGCCTCCTGCTCCAGTGAGCTTCAGTGATTCACAAAGATGTCTCTGCTAATGGTGGAGACAGTGACATGCCTGCCTTCCTTCCTACAGGGCAGCACAGGCTGAAGAACACCTTTTCTGGAGCATTACCTGCCTTCCAGAACATTGTCCTCGTGTGGCTCTGAATGGCTCAGCCTTCTGGGGGAGCTGGTTCCTGAACATCCTTCCAGCCAGCTCGCCATCATCCACTCACTCAACCTCTGAGAAGGTCAGAAAAAGGCTCCAAGGAAGCCTGAGGCTAGAGCCTATGGCTCCCAGAGAGTGAGGGCCATATATGCCATATGCTACTGGCTGGTCCACACTGGTTTCCTGCCTCTGGGGCACAGGCTCTTAGCCTCCCTTGTGTATGCTTCTCCTTTTGTTTCTGGTTTAATGGCCACTGTACTGACTTCACCCTGACAAGTGCTTTAGGTCCCAGAGGACCATGTTTTTAGATGAGAAAGAAGGACAACAGGTTTCTTGTCCACCTGTTTCCCCAGCATCCAAGGCTGTAGAGAAGCTGAGCAGACACCCAACAGTGACCTCACTTCTGCCCCAGGCTGGTATACAACTCCAGTGAACTTCTTTCTGGTTGTCTGATTGTCTGAGGATTCGAACCCAGGCCTGCTGGACTGTGAACACTCTCAAAGGGAGGACCAGATATTGAATGGAAGGGGAAGCTGAGGAGGTGCTGTGGAGCGCAGATGTGATGGCAGAGGAAGCCCATCTCATTAGATGTCTCATTTCATACCTGCCACTCAGCTCCCCTGAGATATCTCCTGGCGTAGGTAGTGGCATGCTTCCCTTGCCTTACTGTGGCTCAGGAACCTTGGAAAATGGCAGCATGGAATCATCTGACCCACTGAGGCTGGGGTCATGCTGTTTGGGTGTGGGCCATGGAGCATGTGAGAAGGAGGGTGGATGGAACATGCTGGAAACCAGCCATTCTGATGAGACTCACCAATAACAGCAGGGCGGTGGGAGTGACGACCTCATCCTAGATCACCCTACAAAGTGGACAAGGGAGTTTTCCCAGCACCATGGAGATGAACAAACACGTCTTCCTCTCTCTCCCAGCCCCTGACCTTTTGTTCGGAGCTGCAGACTGGGTGCCACTGGAAGGAGCCCGTGGACAGAGGCAGCTGCCTCCATAAATCCACACCCGCACCCCACGTTTCTCCTTCATGCCTTGCTCCCACTGGGTAACATCCCATTCTTTCCAGAGTCTACACACAAATACTTAGGCACGGACGTTCATGGCAGTGTGATTCTCAGCAGTTTCCTGTCCACAGGAAACAACCCAAATACCCTCGGGTTAATGGATGGTATACTGTGATATATCCATATATGGTATAACACCATTCAGCACGCAGAGGAAGGACTTCCAGTGACGGCGGCGGAGTGGACCTCAAAAACATGTTAAGTCAAAGGAGCAAGACCCAAAATGCATTGCAAGATCCCATTTGTGTGGAAATCTGGAAAGGGTGAAACTGTGGCGTGGGCAGAAAGCAGATGGGAGTGGCTGGGGGCTGAGAGGTGGGGGAGAGAATCAGCTGCCAGCAACCATGAGGAAACACTTACATTTCAGATCGGGAAAACGATCAAATGTGAGCATGCCTGTAAACCTTCACTCAGATGCCCAGGCTCCTCACTTTAAGTAGGGGAGCTTTTTCTGCATTTAAACCCTGACTCTGTGAAGCTGTTCAAAGAGGAACCACGGTCCAAGGCCAACCCTACCCCAGCGGATCCAGCAATTGTGCACGCACGTTGGTATTTACCCAAAGGAGCTGAAAGATTTGAGTCCGCACACTAACCTACTGTTACAGCTTCAGCTTTACTCCGAATTGCTCATGGAAGCAATCAAGCTGCCCTTCCCTGAGTGAATGGATGAAGCCTGGTACCCAGAGAGGGGAGTACATTAGTACTGTGAGGAGATGCACCAGGAGGCTTGAAGGTTAAGGGAGAGCCTCACATGCATATTGCAAAGTGAAAGAGACCATCTGAGAGACAGGAATGAGGCATGCCAGTTCGGTAGCACAGAAAGGAATACTACAGGGCCAATGAGAACATCACTGGTCGCCAAAGGGTCAAAGGGAAGGAGGGGTAAGTGGCTCTGTATAGAATCACTGGTCATTCTTTTTTTTTTTTTTTTTTCCTTCTCTGGCCCCACTTGCTCTGGCCCAAAGATTTATTTATTTATTATATGTGAGTACACTGTAGCTGTCTTCAGACATACCTGAAAAGGGTGTCAGATCTCATTGTAGATGGTTATGAGCCATCATGTGGTTGCTGGGATTTGCTCCGGAAGAGCAGTCAGTGCTCTTAACCGCTGAGCCATCTCTCCAGCCCTGGTCATTCTTTACAGCAGAGTATCCACAGTGGGGAAGCTATGCACTTGGGGGAGCAGAAGCCAAAAGACTATGGACTATGGGGACTCTTGTACTGTCTGTTGTTTTTCTGTTAAACCTAAAAAGCTCTAAAATATAAAAATCTATCTAAAAATGGGGGCTGGAGAAATGATTCCGTTTGGCAAAGGGCTTAAATTCATATCTCCAGCACCCATATAAAAACCAGGCATGGCAGTGTGAGCCTATAGTCTCAAGCGTTGGAGAAGCACAGACGGGCAGGTCCCTGGAGCTCACAGGCCAGGGAGCCTAGCCAAGTTGGTGAGCCCTATGTCTCGTGACACTGTCTCAAGAAATAAGGTGGAGAATGATTGCAGAAGACACCCAGTGTCAACCTCTGACCTCTAAATATGAGCTCCCAGTGGGTGCACACACACCTGCATGTATACCCACCTATAAAGCACACACGCACAATCTATCTGAAAACATAAATTTAGGAAGGAGTCACCAGGAGAAGGTCTCTTATCTCAGAAGACAGCTGCCACTCCTAGAGCTTAGCCCTGCCTTCCTATACCTTGACCCTCCCCTGTGCTGTCCCTCATCTGGGATTTAGGTAAGACCCAGCAAACATCTTCCTGGTGATCAGGATTCTTGTCCCAGAGGTAACCACACAGAAGGAAGGAGCTATGGACATCTATGGAAGAACAGGAGTCTCTAAAAACCCCTGGAGAAATTCAGGGACAAAATCCCCAGCGGGCCTAGAAGCCCTGGACACCAGCTGGCTTTATCTCTGTGTGAATTTTCCAGTTTTCTGTAACTTCCTCAAGTTGTCCTGTGTTATCCTAAACAGTCAAGGGTCGCTGGTGGGGGAGAAATGTCCAAGGTTCTCCCTGAAGCCTTCAGTAAATACCAGGAGCCTAGGCCACATGGCTGTTGAGAAGATAGGCCATCCTGGGAGTGAATCACCACCACCCCACCCACCCCGTGCCCCTGAAGTAGGCTATGAAGTTATAGTCCTTCTGATGGCCTCTTCAAAGCCCTTTGGATTCAGTATTGGGCTTTGCTTGTTAACATCTAGTAAGTACTGCTGTGTGACGTGTAGGAAGCAAAGAATGATAACTGCATCATCTCAGACTGCTCACTGCTATGAGAAGTGCGTGCATGCGTGTGTGTGTGTGTGTGTGTGTGTGTGTGTGTGTGTGTGTGTGTGTGTGTGTGTGTGTGTACCTGGTGAGGTCAGGGCCTCTCCCTCCCAAGCAGTACTCACTCGGCTACTGACATTGACCATAAAGAAGTCGGTGCTTCACTGTGCTTTGTTTTGTTTCGTCTCATGGTTACAAGGGACAAGCTAAGCAAGTCATTTCCTGAGAAATTCAGCCTGAGACATTATTGTTGCTAATAAGTAAGAGGCAGGCTCCTGCTGTTGCTCCTGACTGGGATCATACTCCCCCTCCCCACTCCCTGCCATGGCATTGGGGCTTGTATTGAGGCCACTGCTTAGACCTAATGCTCAAGGGTCCTAAGTTTCAGGAGCAAGTTTGAGAGCCTGGATTCAAAAATAGGGTCCTCCAGGCTCATGGGGGGATCAGGATAGCAGAGTGAGCTTTGCAGAAAATGCCAAGCTATGGTAAGGGCCCCACCGGCTGTGTGGGCTCCCCCGCACTCCCCTGCCTCAATCCATCAGTATTTACCTGTTTCTTCTTCTTTTTTTTTGGTTCGAGACAGGGTTTCTCTGTGTAGCCCTGGCTGTCCTGGAACTCACTCTGTAGACCAGACTGGCCTTGAACTCAGAAATCCGCCTGTTTCTGCCTCCCAAGTGCTGGGATTAAAGGCGTGCACCACCACTGCCCGGCCTATTTCTTCTATGGATGTTAACTTCATGTCTTTTTCTAATTCTTTTCAAGTTAACTTATATCCTTTCTATTTTTCTAGAAAAGCATCCTCTTTTTTAGATTTCAAAAGTATACATTCTTTTCCTATAACTTTAAGATTGATTTTTGTGCTATCAATAGTTTTCAATCTAGAGATTTTTAAAATCTTTCTTTTAGCACTTATATCTATCAGAAGTGAATGTCACTGTTTTTTCTGTTTTAAATGTGTGTAAAGGTGTGTTTGTGTGTGTGTGTGTGATATGATTGTGGTTTTGTTAATATATGTATGTGCTTGTGTGTGTGCATACTTTTAGAGTTCAGAGGTCAACACTATGTGTTGGTCCTCAATCATTATCTTTATTTTTTGAGTCAGGGTCTCCCACAGAGCCTAAAACTCAGCAGTTCAACGAAGATGGCTGGCCAGTGAGCTCCAGAATTTCACGCCCAGACTTATTTATGTACTTTAGTAACAAGAAATTCACCAACAGAGCCATCTCCCAAGCCTTTCTACCTGTCATTTATCTTGTCTTTAATCCCAGCACTCTGGAAACAGAGGCAGGTGGATTATCTGTAAATTCAAGGTCAGCCGGGTCTATAGGGAGACTTCCAGGACAGACAGGGCTGTTACAAAGAGAAACCCTGTCTCAAAAAAACAAAACAAAAATAAACAATAGATATAACAATAATAAACCTGGTCTATCTAGTGAGTGCCAGGACAGTCAGAGCTACATAGTGAGACCCTGTCTCAAATGAATAGATAGATAAATAAATAAATAAATATTTTTTAAAAAAATAGATAGTTTAGGTTTTAAATGTATATTTTTTCTATTTTTATTTAGATTTATTTATTTGTATGTGTGCCTTTACATATGAAGCCACCTCGTCATCACCCAATATTTTCTATCCATCAAAGCACAAGTTTGGGCCACCTCCTGTTCATTTTATCATTTATCATTCTCATTTTTGTTGATTTTCCAACGAGTATAAATTTGAAGTATTTATTTATTTATTTATTTATTTATTTATTTATTTATTTATTTTTATGGTTTTTTCGAGACAGGGTTTCTCTGTGTAGCCCTGGCTGTCCTGGAACTCACTCTGTAGACCAGGCTGGCCTCAAACTCAGATATCCATCTGCCTCTGCCTCCCAAGTGCTGGGTTTAAAGGCGTGCGCCACCACTGCCCAGCTGAAGTTTTTATTTCTTTTTAAAAATATAATAAACTATTTAAAATGCTATTGACGTTAGTGTGTTTATATTTGTTTACCAGGTCCTCTCCTTAGTTTTGCTATCCCTTTGAAATTCATTTTAAGTTTCATTGAATTACACCTTGTTTGGAGGGAATATATAGTTTCAAATTCATTGGTTATATTCCCCAGGGTTTTTGTATTCTTATTTATTCTGGGTTACTTGGCCCATCATTTCTGAAAGAGGATATTAATACATCTCACTGTGGTGATTTTTTTTCAAGTGCTTTTGGGTGCCATTTGGTGCCAGTTCTAACTAAGGATCTGCAAGGAAGACTCTGGCTGCATCCCAGAGCAGGGCTGGGGACCTCTGTGAGGATTTGTCTACATTGTGACTCCCATGTTTCCAGTAGGAAGGTACTGAGCGCCGCCCTAGGCTCGTTCTGGCTTTGTACTCTAACCAACATATAGGGCTCCAGCTATTGCCTTCAAGTACTTGGCTCAGGGGTTGGGCACTTCAGGCCTACTCTAGCTGAAAGAGACATGATTTCAGTTTTTGTTTTTGTTTGTTTCTACGGATTGTCAGCAGGTGCCACCTGCCATGGGTCAGGTTCTCTGGAACACCTGTGATTCTGTGACTGCCTACGGTTCTTCTGCCAAATCAGGCTGGAGGGTTTGGGGGTTTATTTGGGGATTTATTTGTCCTGTTCCCAGCAGGTTAAGACATACCTCTTCACAGAAAACCTGACCTCTAAAAAACGTCTAAAGTCTTCCAGCATGCTCTCCAGCATTAGAGTGAATCCTTAAGTCTGTATGTTCCGGATAGTGATGAAGGCCCAGGAGAATTCATGCCAACTGACTAGATGGAGCCACATAAACTAGGCCCAGAAGTCCCTCAAAACATTCTTAGTTGTAAACATGGGGTGTTTTCTGAGGAAATGGTGGGCAGAAATGGGACTAGTATTGCCAAAGGCAGGAGAGTGAGCAGGGGTGGGAGCCACGCTGAAGGCCACAGAGATAACAAGAGGCCGGAGAGTGTTTGATGGAGTCCTGATCGCTCACTCGAGCTCTCCCCCCCCCTCTCTCTTTCTCACACACACACACACACACACACACACTATACTGACTGGTTTTGTGTGTCAACTTGACACAAACTAGAATTATCTGAAAGGAGGGAACCTTAATTGAGAAAAATCCCTATATGAGGTCAGGCTGTAGGCATTTCTTACTTAGTGATTGATGGGGAAGGGCCCAGCCCATTGTGGGTGGGGCCATCCCTGTGCTGGTGGTCCTGGGTTCTGTAAGAAAACAGGCTGGGCAAGCCATGAGGAACAAGCCAGTAGACAGCACCCCTTCATGACCTCTGCATCAGCTCCTGCCTCCGGGTAACAGCCCTCCTTGAGGTCCTGTCCTGACCTCCTCCAATGACAGATAATGATCTGGAAGCAGAATAAGCCCCTTTCTCCCTAGCTTGCTTTTGGTCATGATATTTGCAGCAATAGAAACCCTAACTAACACACACACCCCAGGTACATACACACACACACACACACACACACACACACACACACACACACACACACACACCAGGCACACACCTAGGTCAGCAACAAAACCAGAAGTTCTAGCCAGAGCGATTAGGCAAGAGATCAAAGGCACCCACAAGGCTAAAGGAGCAGTAAAAGTGTTCTTTTTGCAGATGATGTGATTTTACATGTAGACAGACACTCGTAAAAAAAAAAAAAAAATACTCATTCAGACAAAGAAAATTATGATAGCTAATAAATGAATTCCATAGAGCCCAAAGGGTATAATAAAAACGTGCAAATCAGTCATATATCTATACACATGTGGAAAGAAAGTTAAAAAAGCAATTCCATTCTTTCTTTCTGTAATATCCACGAAATAAAATACTCAGAAGTGAATTTAACCAAGAAAGTTAAAGACGTATCCACTGAAGACAATAAAACATCGGTGATGGGATGGAGAACATGATGAGTCTACAGCGAAGGCCCCAAAACCCCCACTAAGTGCTCTGTGGGTGTGGTGACCCACCTGCAATTCCAGCCTTGGAAGGCAGAGACCAGGGATCCCCAGGTGAGCTGGTGAGAGACAATAGCCTTATGGGGAGCTCTGGATTTAATTGTGAGATGCTGATTCAAAAAGAATAAGACAGAGAACAATTGAGGGAGATTCCCAACATAAGCCTTGGGCTTCCACATCTCACACGAACACATACACACGTGAACACAGGTGCACACACGAGTACACATGTGCTGTGCAGCATATACACATACACATAAAAGAAATGAGAGAACACTACCAAAAGAAATTAAAGACCCAGGGGAATAAAAAGACACTTATAGTCATGGATTGAAAGTCTTAATTAGCACTGGGGCTAGAGAGTTGGCTCAGACATTAAGAGCACTGTTGTTCTTGCAGAGGACCCAGGTTCAATTCCCAGCACCCACATGGCAACTCAAACCATCTGTACCTCTAGTCCCAAGTGCTCCTATGCCCTCTTGTGGCCTCTGAGGGCACTGCATGCACATGGTGAACATACATACAATACATTCAGGCTAAACACTTACAGACATAAAACAATTAAATAAATCTAATTTTTTTTTTTTTTTTTTTTTTTTTTTTGGTTTTTTGAGACAGGGTTTCTCTGTGCAGCCCTGGCTGTCCTGGAACTTACTCTGTAGACCAGGCTGGCCTCAAACTCAGAAATCCACCTGCCTCCGCCTCCCAAGTGCTGGGATTAAAGGCGTGTGCCACCACTGCCCGGCATTTAAGGCTTAATTTTGTTAGAAGGCAATAACCTTCCATTTGATATACAGGACAATGTCATCCAAATCTAAGTCCCAGTGACCTTAAAAAGAAAGAAAGAGGGGGCTGGAGAGATGGCTCTGCAGTTAAGAGCACTGACTGCTCTTCCAGAGGTCCTGAGTTCAATTCTCAGCAACCACATGGTGGCTCACAACCATCTGTAATGGGATCCGATGCCCTCTCTTCTGGTGTGTCTGAAGACAGCGTCAGTGTACTCACATAAACAAAATAAATCTCGGAAGAAAGGAAGGAAGGAAGGAAGGAAGGAAGGAAGGAAGGAAGGAAGGAAGGAAGGAAGGAAGGAAGGAAAGAAGGAAGGGAGGGAGGGAAAAGCTAATCTTAAAATGTACATGGAGCCAGGCACGATGTCTCATGCCTAATGCCACCATTTTGGAGGCTGGAGCATGAGACTCTCCATGAGTTCCAGGCCAGTCTGGGATACAGAGTGAAACTTTGCCTCAAAGGAATGAAATATATAGAATTGCAAGGGACTCTGAACAACCAATGCAGTCTTGAAGAAGAACAGAGTTGAAGGCCTTAAACAACCTGATTTCAAAACTTACCATGAAATTAGACTAATGAGATATCATTAGGTACTGGCACCTGGCTAGACATGCAGATCTAAGAATTCAGATATAAACTTGTACATCTATGGGACTTGATTTTTTTTTTTTTTTTTTTTTTTTTTTTTGAGGCAGGCCCTCATATAGCCCAGGCTGGCCTCAAACTTGCTATCTGGTCAAGCACTATCTTGAACTTCAGATCCTCTTGCTTCTAAGTTCTGGGTTATAGGTGTAAACCACCATGCCTGGTTTATACAGTGCTAGGGATTGAACTTAGGACCTCATGCATGCTAGGCACAATCAGCTTAAAGGAGAAAAATATATATATGACTTGATCAAATCAAGAACTTTTCTGCACCAAAGTTCATCATTAAGAGTATGAAAAACAGCCCAGAAGAGGAAAGGAAACAGTTGGGTATTTTTTCCCTCTGAGAGAGGGTTTCTCTGTGTGGCCCTGGTTATCCTGGAACTTGCTCTGTAGACCAGGCTGGCCTCGACCTCAGGGATCCACCTGTCTCTGCCTCCTGAGTGCAGGCATTAAACCTAGATTGGTTTGGTGGTTCTTAAAACACTCATCAGGACTTCTAAATAAAAATGGTACGGCCCAGCAATCCCACGACTAAGTTATACAGGCAAGATCACTGAAGACAGGTGACCAAATGAGACATAGAAAATATTCATAACACTCTGTGTGTGTGTGTGTGTGTATTCATACAATAGAATATTATTCAGCCATAAAGTACATCAAATATAGTAGCTAAGGTATGAATGAACTTCGGGAACTGTAAACCGAGTGAATGAAGCCATGCTGTAGAATATTGTTTATACGAATTACACAAACCATGGAAAAGTTGGAGACTAAGAGATGAGAGGCCACTTCCCAGAGGCTGGGGGAGGGAGGAATGAGAAGAAATTTCTTGCTGAGTATAAGCAGCCTCCTGCAGTGGCAAAATGTTCTGGAAATGGGGGATGGTGATGGTTGCACCATATGGTGAACACACTAAATACCACAGAATTGGACACCTGGGAAAGGTTTGAATGATAAACTTGATGCTATGTGCATTTTAATCAATCCCCTAAAAAACTAAAAAGATAAACCTAGAGGCAGAACTTCCCTACCAAATCTCCTTCCCTGCCAAACAAGGACGCCATGGAGCAAAGCATGATGGGAAAGAAGGGATGACCTGGGAAGTCTATCAGCTGCGTGAGGGTAGAGACTGGACCCTTGAAGCCTGTCACAACCTAGCCAAGCAACTTCTGCAGTCAGTGTTGAAATCCTGCTGAAGAGAGGCTGGCTGCCAGGAGCTGCCGGCCTCCCAGGTTTGAGATACTCTCTCGATGTGTGTGCATGCATTTCCTGTGACTAATGTGGGTTGGGGCTTGTCTCTCTTGGCTGCAGCTAGACTGAAGACAAGCTCTCCCCTGGTTTGGCAGGAAGTGTTTGAAGCTACTGCCAAGACATCTGCTTCATCTCTCTTGGCAACAACAGGCATCCTGAGAGACAGACTCTGGGCTTGGAAGTCAGAACAGCTAGCAATCCTTCTTTCTCCTTTTCTCCTGTGGGACATTAAACGGAAGCTCCCAGCCTCAGATTTAGATGGATCAGATGCAGGGAGCCTGAGTTACAGAGAAACCAGCATTGGGGTACAGAAATGAGGGGGATGGGGCTGGGGCTGAGGAGACATGGAGACTTCTGGCTTAGACAAATAGAGCTTGATTCCCAGCATGCCATTGCCTTAATGACATATGTGAAGTCACTGTGTGGAAAAGGAGAACATCTTCCTCAGGAGTTGAGCAGTGGGATTCTGAGGTAGAACACCCTGAAAATATGAACGCACTTTGAGAAAAGCTCCCTGGGGCCTCCAGAGGAGTGGCCTGCAGAGACCTGAACGGACCAGTTCAAACACCCCAAGACCAAATTCTCAGCACAAAGGAGATTTATTTGTCCTAAAGGGATGAAGGACAGGGAATAAAAGACAAAGACAGGAGATAGAGAATGAGGGAGAAGGGGAAGGGAACAAGGGAGAGGTAGAGATATCTGTCCCTGAGGGGGACAAAGGACTGCCTCTGGATAGAGAGGAGGCAGACATGGCCCACAGGCAAATGGTGGTTTATTAAGGTAAAGGGGGAAACCTGTGTTAGGATGAGGTATTTAATTTTAATTAAGGATGTTAATTTGGTGACTCAAAGAGGGATTTTGATTACTGGACTTCAATACTTTGGTAGCTGGACCTTAGTAGTCAGCCTCAGGAGGAGGAAGTGGCCAAATAAGGGAATAGGCCTTGGGAGTTACCTTTCGGAATGCAATTTAACACTTGGAGGAAAAGGACAAGGCCTGCCAGAGCCATGCATACCGCGCTTAAGCTGGCTAGAGTCCCTTCAAGACCAACATGTCAGGCACTCCAGCCTTGTATCCTCTGCCCTCTAATCTCCCGTCACCAGGGGCCTGGCATTGACTCACTAATTTTATAAACAAGGCCTCCAGACTCAGGCTTCAAATGCAGTTACTGATTCAGGGCCCCGGAGGACACAAGAGTGAAGACTAAAAACCTACTGGCACTCCAGCTAAGCGCCAAGTACTTATGGTTGCTGACGTGTGGATAGCTACCTCTCTTACCATTCCTGGGCTTCCTGTGGAATGAGGCAGAGTAGCTTCCCACAGCTACTCAGCAGCTCCTGTCTCCCTCTCTGAGGCTCTCATTCCCATAAAGTTTGTGAATTGCTATTTGATTTTTAAACATTTGTTGGAGAAGTATGTGTCCAATGGTGTCTGTGGAGGTCAGAGGACAGCTTACTAGAATCTGTTCTTTCCTTCTACTGTGTGGGTTCTGGGAACTGAGGTCAGGCTTGGCAGCAAGCTCTAAGCCATCTCTCAGGGCTCCAACATTGTTATTTAAACATTAACAAGACCAGCAGTAGTTCATTCCTATAAAGGGAATCTACAAGCCCCGTGTATTTGTAATACCTTCCGAGGACAGGGGACTTAGACTTGCCATAGTCTGTCTTCTGTTGCTATAACAAAGTACTTGAGACCAAATAGATTATAAAGAATAGATGTTTATTCTGCCATTGGGTTCTGGAGGCTGGGAAGTAAAAGAGCCTGTGTGTGTCATCGGCTAGGCATCTGGCCTTGAGGACAGAGGGCATCACATGGTGAGACAGCAAGCCAGCATGCCAGCTCCAGTTTCCTTCCTCTCGTCATAAGGCCACTAAGATTATCATAGTGGCCACACCCTAGTCTTAACTAGCTCCCAGAGTGGCTCCAGCCCTCCAAATATCATTAACATGTACATTTGGGGAATTAGATTTCCTTCGTGTGTGTGTGTGTGTGTGTGTGTGTGTGTGTGTGTGTGTGTGTGTGTGTGTGTGTGTGTGTGTTTCCTCTTGTTTGGTTTTGGTTTTGGTTTTGGTTTTGAGACAGTGTCTCTCACTCTCCAGGAACTTACAAATCCCAGGGATCCTCCAGTCTCTGCCTTTCAGGGCTGGAATTATAAGAGTATAGCTTCATGCCCACAGCTTTTCTTGAAGTTCTAGGTACTCGTACTAATGCAGGAAGCATCTTACAAACTGCTATCACCCAAGCCCCTTCATGTGAACTCTGGGAGACACATTCAGACCATAGCAGCCCCCCTAGGCCACAGTATGCTCCATTCCTCTGGTGTGCTCGCACCTCCAGACCACACGAGCACACTGTGCTTCAGGTGTCACTGTCTCCCAAGTAAGGACATGCAGTGATCGTCTGAAGATGTTGCACTGTGGGCTTGTGCAACTTGGACAAGTGGTTGAGCTGGAGTTCAAAGCAGCTGAGGATCTCACCAGAGTTCTCATCTGTGTCCCCAGCCTTCTAGGTGGGCTAAGTAAGGTAAGTACCACATTCTTCTTTCTGTCTTTCTGTCCTTTCTTTCTGTCCTTTCTTTCTTCCTTTTTTCTTTCTTTCTTTCTTTCTTTCTTTCTTTCTTTCTTTCTTTCCTTCCTTCCTTCCTTCCTTCCTTCCTTCTTTCTTTCTTTCTTTTCTCCCGTCCTTCCTACTTTTCTTTTGTTGTTTTGTTTTGATTCAGGGTTTCTCTGTGTAGCCCTGGCTGTCCTGGAACTCACTCTGTAGACCAGGCTGGCCTTGAACTCACAGATCCTCCTGCCTCTGCCTCCCAAACACATGTGCTACCACACCTAGCTACCAGGTGCTTTTCAATGGCTTTATTAGGATCTACTTTGCACACCACACAGCACACCCATATGAACTGTACAGTTCAGAGTATATAACCACCACAACCAATTTTAGATTATCTATCACCTCAGAAAGAACCCCCAAGTCAGATGTGGTAATACATACCTCTAATACTAATCAATACTCAGGAGCAGAGGTAGAAGGCACATGAACTTGAGGCCAGCCTCAGCTACATGCTGAGAACTTGTCTCAAAAAAAAAAAAAAAAAAAAATGAGAAAAGGAAGTACTGGCAAGATGAGAGAGGGAGAAAGGGAGAGAAATTGATTCCACACTACTTAGCACTACACACACACACACACACACACACAGAGACACACACACAGACACACACACACAGAGACTGATAATGATAGTAATAATAATAAATAATACGTTTTCATGTCGTGTGTGTGTGTGTGTGTGTGTGTGTACTTGTGTGTGTACCTGTGTGTGTCTATGTATCTCATTAAGTTTAACTAAGTTTGCTAGCATTGGCAAGTATGGGGCTTACTTACTTAAGCAAAGGCAAGTTAGCAATGGCTACAGCACCAAAGAAAGTTACTTCCAACAACGAGACTGGACCATATGTCCTTTCCCCTACCCATAATGGAATGTTGATGGCTCAGTCTTGTGCAGAGAAGTACAGCTGCTTTTGCTCTTGGGGGCGATGCATGTGTCACACCTGGACGACAGCGTTCCTCAGCACTCTTTCCCGTCCTCTGTCTCTTTTGCCTCCTCTTTTGCAATGGTGCTCGAGTTCCTGGAGGGGTGATGCTGGTGTCCTGTTTAGGGCTGGGCACTCAGTCGTCACTTATGCTCAGTCCAAAACGTTTAATTTTGATATGTTTAACTCACGTTTTTAAAAAAGCCTGTGCTTTAGAATCATGGAGTTTCCAGTTTTGTGTGTTCGTTTTTAAATAATATTTGATGTGAAGAAATCAGTTCAGCCTGAAACAATCATTGGATCAAAAAGAAAAAAGCTCCACAGAATGAGAAGTTGGGAGGACCTGAGAACCTAGACTAGGACCACTGCTTTTGCAAGCCCAGGCATTTAAAGCATCATTCCGTTATAGTCTACTTCATTCCAGAGATAATTTGACGCCACTTTCAAAACATCACACCTGTAATCTCTCCCATTCACAACGCTGAAGCAGGAGGATTGTGAGCTTAGGGCCAGCCTTGGCTATTCATCAGACCATACCTCCACAACAACAAAGAATTCTAGGCTAACTGAAGGTGTACGACTAAGATACTCCAGAGCAGGAAGTAAAATTATATACACAGAGATTCCACAAGACCACGGCATAGGAAGAGACCCATGACTGCGAGGAGCTGTCACTTTCTCCGGCACAAAGGCCATAGAGGCATCTTCTCCCTGCCTCCTCTTTTTTTTTTTTTTTTTTTAAATTTTATTTTATTTATATGATGAGTCCACTGTAGCTGTCTTCAGATGCACCAGAAGAGGGCGTCAGATCCCATTACAGATGGTTGAGAGCCACTATGTGGTTGCTGGGAATTGCACTCGGGACCTCTGGAAGAGTAGTCAGTGCTCTTAACCGCTGAGCCGTCTCTCCAGCCTCCCCCCCCCCCCGCCTCCTCTTAAAGAGAACATGCATTTGACATTACCAACTAAAAGAGAGTGTGCTGGCCAGTGTTATATCAACTTGACACAGAAACTAGAGATCTCTGAGAGGGGGATGCTCAGTTGAGAAAATGCCTCCACAACGTCCAGCTGCAGGGCATTTTTTAAGATTAGTGATTGATGGGGGAGGGCCCAGCCCATTATGGGTGGTGCCATCTCTGGCTGCTGGTCCTGGGTGCTATAGTAAGTTCTCTGAGCAAACCATGGGGAGCAAGCCAGTAAGCAGCACCCCTCCATGGCCTCCACATCAGCTCCTGCCTCTGGGTTCCTGCCCTGGTTGAGTTGCCTCCCAAATGCTACGATGAAGGGTAGGCGTGTGCCACCACTGCCGAGCACTTGTGTGTTTTCTAAGATGGTAAATGAGACCCAGCAGCCTAGAAAACATTAAAAAGAATAGCAGCAGGTAGAATGTTGAGACTCACAGGCTGTTTGCAGGAGACTGAAACATTTTCTTCTTAATTAATTTATTGGGGTTTTGTTTTTGTTTTTGTTTGATTTGTATATGGGTGGTTTTCTTGTATGTCTGTGTACCACATGCATGCCTGATGCCTGCTAGAGCCAGAAGAGGGTGTTAGAGGCTCCTGGGAGTTATAAACACGTGCGAGCCACCGTGTAAGTGCAGGAATTGAACTCAGATCCTCTGGGAGAACCGCCAGTGCTTGAAAATAAACAAACAAATAAATAAACAAATACATTAACACATGTGTGTGTATATATATATATATATATATATATATATACATATACACATACACATATATAATCAATAAGCAAAGAATAAACACAAGAGAAGGATCAAAGAGATGGTTCAGCCAGTAAATGCTTATAGAGCAAGCACAGAGGACCCAAGTTCGATCCTCAGAACACTTGTGAAAAAGACCAGATACTCCTGTGGTCCCAGGTCCTGCAGAGACAGGAACAAGAGGATCTTGTTGACCAGGTGCTCTAGCCCAATGCTGAAGCTCTAAGCTTACAGAGGGACTGCCCCAAAAACTAAGGTAGGATGGGACTGGAGTGCTGGTTCAGCCATTGAGAGGGCTTGCTTCTTTCAGAAAACTAAAATTGAGTTCCCAGCACCATCAGGCAGTTCACAACTGCTGTAACTCCAATTTCATGGTAATCCCAGGCACTTCCACGCACGTGGACACCAGCACACAAATGCACATAATTAAAAGTAAAATAAATCTGACAAATGAGGTAGGGAGTAATTAAAGAAGATCCCCACTGTCAACCTGGCTTCTACGTGCATACAAACACACACAAAAGAAAGCCAAGAGAAGTACCCATTCGTTCTAGAAAATAGACAAAGAACGATATTATTATATCATCATCTCAGTTTTCAGACTCAACTGCTCCTAACAAATCTGAAGCATTTTTAGAAATTATGTATGTCTTTTTTTTTTTTTTTTTAACAAAAATGTCATCACATGATACATGAGCTTGTTTCCACACATCATGAAGAGTTTAATGAAAATATCGGGCACTGTCATTTGAAACCTGTGCTTTGACGGCTGCGCCGGGCCTTAGAAGATGGCCGCTCATTTGGTATTTGGGTTATTTCTATTTGTTTTTGTCCCTCTGTGATTCTAGGTACCATGGTGACTTTGGGGACCATGCTGGGAACGTTCTCTTTAGTTTGCCAGGTTCTCTGCGACTTGAAAGCGTGCTACTTCCCCTGGTAGATAGAGCCCTTGTAGCTTGTCATAATGGCTTAATGAGAACAGGGCTCTATTAATCCCTCTTTGTCTGACCTCAGCCACCTTGCCCTCTGTGCAAGTGGGATTCCTAAGCCCTTGGGGCCCATTCGGAACTGTTGTCATAGTGATTGGTGCAGGATGGGGGCAGGGTCACTGGGCCAATATCCCTAACCAGACCAACTCTGTCTTAATGAGTGCTCAGGCCATGGCTGCTCAGCAGCTGGGTGACAAACCAAGCAGTCAGGGCATCATGGAGTCTGACAGCACTGAAGCTGGGACACCTGGGAGCTCTCTGGGGCCTGGTTAACGTGTCCCATAAAAAGAAGCTTAGCTGACTTGTCTGAAGAGTATAAAAGGGTGTGAAGTCACCATTGCTCATGGCCCTGGAGCTACACCCATGCCCAACACTAGTGGTCCAATATCGGGCAAGCATCTGAGAGGACACTGTATCTGAAATGCTCTTCCATGCCCACAGTGGATATTCACAAGCAAAAGTCTCTGTTGCCATCTCCCAGTGAGATATATCAATGGTGAAACTGAGACCCGTGAAACCAGCAGATTCCAACCGAACCAGCAGTTAAAAAGCGTAGTCTGAATGCAGAACCCTCCCTCCTCTGGACACACACACACACACACACACACACACACACACACACACACACTTCTGGAAAGGACCTCATTTAGAATCGGTTTAAAAGCAGTTAGTTTGTTGTTGTTGTTGTCTTTATTATCATTGTTGTTTTTCCTGGAAGTTCTTTAAATCTGATCTTTAAGGGAAAAAATAAAAGTGTGTGTGTTGTTGTTATTGTTGTTGCATAAGTTGTTCATAAATACATTTTTCTTTGGGGAAGGAGAGAGGGGGGAGGAGGAGGGCAGGGAGGGAGAAGGGGAGAGCAGACAAGGCTAAACTTGCTGGCCTCTGTCGACAATCCCAGCGCCCTCCCTCTCCAGACAGAGTCCTGGCTTGCAACGTGTGCACGTCTTATTTTAAATCGTCTAAATCTCTTTTGCTTGACTCTAAGTGGCCTGGATGATTGGGGTGACGCAAATCCATGTCCTCAGCTGGGCCTGAGCCCAGGCAGTTCACTATGCTGTGGGCGTCCCTTTGGCTGCCTGAGGTCAGCAGCACTGCCAGCAAGGGTTGTCCTTCCCTGCCCCGGGGGATGGGGGGATGGTGGCCGCAGGAGAGGGACATGTGGAACTCCTGCACTGTGTCCTCCCTCAGCCCGGAGCCCTGACAGGTCTTCCATCTTCTTGCCCTACTTGTGGTTTCGGAATCCAATAGCCTCTGCCTGGACCAGATGCCAGGAGTTTGGACAGATGAACAGAGAAGCCTTCACTGGGTTTAGCAGTCTGTCTCTTTAGCAAGTCTTAGAAACCCCTGGGACAGTGGCGAGACCTTTGGTTCCAGACCCAATATCCGGTTCCATAGCAGCTCACCGTGCTGTTTTCGCCCCTGCCTCCCCACCTGTTCCCTAGCGTCTGACTCTTCCATCCTGTCTCTCTGTCCCCTCCACCAGAGAAAAATTCAGAGGGACATTTCCACGTTTCCAAGAAGAATTTAAAGAGCACAATAATCAGAGAAACGAATCCAGATAATATTAATGCTGACTTTAAAGACAGGTCATAGAGGTAGGTTTCTCGGGAACCCCACCCATGACTCTGCGCCGATTAACTTCCTGGCTAGGTCACTGCACTGCTCCCACACTGGATCTGGCACTAGGCATTAAGCTACCTGCAGACACAGTCTGCTCCCCACCTAGCCCTCTGGCCAGAGTACAGTCATAGAAAGTCTAGGGTAATTCTGAAGACACAGATAATGATTTGCCTTCTAGGAAAGGGAAAGCCAGGAAGCCCTCAAATAACCCCAACTCCGAATCGAAGGACAGACTGCCATATCAGTACTTTAAGATTCCTGAACCAGAGAAATCACATCCTATAGGTTCCGGGTAGTTGGCTGGTTTGTTTAATGTTTGTCCCCCCTCGTTCAGTTCTTACCTGTGTTCCTAATACCTATGACCTGTAAAATCAGTCAGAGAGTTTCCCCAGCTGAGGGACCCTCTTGGCAGTACATTCACGTCCCACGGGATCCCTGAGGTTCCCCTGCCACTCAGTTTCACACCTATCTCTTTAAAATTGTTTTCCATCTTTTGCAGCCTCGATAAGAGGCTAGTGGCATAGTAATGCCCAAGCAAACCTATGGTGGATCTGGGTCCATCCAGGACACTAAACCTACCCAAACCTTCCTTAGCATCCCCAAACATAAACTGTAAAGTTGGGGCAGAATTAGAGCTGCTAAGGATGTGTTAACTTGTGTAAGGCTGCTGGGCACTAGGTCATGATGACTCGTTGTGGTAAATATTATCTGGGGGGTTTCTACCACACCTTAGATAGTAAAGTTCCAAAATAGAAGACACACAACCTTTATATTTATAATAAGCCTTAAAGCACTAGAGCTGGGCAGATATCAACCCTCTGTGCCATTTTGTCTACTTGCCTGTCAGTAACCCTGAGATATTACTTGCCACGTTCTGCCTGGGCCACTCCTACTCCAACTGGCCTGCTCTCATGGTGGTGTCATGATCTACCTACCCTATGGTGCCTCCTTCCTTCTTCTCCCTCTCTCTTCCCTATGGTCTCTGCCTCAGATCCCCAGCCTGGGAATCAAGGCCCCGCCTACCTTTCTTCTGCATCCTTATTAACCAATCACAGATAACTGGAGGTGGGGGTGGGGACCAAGGTTTATATAATAAAATCGGGTATACGTGAGGATCTCCTCATCTTGAGGAGTTAGACCTTGGGATACAGAATTTAACATTACATAATATTAACATAACATAGCAACAGACCAAACCTCAACCGTGACCCAGGAAGTGACCCTTGGCTCTAGAGTCATAGAACAGATGCTTATGTTTTGCTGGGCAGTAGCCAACAACCTCACTCTGATCCTGACTGTAAACTCCACATTCAAGGACTAGTCATAAACATGAGGCAGCCTATGACAGCAGTCTAGGGTAGAGATGGGCACCTTCAGTCTCATAGTTCCAGTCTGATCTGGGCCTCCAGAGAGTTTACAGGTGACTCCAGCTCAAGCCTCTTTGTGTGGCCTTCAAGGAAGCCCTGAGCTGGGTCCTAAACACACTCACGTGATTCAAGATCCACCAAGAGGAGAAGCTATGATGACTCAGCCCAGGAACTGTGAAATAAAGGACGCCGGGACCCAAAATAAGACCAACGTTGTATAGAAGAAAGGCAGGAGAGGTAAGGAGAGTACAGGAAGGGGAAGAAGGGCCATTCTGCTACCATTACCCCATGGGGACAAACACCCAAGTCCTTCCAGACTACAATAAACAAATACTGTAGACCAGACGGCTTGTGTGGAGCAGAAATCTGTTCTGCCCAGCTCCGGAAGCTGGGGTCCGAGATCAAGGCAGCACTGACTGGCTGCCTGGAACTGATGTCTTCTCATAGATGGAGTCTTCTTACTAGGTCCTTTCACTGTGAAGGGGGAAAGGAGGTCTCTAGGCCCTCTTTATAAAGACAGGAATCCCCTCCCAGACGCCCCCAACTTCTGATATATAAATTCAGGGAAAACAAAGATTTAGGCCATAGTAGAAGCTCCCTAGAGGAAGTAAGAGTTTATGTAGAATCTTAGAAGATCGCTAGGAGTTTTCCAGGAAAAAAAATTACAGGGGACCATTCCAGGATGACAGCAGGTAGTCTCAAAAGATAGTCAGGAGTGGGGGTGTATGTGTGTTGATGATGTTGATGGTGGTGGTGGTATTGGTGGTGGTGTTTGTGCGTGTGTGTGTGTGTGTGTGTGTGTGTGTGTGTGTGTGTGTGTGATGGTGGTGCTGCTGGCGCTGACTCTGTGTGTGTGTGTGTGTGTGTGTGTGTGTGTGTGTGTGTGTGTGTGTGTGATGGTGGTGGAGGTGTGTGTGTGTGTGTGTGTGTGTGTGTGTGTGTGATGGTGGTGGAGGTGTGTGTGTGTATGTGTGAGATGGTGGTGGAGGTGTGTGTGTGTGTGATGGTGGTGCTGCTGGCAGTGGCTGTGTGTGTATGTGCATGTGTGTGATGGCAGTGGAGGTGGCTCTGTGTGTGTGTGTGTGTGTGTGTGTGTGTGTGTGTGTGTGTGTGTGTGTGTGTGTGTGAGATGGTAGTGGTGGTGGAGGTCAGAGAACAACATGCAGAAGTCAGTTCTCTCCTTCCTGCATATAGACTCCAGGGTTGAACTGAACTTAGGTTGTGACTTACAGTGCCATATTACCAGCTGAGCTAACTCAGCAACTCGTCAACTTTAACGGTAAGAATGCTCAAGAAGTCTAGGATGGGTAGACATGCTTCAAGACCCCAAAGGAAAGAAAAGGAATGCTGGCCTTCATATTCCAAGCTCCCACAGGAAGATTCCAGAGCCATGGTATTAAGTACATCTGGGAAAAACAGCTGTAAGTACACCAGAGTTCGTGGTAATTGTCTAAGCCTTGGCCGGGCAATGGCATCTTCTTGCTGCCTGGAAGGATCGCCATGGTTTATAGATGAAGTCACCCCCTCTGCCCAGCAAGAGACCTCAAGGACAATCTGGTTAGAAGCTTCTTTGGCTTTGAAGTTAGTGTATTGTCTCATCTGCATGTATGTCACAGAGCAGTCAGATTCTGAAGCACCAGGGTAGGAAGGAATATATCCTGACTGGGAAGGACCACATGCTCCTAGGAGAGGAGGCCCAGCAGCCAGGCGAGGACCCGGGATAGAGTCATGGCTCCCATGACAGCTCAAGTCTTCCTTCTCCCTTTTTGTTCCTTCTATGCTTAACTGACTCTCCAGTGATCATGGAAGGAGAAGGAACAGGGGGAAGAAAGGGGAATAACGGCTTTGGACAGTGGCTGGTGTGGAGCCAGGGATGCCTCTAATACATGGGGCATTTCTGTGTGAATTAGACAGAGGTACCAAGGCAGGAGAAAAAGACAGAGAATATCACACAGGCATGGGAAAAGAAAGGGATCCCCACACAGGCAGTGGTGGCACACACCTTTAATCCCAACATCCATGAGGCAGAGGCAGGTGGATCTCTGTAAGTTCGAGGCCAGCCTGGTTTACAGAGCTAGTTCCAGGACAGCCAGGGCTACACAGAGAAATCTTGTGTTGAAAAGCCAAACCAAGACAAAACAAAACAAAATACAGAGGGGGGAGAGAGGGAGGGAGGGAGGACAGAAAAGAAAGAAAGAAAGAAAGAAAGAAAGAAAGAAAGAAAGAAAGAAAGAAAGAAAGAAAGAAAGAAAGAAAGAGAGAGAGAGAAGGAGGGAGAGAGAGAGAGAAGGGAGGGAGGGAGGGAGGGAGGGAGGGAGGGAGGGAGGAAGGAAGGAAGGAAGGAAAGAAAGAAAGAAAGAAAGAAAGAAAGAAAGAAAGAAAGAAAGAAAGAAAGAAAGAAAGAAAGAAAGAAAGAGAAAGAAAGAAAAGGGTCCCTAACACTGAATGTGGCTAAAGCCTCTTGCCAGCTGATAATCAAAAATCCAGTCACAATATTTGCTTTCTCCTTTCTAAGGCCTTTCTCCTCTCCTAACTATACCTGCAATTTTCTAGGAATTTCAACCAGAAAACCCTTACCAAGTGAAAGGACACTCCCTAAACAGCTGGCCCAACCCTGCTGGTTGCTGCTTTTACCTGATCGGATTACAATCCCACCCAACCGGGCTCTTGATCCACCCCATAATCTCATTTATCAGAGAGCCAGAGGGAGTTTCTTGGCAACCTTTTCAGAAGTCACTTGAGAATCACCCAAATGGTATGCATGTCTCTTGCTAAGACAGTTTAGTGTGACTACCCTTGGGAAGAGCATGCCCACACTAGGGTGTGTCTTATTCTTTCTCTGAGCTCCAGTCTTTCTTTTCACTCCTGTGTTTAAAAATCTATCTTGACAATATCTGTACAACGTGTGACTCTTAGAGAAGCCCACACCCATGCTCTCAAGTGTGCCTTGCTGTCTGACTCTAGACATCCTCTCTTTGTCCTAGGCTCTGTGCTTGCACTCGACTTAAAATATTTTATTCACACACACACACACACACACACACACACACACACACACACACACACACCCTGCTCTGCTTCATACTGGCTAGTAGTGAAATTCTTTCCTACATTTGAAACCAAGAATCTTGCTTTACCTGAGTGGAAGTCCCTAAAAGATAGAGCTAACTGCTCAGGATGCTGTGGGTGACATCAGATCTATGTTATGTCTCTGCTACTGTTGACAGATCTGCAGGTCGCTCTGCAGGTCCCTGCTACCATCTGAAGAGTAGGAGATAGTTGGGTTACGTGGCTCAATGTTCCAGAGCAGTGGTTCTCAACCTGTGGGTCCTGACCCCCACAGGGCTCAAATATCAGATATTTAAATTATCATTCATAATGATAGCAAAACTACAGTTATGAAATAGTAACAAAATAACTTTATGGTTAGAGTCCCTGTAACATGAGGAACTGTAATAAAGGATCACAGCATTAGGAAGGTTGAGGACCACTGTTCTAGAGGTTGGCAAGTCCACAATCCCTTGCTGCCTCTAGTGAGGGCTTCCTTACTAATCTTCATATAGAAAAGCTGAGCAAAGACAAGGGACCAAGAGCAAATTCACCCTTTTATAAGGGAGCCATTCCATTATGCATAGGGCCTGCAGAGATCCAAGAGAGAGAGTCCCAGTGCTGAGATGGGGTCATAGACACAAGCTCTCATCCCCAACCAAGTTTCTCCAAGGGACTCTCATGGGTATACAACGCCCGCTGAAGGGCAGGAACCATTCCCAGCGGTAGATATGTTTCTTTGTTTTTGAACTAGGGTTTCTCTGTGTAGCCATGGCTGTCCTGGAACTCACTCTGTAGACCAGGCTGGCCTTGTACTCAGAGATTTGCCTGCCTCTGTCTCCCAAGTTCTGGGATTAAAGGCATGCACCACCACCTGGCACCAAATTTATGTTGTCATGGGTGTCGTTTGTATATGTGTATCTCTGCTTGTGTATGAGTTTCTCATGTTCTTTCTCTTTTTATTTGTTTGGGATTTTTTTTATTCTTGTTTGTCTTTTTATTTGCCTTTTTGTTTTCTTAGAGAAAGAAGGCATGGAGTTGGAAGGGTAGAGAGTATCTGGGAGGAGATTAGGGAGGAAAAATTGCGGTCAGAATATGCTGTATGAAAAATACTTTATTTTCAATTAAAAATAAAGAAAGAAAGGAAACAGCACTCCTGGACAACAGCCTTATACCCCAGTCATCTCTTAAGGACAGCACTCAAACTGTCGTGTGGCGATGAAGCGAGACATGTCTAGGAGGGAACAATGTGTAGACACAGAAATACCTGTCCTCTGGGAGGACACAGCCCCGGGAACATGGTCTCTCTGCAAGCTCCTGCTACCATCTGAAGAGTAGAACATAGCAGCCTACCATGACCTACACCTCCAGGCGGAAGCAGGTCTAGTAGTATCGGGGTTCTCCTCCCCAGGTTCCATGAACGTCTTTGTGGGAGAGGTATGGTGGGCTCTGTATCTGACCAGAAAAGGTCACTTGTATCTGACTCTCACTCATGTTACAAGTCGTATCCCAAGGTAAGGATATTAGAAGGTAGGGCCTATAAGAAGAGATCAGGTCCTCATGGTACAGCCCATGATGACGACTGGGACAAGTGTGCTTATGCACAAGGGCAGAGAGAGCCTCTAGTCTCTTGTAGTCATAGCTGTGACCCAGAGACTAGGTTTTCCACCAAATCTGATCCAATAGTACCTTGATCTTGGATTTCCCTGACTCCAGGATGATGGGAAATAATCTTCGTTGCTGATAGCCCCTGCGTATAGTTCTCGGTTGTAGAAACCTGGAAGGTTTAAGACAGAAGACCTCAGACCTAACCAGCTTCAGCAGATGTTTCTCAGACTCAGCTAGCATGCTCATTTTGATCCAAGCCCAAGGCTCCATCACTAAACACCACAATCACATAGGAAACAAACTTCAAAACAAGACCTGCCCTGTGAACTCAGCTCAGGTCTAAGGAAAAAGCAGGCTCCCACTAGGTTATGAAGGTCTTCCTAGACAACAGGCCACACTCATGGCCTCAGCGTCTCCTAAACCTACGAAGGATTGTTGATGCTGGCAGATACTCATTTGGGGCCTGTTCACTTCCTCTATGATCTCCCTTTTCTGTCATTAATCATTCCTTAGACTGCCACAGTCTTATCCCAGAGTGACCTTACATGTCACTCACCCACCTTTTAGTACCTTTTAGCACCGAATCCTCACTTCCTGCCTGCACCCATAGCAGACATCACTAATGGATCACTACACTTCCTTTCTGTTACAACTGGATTGAACCTTGATCAGAATTCTTATCGACTCAGTACTCTAGGCAGCTACAATAGAGCTAGCAGAATTCATATGTAAGATGCAATTCATTTTAGCTAGCCCTGGTGTGACAGGTTGCCCCAGTTTTAGAAACAAGGAACATGGAAAACAGCACTAGGAAAGGGTTTGTAAATAGATGGTCATCAGCAGTATCTCATCTGTCTCCAGGCCCAGGATGCTGTGATCACTGTGATCTTCTATCTTCTAAAATTAGTTTCCTTAGAGCAGGGGAGAGGAGGGTTGTCTCCTCACAGGGTCCCTGGCCAGTGTGCATTCCTCCAAGTGCCTGGCCCAGAGACTCATTGTAGACCTGAGTTCAGCAGAATGACTCCCTGAGAACGCTAAGGAATGGACAGTCTGCTGGACTGTCACTGTAAAATCAGGGTTACTCTGGAACAGTACGGGCTCCCCTGCAAACCTGCTCACCCTCCAGTAAGCAGACTAGGAAAAGGGAAGCCAGCTTCCTCCATGGTTAATTTCTGATCTCTGTGCCCTTTGATTATACATGGACATGATAGGAAATGTGTTCCCTACAACCTGCTAGCAGGGATAGATTTACAGATTCCCCCACCCAGCTGCCTGTAACTATGTCTGCTGTTCAGAAATGAGTTTTACAAGGATCCAAAGAGACAAGTGACAGACAGCAAGTAGTATGGGCACAGAGCCTTGACAGTAGACGTGTCAGCTGTGTACCATGGCAGCTTCAAACTCCTAAGATCCCAGATTTTGGGTGATGGCGACTGCTGGGATGGATGGGAGAAGGTGAGCTCACTCTAAGGCTTTTTGTGGCCTGGTGGTCCTTGAGGATGAGTGGTACCAAGAAAGATTTGTGCCTGTCTTCGAAGGGAGGAACTCAAATGGTGCTCTTCCCCAGGGAGATGACAAAGAGCTCTCTTTACCTGGCAGCTCCTAAGAGGGAAGGCCCAGGTGGCATCCTAGGCACCGGATACTGATGCAGATGTCCCTCTTCGGTGGCTGGGATTGGCTTTAATTCTAATGCCTGCATTGTATGGGCAGCTGCAAACGGTTGGAGCCTAACTGCTGATTCCTGTGTAAGGGGGATGCATGTGTCCCACAGCTCATGTCTAAAGATCAGAGGACTGTTAGGTGTCAGTCTTCTCCACATCACATAACTTCACTTGTTTGAAGTGTATACACCAGACCAGCTGGCCTGTGAGCTCCCAGGAATTCTCCCATCTCCACCTCCCATTTTTTTTTATAAGAGATCAGGGATTACAGCTGGCTACCATATCCAGCTTCTATGTGGATGCTGGGATCTGAGCTCAGGACCTGGTGCTTGCTTGACAAGCTTCTGGTCTCCAAGAAGTCACAGGACACAGGACAGTCTGGCTTCTCTACATGGAGAGATCAGATACTTCAACTGCATAGCACACCTGCGGTGGTTTGAATAGCAATGGCCCCCATAGGCTCCTGTATTTGAATGGTTGGTCATTAGGGAGTGGCATTACTTAAGAGGGATTAGCAGATGTGGTCTTGTTAGAGTAAATGTGTCATTGCAGGTGGGCTTTGGGGTTTCAGAAGCCCAAGCAAGGCCCAATGTCTCTCTCTCTCTCTCTTCCTGCTGCCTCTGGATGTAGAACTCTCAAGCTACTTGCCTACAAGAGATCATGTCTCCCACATGACGACTATGGACTGAATCTCTGAAACTGTAAGCAAGCACCAATTAAATGCTTTCCTTGATAAGAGATGCTGTGGTTATGGTATCTCTTCACAGCAATAGAACACTATCTAAGACAACACCTGAGGCCTGAACCTTAGCAACGGGTGTCTTTAGAAAGAGTGTCAGGATTAATATAGTAAAAATGGCCATCCTGCCAAAAGCAATCTACAAATTCAACGCAATCCCCATCAAAATTCCAACTCAATTCTTCAGAGACTTAGAAAGAGCAATTCTCAAATTCATTTGGAACAACAAAAAACCCAGGATAGCAAAAGCTATCCTTAACAACAAAAGATCTTCTGGGGGAATCAGCATCCCTGATCTCAAGCTGTACTACAGAGCAGTAGTGATAAAAACTGCATGGTATTGGTACACTGACAGGCAGGTAGATCAATGGAATAGAATTGAGGACCCAGAAATGAACCCACACACATATGGTCACTTGATTTTCGACAAAGGAGCGAAAACCACTCAATGGAAAAAAGACAGCATTTTCAACAAATGGTGCTGGTTCAACT
>CM052705.1:26800864-26959864 GCA_028551405.1 Uromys caudimaculatus
AATGTTCTCAAACCATAAAGTCATTGTCAGGGCGAGTATCCATCAACAGGGTGGGTTAGTTATTTACAATGGTTGGGGCAGGTGAGGAATTTTTCAGCGTAATACAGGGTGGAGAAGGAAGAGAATTCAAAAAACCCAGAAGTTCCCAAAAGTTAATGTTTAAGAGAGGCCCTCTTTCTTCAAAACTTAAGTCTTTCAAGCACACGCCTTTAATCCTAGCCTTTATCTATAGAGCTCCAGAATAGATACGGTTACCTTGAGATACTCTGACTTGATAGTTAACTAACTGATAATTAATACTTAAACCAGTACATGCCTTTAATCCCAACACTCAGGAGACAGAAGCAGGTAGAACTCTGAGTTCAAGGCCAGCCTGGTCTATAGAGCAAGTTCCAGGATGGCCAGGGCTACACAGAGAAACCCTGCCTCAATAAATAAATAAATAAATAAATAAATAAATAAATAAATAAATAAATAGGTGGAAGGAAGTACCAGGATTTTGTTGAAGAGAATCTGAGTCCCTCCTCTGGCTTCTAGTTGGAGACATGGCATTCAATTCTGCTCCAGAGATTACAGTATTACTCCTTACTAGAGATTACAGCATTGCCCGTTACTATCTTACTATCGGCTCTCTGAAGTTACTCTAACTAGGCCTGTCAGTTATTCCTTAGTGAGATAAAGTACTCACCCTGGAAGCTCCGCCCTCCAGGTAATCACTGACACAACTTCACTGTTGAGCCTGCCCCCTCTTCTGAGTTCTAACTCTGAGGCGCTTTTTCTTCCCCCCTTTCTCTTTCTACCTCTGACTTGCAAAGGGACCAGAATCCCAATGGCGCTTGCCCTGGGATTTCTCTTATTCTTAGAACACGCCCTCTCCTCTTGTCCACACAGCTGCTGGGTAAGCCTCCGCTGCTGCTGCCTTCTCTCTTCCCCTTCTCCATCTCCCTCCTCCCAGAGATGTTATTTACAGCCTGTCTACAACGTGGTTTTTCTCTCACACTCAAAATGATCCTGAAGTTTGTTTCTGAGTTCGTATTAAAATTGTTTTATCAACAAGGCTTAAAAACCTGCCCAAAGGGAGCCCTGATTTCCTGGTAACTTGTGTCCCTTCATTTCTTTGTTCCAGATACAAAGTACCTAGACAATGCATCATGGGACACTCCCAAACCACCTCCAATTATAAAGGTCCAGCCACTGTAGGGCTGTAACTCCCATGCTCCACACTAAGCCAAGGGTTCTCTGGATGACATAGTTTTGTCCATTTTTGATTGTACGAAGAAATTTATTAAATTTCTTACAACCACAAAATAAATCCCCTCATCTGATATGCAGAGAGTGGCCATATGACCAGAATCCAAACATAATGAGACCAGAGTCTGTGAGGCAGGTACTGACTCTAAGTAGAACCAGAAACTCCAAGGAACAGCCTGGAAGTGCCAGACCCATCCAGGGACCAACCTTGCTTGACTTGTGGGAGTGGCCAGACTGGACAAGGCATCTCATTCACTATCAACAGTGACCTCCACACTAGGTGCCCTCAGATCCAGGAAGACTGTGTTGCTCACAGTGTGTGTGGTTGAGCACTAACGGTTCTGAGGTGCCCATATTGTGATGGGTGCTCGCCTGAGGGTCCAGCTCCAGTTTCTGAAAACACTTCCTGTAACTGAGGGCTTCTGGGAAAGGAAATCCCACCTCGTCCTTTGTGAGAGACAATGTGGGCGTCAGGACTTCCTCTACCCATACCCCATAGCTGGCATGTACTTGCTTTTTATGCCTGCAACAACAGGCTTGGAAGCTTTAAGTGGCAGTGGATCGTGAGGTCATAGAGAAAGTCCAGAAACCACAGTCTGGGAGTAGCCCTGGTCAGAACAGTTTCATGGGCCCCGGAAAATCTGACCTGAAATGAAGGTCCATCCTCAGGTCTGAGTTCTATAGGTTGAGGAGGTATTTATTTTCCCACCTAACACAGACAATCCCTGGCGTGGGAAACCTGACAGGCTGAGATCACATCTACCCATGACAATCTTCCACTGACCCTGGGTTAGGATGTACAGTGTGTCCCATTAGCCCTCCGTAAGGACCTGTGACACTCTCATGGAGAGGGTGATGCTCAGGAGGGAGAACAGAAGAGCTGCAGTACTCCAGACTGGAAGAAAGGAAACTCAGAAGCCCTTCCGGCCTACCCAGGGCCCTCCCCAGCATACCCGGCTCTCTCTGCCTCTCACTTACCTAACCTGTGTAAGCAGCCAGGACCTTCCTCTCTGCATTCCTCTACTCTAGCCCCTGTACATCTTGGTGCTCCAGCATGCGACCAATGGCATCCCCACAGATCCTAGAGGAAGCCATCTCTTGAGGACAGACTTTCCTCAGTAGATAGGATGAGGCCTTGGGCCTTTAGTAGAACATCAGACAGTGTGATGCCTCATGACTTCTCACCCTCATGTTTACAACAATAATATCCTCTTTTTAAAAATAATTTATTTTTATTTTATGTGAGTTGGTGTTTTGCTGGCATGTACGTCTGTGTGAGGGTGTCAGATTCCCACGAACTGGAGTTGCAGACAGTTGTGAGCTGCCATGTGGGTGCTGATAATTGAACCCAGACCCTCTGGAAGAGCAACCAGTGCTCCCAACTACTGAGCCATCTCTCCAGCCCCAGATTTTGCCTATGTAATTAAGGCCTTTGGAATTCATCAAAGCAGACCCTTCTGCATGAATCTGGCTCCAACATGGAAGAAACCTTGCAAGAGAAGCTTGACCCTTCCTAAACAGGGAGCCATTCCATAAAAGCATAAAAGAATAGAGGCCATCTTGGAGAGGAGCTACAGACAAAATCTGGGACCCCAAGGCAGCTTCCATCTGCTTTGCCCCCAAACTAGCCCCCTCCCATCATTGCAGAAGAAATCATGAGTGTGGACATGGTTTCTTTCCCACATGAGCCTCCAGACCAGGTCACAGCTCAGCAAATAGCTTCAGTTCATGTAACACTGGGCAAAAGGATCCAGATAAGCTATGTCCACACTCCCAGCCTTGAGGAACTGCAAGAAAGCAAAGAGGTGTCCTGAGCTGCTAAATTTGCAGTAATTTGTCACATCACGTGAGACCAGTACCAGCGGCGGGCGAGCAGGAAGGTTTCCCAAGGTCACTCTGGAGCCTGAGAGTTTGAAACAGCTTATCTTCTCCAGGCCTTCAGCCTTGGCCCAAAGCTCTCCTCAAGCTAGAGTCAGCCACTGAACCGTGGGCAGGCTCCGGTGTCTGGTGCCTTCCCTGGGGCTGAGAACCTGAAAGCTAGAAAGGGTGTGGACAGAAGTGCACACCAGGCTCTTGGTGGCGTCTATACAGGACACTTAGCTATGGCTCTGGCCTCAGTGGCGGCATCTATATCCTTGGGGTGGCCTAGACGGGACAGAGCCCCCTTTCACAACACCTGAACATCTGAATTTCATGCTATTTTTTTGTTCGTTCGTTTGTTGTAAAAGTATGGGCTTTTCTATGCCTGCCCTTGCTCTGGAATAATGCCATGGGACCTTTATATTTATTATAAACTTCTGGCACTGTAGCTGGGCGGATGGATACTAAGCTATTCTAATCTGACAATGGGCCTGGCCTACTTCCCAGTCACATGGCCTGTTACCTGCCATCTTAGACTCCATCTGACATCTCCTTCATTAGAGTGCAGATAGCAACTCCCTGGGTCCCACCTGAGTCCCTCTCCCTCTCCTTCTCTCCAGGCACGAAAGCCCCGCCTCATCCTCTCCTGGCTAATGATAGGCTATTCAGCTCTTTATTTAACCAATCAGGAGATGATGGCAAACAATGCTTTACAAAATGCCATGCCTTACAAAAGTCTGAACTGCAACCAGATCTCTGAGGACAGAAATCAGCATATGAATATATAGTACATAAAAACATCCCCCAACAGTTTTTTTTTTTTTAAAGATTTCTTTATTTATTATATGTAAGTACACTGTAGCTGTCTTCAGACACCCCAGAAGAGGGCATCAGATCTCATTACAGATGGTTGTGAGCCACCATGTGGTTGCTGGGATTTGAACTTGGGACCTTCGGAAGAGCAGTCAGTGCTCTTAACTGCTGAGCCATCTCTCCAGCCTCGTTTGTTTGTTTGATAATAGGGTTTCTCTATGTATTCCTGGTTGTCCTAGAACTCACTCTGTAGACCAGGCTGACCTGGAACTCATAAAGATCTTCTTGCCTGTCTCCCAGGTGCTGGGATTAAAGGTATGTACCACACGCACAGTATACCTATTAATTTTTAATGAAAAGTGCCAGTTTGCCTATCACCCGCCTGCCCGGGTATCTACTCCAATGTTCCCTTTTTTCCCCATAACTTCACATGTCTGATTATCTTAGAAAGTTTGGTTGCTGTTTTTGGTTGATTAGTTAGTTGATTTGGTTTTTTGGAAATAGCATTCCACTGTTTCAATGTGTGTTTCTCCAGTAATCAGCTTGTTAGTCACTTGGATTTTCCTTCGATTTTGTTTCTTAGTCATTCTTTGGGTGTATAGAGGAAGACACACTGTGTCCTGTTCTATCACTGTCCACTGTATCCCCTTGAGACAGAGTCTCGCACTAAGGCTGGGGCTAAGTTCATGGTCAGCGAGACCCGCCATCTCCTGTCTCCCATGCTCAGCAAATTACTTTACCCACTGAGCGCTCTCCCCACCCCTCCTTTCAACTCTCTAAGATGTGTTGTTTCCTCTCCCTCCTCCCCCATGACAAGCCTCTAACATGCCTGAAAGCTGGGGCAGCCCCTCAGTCACTGTGCCTAATGGCCACATCTGTGCTCAGTTGTGATCATTGGCCTCTGTGCTTTTCACCCTAAGCTGTGTCCCCTCGGTATTGTGTCCTCCAGGAGGGACCCAATTCTGGGGTAGACAGTGTTAAAAGTGAGTTCAGAGTGTTTCAGTCCTGGTAACACTCTGTATGTTACAATAGAAGTGGATCGGCTGCTTCCTCTATTGGCCTAAAGTTTATTCCTTTTTTTTTTTTTTTGATCTGAAGATTGGGAAGTGAGATAAGAAGACTAAGCAGAGTCATCCTTCTTCAAAGCCTGAACTGGTCACTGTCTGTGCCTTGCTGGTGCAGATTGTTCATCCTCATAATACCTTTGTCTTGTAAAAAAATATTATTCCCATTGGAAAGAAGAAGAAGACAAGTGAATAAATGAGTTTTAGAGATTGATGTGGTGTGTGCGTGCACCCACTCGTGAGCATTCTGAATCTGTGAAGGCCAGAAGTTGACACTGGATGCTTTTCTTTATTGCTCTCGACCTTGTAATTTGAACCAAAGTTCTGGAGCCCACCATTTTGCTGGACTGGCTAGCCAGGGAGCCTCCGGGATCCTCCTGTTTTCTCGCCCAGTCCCAGTGTTGGATTATTGAAGCGTGCCACCACACCCAGTTTTTACTTGGGTGCTGGGGATCCGATCTCATGCCTCACGCTTGTTTAGCAAACCCTTTACCCACTAAGCCTTCTCCCCAGCCCCTGAGTCTTGGAATTTTAATATGGCTAAGAGCCAGGCTTCTGCCTATCAGGCCAGACCTTGATTTGCCATTTGGGGAGAGATGTATCCCCAGGGGGGTGACTGAATGTTGAGTCTTCCCCTGGGCCCAGGGAGCCTAGAGGACTCTGACTGATGACTGATGGAGAACTAGGGAGAAAATACAAATGACCCCTTTGAGCTTGCTGTGCCATGGGGGCTTCCGGAGAAAACAATAGCCTCTATGTCTGTGTCTTCTGCGGGCGGAAGCCCCCAGTGCTTGGCCAATGGATGAGTCATACAGCCTCTCTCCTGGCTCAGCTCTGTTATGCCTAAGGATCTTTCTTTTAGTCCAGCCTGAAACAGAGGATGACCTCATCCTCAGGGGCTGGGGAAGCCCTGTCTCTTCAGCCTCAGAGAAATTCTCCACCCACAGTCAGCTCAAAGGTTGATCCTGGCCTTGAGAGAGCCCCCGGAGCTGCCCAGTGTCCGGTGTCCACCCACCACCTCCAGGAGCCTCGGCTGCTGTGTACCAGGAGGGAAAGACTCCCATGCTTGTGAATGCTGGGGAAAGTCCCCTTTGTTCTCTCTGACCCAGCCTGTATCTGGTGGCCACCTGGTTTCAGCTGTGTCCTGTGGAGTTTCCTGTATTCAAGTGAAGCTGCCATCAACACCCCAACCCTCACCCCACCCCAGTGCAGTTAGGAATGTCCTTGTGAGTGGCAGGAAACCAAGGGCTGAGATGGCCTCTAGCATGGCTTTGTCTGGACATCTTGTGAGGGAATAGAGCCCAATTGTCCCTATGACTGGGGCACTACATTTGAATTCTTCCAGTTGGACATTGCTATTGTTTGTCTTTGAGTGTTCTCCCCACTGGTCAGCATAGAGCAGGGCCCACCTACTATCTGTGACCACGAGAACTTACTTTCCCTTCCTAAGCCTCAGTTTCCCCTCCTGTGGAATGATGATTGCCCTATTGGTCGGAGGACCGTGAGAGGCGTGGACAAGATTGTATAGGCCAGGAATGTGGCTCTTGGCCTGCCCTCAGTAAACCAGTCACCCCTCCATTCCATTCCCCAAAGCTTTGCTGAGGCTCTTGTGTTGTACACCAGAACTCCTTCACCTCCTGGACATGTTTCCTCAGAACACAGCTAGTGAGTGGGGACACCTGAAGAGCCTCTAGGGGGAACTGCCCCAATTGTCTGATTGTGCCGTAGCTAATTCACAGGAAGGGTGTTGCAGTGTGGTTACAAAGAGTTTAAGAGGCCACAGGGTTCAAAGAGGCTGAGGTAGAGAGCTGATGTAAATGCAAAGGGAGTCCCTGCATGAGGTTGGATATGAACGGACTGGGGGGGGGGGGGGGGTTCACAGAGCTGAGCCTAAGCCTCAGGTCCACACGTCTGACCTACAACCCTCCAGGCAAGTACGAATAGATGAAGGGACAGAAAACCAGAGACTGTAAGCTAAGCCCTGGAGACAGCGGAGAGTTTTGGGTCATCAGTCCCTTCACACACACACAATGAGAGGATGACAGGTTGGTGGCCCCATTGCCATCCCCTCCCTCTTATTCCCAGGGTGTTGCATCTTTCAATGGCCTTCAGTGTTTAATAAGTTCACAAGCCCAGTTTCTGGCTTTTAAAAAATGATTTTAACACACCCATGTGGTCATATGTTCCCCATCGACTTCGGTAAGTTCCAAGGTGGTTTTCCTTTACCTCTACGGCTAAGTTATCAGTCTTTGGTTCATGGTTTATTTTGTATGTGCAGTTTTGTCCATGTGCATAAAGACGCAGAATCATTCTGCCTCCGTTTTGTATTCAGATCGGAGCCAATGCTGCCTTGTAAGCTGGAGTCACCCAGGGCAAGGCACAGCACGATAACTTCTGTTTCGCACAATTTTGAGCTGGGCCCGGCTTGACTCCCACGTGTTCCCATCTCTGCACCAAGCCACCCTCCTGAGCCCCAATTCTGGAGCTCTGTAACAGGAACTTTGTCCTGTCTACACTCTAGCTTACAACCAGGGCACAGAAATTTCCCTGAGGGAAAATGACACCCTTCTGAGTGTTCTACACTGAGCTTTCCGGCCTGTTGGATCATCATGAGACACCAGGTCCATTTCTATTCTATTGGCTTTTGCAAAGCCATGGTTGCTCCCGGCTACAGCACAGCACAGCTGTGAAGGAAGTTACAGAGTCACAATGGAGACATTTGAGAGAAGAGGCCATCCTGGGGCAAACCTAGACAGGTCTTTGCCTGCCTTTGCTAATATAGCCGTGTCTCTGTTACCAAGCTACATGACACACTCAGCCTGGCTCAGTGTTGGGAGTGGAGTCTTACCTAGAGGAAACCCCTCACACCACCACCTTCAGTCCACTGGGAGGAGTTGTTCCTCTAGGATCTTAATCTAGTTAAGTTTATGTCCAAGGGTAGTAGGAGAATAGAGACTCGAGATTGGAACATCAAGGTTAACAGGCAAGAAGCCAGATTGCAGAGGAAGACTAGACATCCTTCCTCACATAGGTTTCATTTGAGGAACAGAGCATTTGTGGGAAAATCCAGGGAAATACAAATGAGTGAACTGGGTGTCATGTAAATATCACACAAATGGTTCTAGGCCGCTGGGGCTCCTGCCTCAGCTCATTAGCCCAATCCCTTTCTTGCCTTTCCCCTTCTCAATAAGCTGTCTCCATTTCTCTTTCTAATCGTGTGTCCCTGGTGCTTTGACCTGGGACACAAAGCTTAGCATGGGTACTCTCCCCACTTTGATTCTCAGCTTGGCATCCTGAAACATGTTTTCTCTGACACTCTGGCCTTTCCTGCGGCTTTTCTGGCCTCTGTGCCTAACTTAGAAGACATGCCTTCTCCCTCTCCTCATTTCCTCATAAAAAACAAACAAAACAAAACAAAACAAAACAAAACAAAACAAAACAAAACAAAACAAACCTCCACAGGCCTAAAGAAAACCTTGGGTAATTAACTTGAAACCTAGGCAACCCCCCCCCCCCCCCCAGGATCCTGTTCTGTCCTGATCAATAGCTGGGCACCTTATTATGGGCTGGGTCCAGAGACTTTGGTCTCTTTGGGGCTGAGTTTGGGGCTGGAACTGAACCACTTTAGGCAATGATGAAAGTCTTCTTTTCCTAGCCTCTTCTTACTTGACTGTCAGGGCCTTCCTGTACTTAAATGATGAATCAATAATACACAAGCATCAACTTACAACATCCGCAGTTCTTAACCTCTTTGGAGTCTCATGTGTTGGGCTTGCCCTGGACTGTCCCACGCCTCAGTCCAGGGTCAATGAAAAGCCCTGTTCTTCCTGTATACCCAACTCTAGCAGCTCTTTCTCTGAGAAATCTAGCACTAAGCACTAAATAAACACTGCTTCTATCACTTGAAACTCTGTTGTGCCTCTACAGTAATGTTTGCTAAATGTAGGCTTTGGGACCATCCCCTCAGCTAGTTGTAGACAATACATGGTTCATGGTTGTCTCTGCATCTTGAGGATGGATATGAAAGAAATATGTGTTCCATAGGGCTGAAGAGATGGTTTGTGGTTAAGAGCACATGGTTTTCTTCCAGAAGACTTAGGTTTGATTCCCAGGACCCACATGGTGGTTCACAACTATCTATAACTCCAATTCCACAGGGGACCCGATACACTCTTTGTAAAGGAATTTTAATCTAGCAACATGACTGCTCTGGCAAGGGATCACATCCAAAAACTCTCTAGGTCTATCCAACTGGAATGCAGACATGCTCTGGATTATAGTATGATCTGGCTGGAATACAGAGACACCCACAGTATACAGTTTTAATACTTAACAATGAAGGTGAGGTTAGTTTGAAGAAGGAAGCAGCTATGTTTGAAAGCAACAAAGCGACAAATCAGAGAAAGATTTGACAGAATGAGTCAGAGATAGGATACATCTAACCCACATGAGAACAGTACAGGAAAGAGAGGCTACTTCAGAGCAGCAACAGCAGAGAGAGAGAGAGAGAGAGAGAGAGAGAGAGAGAGAGAGAGAGAGAGAGAGAGAGAGTTTTACCAGGACAAGTCAAGTTTATAGAGATGGGTTGTAGGTAAAGAGAACAAGCCAGGAAAAGAAAGGAGCCAGAAGACTAGAATAGATTGCCAGAGTTAGTTTGAGACCAATCAGAACAATTCGGTCAGAAGCCGAGAGAAAGAAGCCAGTTTGAATCAGTTATCTTGGACAGGTGTTTTGGCCAGAACAGCTCAGTTGAAGCAGCCAACTAGAGTTCAGAAAGAGCTAGAAAGGGTGAGTTTTTCAGCAGTAAGTCTTGGAAGCGGATACAGTCTATATCTAGGTTAGCAGACAGAGACTGGAAGCTGAAGCCTTCAAGGCCTGCTTGCAGAAGATTAGATTGTACAGAGGCTAGAACAATCTGGGCTCAGCTCAAGCCATGTGTTTATAAAGCTTGGGTATGGCTCTCATCTCATCCCTTCATCTGAAGAGAGAAAGGCGACATTTACAACTCTTCTAACTTCCTTGAGCGTCAGGCACTCACATCGTATATATGCAGAACAAATACACACAAAATTTAAAAATGAATAAATCTAATTTTTAAAAAAAATAAAGAAATATATGCGACTATTCTATGTGTGTGGCACAGAGCCCTCCCTTTTCCCAAACAGCTGTGTTCACTGTCTGACATACCTGTGCCTGTCTCGGCCTCATTGGTCCCTCCGCTCCATTTCAATATACTCTGCCAAACTGCAAATCAGGCAGCAGCCCACATATCTCCATCTTCTTTAGCCTTATGGCTCAAGACCATCTTCCCATCCATTCCATGCAGGAATTCTGGTATTCCTGCAGCCTACCCCTCCAGCCAGTCCTGGAGTAGCCAGATGAATGGTTCCCCTAGCCTAGCTTTCCTTGTGACATGACTCAGCTCCTCAGACCAAGGCTGACACACTCCTACCCACTGTCTACCATGGAAGGCCCTTGTGGCCTGCCCCAAAGTCTGACCCCCCTCTCACCGACCCTCATGGATCTCTTGGCAGCTCCTGTTCTTCCATCACCTGGGTCTCCAACCTGACCTTTTCCACTTGTTGAATTTCTTCTCCGAATTTCCACTTGCTGAATTTCCTACTCTGCTGGTCCCACCAAGCCTAACTGTCTCCAAGGCCAAGGTCAGTTCTCAGCCACCTCGTTTTCCTCCCTAACCCACCCGGCACCCATGATCAACCATATTCTACACTCCTGTGGATGGATTGTTCCACAGAATTAGACTATCTAGAACCTCAGAGCATGTCATATAATTACAGGCATCTACTGTCTGTGGGGTGATAATCTCAGTACATCTCCAGAGTCAGGTGTTCTGCCATCTGCTTGCATGTGGGCTGGGAGCTTGTAGCAAGCTCCTCTAAGATGGGTGCTGCTGTGAGACTGGAGACATTTGCTTAACAGGTGTGAGTCCAGATAGCCAGGGGGAAATCCCCAGGGAATTCCTGAGAGCCACTCAGGCTAGACTTCCGATTGGAATAGATCCATTCCTGGGGAATTCTGTTCTTTGGTCATTTGTTTTCCATGACCAGAAGGATATACCTGGGTATCCTTGGGTCTTAGAAAACAACTGTTTCTCTGAGTGATAGAATTGCGACTTCAGCTTGGACTGTCCCTCTGATGATACACTCTGCTTCCCAGGAAACAGCCAAGAGCCAAGAAACTGGAGCTGGGTCAGTTTCTATTTCTGCTGTGGAATAAAAGACCCTGGATGCTGGTATGAACCCCACTCACATTGAAGGCACTACTGAGACACCTGTTTCCTGAAGAACTTTGAGCCAATGCTATTTATTGGCATCAGCTATCAGGCAGACACTTGCCAACACTACTAACTAGAATGTGGCAGAGCTTGGAAAGGAACCCAGCTCAGCTGCAAAATCAGCAGCCTCTGAAATCAGGTTTGGTTTCAATGAAGTTTCAAGGCAGGACAAGACTGGGTCAGCATGGAAAGCTGGACTCAGTGGCAGGAAAGACTGTGCTGGGAAGCTTCCTTGAAGGAGGTGAGGTTTCAGTTTGTCCACAAGTTCAAGGCCAACCTGGGCTATATAGTGAGCACCAGACTAGTCTAAGCTGCTATAAAGTAAGATCCTGTCTCAACAACAACAACAACAAAAATCAGATATACTTCTATCTCTCTTGTACACACACATACAATTGACAAAGTTCCAAAGTAAAGAGAAAGAATTCAGACAGAAGTGGTAACTTAAGCAAAGATGAGCAGAGGAACCCAAAGAGAAAGATGGGATGGGAATGAGGCAGGTTTCAGCTCCCTTTCTTAAAGCTCCGCCCCCTACAACTTCTAGAAACTTCCTGAGTAACCTCTTTTTTTTTTTTTTTTTTTTTTACAACAACTGCCTCTTACGGGCCTGGAAAGGCAACTCAGGGGCTAGAGGGCTTACTTTGCATTCTGGAAACCCTGGGTTCAATTCCCAACACTACCTAAGCAAGATTTCAAAAACAATAAATAAAATAAACAGCTATCTTTCACAAAGCACCTGTTCCTTATGTGTGAATTCATATTAGAGCCTCATGGTCACTCACAACTCCTGCCTTCCAAAGGTCAAAGGGAGGGCCTAACCTAGAGAGTGAAGAAGGTTCATTCTCCAGGCCCTGAGGAAGGGCCCAGCCCAAGGGTCAAGTATTTGAGCATATAACTGAAGCTCAGACTTTGAGATCAGAGAAGCAGGTAAGTCCTGTACCTCACATATGTCTTGCCTCTCTTTTAGGGGTGCTATAAGTAAGAGTCACTTAACAGCCCTGCGGTGGTAGCACACACCTTTAATCCCTGCACTTGGCAGACAGAGGCAGGCAGATTTCCAAGTTTGAAATCAGCCTAGTCTACAGATTATATTCCAGGACAGCCAAGGGTATACAGAGAAACCTTGTCTCCAAACAACAACAACAACAACCAATCACTTAACATTCCTCTGGAGCCTTTACAGACAGGAACCAGAGAACCACTGTGGCGACTGATTGAGACCAAATAGCTAGGAAAGACGGGAGATTACATTTCCAGACTTAAATAGTCAGCTGATTCGTTCAGTACCTCTGGGAAATTTGGGCCAGTGGTCCCAGGTTCCCAGACTAGTGGGCATCTGTGGGCAACCTGTCTCCAACAATGCCACGCTGCCTTCAGCACCCCACTGATCCAGGTAAACATCCTGCCTGGCCCCTGGCATGTGACCTTGAGCTCAGTAACTGCTTCCTGGGGGGCTGTGAATAGCTGCAGACCTCCCCCTCCTCCTCATGTTCAGAAAGTTCTAAAGGAACCAAAACAAATTCCCAGTCACAATACAGGAGTGAGCGAGGAATGCGGGAAGGGCCCAGGATTTGTCTCAGGCTTCCAGACGTTTACACTAGTCACATTAATGAGCTGGGGAAAGGCTCATTTTATGCCAGTAATAACAACCACTTCCCCTTCTGTGTTCTCATGGAGCCTTGGCAAAAATAAAGCAAAGCCAGCATTGTGTACCCGCTGTAGACTGAGATGAGGGGACTGGGCCCAAAGACCACCGTGATTCCCCTAGGTCCTTAGGTTAGCTAGGGCCTGAGTGGAGAGTTGAATCCAAAGTTATGTTTTCTTTTCCTTGTTAGTGTGGTAGAAGGTTTTGGCTCATCGAAAGAGAGGCCTGGTTCCCTTGAGCCTTGTAATATGTATGGATTGAACTAGATAAAAAGGCAGACTCTTGTAAGGTGAGCAGGTCAAGCTTGCCCAGCGACACGTTGAATCTGCTGGGTGAAGGCCAGATAGCAACAGAACCAGACTAGCCTGGTTATCGGCCCATAAGACTTGATATATAGTCATGCCTTTCCCGGGCCTTACAGCACCCATTCCTTCCTGGTGTTCCCCACACTCTGGAACCTGGAACAAGGTCTCTCCTCATTTTCCCTCTGAGGCCAATTTACCAAGCCTAGGGCTTTCTGCAGAGGTGAGAGGAGGCAGCCACAGACAACAGGCTTGCAGAAAATTATCAATTGGTGGGATCCCCTGGAAGCTGAAATATTTTCTGCTATCATCAGCAGAAAAAGAAAAAAAAAATCGCTACCTTTACATGTTGTGGTTTTACATACTACTGTTTCTAAAGCTCACTGCCCAATGACGAATAGCCTGCTTAGTGATTATGGTCATTTAGTAAATGGAAATTCTACCGACGTTGCTCGTGTCTCCAGGCCTTGCACTTTGCACCAAGATGCTGTGTGTGTGCCAGCTTCCATCTGGCAGATGGCCACACCACTGCAATGCACGCCGAAGTCAGAGCACGAAGACATCAACAGAAGCACAATTAATCAGTACAATTGTTCCCCCTGCTGTGAACATGACACTTCCCGGTGTTTTGGGGGACATCTGAGGGAAGGACCTGATTTTGTAATTTTTGCAGCTTTCAAAACCATGTCAAGTATGTGAAATGCTTTTGTATTTTGACATCAACCTCCCTGAGGATTGCTCAGCGGTGAGCAGTGCCAGCGTGCAGGACAGCGAGTCTCTTGTCTGTCCTCACACTGCTGAGGATTGACAGGTGCTGTGCCCCCACAACAAGCTGAAGGTTATCACTAACATCACAGCTTCCTCTTTCTCTTCCCCTTCAGACACCAGCTCAAGTTGTTTCCTCAGGCTGGTAACCTTCTTCTGAATTCTAAGGAGTCCAAACAAGCTATCCCACCCTCCTATAAAAATAACAATGATCATTCCACAATAATTCAGGAGGAATCATTGTGCTATTTTGGGGTCAACTTACCCTCATGCATAACCCCTTTTAGTCCCCACAGATTATAAAAATACCCTCACACCCCCCCCAAATCTAGCCTCTCACATTGCTGGGGCCCTGAAGCAGAGCACAGTTGTGGGGGCCACTCGGAAGCTCTGGAATGCTACCTCCCTCCAATATCTTTTATCGCCCGCAGACTCCTGGTGCCCCTGGCCTTTGCAGCATCACCCCAACTTTTCTTTGCCTTCTTATGGCAACTGTCCTTAAACCAATCTCCCTTTTCTTTTATAAAGATGCCATCGTCCAAATAAGGGCACACGAAACCCAGGATGGTCTCATCTCAAGAGTTTTAAGTAAATGACCAAGTAACCATATCCAGATAAGGTCCTCTATCCTGGTACCAGGGATGGGGACTTGAACATGTCATTTTGGATGGATGTCATCCAACACACTACAGAGACATTCATAGATCCCATGAATTCAGATCTGATTTCTTGGGAACCCATTATTCTATCCCCTCTCCCACGCTTTAATGACCCCCAGTGGGCTCTGGCCCTGGGAACTGTACAGTTACAGTTGTGCTGCCCTGGCTTCTCTGCTCCCTTGAGGTCAGGCAGGGAGATATTTGAAGTGCCAGGTGCAGGACTGTAGCCAGAGTCTTGGTTACTTACCCGTGCCTATCCACATGTACCATGAAAGACTTAATGAGACAGGCTGAAAGCCAACCCAGGCTCAAGATTCTGTTAAAAAGAGGGAGTAGGAGGTGCGGGAGGATTGAAGACATTACTACCTTGTGTTAGAGACTTTATGTTCTTTTCTTCATTATCTCATGAATACTCACAATCATTCTAACCATTTACAACTGAAGACACAAGAATTTGCTGAGCTTAAGTCCGCTGATCTATACGTCATAGCTAGATGGAACCAAAATATGAGCTCAGGTTGGTTATGGGAGCTGTGTTGGCTGGTCTGAAAAAAATCAACTTATAGACCAACACAACCTAGAGACATCTGAAAAGAGGGAAGCTTAATTGAGAAAATGTCTCCATAAGATCCAGCTGTAGGGTGGGTGGGTGGGGGAGCACCCTCACAGATGTGGGGGAGGGGGGATGAAGTAGGGGGTTTCAGTAGGGGAGACCTGGAAAGTGGAAAACATTTGAATTTTTTTTTTTTTTTTTTTTTTTTTTTGGTTTTTTTCGAGACAGGGTTTCTCTGTGTAGCCCTGGCTGTCCTGGAACTCACTCTGTAGACCAGGCCTATGAACTCAGAAATCCACCTGCCTCTGCCTCCCAAGTGCTGGGATTAAAGGCATATGCCACCACTGCCCCGGCTAGTGGGAAAACATTTGAAATGTAAATAAAGTAAATATTTAAAAAAAAAAAAAAAAAAAAAAAGATCCAGCTGTAAGGCATTTTTTAAATTAGTGACTAATGGGGAAGGGCCCAGTCCATTGTGGGTGGTACCATCCTAGGCTGGTGGTCCTGGGTTCTATAAGAACTATAAGCAGACTGAGCAAGCCATGGGAAGCCAGCCAATAAGCAGCCCCACTCAATGGTCTCTGCATCAGCTCCTAACTCCAGGTTCCTGTTTTGAGTTCCTGCTATGACTTCCTTCAGTGATGAACAGCGCTGTGGACATGTAAGCCAAATAAACCCTTTTCTCTTCAACTTGTTGTTTTGATCATGGTGTGTATCGTTGCAGCAATAGAAACCCTAAGACAAGAGATTCTCGTTGTTTGTTTTATACAAATCTTGTCACTCTGGGCTGAAAGGAAGCATCTAACTGGAAAGAACAAAACAAGATTTGCATCAGGAGGTCCAGGATCGACCCCAGGATCTGTCTTGCCCTTCAAGAAAGGGTCCAGGATCATACCACCCCCACAGAAAGCCCCCACCCACATGTCCAGGGCAGGACATGTTACAGGCAGGCCAGGCTCTGCCGGGCCTAAAGGCTCCAAGTGAAAGAGACAGACAGATGGTCTTCTCTGATGGCTTCCCCTCTGGGGTTCAGCAGGGGGCCAGCAGTTCTCAAGCCTGTTTTCTAATTCATGGTGCCAACTCCAGTTTGGCATTATGATCGTTAAGGGAAACAGGGGCCATAAAGCTGGAATGGCTTGGGCACAGGAAAACAGACAAAAAGCAAACAATATGGGGAGTGGTCAGCAGGAAGGGAGGGCAGCTGGGGCCCTGGGCCACAGGAAGTCCTGGCTCTAGAGGTCTAAAAGAGTTTAGTGACCCTGGGACTCTGCCACCCCTCCATGTAGAGAGTCACTTGTCCCCCCAAGCCTCAGGCCATGCTCACTTTGCCCCTCTTTGTGAAATCCCATTTCTTCCCCCAAGGATTTTCCTGGCAGAATCTTACTTACCTCTGGAATTTCAGTTCAGACCTTGCCATCCAGGAAGCCGCTCCTGTTATTCTGGCATGGGTAGCCCCAATGCCCTCCATAGCAGACATGAGAATTCCACCGGGTGATTATTGGATATCACTCTTTCCTCTCCTGCTAAGCCAAAACAGAACCTCCTATATGTCCATGTATGTTTAGGGCAATGTGTGACTATGCCCAAAGCAGGTGCCCAGAGAGCAACTGTCAGATGAGCTGGAGAAAGATCTCCTGAGGCTGTGGAATAGAAAAGAGGAGAACAAACACACACCCCAAGCAAGAACTGCCCCATGATGCTTTCAAATGAAAGCAAGAGTCTGGATCCTGGCATCTCAGCCTAAAAACAGAGAACCAGCTCCCCTTCTAGACATGGCCATGTGGAACAGGTGCTGGGAACGAGGTGAGCTGGTTCTGAGTGTTCACAGCCATGGAAGAATCGGCCATCAGGGACCAGCAGGGCAGTGGAACTGATTAAGGTGATCTTCACATGATAGAAAAGCAGGGAGACTCTTGGGAACAGGGGAAGAAGAAAAGCCCTTCTCATCCAGGCAGCTCCTTAAAGCTGCCCACCAGTGGCAGAGCCAGAATTCCAGCAGTGTTGTGCTGAAAAGAATTTCAGTGTCAGCAGGGCAGTGGTGGTGCACACCTTAATCCCAGTACTCGGTAGGCAGAGGCAGGCAGATGTCTGTGAGACCAGACTGATGTACAGAGCCAGTTCCAGGACAGCCAGGGCTACACAGAGAAACTCTGACTCAAAGAAACCAAAAAGAAAGAAAGAATGGAAGGAAGGAAGGAAAGGAAGGAAGGAAGGAAGGAAGGAAGGAAGGAAGGAAGGAAGGAAGGAAGGAAGGAATTAATTTCACTGTCAAAGTCAGTGTCAAAGTCAGATCCTAGCTTAGCCTGAGTTAAGGTCCCTACAGTTCTAGGGAACTCCTCCTCAGACTGGTGAAGATGGCAGTGTCCTCACAGCTAACACAAGGATGGCCCACTTTTTGCTCACCTTCTCTGAAGAAGAGGCCGGAAGGCCCTGGGCAGAGTTGGAGAGCAGGGCTCAGCGTCTCTTATCAGAACCAAGTAAAGGGTACTGATCCCAGGGAGAGTGGCAGTAGGGGACAGGGGACACTGCCACCCATCTACTTTCTTAAAGGTGGAAAGGAGGTGGCAGATAGAAGGCAAAGCAAGGCTTTAGGGCTCTGAGGAGCTTTAAAGTTCAGCCTTAGGCCCGAATTTTGTCTTGAGATCTAAATGTAAAGGCATAGACAGAGCTAGTGGGAGACTTGCTGTGTTCTGTGGTGGCTTCAGGTGGTGACATCAGGAGGCAGAGGGCAGAAATGGATACCCAGTGGCACTGGCTATTTGTGGACTTCAGGCCAAGTCAGGATTACCAAGTAAATTATAGATTACATTTGACTTCAGATAAAAAACGTTGTCCCCCCCCCCAGTCTAAGTATGTCCCAGATATTCTAAGAGACATACTTAGATCAAATATATATATAATTTAGTTGGGGGGTCCTGTATTTCTGTTTGCCAGATTTGTGAACCTTATTTGGACATCAGCCTGGTCTGAGAGATAGGGTAGCCTGCAGATCTAATTCCAGTAAATTACTCTGAAACAAACCAACCCCCAGCATCTTCCACAGAAAACAAAACGCACAACTTCCTGAGAACACGCTATTGTCTGAAGGTGGAAGTCTGCGACTTTGAAGGAAAAAACAAAGTTTTCTTCTAAGGAAGCAATGAATCACATTCAAGCTGAACATGTTTCTCTGGCCTTTGAGAATGAGTCGACCCAGGGCCACATTGTCAACTCCACCAGCTCCCTTGGTACCGGGTGTGGACCTCAGACTCCAGTGACCCCCCAAGCCACAAGACCCTCAAGCCACAGCTTCAAAACATGCAGGCCAAGGCTTAAAGCAGACCAAAGGCCTCTCACTCTGAGGCAGAGATGGAGAGAATGCTACAAGGTCTCTGAGCAGGTACCAAACCTGAGCTGGAGGCTCTGAGTGGGGAGAGCCACCTAAGTTAGCCTTTGCCCCATCAGGTGTCTTATGTTCTCCATCCCAGTCACCTTCCTGGCCCAGGGCCAGTCCTGTCCCAGTGAGTATAAAGTGACTATGACAGACATATGCCCAGCCTAGGTCCTGCTTCTTCAAAGGAGCCACTCCTGAGAACTGGCAGAGTTGCCTGCCTGAGCCGGGAGCCTCTTGTTGAAGTTCTTAGAGAACCTGTCAGCCCTCACAAGGTAGCTTTGCCCACTTGTCCTCAACACACCAATTAAGTAGTCAAGGAATAGTAAAAAGTAGATGTGTTCAATGTGGTCACACTGGGAAGAGGTATCAGGCTTCCGGTTTCTTGAGGACCATTGTTCCAATAGTCTGATAGCCAGAGGAAGGGGATGGAAGTGTCTCTCGAACTTTCCTTTTTTTTTTTTTTTTTTGGTTTTTTCGAGACAGGGTTTCTCTGTGTAGCCCTGGCTGTCCTGGAACTCACTCTGTAGACCAGGCTGGCTTCAAACTCAGAAATCCACCTGCCTCTGCCTCCCAAGTGCTGGGATTAAAGGTGTGCACCACCACTGCCCAGCTCTCTAGAACTTTTCAACCATGGGTTGTGACCCCTTGGGAAGATGAACAACCCTTTCACAGGGGTCACCTAAGACTATCAGAAATATCAGATGTTTACATTAGGATTCGTAACTAGCAAAATTATAGTTATGAAGTAGCATTGAAGATAATGTTGTGGTTGGAGTCGCTACAGCATGATGAACTGTATTAAAGGGTAGAAGCATTAGGAAGGTAGAGAGCCACTGACCTAGAGTGTCTTCATTTCTTCCAGGATGATTAGTCTGCTACCCAGACTCCTGCTCCCTCCTTGCTTCCTTCTCTCACCTGCACAGGAGCAAGAAGTACAGGTTGCTCAACCTCAGACTACCACTTACCCTGGCTTTTGCCCTACTCACTATCCCTCCCTATTCAACTGACCGTGGCTCCTAGGACTCTCCTTTCATGACTGTTAATTGTGTGGCTCCTGGAATGAGCAGTGGGTATACATCTATCCTTCTCCACCTTCCATGCACTGGCAAAAACATCTCAGCACCATCCAGTAGTCACTCAAAAGACCTCAGCCCTGACTAGATCCAACCCCACCCCCGTTTCATGTTCCTTACTCCTGACTTAGGCTTCATTCAGTCTTCTGATAAAATGTCCTTCTCCTGACACATGTGTTTTTTCAGAGGCCCATTTTTGAGGACAGTTGGGACACCCAGCGAGATGGAAGGGTCCAGGGGCACAGACCGGCGGGGCCTAGAAGAGGAACAAGAAATACGAGGATGATCATTCAAGTGAACGCTAGGGAGCCATGTGGCCTGTGGGCTCAGAGAGAGTTATGGTGGAGTGAGGGTGGATGTGTTCTCTTTCCTGAAGCTCTTATAAAATAGTGGCAAGCAAGAGATAGTGGGGATCCTGTGGAAAGGGGTGACCCAGCCACTCCCAGGGAATGGGGTAAGAGGGGACTGTAGGTCAGGGAGTGACCTTTCTAGGCTGGGGTCAGGCTTGCTAGCACAAAGGCAGCCTCTCCTCTGTCCGCTAGAGCCCAGGGGCTGTCTGGCTCCATTACATTCCAGGCATTCTTTGGGGTCCTGAAAGCTGAGGTCTGAGTCTAGGGGAGGGCTAGAGCTTTGTGCTGCAGAGGAAGTATCCGACTGACCCACAGACCCCTTTGTTTGGCTGCCAGCACCGAGTGCCTTCTTCCTGTCTAGTCTGACGAACCAGCTGGGGCTATAATGGGGGAAGGGGGAGCAGGGGTCCCTAGGGCCCACGTCCTCTGGTTACCCTGCAAGCATAGAGCCTTCTGCCTGAGAGGCTCAGGACAAAGCTAATAATGCTCTCAAGTATATGTCTCTCATCCCAAGAAACAGCACACTGACCAGGAAAGAACTTGAACCCAGGGTCAACCTTGCTGATTTGAATCCCACCCCTGCCTGTGAAGCATCTTTTAAGCTGGTCCTGGAAGGAGCAAGTGTTAGGATAAAGCGGAGAGGGGTTTTGAGGAGGGCGTTACCTTTGGTGAAGGCCAAGGTGTACCACTAAGAAATCGCGCCATGAAACAGATCTAGGCCAAGAGGGTTTATTGGGGAAGAGGGAGAGTGAAAGGCCGACTTGGAGTGGTGGACATGAGAGAGAAACAGAGAGACAGAGACAGAGACAGAGAGATCAAACAAGAGAGATAGGAGACGGAAAGGAGAGTTCGAGATCTGGAGGGCCTTTTAAGCTCTGCATCTGGCACACCTGGAGGCGGGGCTGGTGATGACGTAGCTGCTCAAGCTGCTGCCTCTGAAAGCAAGTTGGTGGAGAGCCAAAATTATAATGTCAAGGATATTATAGAAGCACCTGTGGATCCCTTTTGGTTATCAGACTCTCGAAAGGACAGGCCTCCAGGAACCTGGTCCAGAGGGAAGGGCAAGACTGAAACCTCGGTACCAGCCAGAAAAGGAACTTGTTTCCCAGGAAGAGAATTTACACAGTTCTGACAACTGTCTCACCACCCTACAGGACAGACCAAGAGTTCAGAAAATGATAGAGGTCATTGATGGGCGAGGTCACACTTTTTTTTGTATGCCAAATTTAAGTTCCAAGGCACCTAAAGAAGTATCCAGGTTCTTCTGACCCACCATGACAAAGAAGTTGACCAGAAACACAAAGTTAAAAATAGAAATAGAGTTCATTAAGAAACGAAGAGGCCTAGAGAGCCCAGGGAAAAGCCCAGAAGCGCTGGGCCTTTGAGGAACTGACCCCTTTCTTTCTAGGACATTTGCCTAGCACCTACCTCTTCCAAGTTTGATTTTTCCCCCCCTTTGGAGACACCTGAGGTTTCTCTACATAGCCTTGGCTGTCCTGGGACCTACTACGTAGACCAGGCTGACCTCAAACTCCCAGAGATTCACCTGCCTCTGTTTTCCAAGTGCTGGGATTAAAGACGTGCATCACCACACCTGGTACAAGTTTGTGTATTGTGACTTTACTCCCACGGGTTCCTTCTGTTGTCTGAAGCTAGAGTAGAGAATAGTTTCTTGCCTTTCTCTTTTAACCAACTTTATTGATATGCTAATCTTCAGTCTCTAGTTTTCTGCCTACCTGGACCAAGTTACACGTACTTCTTGCTGTCCATTTAAACCTAAATCCGATGTTGGTACCTTGAAGATAGATTTGCAGCAGCATCAAACCTCGTTAGTTCCTCTTCCCAACTGGCTGATATGAACAAAGCTCCTCTCTGTGTGTTTCACTACAGTGTTCCACTGCAGCTCTTGTTGGTGTAGTGGGGACAAGTGGCCGAGTCTAACTTGTTAGGACTCCTGAGGCTCAGACTGATACGCTAAAGCCCCTTATGATGAACCTAATGAAACCAGTTCTCCAAACCTTATTTTGTCATGTGTAAAATTGCTCACCAGATCACATTATTGCAAGACTAGATGGTAACCTGGCCTACGCATATGCCCAGCATACGCAGACATTCTGTATTCACGAATCCTGCAGTGTCCAGAGACTCCGGAGTGGGGCACACAAAGTGGAGGGGCAGAAAGGAGAGCTCCAGGAAGTGGAGGGATGCTTGGGACAAGTTCCCTGCATCTCACAGCTGGGTGTGGCCACAGCCAAGGAGAGGAACCCATAATCAGAGTGCTGGCATACAAGAGCAAGTGACACTTGGGTCTGCCTGTGTTACTGGACCAGAAAGATGGGAACATGAAGCCCAGTGACACAATCTTGTGGACACTCGGGAACATGGGGAACTGGACAGAAGTGCAGAGGGCTGAAGAGTGAGTTTCCCGACTCTGGTCCACATACCACCAGATCCCAGAACTAAACCACCAGGACTAAGAGGAAACTAGCCCAGGCACTATCTGTGGCTTTCTCAGAGCTGTGTCATGCTCAGATGGGGGGGGGGGGTACCTCAAAAGGGAAGAGGGCACATAGTCATGAAGCTGCTCCCACTACACTAAGGGAGAACTGTTAGAGAGCTTGTGGTCAGCAGACAGTAGGGGATGAGACAGAACTGGTGACAATGCTCAGAGGGTCCCTGCCCTGGGAACAAACACATCCAGCTCTAGGAGATTGGAGATCCCACACAGATCAGGAACCATCCTCGAGCTTGAGGCTTCAGGCAGGTTCTGAAAGCTTTTTCTTTATTAGCAGACTAAGAAGACCACACCACCCACCCATCTCCTCCCATCCCATCCCAAAACAGCAAAGCATGCCCATCATGAAGCTCTCATCAAAGAGATAGCTACTCCTGGGGGGGAGAGGGGGTGTATAGGATTAAAGTCCATTGTGTACATGCATGCAATTCTCAAAGAATAAAATTTTTAATTATAAAAAAGGAATAAGGGAAATCTCATGTGGTATGGGCTGAGGTGGGGAGGGTGGCACAATCAAGTGGCTCCTGTGTGGTGGCCTTTGAGGCCCAACATTCCATCCCTGAGGTCCGGGGGTGGGGGTAGGGGTTGCTTCCTATGACTTCCTTCTGTGGTCAGCCACCTCTGACTACAGAAGAACGCTCTACAGAGTCCATTAGTGGTATCCAGGGTGTCTTGGGTGGCCTCATTCTGGGCCTTAGTTTTCCGTCTTTGGGTACAGTGGAAATGCTTCCTAGAAGTGCTAGGCATTGCGATCAGTGTGTACTGATCCAGGCTCATGCAGATGAGGGCAGGCTAAGGAGCAGAAGGGGGTGTGGGGATGTCCCAGGGCCCAGGAAACTCTCTGAGAGTGTGCACTTCCAGTTCATCTTTGCAGCTCTGCAACAAGGCTTTCCAGATATTTTAGGAAGCTCTGGCACCTTACAGGTTGTGATTCCTTAATACAGCTGACAAGGATGTGGGAAAGCTGCTCTGCTCTCCTGGGAGCGAGTGGGGGAGGGGTGTTAAAGATAGAGGGGGAAAAAGTGTCTTCCTACCCTCCCACATCAGTCAGGGCCTGCCGGACAGACAGCCACTACCCACACGCTAAGCGGTTCTCAGGGGGTAGCAGCAGAGTGTCCTCTAAACGCGCCTGGGTTCTGATGCCATTCCGTTGCAGATAGTGTCCGTCCATCCCACAGACTGAGGACTGAGTCCTATGACACCTCCCCCACTCCACATGCCAATCATAAGCCCTGGGGTGGGAGCACACGTGCTTCCCCCTAGTGAGCTATAAATCAGGGCTTCTCACATCTTCTGCCGCGTGTTCAGTTAATTTGCTAAGACAGCTTACAGAGCTCAGGGAAACACTTCACGTAGGTTTGCTCACTTATTATACAGGATAAATGAAGGATTCGGGTGAGCGGCCAGATGAGAGAGATGCATAGATATATTAATTCTTTCACACTGTCATGCCCCCTCCTTCCTGTCACTCCTCAAAGTCCATCCTCACTTCCCTACCCCTCACCCTTCATGTCCTCCAAGTTTTATAACCCATCCATTCTAGTTTGTGTTCATGTGGGGGGCACAGGCATCCACCAGAGCATGGTCAACCTACCAGAAGCTGCACTCTTAAAGAAAACTGTCCGTCCCTCCTCTAAAAGCAACCAACTGGCCATTGCTCCTCGGTGACAGCTATGGGCTCGTGTAGAACGTTGGCTTGATCGTGTGCATATCTCATATAGGCGACCACGGGTGCTGTGAGCTCATGAACACTGCAGGCCTGACTTGTCCAGAGGATGCTTTCTTTCTGGTGCTCCCCCATTTCTGGTTCTTACAATCCCTCCCCCTACCCTCCACAGTGTCCCGGAACCTTGGTGACAATGATACAGATGCCCAACTGTGGCTGAGCATTGAGTGGGGACTGCTAACACTTCTCTGTGTGGACGGCAATCTGGAAGCTTCCTGAACCTGGTTCTTTTGGGTCCCTTGGAGGCTTTGCTAGGTGGTATAACTGATTACATCATCACCCATCAGAGACCAGCTCAACCTTCAGCTCCTCTATCATCCATAGAGGCTGAGGTCAGTCCTCAGTCACCAGAGTCTTGACTGGTGATCAGCTAACACCCTGAGTCTGTCTAGAGAGCAGTCGCCTGTCATGTCATTAGTGGACAAAGACATCCTATCACTCTGCAGAGCCTGAAGATTTTCTGAGCTGAGTGACAGGGAATGAGACAAAAATACGTGTATTTCTTATTATGTCACGATGTCACCGCAGAGGCCCAGGGTGTGAGTGTTCAGAGTGAGGTATTTTTGTGTGCTGGGTGAGACTATTTGGTGGTTGCAGAGCAGAATTTCCTCAGAGTGCTCTGGAAGGATGCTCTTGTACATGTATGTATGCGTAATAGAAAGTGAAGACAACAGTGACATCTGGGGGGGGTCGCATCATAGATAAGTCTTGGGATTTTTTTTTCTGTTCCAGTAAGTACCTATTGTATTCAGCAATACTCAGGCCATGTGTTATGAAGCTTGCTTTTTAAATTAATTAATTAACATCCTAAGGACCACAGTTTCCCCTCCCACTCTTCCCAGTTCTTCCCCACTCCCACCCCCACCCCCACTCCTCCTCCTTTTCTCTTCAGAGAAGGGGAGGCCTCTCATGGATACCAACCAGCCTTGGCATATCAAGATGCAGTAAGACTAGGCATGTCTTCTATTCAGGCTAGACAAGGCAGCCCAGTTAGGGGAAAGGGTCCCCAAGACAGGCAACAGAGTCAGGGACAGCCCTGCTCCTGCAGGGAGTCCCACATGAAGATCGAGCTACACAACTGTTATATATAGGCTGGCTGTGTAGCCAAAGATGACTTTGAACTTCAGATCTTTTTTCTTCTCTACATTCCAAGTGCCGAGATTTGAGACAAGCATCACTGTAGCTGGTTAATGAGGTACTGGGGGATCTATCCTAGGGCCTAGGCAAGCACTAGACTGACTTATGTACATCCTCAGTCCAAGGCCCACATCTTTATCAGTCTTTTACCTGTCTACTTACTCTACAGATGTTCACCCAGTGCTTGCTCCGTGTATTCCCTGGGCCATGTTTTAGGAACTGAGGTGAACCAAACAGATGCCTGCCCTTGAGGCCTTGAGTAGCAGAACTGAAATAGTGACAAAAATTGAGGGTAGAAACACAAAGGTGACTGGAGAGATGGCTCAGTGGTTAAGAGCACCCACTGCTCTTCTAGAGGTCCTGAGTTCAATTCCCAGCAACCACATGGTGGCTTACAACGAGCTGTGATGGGATCTGATGCCCTCTTCTGGTGTGTCTGAAGACAGCTCAGTGTACTTATATACATAAAACAAATAAATAATTCATTTTTTTTAAAAAGAAAGAAACACAAAGTTGTCAAGAGATAGGTGAGACCAGACAGGTAGCCCAGAGGAGGCAGTGGATCAGTCCCTACCTGGAGACACCTGAGTGTAGGTGGTGGGTTTCTGACAGTTCTCTTGTTCTCTGCTGCCCATCCCCTCATCCTTCATCCTGAGAAGACTGAAGAGGCCCTCAGACCTTGACATCATCCACAGCCTCGAAGCTCTGGCCTCCACCCTCTCCACCGTCCCACATCACTTGCCTTCTCTATGGTTCTCAGCCTTCAGTCCCTAGGGAAACAGGAAAGAGAAAGCAGTGACTTGGGCTACCTGCCTTGGGCACCTTCATGAAGGTACCTGCAGGAGGAAGCTAGGACCAGGACAAGAGCTGAGCTAGGGCCTGAGAACTCCATTTTCTGCTGAGTGACCTTGAGTAAGGCCCTCCCCTTCTCTGGATCCAAGTGTCCTCCTCTTATCAACAAGAAGAAATGTATATTTGGTGGCTTCTTCCCTGCCTATCTTGCTGTTAACAGAATAGAAGTCAAGGAGTTTGATAACACCAACACCCTGCTATTGGTTTTGTGGGATGCAGCCTTGGGGGGCGTTTCAGCAAGAACAGAGCAGTTACTCCTCACCACCTGCAGAGCCCTATAGCTTCACCAGCCTCTGCTTCCTGCTGGATTCTTGGCCAGGGTAACCAAGGAGATGGGCTTCTACAGCCAAAACAGGACTGGGGAGAGGTGGGGAGACTAGATCTTCTGACCTGGATGTGGTCTTGAGCCCTGTCACCTGCTGACCCACCAATGGGATGGGAACCTAGCTAGTCTCTGACCCTAAACCCCAGGGCACTTGCCTGAGATAGCCCTAGAACCGCCTTCTCTGTTTACTTTCCCTGGCCTGTGCTCATACCTGAGATACAGATGCCCATACCTGAGTTCTGTGGCTTCCTCTAGCCTCATCCACGGCTGCCTGGGAGAGTGGTACTGTGCCATAGGTAGCTGTCCAAGTGTAGGCTGACTTAGATGATGACCCCAACCCCCAGCCCCCGTATTCTCACTTCCAAGAATTCTGAGATTCAGGGTTTGATATTTCTCCTTCCCTCAAATGACCTCTAAGAAGTCCTCCAAACTTCTGGGAGTTTGTTTACAGTTTAAAATTGTGGTGTGGAGCTCAGTCAGGTTATGAGAGAGAACAGCAGGAGCAGCCGCCTAAGCAGAAGGCTGCAGGTTGAATAGGAAGTCAGCACTGGACCTGGGCAAAGCTTGAAGCTCGGGGACCTGAGACAATGAAGTTCATTAGTTATTTGCATGCACAGAGAGACACTGAAAACAGGCCGTGGTCAGACCTTTGAGTGCTTATGCAAGGCAGAGCCCGGGACAAATGTAGGCTCAGGCCTCCTGTGCTCAGGCTGGTAGGGGAGTCAAGTGCTGAATCTCCAGCCTGCTCAGGACGGCAGGCAGGATGGTCCTGGGGAAGAAAGTTTTCAGATAACGAATCTTCTGGAAGGATCACAGGAGCAAGCTTTGCAGAGAGCACCCTCTCTGCTTCCACGTCTGACCCAGTTTCTACAACAACAAAAAAGATCCACTAACATAGCTCCAAGCTTGTAATGAGAGTCCTTTCTGCATGGCTCCTCTCCGGTTCTGCTCTATTCCTGTTCCGACTGACAATGGAGCAGACATCTGCAAACTCTGGACCTTTCCACTCCTCCTTACGCTCTAAGAGCCCAGATCTGCTCCTCAGCCCGGGAAGCCCACTTACTTACTCTGGCTCCCAAGACACACCTTGACACAGCACTCCCTCTGACTGTTCATACAGCCCCTTCTGTGGACTCCAACTCCCAACTGCTAAAATGACCTGGGGCTGTCCAGCAGAGAAACCCTTTCCCTCCTGAAAGCCTGTCTCCAAAGGACACATTCAGTGAGTCTGTTCTAGAATGTGTGACTACAAAGTTTGCCTTCTCTTCAAAGGTCAGATTCAGGGCTCGTTACAATCCGTACAATCCATTCCCCACTGACTGACCTACCCCTTACTGAAAGAGGGTCACTGGATTGCAGAGAGACCTTCCTGTTCACTGCCTGAGCCGAAACCAATGCAAAGCCCAGTAAGATGGGTTAAATGTGTGTGAGAAACAAGGAAACTGAGGCACCAAATGGATAAAACAGAGATGAGAGGAACTTCAAGTGGTTCAAAACAGCCCCCTGCAGCTCAGGTAAGTTCTTCTCCAGGTCCGTCCAACCCTTTGACAGCATTGCCACCTTCAAAGTTCATGCTTCAAAGCCTCACAATTGAGTTACAAGACTACACTGCAAAAGCCCCTCTGGAGTGTCTGTGTCAGGGAACATGGTGGAGTTGGAAGGGAGAGACGGAGGCGTTGGAGAAACGATATAAATATAGTACTCGGGTATGAAATTCTCAAAAAACCAACCAACCAACCAATAATCTCAATTTAGGCATGGTGGTGCATGCCTTTAATCCCAACACTTGGGAGGCAGAGGCAGGCAGGTGAGTTCCAGGACAGCCAAGGCTGTACAAAGAAATTGCCTTGAAGCCTATCCAACCCTCCACTTCAGAAAAAACCCCAAACCTCGCGTCATAACATTTCTTGAAAACTGAAGAGGACTACAGCGGTCCCCTATCTGATGTTTCCTTTCCAGGCCTTGGTTGCTATACAACTACAGCCTGAAAATATTAAATGGAAAATTCCAGAAATAATTTGTAATTGCTAAATTAAAATTATATCAGTAATCTATTTTTTATTAGTAATTGTTGTCAATCTCTTACCATGTCTAATTTAATAATTTAATTCCATCATAGGAATGTATGTGTAGAGTTAATAACCCAGCCTTCATAGTGTACAGTACTATCTGTGGTTCCCAGGCATCCACTGGGGAATCTCTGAATGTACCAGGAATAAGGGGAGAACAGCTAGAACAGAGTCAGGCAATGACAGCCTAAACGGGGGCCCAGCAGAAGTCAGTAGCCAAGAGCCTTCACAGAAAGTCAGGGCAGGAGCCTTGCCCTCACCATCCAGAGTTCTAAAAAAGAGAAAACTCACAACTCAAGAAAATGGCCCTGGTTGGAAGACAATGGTCTTTATTTGAAACGGACAAAACCTGAAGTATCTTTATAGAATTTCAAACAGTTCAATGATAGGATTTTAGTTTCTAGGGAACAGAAGCCAAGCAACTGCAAGGAGTAGGAATCTACATATGGGTATTTCCATGTAGACTGTGTGTTCACATGCTGCATGAATGGCCATTGGAAGTGTGTGTCAAACTGATCCTGGATGTTAGATCATTCTCCATTAGATCTCTAGTGATTTTTGCATACCTTGCAAAGCATTGAGTTGTCGTTTCTAGGTCATTGTCTAATGGACAGCCGTGGTAGATCTAGTTCGTGTCTCTCTCCTAAGTGAAGCATGGGCGGGCCTGCTTCCTGCTTAGTGGTGTACTCTGCTGTCTCCTGTATGTGGTAGCTCAGGTGTCATCTAACCCTCTTGATGTCATTCTGTGGGAATTAGTACTGACAACTGAGTGCTGGTACTGTGGCTATTGAGACTTCTGTGAATATTAAACTGTCCTTCATCTCTGGGCCAGAAATCTCATATCCTCTGGCAGTATTCTCAAAGCCAAGGAAGTAATTAAGTCTCTTACACAGAGGATAAGAATCTTAAACCATCCTGTATTCACCAATTTTTGACAACGTGTTTATAGATAAGTGTGTTTCTGTGGCTCTGGCTTTAGCCATATTTATATGTGTGCACCGATTAAAGGTAATGATATCTGAGAGAAGGTGTTTCAGAGTTAGTACACATCGGAAAGGCTGTCATTGTATGTGAGTCTCTATGAGAAACTGAACCAGCTCTCCATATTGAATAGCAGGAAAGAGAGAGAGAGAGAGACTGAGTAATAAGGAAAGAGACACTCTCCTCCACCTGAATCATCCACCCACCGTCTGGGTCCGTGAGGCCCCCAGGATGTTCTGTTGAGTCTAGAAGAACTAGACTGGAAGGTGAGATGACTGGTGACCACAGGAAGAAGCCAATAGAAATCCATCAGAGGTAGAATAAATAGGTCTGCGAGGGGCTTCTGCTTTGTGAAATCAGAGTCTTTTTCCACTTCATCTTAAACTCTCCCCTTCTAGAGTATCCAGTGCCCAGGCCATCTTAACCCAATGAGCCAGGCCCTAGAACATAAATGGCTTCTGACTTTATAAAACAATTCTAGGTGTTCTCTCTAGGAGTTGAGTTTGAAAGCCAATCTTCTGGCATACCCATTGGCCCTTTTCCCTCAAGAGACACCATGACCAAGGCAACTCTTATAAAGGAAAACATTTAATTGGGTATGGCTTAGTTTCAGAGGCTTAGTCTGTTACTATCATGGCAGGAAGCATGGCAGTGTCCAGGAAGACATGGTGCTGGAGAAAGAACAGAGAGCTCTGCATCTTGATCTGAACACAGCAGGAAACTGTGTTCCACTCCAGGTGGAGCTTGAGCAAAAAAGACTTCAAAGCCCACCCCCACAGTGACATGCTTTCTCCAACAAGGCCACACCTCCCAATAGTCCCACTCCCCATGGGCCAAGCATTCAAACACATGAGCCTACACTAGCCTCTGAGTGCTCAGCCTACTCCATTTTTTTCTGAGTTTCCAAACAATGTAAGTATCTCAATTTGAAAGCAGAGGGCTGAGGACCAGAGAGACATCATCATTGGTGCGAGTTCATTTAGAGGTAGAGTCCTATGTGTCTGGGGGTAGGAGCAGAGAAGAGACTAAACAGCTCATAGAAAGAGTTGCCTGGCTTCCTGACAGCACTGGCAGTGCCACAGAGAACTGCAAAGGCACCTGAAGAGGAAGGAGGCAGAAGCCCTAGTGAGGGAGATAGGATGAGGGTGTGTGTATCCAACATCAGCTCACTGGAGTCCTGCTGGGGTTGAGATGAGTGGTCGTCAACAATCCACATTGTTGGTGCCCAGGGAGGCAAATGGTGAGGTAGGGTCTTTGAGAAGTAGGGTCTATGCAAAGTCTTTAGGTCACTGTAACATTCGAGTGATTTGGATTGTGGAGTGCCTCTTTGGGCTTCCTATCTCACAAAGTAAGCAGTTTCTTTCATTGCTCATTTGTGTATTCGTATTATATTTGTGTATTAGTGTATTAGTATTATATTTGTGTATTAGTGTATTAGTATTATAGTAATGTGAAGCTGACCAGTCCAAGCCCAAAACCTGTACTAATTTTAGCTCCCTGAGACTGTGATTACAACCACATATTTTCATGTCTCTGCATTAGCTCCTCAGGTCAGAGGTCAAAGTACTGCATTCCTGTATCTCTACCATCTCTGAAAGGCACACATTAGCCCACCATGACAGGCCAGCCCAGGGCTGAGCTAAAAAGGCCTCAGAAGCCTATGAGGGCCTCTATGCCTCCTCTAGCTTCACTCTAGCTCTCATTAACATTCAGCCAGTTCCTCACACCATTCCTCATAGGCCTCAGAGAAGCTGAGATTTCATCTTCCCTGGCTGAGTAGCATTAAAATCAATTAAAAATGAGAGATAAGCCTCTTCGACCATGATTGAAAAAGGAGCAAAAGAAAGCCACACACACAGCCCCATCATTCACCCAGGGCTCTGGGTGCCTTGGCTCATTTTTTTTTTTTTCCTTTCTAGACAGCTGCAGAAGAAGCCAGCTAAGCAGAAAGGTCTTCCTGTGGTAGGCTGTAGATGGCCATTCCTATGTCATCTTAGCCCAGCAAAGTCTCATGGATGACAGGACATCCATGCTGTCCTGTGGCTTCCAGACAGCCTGGCCAAATGACCATGGCTGGGGGCAGTAGAGAGTAGCCAGAGGAAGTCCAGAAGTCTGTCTGTTGAGCCATTATCTTTAGAAGACTGATACCAGCTTCCAGTTTACTCCAGGCCTGGAATTTAGAGCCTAGGGAAACCAGGCATCCCTAAATCACCTTAATTAAACATGGGGGAGCTATGAAGAATGAGATTTTTCTTTTGTTCCTCCTTGGATAATTTTAAATGTTTGATAACTGTGAAGGTACTTTTCCTGCTATCGTTAAGCAAAAGTGGTATGTGTCTGTGTGTATATGTCTGTGTGCCTGTGTGTTTGTGTCTGTGTATCTGTGTGTGTGGTGTGTGTGCATGCATATCTGTTTGCGTGCATCTCTGTGTGTGTCCATATTTCTTTGTGTGTGTGTTTGTGTGTGTATGCATATTTGTGTGTGTGTACACGCATATCTCTGTGTGTACGTGTCTGGGTTTCTTTTTGTGTGTATGTGTTTGTAGTATGTGTATATGTGTACATATGTATCTCTGTGTGTATGTATGCCCGTGTTTGTGTGTATGTCTGTATTTATGTGTGTGTGTCTGTGTGTATGTGCAGTATGTGTCTGTGTGTGTGTATGTTTGTGTCTGTCTGTCTGTATGTGCGGTGTGTGCCTGTATTTCTGTGTCTCTATTTGTGTATGTGTGGTGTGTGTGTCTATGTGTGTGTGTGTGCTATGTCTGCCTGTGTGTGTGTGTGTGTGTGTGTGTGTGTGTGTGTGTGTGTGTGTGTGTGTGTGTTTGTGTGTGTGTATGTGAGTTATAAACTTAGGTCTGTATCCACACAAAGCCTAACACACTAACAGACGTTGAATAAACATTAGTCCGATGAATGAAGTAAATGGTATTGAGATGTACCTACCATCTTCCAGCCATTACTGATAAAGCAGACAGCACTCAGTACCATGTTAGAAAGTTTTAAGCTCAGCTTTTATTGAGTATTCCACCATGGAAGGAATGATTGGATTCAATTTAGAAATAATTCTTCCCAGCAATTAATGGAAAGAGATCAACTTAAATGCGTAATCGTTTCAAGTAATTGGAATATTTGGCAAGTTACTCCCTTGGGAACTTAACCTGCACTGATGGTTGGTAAGTGAGGATTGTAGAGACTGCGGTTCAGCAGAGATGCCTCTGGACAGGCAGAGTCTGTAGGTAGGATGCATCTTGTTTGGTGCAGAAGGGTGATAAGCCAGGTGGCTGGAAAGAGATTGTTAAGATTTCAAGCTCCGGGGCTGGAGAGATGGCTCAGCGGTTAAGAGCACTGTCTGCTCTTCCAGAGGTCCTGAGTTCAATTCCCAGCAACCACATGGTGGCTCACAACCATCTGTAATGGGATCTGATGCCCTCTTCTGGTGTGTCTGAAGACAGCTACAGTGTACTCACATGAAATAAATAAATCTTTAAAAAAAAAAAAAAAAAAGATTTCAAGCTCCGCTTATTTTCTGTGCAGTGGTTCAGAGAAAACTGGGAAATGTCTGAGGGGTCAGAACTGCCTATGATGCAAGGCCTGAGCTGGAGAAAAGCCTGGGAATGCAAGGAGTTGGGGAACTCCATTGTGGAACATAGCTTCAGGGTGTGTGAGGTTCTGGGTTCAACCCCCAACTCTAGAGAGAATTTCCTAATCACAAGCCAAGACCTCTGGGTCTGAAAGCAATTTCCCTTGTGCCATTTGGAGCCCAGAACACTTTGTCCATTGAGTCATTTGGCAAATATTTGAATGCTTTCTCGCAAGGACTTTGGAAAGGTTGAAAGTATTTTAACAAGGACGACATGCAGTGAGAATGAGAAACTAACCAATCAGAGCAGACACATTTGGATGTGTATAAGTGTGAGCTCAGCCCTGGTGCTGATGGGAAGATTCAGCCTCGAAAGACAGAAGTCACCCACATTCTAGCAGCCTGAGAGAGGGGTGTCAGCAGCTTCACAAAGGGATGATTCGTAGCTGAATCCTGCAGGAGCAGAGCTGGAGAAGGGAGGGGAAAGGGTACCTCAGGACTCACAGGGCAGTGTGTGGATGGCACATACACAGAGTCCCTTGGACTCCAGGAAGCTTCTAGTAGCTAGAGGAGGCTGGTCAGGATTGGTGATGCTGGTAAGCCACGGAGGATCTGGCATGACTTAGTGCTTATTGGAACTTAATGTTTCCAATAGACTGGGGGAAGTGGAAAGATTTTAAATCAGGGAGAGAAATGGAGTCCGTTTTTCTTTTGAAAGATCATTGTCTATATTCTAATCAACAGGAGTATAAAAGCCCAACGTGGCCAAAATTCCTTAAGTAACAAGACTAGCCAGCATTTACCCAAGACTAATGTGTGAAGCAGTCTGTATCCGGAGGTTGTGATGCTTTTGTCTCTGTGCTGACCTACTATGGCACCTTGACATCTTGTTAAGGGTACAAGAGAGGACTAAAGAAAGCAGGGAAAGGAAGCCCTCCCTGCTCTTGATAGCAATTCTTAAATTCTTTGATTATTGGACCCTTGTTTTACACTCTTAAAAATTGCACATGCATTTAATTCCAGCACTCAGGAGACAGAGGCAGGCAGATCTCCAGGTTCAAGGACAGCCTGGTCTACAGAGTGAGTTCCAGGACAGACAGGACTACATAGAGAAACTCTGTCAAACTAGTAAGAATAATAATAAGAAAATAAAAAACTAAGACCCCAGGCAGATGGTGGTTCCTCATTCTTATAATTCCAGTACTTGGGAGACTGAGACAGTAAGATTACAAGAAGTTTGAGGATGTCTTGGGCTACACAGTAAGTTCTAGGCCAGTCTGGGCTATAAAGTCAGACAATAACTCAAATAAACACGCAAAAACTCACAACAAAGCTCTCCCTCAAGTAAATGGAGACTCCTATGATTCTTGGTGGGAGGAGAGAGACAGGGTCTCATGCAGCTCAGGCTCACGTCAAACTGTAGCTGAATGACTCGGAACTGCAGATCCTCCGGCCTCCACCTCCCGTGGGTTGGAATTACAGATGTGCACCACCATAGCCAGGGTCCCTAAGAGCTCTTACTTTCACAGACTGCATTTCTCAACATTTACCATCTTAGCAATCGGGCAGTCGGGCAGTGGTGGCGCACGCCTTTAATCCCAGCACTTGGGAGGCAGAGGCAGGTGGATTTCTGAGTTCGAGGCCAGCCTGGTCTATAGAGTGAGTTCCAGGACAGCCAGGGCTACACAGAGAAACCCTGTCTCAAAAAAACAAAAAAACAAAAAAAAAATAAAATAAAAGCAATTGGGCATATTTCAAATTACTCAATAACTTATTTAAAACAGTAATAGTATACCCATCTATGTGTTAATATGAGTAAAATATGTTTGTGAAAATGGAGTTACTCAAATGAAAGTAGACTGTATGAAGAATTCCTCAGTGAATGGGTTCTGTCCACTGAAATACAGCACGCTACTTAGATTCTAGAATATCCTACTTTATAATACAAATGAATGAGGACGAAAAAGTAGGCAGGGACTATCTTAATTTTTGTGGGTTGTTTGTTTGTTTTGCTTTGTTTGGAGACAGGGTCTCATGTGACCCAGGCTGGCCTTGGATTCATTATGTAGTCAATGATGACACTGAACTGAGCTGAGTGCTGGGATGACAGATGTGTACATATGGGTTTTTGTTTGTTTGTTTTGTTTTGTCTTAGTATTCTAACATAAATAGTCTCTATTTCAGGACTTCCGGAGATATTCTCAGGGCTCCCTAGGGGCCTCTGTTCTAACCTAGATCTTGAACTAATGGGCCTGCCCTTTGTGAGGAAGCAAATACAGCAACTCTTCCCTGGATGTCTCCTGTGGTGGATCCTGTGTCCTCCTTTAGAGTGTGGCTCAGTCTGTTTATGGCTACAGACAGAATAGCTTAGACAACAGAAACGTATCTCACATGGTCTGAAAGCCTCACCTCCCGTAATCTAAGTGTGCATGCTTCCTGGTTGTCCTTTCTCTATGTCCCTACACACAAAGAGAGATGGAAAGTTAGACCTCCGACTACAAGGTCTTCCTTGTCTTTTTAGACAAGCACTCTGCCCAAGCCGTCAGGGTCCTAGCTAACTTCATGGCTTCATCTAAACTTAGTCATCTCTCCCAGGCCCCACCTCCAAGTACAGAGCCCGCAGGGCTAGGACATACTAACTGAGGGAGGGACACAAGGTCTATACCAGACCATGATTACTGATGCTCAGAGTCAGGGTTGGCCAACACTTGGACTATATGAAAGTCTCACCACAGCCCATTGATGTGAGTCCTGGAGAATGAGCCCACTTTGTCAGGGCTGGCGACAAGTACTTTTACCAGCCAAGCCATGGCTCACCCCTCATCTTCTTTCTCTTCTCCTTTTAAAATTTTTAAAATTTGTTTTATATGTATGTTTTTGCCTACGTTTATGTCTGTGTACCACCACATGCATGCCTGGTGCCCAAGGGAAGCCAGAAGAGAGTGTTGGATTGTCTGGAACTGGAGTTACAGAGGGTTGTGAGCCACCATGTGGTTGCTGAGCTGTCTCTCCATGTTCTCACCTGATTTTCTTGTCCCTATTCAGCTGCCATCCAACAAGAGTTTGCCAAGTTATGAGAATAACCCAGCAAATGCCTCTTCCTTCCTTCGTTCCTTCGTTCCTTTCTTTCTTCCTCCTCCTTTTGTTTTGTTTGTTTGTTTGTTTTGTCTGTTTACTCGAGACAGGGTTTCACTGTATATCTCTGGCTATCCTGGAACTCACTATGTAGACTAGTCTGGTCTTGAATTCACAAATATCTGCCTGCCTCTCTGCCTCACATTGGGACTAAAGGTATGCACCACTATGCTGGACTTTTTTTTTTTTTTTTTAATATTTTACTCTCATTTCATTTGTATGTGTTTGGGAGTTCTGTCTGCAAATCTATGCAGTATGTTTGTGCCCTCAAAGAGAGCAGAGGTGTCATCAGATCCCCTGGAACTGGAGTTACACATGGTTATGACACTCCATATTGGTGCTGAGAATCAAACTGGGGTCTTCTGGACGAGCATCCAGTGCTCTTAACTGCTGAGCCATCTCTCCTAACTGTAGATAACTCTTTCTAGTGGCTCTCCCCCATATCAAAACTCTACAATGAGAAGCTGAATCTCAGCCTACGCCAGGGATGTCTCCCTGATGGGTCTGCTCCTGCAAACACAGCTCTTCAATAATGCATGGAGTTCTTAGCACCAGGGAGAAGAGAACTGCCTCCCTCCCAGCCATCAAAGCTGCCGCAGGAGGTTGGGGGGTGGGGGTGAGAGCGTGACAAGTCAGCGATCAGATTTCATGGCTCTCCATAATGGCTGTCCTCTGTATGGTATTAGAATGGGCTGTTTCATGTACAAGGATGAAAGCAGCAAGGATTTGGGAGAAAATCCAGCTTCCAAGAGAAATCAAAATGTTTCTATTTCATTACAAATGGATGCATGACATATCTAATCACTCCTGGGAGAGGGAACACTGCAGGACCAGCTGTCTGGATCAGCCACTACCTTCAGACGCCATGTAAAAAGTGTAGGATGCAGGATTAGAGAAACCACACAATTTCCGTATGTCCAGGGTATCTCCCAGACTCTCCTGAATCTTGGGGAGATTGCTTCTGTACAATCCTTGCAAAGGTGAGCACCATCCTCGCAGGGGTAAAAGCCAAGGCTACTGAAGAGGAGAAGGCGGCTGCAGCAGTCAGCTGTCATACTTAATGACATTATTAATAGCTCCTTGCTCCATGCACATTCAAACGCCTTGCCCTTTGCATACACTACCAATCATTCTTGTAGCAACTGGCGGTGTGTTATTTGCAGTATATTATTAGAACTTCCTGGGTACAGTGGTACATGCATATAATCCAGAGCACGGGAAACTGAGGCAGGAGGATTGAGAGTTCATAGTAAGACTTTGTCTCAAACAACTTCAAGAAAAAGATCTCACTGTGCTGAGAAAACAACAGATCTTAAGACATGTTAGAGCCCAGAGTGAACCCCTAGGGATGTGTTCAACTGTCCCCTCAAGTCCCCCCAGAAGTAAAACACGTAGCCAAAGGGAGAGTCCCTAGAGAGTCATTCCATGAAAAATGTTCCCTTCACATGAGAAATGAGAGCATTTAGCTCCTGCCACTGTGAAAACTATCTCATCTGCTACCCACTCAACCAGCCTTCACTCCGTGTCTTCAGAGAGTCCTCGCCTGTGGCCTAGGCATGGTATAGACTCAGCTGCTGAGGACTTCTGACTGCTGGCTATATTCTCTATCTTCTCTGACTTTGCCTCCATTATCTGTGAGTCCAAAAGATGCTTGGTCACTGTAGGTAAATGGTCCTTGTGGACCAGATCCTGGGTCCAGCTGTTCCTTTCTCTGCACCTGTTTTCCCACCTCCAAACTCTGAGAAGTATAAACCAACATCTACTTCTTGTAGAGCAGTGGTTCTCAACCTTCCTAAAGCTGAGGCCCTTCAGTTCAGTTCTTCAGGTTGTGGTGACCCCAACCAGAACATTATCTCATTGCTCCTTCATAATGGTAATTTTGTTACTGTTATGAATCGTAATGTAAATATCTGATGAACAGGGTATCTGCTATGTGATCCCTGTGGGGGTCACAACCCACAGGTTGAGAATCCTGTTCTAGAAGCTCAATTTTACATCTTCTCTGTGTTAGCTGCCACAGCACAAACAAGACCCCCACCCAGTGGCTAATCTTCTCTGGCCTTGTGAGACCAGGTCCCACTCCACCAACTTAACCTAGGAATACTCTGGGACAGACTGTGAGTCTCTCTGCTCTCACCTCCTATGTGGCCCTTCCCCATGCCCTCCTTAGTCGGCATCCAGCCTAACACAAACCCACCAGTGCTATTGATAAAACCTGACTTCAGAGACCTGAGCAGGGTTCACAAGGTCCGTTCTTCTGTTCCTAGACTCAAAGGACCCTTTTATAAGCTAACAGGGCAGAGGCAGGTACTCTCAGCACCCTAAAAGAATGAGTCTCAAAGGGGGAGTTATGCATTTGAATTGCATGCGCAAGGCCATGGATTCAAAACCCAGTGTCAATAAATTAAATAAAGAAGGAAGGAAGGAAGGAAGGAAGGAAGGAAGGAAGGAAGGAAGGAAGGAAGGAAGGAAGGGCAAAGCTCAATCTATCTTTTTCACATTGGACACAAATTTCAAGACAGATTTTATAGAGCATGAGTATCCCTGCCAGTCTCTCTGCCCAGGAGTGAATATATCTTTGTTCTTGACAGACCCAGGCCAAAGATGCCATCTGGAAGGCTTGGCCACCTGGCCTTCATGCCAGATTCAGCTCTTCAAGGGCTGGGAGGCATCTGGTTGGTGTCTGTGTCCAGGACCTGCACAGGAAGGTGCTTTGAGCACAGTGTTAAATAAACATTGTGGATTGGAGAGAGCTCCCAGAACTGGGACTGAGGCCATGTGGAGGATGTCTCAGCAAGCCGGGGGGTTAGCAAAGTAGAGTTGGCAAAGAGAAAGAAGTTTAGGCATACTGTCCAGACACTGGTAAATGCATGTATGCACGTTGTGGGCCTTTCTCTCACAAGTCCACTACCGGGCCTTGTTTCCTCCACTCTGTGTGTCACCAGCCACATGCTCAGGGCTAGAAGGGCTGTCAGTACCCACTACACACCGTGTTTCCTCGAGACTTACTATACTGGAGTCAGAGTGAAGACAGCGCGGAGAGGCACAGGTCCTTGAGCTAGCTGCAGACAGCACAAACCCTGAACCGTACCAAATGCCTGCATGGGCCTTTGATTCACTGCCCATGCCCAGACTCACAGTCTAATCTCTTCCTGTGGATCTGAAAACAGTTGCTGACTCAGGGCCCTCTCGGAGGCCACCTGGTCTTTCGTGGCTCAAGTATCCATGGCAATGACAGCACTTTTTCCTCATGGGACAAGAGTAGATAGCATCTCTTACCCTGCCTTCCTCAGTCCTGCTCACCAGTCATGGAGTGTGAAAGCTTCAGTCTTCTTTGCCTCCTTTGGGCTCCCTCTGGCTTAGGGCTCCCTCTCTAACTCCTCCACAGTCCTGCATCTTGCTCATGGAAGCTCACCTATGTTGGCCTCAGAAGTTGCTGGACTCACACACCTTGTCTGCCCTCAAGCCTGTGACCTACTCTCCCCAGAGTGGGCCCATGTTTGTGTGACAGTTTGTTAGCCATTTCTTTCCTTTCTTTCTTTCTTTCTTTCTTTCTTTCTTTCTTTCTTTCTTTCTTTCTTTTTTTTTTTTTTTTTTTTTTTTTTTTTTTTTTTTTTTTTTTTTTTTTTTTTTTTTTTTTTTTTTTTTTTTTTTTTTTTTTTTGGTTTTTCGAGACAGGGTTTCTCTGTGTAGCTAGCCCTGGTTGTCCTGGAACTCACTCTGTAGACCAGGCTGGCCTCGAACTCAGAAATCCACCTGCCTCTGCCTCCCAAGTGCTGAGATTAAAGGCGTGCACCACCACTGCCCGGCTCATTAGCCATTTCTACAGAGCCCAACCATCCCTACCTCCAAGGTGGCACTTCCTCTCAAACCCCAGTTCAGATATGTTTTTTTTTCTTTGACAAATATTTGCTATTAGAGTGTGGTGCTCCACATCTATAATCCCAGCATGCAGGAAGCTAAGGCAGGAGAATTGGTGAGTTTGAGGTCAGACTGGTCTGCAAGTCTAGTAACACCTAGTTAAAAAAACTATTAAATAAGCAGGGTGTGGTGGTCACACCTTTAATCCCAGCACTCAAGAGCAGAGGCAGGCAGATCTCTGAGTTCAAGGCCACCCTGGTCTACAGAACAAGTTCCAAGACAGCCAAGGCAAAAACAAAACAAACAACAGTAAGAACAAAACCAAAATGATATCCACTACTAAACTTATTTTGAGATAATTGTCAATTCATATAAGATCCCACAAGGTAAGAGTGAGTCCAGCACCTGTCAAACCCCACTTCCTCAAAGGTTCAGAGCATCTTGCAAAGTTCTCATACAGATCACAGCCAGGATATGAAGAAGCTGGCATCAATACAGGTGAGACCCAGGGTACCCTCACCACAAGAACCATTCATGTGCCCTCTACCCTCCCACAGTACCTCCCCCTTGATGGGCTATTCTCACATCCCAGGCAGCTCCTCCCACTGGCTCCTCCTCCACTGGGCACCTGTGACTCTCTACATTCTAGTTTCTCAAACTACAGGCAACCTCGGTGTGGGCTAAGGGACAGAGTCCCAGCCTAAGAGAGAGCATCATCAGTCAGTCACTGAGAAGCTCAGTAAGAATAGTTTCATCCTGACATGGTCACTGCAGAGTCCCATCACCTCCCTAAAATGAGCAGTACAATATCCCCTCTCACCATCCTACCCTATGGGTGGCAGAGCCCAAGCCTGAGCATAGCCAGGTGAAAGTTACTTTCTCTTTTCAGGATTCTTTTTCCTCAGATCTACTCTCAGCCCTCATTACTTGATGGTTTCATTGTTCATCTGCAAATGAACACAGCAAAACAGAGAGGTCTGCATGGGATACAACAATCTTAAGGAGATTCTATGGCATTTCATCCAAGTATGCCTCAAGTGCTGGTTAGGTTTTTGGTGATTGGCTTTTGTTCTTTGTTAGTTAGTTTGTTTGTTTGTGTCAACTTGACGCAAGCTAGAGTCATCTGGGAAGAGGGAATCTCTACTGAGAAATACCTTCATAACATTGAACTGTACACACGTCTGAGGGAATATTTATTATTATTATTATTAATGATTGATATAGAAAGGCTCAACCACAGGAAGGTGCCAACCCTGGGCAGGTGATCCTTGGTTGTATACAAAAGCAAATTGAATAAGCTACAGGGAGCAAGCAAATAAGCAGCATTCCTCTGTGGTCTCTGCTTCAGTTCCTGCCTTGAGTTTCTGCCCTGACTTCTTTCATGATGGGTTAGAAGCATCATGAAAGCCTTTTCTCCCCAAGTTGCTTTTGGTCTTGATGTTTATCACAACAATAGAAAGCAGACTAAGATATCATCGCCCTATGTTCTTCTGCTTGGAAGCTACTTGTAAACTGAAGCCAAGTCTGGGTTGGCCTAGTTACCAGGGACAGCAAAAGGACTGCACATGTAGGAGCAAGCATCCCAGGACACTTTGATGTCTCTTGCTTGCGGCAGGAGGCCTTGCTTGAGCAATTAGCTCTGAGCAAAGAGTAAACAGATGTGCATTTAACTAATGTAAGTCTTTCCTTATGGTGTCCATGTGGGCTCCGTGTGGCCTTTTGGTGAGGTCTGGGAGGAAGCTTAGAGGAAGCTGGGAGGGTCCCGAGGAGCATAACTCTTGGCACAGTCTTTACTATGGACAAGGCTTTGCCTGGGGGCTCTCTAGACTCCGGTTAGTAGTCTCCTCCATGTGGTATACAAAACAGGCCTGGTTACCCTCTGGAGAAGAAGGTTTGGGATGGTATCCATCTCTTCCCAGAGTGGTGCTTTCAAGCTTCTGCCAGATGCAGAAGTCCCCATCTTCACAGATTCTCAGCAAACCAATGAAATTAGGTTCTCTAGAACGGTATGCCCATTTGTTGCTAGACTCAATCACAAGTGAGCATGACTTGAGCACCAGGCTACATCCTCATGGAGCTTGGCCCATTCACATGCTTCACAGGCCACATTGTCTTCCAGGGAACCAGGTCCTTCTTAACATAGTCTTGGGTCTGTCCACCATCTTCATAGCCAGTAGTTTCCTCCAAGAATATTATCTAGCCTGGCTCCTCTTCTTCTCCCCCCCTAACCCCCAACCCTAGAGCCTCCCTTATGCTGGGCAAGGACGGCTGAACAACAGCCCTGCTTTTGTCTTCACTTAACAATCCCAGGCCTGGTTGTCTTAACTCTCCTTCGAGTGTTAAATGGCCTTTCTTCTAGGAAGCTGCCAGACCTGTCTTTCCCCAGTATGTAGTCCTTTGCATCCATGCTAAGCCTTTTGTCCCACATTCCTGCTCATACATGTAGCTACTGCACACCTGACTCTGTACCTTAAGCTCCCCTCGGCACAAACACTGTCAATCTTTGAGTCTCTAAGTACTCATCACACTGAACCCATGCCTAATGGATAAGCAACTGAAGCAATGCATGTCTCTCTGAGACCTAGGACAGGGAATTATGGGTTGGGGCTGAATCATCATCAGAGGAAGGCAGATAAAATTACTTGAGATGGGAAGGGAGTGTAGATACAGATCAGCACTTCATGGGAGGGCTCTGGAGCAAGAAGGGGGCCTCTTGCAGGAGGATGTCCTTGATTCCATGCTCTTTGCTAGCCAGAAACCCTGAGGGCTGTACTCAGACTGGGAAGATCCTGCTTGCTTCCCCTGGCAGCCACCAAGAGATAGCTTCAGTTGAAACATTGCATTCTCCCTCTCCAGTGTGTCCTGCCAGAAGGCCATTTCCAAGGGCAAGCCAGTGGATCCCTGGGATTTCTGAGGTCAGTGGGGGAGTTAGGCTTTCTTCAGTCACTCTGTGTTTTACTAGAGACACACTGGTCATTTTTGCAAAATCATACCCATAGCTTGCAGTCACAGAATGTTCCAGGCATACCCTCCTTTCTGGCCTGGGAGAATTCAGCTCAGAATAGAGGTCGTACCCAGAGGCGCACAGTGCACTAGGCCTAGACTGTGTACAAGATGTGCCTTTCACAGACCTAGTTCAGGGAAAACACGAGTGTCCCCTGCTGCCTGGACTCTATCTGGGACTTCCTACATGAGTCTCATTTGTCATGCTCATGCTCAGGACTCTCACAAAAGCCTGGCCTCAGCCCCGCTTCTTAGTCTGTCTCGAGCTCAGAGCCCACACATGCCACCTTGGTGGGGGCTAGAGAACATGAAGACCGTGAAGTTCTCTCTCAAAGAGCAGCTACCCATCTAACTGAAGTAACTAGCTCTGAAGGCTATAAGGTGCTGCTGCCTAAAGGTAAGAAATGTCCATTGTAGCATGGGAGGTCATGCAAAGGGAGAGTCTTGGAGTAGTGGTGGCGGAAAGGATCTTCAGAGTAGTGCCTGAAGGGATGGAAAGATGAGGGAGGGAGGGAAGAGTTGCCCTCAGGCCGCTTCCAGGACATGCATGGTCTCTCCAAGAACTATACAGCAAGCAAGGGACCCACATCGTAGAGCACAGAAGTACTGGGAAGAGAGTGGCTCTGTACCATGTAACTGTGTTTCCACAGTTACAAGCATGATATACTGCACTGACAAGCCTGCCCCAGTCCATAAGAACACTGGCATTCTAACCACATAGTCTTCCCCCACTGGGAATGAGACCATCAATTTGTTCCCTTGCTCCTGCCACCTGATCTCTTTGAAAGCTCAGAATGTTCCTCAGCATGGGTAGTGACCCCAGTCTAGAGGGTTAGATTCATCATATTCCTTGCACGTCCCAGCAAAGAAAAAAGAAGGCAGAATCTGGGGTCCAAGCACATGAGTTTGACGCCCTAGTCTTGACACATTTGGGCAGTTTATCCCTTACGAGTTCTCAGCCTAGTTTCTTGATGTGTCGGGGGGGGGGGGTGGCTGAGCACACTTTGTGGCTGCTAGTGAGATTTGCAGATACTCAAGGATCTCAGCATGTGATTCCAACACTCAGGAGGCTGAGGCAGGAGGATCAGGAGTTCAAAGACATACTGAGCTACAAAATGAGACCCTGTCTTAAAACAACAGAACGTTATGAGGCTCGGGAACCAACTGTCTGTCACCTACCATGCAGTGATGCTCACTAAATTCTTCCTTCTCTTTTTCCTCCTCCCTGTGGTTTCCACACAGAGGCCTCAGGCTTCCGGTGACAGCAGCCTGAAGAACTGAGGTCAGTTTGAGCTGAGAAAGCACATCTCATACCCACATCTCTAGGTTTTCACTGTTGGTGAAAGAGTCCCTGGGTAGATCCAAATCAGAAATGGAAGTCCAGATGTCTGAGACACAAAGAGAGGTGCTATGCTAAGGGACAGCCATGGGTCCTGTTTGAGTTCACCTAATCAGCCTATTACTAATGGATACCTTTACTCTCCACCTCCCTAACATGGGCTCAACAAGGACAGACTGGCCACATTGTCAAGCTGTTCACTGTGCTTTGGAGATATCTGAAGCCGTCTTCAGGGAAGCCTTGAACTGGAATAGACTCTCTTTCTGCTCTGTAGGCACAGAGATGTGACCCAGGTCAAGAGTAAGTGAACTATATTGAATAAAACTATTGGCTCAGGGTGTAGCTCCTTCCTGCTCCACAGATGCCACAAAGGCAGTGTCAGGCCTGTTTGGGTAAGGTGTAAACATAGCTAGTACGCAGCTAAAAGGACAGGACACTACTGTTGCTTTGTGCTCAGACCAGACCAACACTGGGAGCATCATCCAACAGAACCCCAGCACTACAGTGTGATGGTTTGAATATGCTTGGCCCAGGGAATGGGCCTTGTTGGAGGAAATGTGTCACCGTGGGCATGGGCTTTAAGACCCTTATCCTAGGGGCTGGAGAGATGGCTCAATGGTTAAAAGCTCTTTCAGAGGTCCTGAGTTCAATTCCCAGCACCCACATGGTGGCTCACAACCATCTGTAATGGGATCTGATGCCCTCTTCTAGTGTAGTGTGCCTGAAGACAGCTACAATGTATTCATATATGGAAAATAAAGAAATAAATCTTAAAAAAAAAAAAAAAAGACCCTCATCCTAGATGGCAGGAATCCAGTCTTTTTCGGTTGGTCTTCAGAAAAAGATGTAGAAATCCAAGATCTTCCTACACCATGCCTGTCTGGACACTGCCATGTTCCCGCCTTGATGATAATGGACTGAACCTCTGAACCTATAAGCCAACCCCAATTAAATGTTGTCCTTATAAGAGTTGCTTTGGTCGTAGTGTCTGTTCACAGCAGTAAAACCGTAACTAAGACACACAGCAACTTCTGTCACTCCATAACAAGGTCTCCTTTGTGCCAGGCCCTGAGCTGAACTCTACAGCTAAAAAGAGGAACTGTGACTGTCTTGTGGGGGAGGGGCAACAATGGTAATGAGTCAACGAGAGGACTCTAGAGGAGAGTGTTTGGCCAAGGCTGTGAAAAACTGACTTAAACATTGAGGAGATAAGCCAAAACCATATAAAGGGGAAACCCAAGTGCATGTTCAAAGGCCTAGAGTAAGACCGGCGTGCTGGGCCAGTGCAGCTGAGCAAGCTGGTAAGTATGAAGGGTGTGACCAAAAAGCAGCCACGCCACTGATCCGCAGAAGGATGGATGCTGGGAGTTGGTTCTAATGCTTTGTCATATCTCTACTCCCAAAAGCCACACTTCCAGACCTGAGGGCTTCGACTGATAATAAAGAATTGCTGTACAGCCAATGGCTGAGCAGGGAGGCAGGTAGACAGGGAGGGAGGGAGAGGGGAGAGAGAGAGAGAAAGAGAGAGAGAGAGAGAGAGAGAGAGAGAGAGAGAGAGAGAGAGAGAGAGAGAGAGAGGAGAGCAGGAGAATCGCCATGACTGGAAGGCAGAGGGATCAGATTCAAGAGCTGTAGGAGAGAAACCATCCAGCAATGTAGGTGGAAAGGGAATGCAGCCCTATTGCCCAGACAGGAACAGGGCAGCAAAGATAAAATATAGATTTCAAAGGTGTTAAGCCAGGAATACTGGAGGGAAGTGTGTGCTAGCCACAGGGAGGTTTGTAAGTGTCCAGTCACTGAGCTAGTCAAGGCATATCAAAATTAGCTGGTGTGTGTGTGTGTGTGTGTGTGTGTGTGTGTGTGTGTGTGTGTGTGTGTGTGTGTATGTTTCATTCTTGAATCCAGAGAGCTCTTGGGCAGGTGCAGTGTGAGCAATCTACCAGGAGCCAAAGAGGTTTAACCAATTCACCGCTACAGATGGAGGCAACTGTCAGAGCCCCAGTCACCCAGTGGTGAGACTGGAGAAGGTTTTGAGGCACTTGGAATCATTTCTTGTCAGCAGCAGAGACCAGGCATGTGGCTCCAGATGCACCAGGGCAGTGTGCTCCCATACCCTGGGAGTCCAGCATGTGGCTGTGTGAGAGGCTCAGCTAGATCCACAATTTTGATCTCTTGGTATACTTCATGTTCACAGGGGTGACTGGGACTCTCCTTTGGAGAACAGAGACCCTGCAGACCAGACAGAAGCAACACAGAACAGCACAGAGCCCCCAGGGTGACCATCTGCACAACTCAGTGATGCTTTCCTATCACCAACCTACACTCCAACAGCCACCTCTCTAAGCCTTTGTCTTTCCAGCAGGGACCAGCTCCACAAAGTTAAGGGCAGATCTCACCCAGGGACATAGAGCCAGCTACAGGCAGAGCAGACATACACAAGCTAAGGCTGTCTTCAGTAGTCCTTGACTGTCCAAGCGCCCCATTGTCTCTGATTTGCACAAACGTTGGAGAGAACACAGAGGGTTTCCCAGGATCCTTCACCCACCTTATGCTAATGTAAACATCTTACATAATCAGGCACTCTTGCCAGAGCTGGAAATTAACACTGGAGCGGCACTGCTGACTCAGCTGCAGACTGCATGCTCACTTCATTAGCTCCTCTGGAATACACATTAAATGGCCCTTCCTCTGTTCAGCCTCCAAGTTCCGTTTCCACTTTGTACTTAGTTATCTTCTACCCCATTCTCAGTTCTTCCCTGTTTCTCATGACCTTTCGATTCCTGTTCTCTCCCCCCGCCCCCTCTTTCTTGTAGCCCAATCTGGTCTCAGACTATTAATGTAGCCATGGTGACTCTGAACTCCTGATCCTCCTGACTCTACATCTTAAGCGTCGGAAACACAGGCATAGGCCATTATGCCTTGTTTGTAGGGAGCTAGGAATCGAACCCAAGGCTTCTCCATGCATGCTGGGCAACTGGCTACAGTCCCAGTCTCCCTGTTTCGTGGTATAAAATATATTATGTGTATAGCATACAATGGCCATAGACACCGAAAGGGGGGAGTTAAAAGAGCACATCTTTGCTATTTTGGCCATTTGTTAGTAATTCAGCAGCATCGCTACTGCACCCACAATGTTTTGCAACCAACAGCACTATTTCCAAAGAGTGGTTTCGTCATCCCCAGAGAAACCCTGTACTCATGAAGCAATGACTCTCCCTTCCCCTCCTCCCAGATCCCTATAAGAGGACCAAAAGAAAGGGCGCATGTGTAGCCGAATCAGTCCAGGATCTCACACTACTCAACTAATGTCAGTGGGAGTCCCTGCTGGGCACCATCCTCCATCCATAGCAGAATGTGTTTTCTAAAGTAAAGAACTGTAGAGGCTTCATCTGGTCCCCGTTTCTCTAGAAACTGTTCTGCGCGTACGTGTGTGTGTGTGTGTGTGTGTGTGTGTGTGTGTGTGTGTGTGTGTGTGTGTGTGTGTGTGTGAAGTGGAGGCCAGAAGACAGCCTTTGCTTGTCATTCTGCAGATACCAACTATCTTGAGTCTGTTCGACTTTTTGTTTGAAGGCTTTGTTATTCATTTAGCTTTTTTATTTTAGTGAAGTTGCTGGTTTGTTTTTGAAGCAGTCTCTCACTGGCCTAGAGCTCTTTCTCCGAGTAGGCTATGGTTACTGACCAATGAGTCCTAGAAATCTAATGACTGCATTTCTCAGCTCCAGCTCACACGTGTCACTATTCCTGGGTTATTTACAAGAATTTTGAGGAATCAAACCCAGGCTCTCATGCCTGCAAGACATTACTTCTCTAACTGAGTGAGCCATTCCTCTAACCCTCTGCTTAGACTCTCTTACAAAGGCAGAGACTCTTCTTTCAACAAAGCCACTAACAGCTCCCTGGCACAGGCCCAAAGCACCAGCCTTGGCCCTCTCTTCCTGGAGCCAGTAGGCTTTGGGGCAGCCACTCCAAGCAGAGGTACTCCCCTTACCAGCCTTAGCTCTGGTCTGTAGCAACTGCATGTTATTGCCATGGTCCTGGCTTTGAGTTACCCTCCTCAGCAGGCTGGCCCCAACAGACAATGACATACTGAGTAGATAACAGCCTTCCTGACAAGTATGTGAGCCAAGATCTCATGCTATGCATGAGGCATCAATGTGCCTGACTTCCTGCCCCACAACAGTAGCCTTTGGATTACCATCTGCAAGGTCTTCCATGCCACAGACTGGGGGCATGTAGAACCCAACTGTCCATTGCCAGAGTCCTGTCACTGGCCTCCCGCCACCTGTCCAGGCACTAAAGCAGTCCAACTGGACATGTTTGCTGCTCATCACAGATGCTACCAGGCCCCCAAACCCTGACTCCAAATGTCTGGCCAGCCTTCTTCCTGTTGTCTACCCCTCCCCCATCCCACTGCCTATGTCTAGTTGTAGATGAGGCCTCCTCCAGTCAGTCTATTACCCCTTCTGTGCCTGTCTCCTCCCCAACTCTCCCAAACAATTTAGGCTGGTTAAGAAGGAGGGGACCCAGGCCTCTTCTTGCTCCTTCTTGGGGCAGAGAATGCACTTATAACCTGATCTGCCACGGAGCTTCCTTCCCACCCTTCAAGGACCTCTCCACCCTGGGTCTGTAGCTGGTGCTGTTGGACTCCACTAGGAGTGGTTCCTCCCAGTCAGGCAAGGTCCCTTGTTCATCCCCCACTGCCTGCCTGCCTGCCTGAGCAGCCCCTGTGAGGGACAATGGGAACATAGGGTAAGAAGGTCAAACTGGCCTTGAGCTGGTTGCTGCCTCTACAGCCTCAGACAGAGGAGCCAAGTACCACAGTTCTTCCTCTACTTTGGTGCCATAATGTTTACCTCCTGCCCTTCTAGAACTTCACCCCGAGAGAGGTGACTCGGTGGTTCAGAGTACTAGTTTTTGGAATCAAACACACTTGCTTTGAAAATTGACACCTGCTGTATTTACTGTATAACCGGGAACAAGTGTCCTATCCTTTCTGATACATCCTTCCTCCATTTTCAAAATCAGAGATAGCTGGGGCCAGGGAGGTGGTTCAGTGGGTAACAGGACTTGCCATACCAAGCCTGATGACCTGAGTTCAGTTCCTTGAGCCCATGGAAAAAGCCTGATGTGGCGATACACTTTTGTAATCCTGTAGTGAGACACCTGCAAGCATGCACAACACAGGGCTGAAACGAGAGACCCTGCCTAACAACGTGGAAGGAGAGAATGGACTCCCCGGAAGTTATCCTCGAACCTCCACGTGTACCCTCACAGGCATCTATAATCAATCAATCACCGGGAGAGGGAACCTCATTTGGAGAATTGTGGGGATCAGATTGGCCTTTGGCCATGTCTGTGAAGCATTTCCTTAATTTCATTGATGTAAGAGGACCCAGTCCACTGTGGGAGGTGCTATCCCTAGGCAGGTGAGCCTGGGTTATATAGGAAAGGCTGAGCAAGCCAGGAGGAACAATCCAGAAAGCAGTGTTCTCTGCTGTCTCTGCTTCCATTCCTGCCTCTAGGTTTCTGCCTTAAATACCTATCCCGACTTCCCTTAGCAAGGAGCTGTCCTCTAGGAGTGTGAGATGGAATTAACCCTTTCTTCCTATGTTGCCTTTGGTCATCATGTGTTATCACAGCAACAGCGTTTCTCAGTCAAATTAAGATAAGCCATCATGCTCACCTCATCAAACAGGGGGCAACAGGAATGAGTGCAGCCAGCCTGCTTCCTACCCTACATACAGTAGGTACCCAGGGAATGCTGCGAGCCTCACACAACCCCCTCCAGTTCACTTCGCCGGCCCTACCTTCCTTATATCCTTGCTCTGCAGGTGACCTCTGCAATAGATCCTTCCTCAGGTACAGAAATAGTCAGGACAGGCTTCATTCAGTCTTAGGGAGAGGACTCAGTTTCTCAGGGGTAGCTTGTTGCCCCAGTGCAACAGTAACTCAAGAACAAGAGGCCTAGCTTGAGCTCTGTGCTTCGGGCAGCAACTCACAGTTGATCACTGTCTGACCTCACCCGTGGGAAATGCTTGGTGAACACATGCCACAGACAGCTGTCCTTAGCAGTGGGCTTGGAGCTATTTCTGAAGCAGCCAGAGTGGTAGAAATCTGACCATTGCTCTCACACCATAGAGTGGCCAGCCAGAGTCAGGATGGGCCTCTGCATCCTTAACTCAGCCACTGGGGCTTATGGGAAAGGAAAATGGAGGAAAAGAGACATGAAGGGGACTCTGTTCTCCAGACAGAGCGGGGAAAGGAAAGTGAGTGAGGTCAGGCAGGCTGGCGCTGAGGGAAGACAGGCCTAGAACCAAGCCCTACCCTGAGCTAGAAAGACAATACAAAGCAGGGCAGGGCAGAGGTAGATGACCTCTCAGGCGCCCAGAAATCCTACTTCCTTTCCCAGAGCGTCTCAGTGTCTGACAGGGCAGACAGTGGCGGTTCCTGGCAAGGCAGCTTCAGAGAGCAGGACATGCTCACACAGAAGGGATGTCTCTCTCTATGAAGCTGGGCCAGGGCTGGGCGGTAGCCCCATATCCTTGAGTGTGTGGAACATCCCAGTCTGTAACAATGCTAGGGAAATGGGCACACAGCTCCAGGCAGAAGAGTGGGAGTCGGCATAGTGCTACTGCCTGCTTTGGATTTTGTGCCTGTCACTCAACTGTGCACTTCAGTAGCATGATTTGTTCAACAAATATTTATCAGAGGCCAGCTAAGCACCAACTAAGCACCCGGGATATAGTGATGAGCAGTGTAAACAAGGCCCTGATCCTCACATTTATATCTCCCTCGTTTCAGCCCACGGGGCCAGCGCTAGCAACCCCATCTTACAAACGAGGAAGCCAAAGTGCAGAGAAATGGAGAGGCAGACCTGAAGATGGCAACCCAATGATGAACAGCCCGTCCCTCTAGGGCAGTGGCTCTCAACCTTCCTAATGCTGTGACTCTTTAATACAGTTCCTCGTGTTGTAGTGGCCCCCAACCATAACATTATTTTCATTGCTACTTCATAACTGTGGTTTTGCTACTGTTATGAGTTGTAATGTAAATATCTGATATGCAGGATATCTGATACGCAACCCCCAAGTGGGTTTCCATCTACAGGCTGAGAACCACTGCTGTTAGGGTTGTTACTGCCTCCTGGGTTCTGGGGGTCCACTCTGAGATTCTTTTTTTTTTTTTTTTTTGGTTTTTCGAGACAGGGTTTCTCTGTGTAGCCCTGGTTGTCCTGGAACTCACTCTGTAGACCAGACTGGCCTCAAACTCAGAAATCCACCTGCCTCTGCCTCCCAAGTGCTGGGATTAAAGGCGTGTGCCACCACTGCCCGGCATCCACTCTGAGATTCTAAATCCACCAAAGCACAAGAGTGGCTGACATTCCTGGGGAGGTATGGGGGGCACAAAGCCTAGAGTCCATTCTACCAGCAAACCCCTCATTGTCCAGGACCCCCGGATGCTTCAGCCCAAGTCCTGGTTGAGAAGTTCATTATTCATTTTCCTCAGGGGTGTGTGTGTGTGTGTGTGTGTGTGTGTGTGTGTGTGTGTGTGTGTGTGTGTGTGTGTGGAGAGAGAGAGAGAGAGAGAGAGAGAGAGAGAGAGAGAGAGAGAGAGAGAGCTAGAAGAGCTACATTGGGCTTTCCTTTGGGACCTTGTTTAAAAGGGCAGACTCTCTTTGCAGTTGAGAAAACTGAAGCCAGAAAGACAAATCATGAAGCCCAACCTCACATGAGTAGACACCAGGCTACTAAGCCAGGCAACAGCTAGTGTGTTCTGCCCACCCCAGGACTCTGACGGCCTGACCTGCCTTAGGTTATATATCTAGGGCTTGCTGTCCAGCCAGGGTCAGCAATACTACCTTTTAGGAGTGGTCCCCTTATTCTAGAGAGGCAAGAGAGATGGAGGCTTTCTCCCCCAGCATGAAGACTTGGGTTGATTAGAAGAATAAGCAGGACCTGGGCTCCAGCATTCAGGGCTTTCAGGTCCCCTGGCCAGTACAAAAGACCACTCCAACGGGCTGGAAATCCCTGGACACACTCTAAGGGTGTCTACTTCTCCCAGGTCCCTCAGAGAAGAGGCCATTCCGTTCCTCCTTGTCCCCATGACTTGGAAATAAGAGGAACAAAGGCCTTCAACTGGCATGTACCCTGGGAGGGCACATTCCTACTTCTCTCTCTCTCTCTCTCTCTCTCTCTCCAGAACACGAAGCAACCTAACACATGAGCAGGATGGCAGAGATCTCCATTCAGACCCCTCACCTAGCACGTGAGAAATTGTTATGGAGATGAACCCACAGCCTTGATCCACATCAGTGACTGTCCCCATCTCATGACGGCAAATGGTCCCTGGTGGTGCTGGGCCTCAGCCAGGTGTTCTGGCTATTCTGCCAATGCCTGCCTTGCTAGCTTCCATACTGTAGCTACAAGGCCAAAGAGCTTCCACGGGGCCAGGGTATGGCTAAGAAGGTAGACTGCTTGCATGGATTGCTCACAAAGCTCTGGGTTTACTCCCCAGCACCATGTAAAACCAGCTGTGGCAGCACAAGCCTATAATCCAAACCCCGGAGCTGAGGAAGCAGGAGATTCAGACGTTCAGATCATCCTGGCTGCATATTAAATAGGAAGGCTCCCGGTCATAGTGGTACACACCTTTAATCCCGGCATCTGGGAACGAGAGACAGGAGGATCTCTGTGAGTTCAAGGCCAGCCTGGTCTACAGAGCAAGTTCCAGGACAGCAAGGGCTACACAGAGAAATCCTGTCTTAAAAAAAAAAACAAAAACAAACAAAAGTTTGGAGCCAGCCTGGGCTACATGAGGCCTGTTTCTCCCACCCTCTTCCAAAAAAAAAAAAAAAAAAAAAAAAAAAAAAACCAGAGTGCTTCCTAGTGACACAAACTCATTAAATTCCTTTCCCCTAAGAGCCCTCAAGTGCAGTACAGACCCTCCAACACTGCTGAATCAGTGTTTTATGATCTGGACCTGGTTCAGTTCCAGTTGTGTCCTGCAGTTTTCTGGGGCAGCTCCAGAATCTGGTGGTTGGTACCATGGTGCCTTTGGACTGCGCTTCCTCTGTCAGGCAGCTTTTTACGGCTGTGCATCATTCTCTCCCCCAAGAGGTACCAACCCGGGGGTTGTTCCAGGGGCCTCTCCCAAGGGTTCCATGGTGCTTAGTCACTCCTCAGTGAGAACACTGGAAAACCACAAGGTTTCCCCCCATGATGCAGCAACCTCCCCTCACAGGCATCTTACTCACGACATCTGCAAGCTTCGTTGGGCAGAAGGCAAGAGTGGCGCCTTTCTGAGACTCACACTTGTAATATTCTCTGTGAGATAAGACATTCTGGGTCCCTAGCACCTAGCATAGCACCTGGACTAGACAAGTGCTTGGTGTTTGTTGATTGAAAAAAAGGTGTAGGGAGAGTGGAGAATGAAAAGTTTCTATACTTGAAACTTCATATGTCACCTTTTGTCTTCACCAGAGCTATGTCAGTCAAGGACAGGCTCCAGTGTGCAGGGGCTAAGCTGTCCCCGGTGTGTAAGGAGACACACAAAAGTGTCCCCCCAGACCCTCTTCAAGTATAAAAAGACCACATGGTCACTAGGAATACTGCAGTGATGTGGAAGATCCAAAGTGATGACCCCAGGTGGTCTGAGAGCAGACAGGATGTGTCTCATCTCTCCCTGCCCCCTTGGAGGCCGAGCTGTCTACCTAGAAGGCATTTACTCTCCCCAGTGGGTTACGTAGTTATGGGCTTAGAGTCTGCAATCACAGAAGAGACTCAGTGCCTCTCTCCCTTTCCCATACCTCCGTACATGGTCCTCAGGCTAACAGGCCAGAGTATCTGCAGCCAGTCCTGACCCGATTCGATCCCATCAAGTCATCAAGGCCCAGCTCCCCAGCCACTTCCTCCAAGAAGCCTGCTCAGATACCTGCTCCCTAACATCCATTCTCACACTCCTAACTTTGTTGGCAGGTGGGACCCCCCTCTCCTAGACCTCCACCAGGCCACAGCTTCTCCCAAGCACAGCTGCCTCCTCCTCTGTTTGTGGGATTCAGAAAAAAAAAGCTAGCAGAAGCTTCCCAGGGAGTAGACTAACTCAGAGCTTGCTGTCTGCTTGGAGCTTTGCAAGCCACACTGGGGGAGGCAGAGGTAGCAGGAAGGTACGGGAGCCCTCTGTGACCACAGTGGTTTGCCTCAGACCTTGGCTGCAGTGTGGAGGGTGCAGAACAGAAGAGGCCAGATTTTCTGCTCATGCCCTCTACTCTACAGGAAACTTTCTAGGTCATTCTATGGGTAAGCAAATATGGGCAATACTGGGTGAGACAAAACTAAACACGGGCCTTTAGAACAGAGCTTCTCCCAGCAAATACTGACGCGTGGTGTGGCTCTCTAGGGGTGGGCCACAGCTGACAGTGTTTCTCCTGCTCATTTGACTGCAGAACCCTTGGTATAACAATGCCCTATTTCTTGGAACACCATTTGAGAGAACACCATCAAACCTGGGTGTTTCTCATCAAGCTTCTTGGGTAGAAGAAACAAAACCCTCGGATGTGCTAGCAGCCTCAGGTCAGGGCCCTGAGTCCTTCCTGTCTCACCTTTACCTCAGAAACATTACCAGAGGAGGATGACTAGTCCAGTGGATTCAGGCTGCAATGTGACCTTGGAGAAGTCTGAGCTCAAGCTGCTCAGGCCACGTTGTTCCCAGGTGAGGCTAGGGTTGCAATCCAAACCCTAGACGCAGGCCACTCTGGGCTGCTTTGTAGGAGGGATGCAGGAAGTACAGGTTTCCCCATCCGTTGTTTAGCCATCTCAACAGAGCCGGTATGTCAGCCACCGTTTCCCTGGAGGCTCCTCTTCCCTTGACTTAAGGATGTGGATCCAGTAGCTCACTCTCTAATGACACGGCAGGCATTTGTCTTTCCAGAATGCTGCTCTACTTTCTAATGGTTCTGCGCTCAGGACCTTGGAAGAAAGATAAATCTTCATGGCCTTTCCAGGAGGCTACATGAAGGAGATAGTGGTGAAGCTCATGGAGACACGAATGCTGTGGAATGCCAGTAACAGGAGGCCAGTGAGCATCAGAGAAATGCCAGAGCCCTCTGGGAACTCTAGTGTAAAACTATTAAGTATATTGGCTCTCACTGATACTGCTTAGCTGTGTGACTATGGGTGGATATGAAGCCCCTGTCCCAGCCTCAGTTTCCCCAAGGGTACAGTGGGGTTGATAACAATAGCACCAGTGTGCATGGTCACTGGAAGGAGGCTATCCACGACCTAGTCCCCACCCCTTGCATGGCAAGCACTCACCAGGAGCCCAAGGACGGGTTTGGATCCAAGTACTATCACTTCCTAGCAAGGTGTCCTTGTGTGACTCACCGAACTTCCTGTATCTGTTGCCTTAGCTGGAAAACTGATTGGTTGATAAGGAACTGTCAATCACTGAGAAACTTGAATTAGTTAATCCATGTGACAGGTCTGGAACAGTGTCTTTGGCAATATCTAAGGAAAGCTTGCTCCTAATACTCTATCGCAGTGGTCCTCAACCTTCCTAAGGCTGCGACCCCTTAGTAAGTTTCTCCTGCCATGGTGACTCACAACCATACAATTATTTTCATTGCTATTTCATAACTGTAATTTTACTACTGTTATGAATTGTAATGTAAACATTTGATATGCAGGACATCCGATATGCAACCCCTGTGAAAGGGTCATTAGAGCTGCAAAGGGATTGCAACTCACAGCTTAAAAATCGCTGTTCTAGAGTCTGGGAAGAGACTGCTGTGGCGTTTGTGCTAGGCTATGATATGGTGAAAAAGAAAACAATTCACGGGAGACAGGGAGAGGTCTAACCTGAACTCACTCTAGTAAGAAATCTTCTCTTGCTGTGGAGTCTGATGTATGCCTGAATGCTGTCATTTCAGTGAGTATGCACAACTATTGATGCAGGAGTTTCAATGCAATATCAGTATTGTACAAAGTCTCTGAAGTGTAGAGGGCCATGTGAGCCAACTCTTGAAACCTATGAGGCTGCTCTGAGGCCAGGCTTGAGGTCAGAGTGCAACACTTGACCCCAGACCTGGGCCTCTGTCCTAGAAAAAAAAAGAGTATGCCCCTGCAGTCTCCCTATGAATGTGAGGGCTGTCCAGCAACCATGTTTAGGCCTAGAGAAGGAGCTCGCCCAATCAGACCAAACCTAACAGTCTAAACATCCATCGAGAAGCCCCTCACACAGACCCCAGAGGTGCCTAGGACTTGGTGATAGGTTTTATGTGTTCCTGCATTCCCTGTCCTGAACCCAATGAACCCAGATACTGATGTCTAACCTTCTGGAAAGTTTTGCTGAGTCGAGTCAGATTGGAAAGATGCCCAAGGTTTCATTGTTCTGGATCGTGCATTCCCAGATGACCTTAATATCACTATATAGCCCAGGATAACTTTGAACTTCTGATCCTCCTGCTTCTACCTCTCCAGTGCTGAGATTGCAGACATGTGCCATCATGTCCAGTTTGTGTGGTACTAGGAATAGAACCCAGAGCCTTTCTATAAAATTCCAGAACATGCCTCCATTTCAGACCTCACACTCACCCTGTCTCTAGCTGGATATGTAATCCTAGAAGAGTCCTACCCTTCTTCAACCTGGATCTGACTTTTAGCAGAGTGCATTTGTTACCATCCTTCAAAGTAACCACATGAAGGGCCTGTTCCCTTTCAGCAGACAGACTGAATCACTCACAGCATGTGAGTAGGGTTCAGAGGTATGGATTAATATGGCCGTGTACACGAGCAGACACAGACACAGACACAGACACAGACACACACACACACACACACACACACACACAGACACAGACATACACACACACACACACACACACAAGCCAGTCAACTACACTTGTTTCCAGTAACAAATGAGCAAGAGATATTAGAATATTAGAAAGAGAGCTATATATTTAGACAATTTACCAGGCAGCACCAGGGGTGGCTTTAATAGTTTTCCAAACATGTCTCATGTGATTCTCCTGGCAACCTTAGAAATAGATACTATTATTTTTAACAAATGAGAAAAACAAACCTCAAGTAGGTCAAGTGACTGGCAGAGGTCACCCAGCAAATGGTGACCCTGGATAGCTCTGGCTCAGAACACCAGCCTTCATCAGACGCATTGTGCTGCCTTATCAGGACAGAGATCCACATAAAACCTCCGGGCTTTGTTTTAGCAATATCCTAACTGTCCAGGTGGAGGCTCAAAGACTGAGGGAAAGCCCCTGGTAATGAGGGTCATTCCCTAAGAGTGTCCCATAAGGTCACCCCAAAGGAAGAGAATAGATGTTGGAGCCAGGCTGGCTGGACACAAACTCCAATTCTGGATCTTGTCCCAGAATCCTGCCTGGGCATGATCTCAGCTGAATATTAGGATAGTCAAAAAGGTCTTGTGTATAGATTTTTAGGTGACACAGTGTCTGGTATCTCATGATAACCTTGAGTTGACAGAGTCAGGCGCTAAACAGACAAAGCAGGAGCCTTAGAGCTAAGATATATATAGAATTGTTGAGAACAGACAAGCCTACTATGTCAGAATGTCTTTATTTAAATATACCAGTGCCCTCGGATGATGGCCTTGTTACCAGTTTCCAAAGGCTGCTGGGAACATTCTTCCAGCTCTCTCAAATCTCCTAAAGCTCTAGCACCCCCAGGAAAGCACTGTCTAGGAGCTGGCACCTCAGACCCATCCAAGGTTATACAGTGGAGCTGGTAGAGCAGCAGGGAAACCAAAGATGCTCTGTGTCCTAAGGGCCTTTGACCCTAGTTCCAAATGGGGAACATTTGTTTGTCCTGTGGAAAGTCCCCAAGTGGATGGGCTAACAATTGCAACTGGACCTCTGTTCCTAACTCAGGCCATGTTCCCAGCACTTCCGTTCCCGTGATCTGTCCCTTGCCCCTTCTCCATCAGAATGTAGTTCTCTGGGCTTCCTTGGGGATTTAGTTGGATTGTCTTCCTGCTGTTTGTTCCTGGGGCTGCTTCTTCTTGGCAGAGAAGAGAGGTCCAAAGGCTGTTGTCCCAAGTCCCCCACCTCTGCTGGCCTTCCTGTCCCTGAAGCAGCCTCCCTGGGGTGGGCTCACTTAAACCAAGACAATGGCCACCTCCCCACGAGGCTAAAATTATCAGAAACTGTTGCTAACCCCGCCCTCCATTGCTGGATCCTGCCCTGGTTATATGAGTGTCTCTTGGGAGTCTATGATAGCTCCCTGCTCCTCTTGGCATACAACCAGAGCAAAAAAATAAATGAGAGAGAGAGAGAGAGAGAGAGAGAGAGAGAGAGAGAGAGAGAGAGAGAGAGAGAGAAAGCTACCCTGGTCTTACAGAGCCTTTGGTCTCTACAATAGTTATATCCAAGTCCCAGAACAGCACCAGGCAGCTGCTGTGGATCCTGGTCCAGAATCCCCTGAGCTCACCGTCTACCTGACTGAAACTGGCTCCTTCCCAAAAGAGAATCTCTCACACACATGGCCCCAGATGGATGCATGGACTGTGTACACTCTACATTAGGACCTGCATTGTGGTTGCCATGGCTACAACCCCATGAGCCCCTTTTCTGGATCTGCCACACCCCTGTCCTTACCCCTGCTGTTAGCCCCACAGCTGTCCCACACTTGCTTCCTATCTAGCCTCCAAGTTTCTCAATTATTTTTCTCTTGGTGTTGGACATGCCCAGCTCTTGTACTATTCCACCATATCCAGAAGGCTTTGGAAAGAATGTCACAGATGCCAAACTCCTCCCAGAACGATATATGCAGGAGCCTAACAGGAAACATTGAGGAGTTGTTGATCAGGAACCTAACAGCATCCATTTGTCCAAAAGATGCTCAAGGGTGCACCTGCGTAGACATGAGCAGGAACAGAGCCTGCCTTACCATCACCCATGTCGTTCACAGCACTTCTCTCTCTCTCTCTCTCTCTCTCTCTCTCTCTCTCTCTCTCTCTCTCTCTCTTTTGGATTTTCGAGACAGGGTTTCTCTGTATTGCCCTGGCTGTCCTGGAAGTCACTCTGTAGACCGGGCTGTCCTCGAACTCAGAAATCCGCCTGCTCTGCCTCCGAAGTGCTGGGATTAAAGGCGTGCGCCACCACTGCCCAGCTAGCACTTCGCAAGCCCCTTAAAGCAGACTGTGTTCAATTTGCAAAAGGTTGACTCAAGGCCCAGCCCAGTCAGAGCAAGTGGCCAGCTCCATTTATAGAAGCCTGGGACTGATTCCCGGCCCCTGCTCTTTCACCAAAGGTTCTTTGTACCAGCTCTCCTGGCCCAGTTGGCCTGGGACGGGAGCAGGTGGGGAGCCAGGGTGGTACCACACATAACAGAAATGCATGGCAGGGCAGCTGCCAGAAGGAGGCAGGGAGGGAGCTTTCTGCCCGACCCATCCCTAGTCTATGGGAATCTCACACTGTCCTTTCAGTGTGGCTTCCCAAGGGAGGTGTCTCAAGGCCACTTGGATGTGCTAAGCAGGAGCAGAGTTGAACAGTACGATCCAGCCTGAGAGGATCTAACTAGCACTCCATCTTTTTTTTCCATCACTGCTGCTCCAGTGTGTAAGTCTCCTAGGACCAAAGCCCAGCATTACAATGCAGCTGAATCTACTGCCCATGGTGCTAGCAGTATCCGAAGACTGCCTCCATAAATGCCTACAGAGTGGCCAACCCAATAGTCCTTCATCTTTTCGCAGCTCTGGAGGCCAGAATAGCAAATCAAGGTGTTGGTCTCTCTTCACATGACTCCCTCCTTGTGACCCCGTGTGATCTCATCTCAAGATCCATAACAGCATGTACAAGTTCTGTTTTACTAGATGAGGGCACATTCACAGGGTATGGGGACTTAGAACAGGGGACATGTTTTCTTAAGGGCTGCTGTACGGTCCACCACATACCCATCATCTTTGGAGCCACATGGAGCCCGGTGAAATCTTGTCCCCATTACTTGCCAGATGGTCTTTGGAAAGTTTGGAAATCTCCCCAAACTTAGTTCGTCAGTTTTTTGTAAAATGCATAAAATAGGAATAATGTTTACTCAGTCGAGTTCTTAAAAGGGCTAAATGACATAACAAAGGGGCTTGACATACTGTATACACTCACTGAGTGACCTGTATGTCTATAAAGGTGATAAAGAATTGACTTAGAGAAGTGAAGACATCTTCCCAAGGTTGCACAGCTCCTTAGATGGCAGAGCCAGCAGACGTACCTCTGCCAGAGGCTCTTCTTTCCCATGATCCTGTCCTCATATTATCCTTCCTATAGCTTTTCAGTGTCTGCTATTTGCCTTGTAGCCTCCCAAACACCATGACCATAGCATCCTCTGAGTGGAATCAAAGCTGATTCTTGGTTCCTAGAGATATCTTAGGGCCAGAATTTGACCTTGAGTTCTTCCCCAGGTTACAGGAGAAACCAGGTGCATGCGGCCCCTACTTGGGAGAGGAAGCCAGTGGTCACAGCATCATTGTTACTAGTGGACCAGTAGCTGTGGAGAGGGCATGGTATAGCCCTTCCCGTAAATTGTCTCATCCCACTTAAGGTTTGACTAAACTCCCCTAGGGTTTAATTAAGAAAGCTAAGCTTTCTTTAGGCAGGGGAGTCAGCCTCACCAGGAAGGACAGACAGGGCATCTCTGGACCAGAATGAAAGGCCCCATGTCAGCAAATGGATTAATTCCTTCCCCTCTAAATTCTTTTGAAATGTGATCTCCCTTGTCTCCTCTCCAACAGACAGGAACGACTTTGATCTTGAAAGCTCTGTCACTCAGATGTCCTGTGCTGTGTGCTTCTGAAGCAGCCTGCCTGGCTTGAAGGGAGGGCAGTCTTTTTGGTTCAGTTGCTAATGTCAGGGACACCAGGCTCAGTCCTGGAGTGGGGAAGAAAAGACAGTTAAACCCAAGCTTCCGGATGAAGTAGGGCAATGACCCCCCCCCTAAGTGGCTTCCAAGCCTTGGAGGAGCCTGGGGCTACAGAGCTCTGGTAGGATCTTAGTTCTCCCAGGACAGAGCCTTAAGGGCACAGGACTGAGCCTGGTTAGACCTTAGGTTCATTCAGGGTCCAGTGTCTCAAAAGAAAAGGAAGTGATAGAAGGGAAAATATGAGCTTCCTCCTGGTGAGACTCAGGAAGGTTCTGGCAATGGGAAAGAGGAAGAAGATAAGGCAAGGGTGTGGTCATCAAGGAGGGAGTGGGACTGAGAGAAGGGTTATGGGTAGCTCCTGGCCAATGTAACATGAAGGTACAAAGACTTCCAGCCACAGAAGGAGTCCTTAGCTATGCCCTGTGGCCCAAGGAATTTCAGAAACTCAGCGCTCAGGCAGAGAAGAAAAGAGTTGTTCTCATTTAGATGGTCAGCCAACTTACACCCGAAGCCCCAGCTGTGACCACTCAGTGCTGGGCCCCAGAAGGCATGAACTGACGCCAGCTTCAGCTCTGAGGAGACACATGGCAGCAGTTGTGTGGACTACGGGCTAATGTGGGTGACTACTCTGGCAATGCAAGGCTGACTTCTGGGGCTTCGGCAGTCAATTGGTCTGAGGAAGGCCTCCAGGTTGTTGTTACAGACTGAGGTCAGGGTGTGGCAAGATAGGGAACTGATCCTTAAACCCCTTCACCAATGTCGAGGGCCACTTTCTCTCCTCTCCATGTTTGCAGTCTAACTGGCCAAGTCAAAACTCAGCCTAACTCCAAGACCAAATCAACTAACTCCATGGCTTGAGTGGAGGTCCAGCCCCTTCTCCCTTGGTTTCTGCTTTTATCTCGGGTTACCCTCCGGCACCCCTTTGCCAAGATGGTGTGTATATACAAAGACAACAGTCATAAAGAGTTCAGGTAGGATCCTATGTCTGCAGCATCTGCTTCAGGGCCTAGGCCGGGGCAAGGACTGTCATGGGGCATGTTTGCTTAACAGGCAGTCATAGTTGAGGTAGAAAACACTTTACATCCTTGGAGCAGGGGTTCTGTTGTAGGTATGCCCTAACATGTGAAATGCCAGTGCTCATTTTCCACTTAGCTTTTCTCTTCTTTTCTTTTTTGCGACTGAATCTTATACATCGCAGGCTGACCTCAAATTCTTAATGTAGCCAAGGGATGACCTCCAACCCTGATCCTGTCTCTATCTTAAGCACTAAGATTGTGGCTATGCATTATCACTGCAGGTTTATGTGGTGCTGGGAACTGAATTGAGGGCTTCATGCAGGCTGAGCCAAATGAGTCTTCATTTACCCCCTTAAAAACTTTAAGAACTTCTTCTCACTTCAAGAGAGTCTGGTCTGCCTGGCATGGCTTACAATACCCCACACCATGTACCCTTATGATCCTGGGGTATGCCACTGTGTTTACTTCTTGTCCCATGGAAACTGGCATTAGCTGCTGTGTCTCCATTGGCTCCCATGTCTGTCTAATTCCTGTGTGTGGGATTATCACCTCCTCATATGTGTGGAAAATTTGGTTTCATCTTCAAATTGAGGCTGTTCAATAATGAAGAAGATACTCAATGGGTAATGGATAGAACAGGGTACCCTCTTGGAGCAACAGATACTCCAATCTAAGAAATCAATAGAGATGATTAAGAAATAAAATAATCCTAAATGTGTTTAAAATTCCAAGTACAAAGTAAGTGTGCCAAACACTTCCAGTGTTCCCCACAGCTACTAAAGCATTGCAGGGATGGCATACGGATATTTGAGTGTCCTCATCCAAAACACAGAAGAACAAAATGTAAGAATTGTGCCAGGTGGTAGTGGCACACACTTTTTTTTTTTTTTTTTTTTTTTTTTTTTGGTTTTTCGAGACAGGATTTCTCTGTGTAGCGTAGCCCTGGCTGTCCTGGAACTCACTCTGTAGACCAGGCTGGCCTCTAACTCAGAAATCCACCTGCCTCTGCCTCCCAAGTGCTGGGATTAAAGGCGTGCGCCACCACTGCCGGCTTAGTGGCACACACTTTTAATTCCAGCACTCAGGAGACAGAGGCAGGCAGATGTCTGTGAGTCTGAGGCCAGCCTGATCTGCAGAACGAGTTCCAGAACAGCCAGGGCTACACAGAGAGACCTTGTCTCAGAAAAACAAAGACAAAAATATGAATTGCTCAGCATTTGAAGACTCTACCTCTTTAGCCTTTTTGGAATCTGCTCATGTGGGGTTCGGGAAGGGAGATTCAGTGTCCTTCCAGATGCTAGGACCATTCTAAAATTCACTGACCATGGTACTCTAAGAAGGCAAGTGACTTCTGGATTCTTCTGTGTAGTTTCGGCTTTACTGGCTGGGTGATGTCCGAGAAGCTCTGGGGAGAAGGTTGATGCTGATGAAAGCCCCTTCTGAAGAAGGACCAGGATCCTGCTAGCTTCTCCCACCAGGCTTGGCCAGTTTCTCTGGTTCTCAGAGCTGAGGAGATCAGAGCCACTCAAGGAGATCAAGGCCTAGTCCCTCAAAGGGGAGAGTGGAGAATGTTTTGAAAACTCTGCTTCTGGTTAGTGCAAGAAAGACGTGAAATGTGACCTTTCCCCCCTCGTTTCTTCTTTTCCTTCTGGAATTTCAAAATTAGATCTGGCAAATGGCAGTAAGCAGAGATTTAACAGTCTGAGCAACTCCTTCCAACTTCTCAACACATGCACTTGCTGCTCCCAAGAACCATCATGCAAAGATCAAGCACAAAGGACCTGGTGCTGGAAAAATTGGATTGAAGCCCCAAAACATCACCCAGAGGCTCTAGTCCTCCTGGCTGTACCTGCAGTAACATTGAGGCAGCAGGCAAGGAGGTTCCAGTGGGTACCCTGACTCAGTCAGTCAGTGCTGGGCAGTGATCCAGGTCACTCTTCCCCCACCAAGTAGGCCACTCTGCCCACTCACAATGAGGTGACCATCTAAGCAGATGGGGGAGGCAGCTGGGCAGACCGTGCCAGCCCACAGAGGCCAGGAGGACAGAGCAGTCTCCTCCCAGCTGTGTCTGTGGGGTTCTTTGATATTTCCTTAAATAGGATCCAATTGAACATTTTGAAAGGTTCCACCTTATGTAAGTGTTACCGTCTAAAATAGAAATGCTTTTCCTATTATTTTCAGCTATCTAAGAAGTGAGCCCCAGATTCTTCCAAGAGCTTCTTGTCCAAGGAAGATGAAGGGACCATTGGTAAGGCAGAGGCCCAGTGGGGTTGAGGCTGTTTGTGTTACACAGCCATCTCAGGGTAGAAGGACCCCATAGTGATTTCCCACAGTCCTCTGCCTCCTGGCAGGACTGACCTTAGCAACTGAGCAGAAGGACCTAGTTCCATCAACTAAGTTGAAGTTAGGATTCTATGACTTGGAGCTGTGCTGGCTACTTGGTGTACAGCTCAGCCTTTATGCATCAAGAAGACTGCTTTTGCCATTTCTGTGACAGTTGGGTTTGGTTCTTCCTATCTCTCACTTCAGCCACCTTCTCACACCCTATCGGGATGTGCTGGCACTTCCTCTTACCCCCTCCACCCCACAAACCACAATGCTAGGCAGGCAGCAGCTGCTTAATTCATACTTGCTGGGCTGAGTCAGTGCACAAGTGGCAAAGTACCCTGGTGCTTACCAGACAGGCTGCCTTCAAGTCACCTCTGCCTCATGAGGATTGCATGATGCTTCAGTCTTGTCCCTGACCCAGCTTGCAGGACCCCTGCTCCCAGTAGGACCCAGAAGAAGTTCAGGAGCCCTCCAAACTAGGCAATTTCAAGAAGGGGAGACCCTACTGATGCTCTCCTGGGAGACATGTAGCTCTTTACCTCTTCTGTCTGATCCAGACAAAGAAGACCTATGGATACTTTTACACATGGTCTTTTCCGAGCCCAGTCCATATCTACAACCAAAAGGTCACGAGGGACACATGTATCTCAGACATTAGTTTACCTCTTGTCTGCTCCTACTGTCAGCTGACCTTTGAGGAATAGGTTCGGAGCCTGTCTTTCTATCCTTGCCATCAAGAAAGGTCCAGCCTATGGAATACAGCTGGGCTCGGGACAGGACCATATGTGCCATATGACCTGGATAAGGGAAACAGAAGAGGGTATCTCAGCCTCTAGGACAACAGTGAGTCCCCAAGAGCCTCTTCTACCTCACACTGCATCAGGGCAAGGTCTTGCATTTGCCTGAGTGCCTTGGTGAAACATTAGGGCTCGTCCTCTTGGAGGGCTCCCCAGGAAGCTGTGTGTGGTGGGAAGGATATAGCAGAAGAGGTTCCTCCTGGACTTTCAGCCTTGGCCCCTACTTTGCTGAGTCTCTCAGTGGAGTCTCACATCTTTCTGCTTCCGTTTCTGTCTGAACAAGAGAGCACAGAGAAGTTTTCTGAATGGCTAAGGCTATTCTATGCCCCTAGAAAGAGGCCAGTGCCCATCTACATGAAAGTCTCTGTGCTGAGTTCCCCTCCTTACAATGAGGACTATGTCCTCCACAGGGCTCTCTGTGCCCACTGACTGCAGATTCAGATTGACCTTTCTTCCTGGTGTGAGGGTAAAATATAAAACTCCTCCAAGCCACATCAGCATCTCAGGCACTCGCTGTCACAAGGAGGGGGCCATGGCTGTGGGGGAGGTTGTAGCTGCCTGTAGAAGAGCCAAAATCAGAGCTGTAAGGCTGCAGTCCTGCTGTCTGCAGAAGGAGTTAGACCAGGCATCTCCCGCTGCTCTAAGGCTAATTGCTTAATTGAATCAGTGCAAATTTTTGCTGTTTTGGAGCTTTCGAGTTGTCTACAAGATGGGCTGACTTGGCAGGTCAGGAAGGCAGAGGCCAGAGAAGCAGCAGCCAGGAGCTCCTGACCCACTGTCTGAGCTGTGGAGGTCTCTGCTCAGCTGAACTTGGCTAGCTCTGGCAGAAGTGGACTCAGACTCACATAGGAGAAGGAGAAAAACAACTCTCAGAAATTGCCCTCTGCCCTCCACACACGCCATGGCAAACCTCAGCCCCACACATACACACATACACAGATGTGTGTGTGTGTGTGTGTGTGCGCGCGCGCGCGTGCGTGCATGTGCGAGTGCACACCTGCATTAATGTCCCTTCAGGTAGACTTGGGTGAGGCACTACTACTGATAAATTATTCTGGCCCGTTGAAATGAGCCAGTTCAAGCCAGATTAGAGTATAAAAAGGCAGGTTCATTGGGAAGCAGCTCTCAGGTGGGTTCACTGGTCCCAAGAAAAGAGGCCAGGGAAGGCACCATTGAGAGGGGAGACAAAGGGGGGAAAGAAAGAGAGAAAGAGTGTGAGCACACAGGGAAAGAGAAAATGCAGAGAGAGGGAGAGAAAGGGATGAGACCAATATCTCTGGATTATATAGGAAAAACCGTCTGAGGGAGGGGAAGCCCAGCCCCTGGGCTAGAAAGGTAATGGCAGAGGGCCTGGGCATGTCCTGTAACAGGCAGGGACTGAGGGATGCTGAGAGAACCTAGAGGCCAGGTCCTCTTTGGTATGTAAAATATGCACCTTCTGTTTGTCCCAGGTCTGAATCCCAGCAACTACATGTTAACCATTTCCTGTATCCCAGGCACACAGTAGGACTATGTTTCCCACCATCCTTTGCATTTAGTAAAGTACATGCAAGTAGATTCCGACCAGTGGAATAATGTCACTCACCGAGATGTGAGGTTCTGGCAATAGCCCGGTCCTAAATTAATAACCATGACCCTGGCACTTGACTGTGTGGGCCAAGAAGCTTCCATGGACTCTTTTGAGAGACAGTGGGAGAGACTCTGGCTGTGGCTGTGGTCATGCCATCTCCTAGCTGTGTGATCTCAGAGAAAACATCTAACCTTTCTGAACCTGTTTTCTCATCTCTGAAAAAGGAGTAACCTAACATTTAAGGTTGTAAAAATTCAATTAAATGATTCACAAAAAGTTCTTGGCATGGGGCCTAGCACAGAGGCAAGTATATAAATAGCAACTGCTGTTATTACATTAAGTTGGAAACAGTTTAGAAGATTAATCCTTTTAAAACTTTTATCTGTTTCAAATTGCCTGGTTTATTTCTTAAATAGCACAAAGGAAAGAAAGCAGTCGGCTTGACTCCCTTAAAACCCTGGACTAAGTTACCAGACTTAGAAGTTCAAAATAATGGATTTTGGTAACAGTTTGTTCTGAGCTGTCCGGAGAAATGGAGCAGGACTTGGCTTCCTAACCGAGCCAAGGGCAGCCTGACCCTGGCCGGCTCTACACTGATGGTGGTCAAGGTTGGTGGCAGCAGGCAGTGAACACTGGATGAGTCCACAGTGGGGACTGAGCCCTCCCAGGCCTGACTTCAGAACAGCCCTGGCCAGGAACCAGGTACTCTTTCCAGTCCTGCGTCTGTTTTTTTTTTGTTGTTTGTTTGTTTGGCTTAGTTTTGGGTTTTTTGAGACAGGATCTCTCTGTGTAACCTTGGCTGTCCTGGAACTTGCTCTGTAGATCAGGCTGTCCTCAAACTCCTGCCCCTGCCTCCCAAGTACTGGGATTAAAGGCGTGTGCCACCACCGGGCAACTTCGCCCTGAGACTGTCATCACTCTGTGCCATTTTAGCTATTCTGACAGGAGATAATTACATCCCGCTGGGCTTTAATATCCCCAGATGATATCATTATCATCTCCCGGGATGATAATGATGGTCATTCTTTTACAAGCCTGCCTCCCGTCTCTGGGTCTTCTCTGGAGTGCCTTCTACACGTTTTACAACTGGATTGCTTGCTGTTTATTTTTTAAAATGTTGGACATCAGACACATTTCTAGACTCTATTCCTTGCTAATACCTGTGGCCTGCAAATACTTTCTCCCAGTGTTTGGTTTGTCTTCCCTCAGCAAACCCCAGCTCCACTTTAGAATATATAGTCTTACTCTATAGCTCAGGCTGACCTGGAACTCACTATCTAACCAGGCTGACCGCTAACTGTGGCAAGCCTCTAACTTTAGCTTCCCGAGTTCTGGGATGACAGAACCACCACACCAGGTTTCCACAGGGTCTTTTACAGTTTGAGAGTGCTGCACTTTGAGAAGTTTCATGTGATCAATGCTTGCTATGTACGAAGGTTTTGCTGTCAAGGCTGAAAATTCTGTCCATCCCAAGGTGGGTAGAGCTCATCTGTGCACTGTACACAGGAACCTCTAGCATGAGCCCAAGTTGTGCCCTGTCTCTTACCCACTGCTAGATCATAGTCCTCAACCTCCTCCCTAAGGCCGATTCGAAACAAATGCCAAGAAGCCACACAAAGTGACTCCCAAGCCTAACACGAGTTGCCATGCCCGGGGCCCAGGTTCCAAAACAAGGCATGCTCAGCTGTGAGTGTGCTGCAGGCCGACGAACACTTGCTCAGTTTGGAGTCTGGAGACTTGGTGGTGGCAAGGTTTACAGGGCTGGATCTGGTCCCGTGATCTAGCTATCTCAGCCCTGCATGCTCTAGACAGCTACCCACAGATGTGTGTGTTGTCTTCTCTGCTGAGCCTTGAGACCTGGGGGTTTCTGCTCTGCTGTAGAAAGAGCATGGTTGAAGCTCTTATTCAGCCACCCACCGGCACCCCAGAAGCCTCAACCTTGATGGCGAGGACAGCTTGTTCAGTTGCTTCAAACAGAACACAGGCAGCTTGGCTCCCACTCTACCCAAGCAGAGTGTAATCAGTTTCCACTAACAAAGAATTCATCAGCCTCTGCTGGTTAGTTAGTCCTGAGTCCCCTGGGGTAGCAATGTAGGAAACCTTAGCTAGGTCCTTGGCTTACCTAGAGAGTCTGGCAGCAATCATAACTAAGGCAGGAGAAGCTTCCCCAGCATAGAGGCCCCATAGCCTCCTGGGAGATGATTGAGAGAACTCTCCTGAGTTTAACCAGCAATGGCAAAGGGCAGCAGAGGACTCCGGGTGGGGGCAGGGAAGTTGTTACAAGGAGGCCTGAGTGTCTCAGGCTCTGCTGAAGCCAGAGCCAACACTTGGAGGGCTTTCAAGAGCCCTTTGCCTAGTTGTTCAGTGAGAAACTGGGGTCTTGGAGGGTGGGGGTGCGGTGTTGGTAACGACGAAAAGCTGAAATAGATTTTGAGACTCGAACCTGAAATTCTTTTAAGTGATGAGCACTTTGGGAAGTGAGGGAGAGGAGAAGGAAGGGAAAAATAAAACCTACTGAGTCACCAAACTAAGAAAAAGTGGAAGCCGGTTTGTGGTGAGGAAGGGGACTGCCAGGAAGAGGAGGGGATGAGACACAGTGACAACAGGAGAGGTAAATAGGATTCAAATACATTTACGTTCATGTATGAAAATGTCATGATAAATTAAAATATGCTAACCAAAGCATTAATGGGGGCAGGGATTTCTCCCCCCAAAATAATAAATATGTATTTATTTTAAAATGTGTGTGAATGGCAGAGAACAGACTCCCTGAAGGCCGGTGTTAGATGTTTTGTTGATGTGACAAGCAGAGCGAAAAAGGTGACATAGTTTTAGCAGATGCATGGTTAAGAAGCAGGATGAAGAGCCACAGCAAAAAGAAGTAGGCGGGAAACTCACTTGTGTAAACACAGCTGGGAAGCTGAAGGTGAGGTTGTTGTCTGATGTCAAGTTGTAACACCGGAAGTAGAGGGTGGTTGGTGTGCACTGAGCTCAAGTGACTGCTAGAGTCTTTCTGAGTGTTTGGTGCACACAGTAAGGGATGGTCCAGCCTGCACTGCCAAGAGGTAGTTTCCCACATGTAACACCCTGCCTGAAAATCTAGACTCCTGGAACACTGAGCAAAGCCCCTTAGAGAAGTGAGTCTTTTCTTCTGATTCTTGGGTACCTGGATGGATACTGTTACTATGCCAACCTTTGTAAATGTGTCCATCATGTGGTGTGGTGGGCACGGCTTAGCCAAACAAGGTCTGATGACCAGACCTAAGTCCCCAGAGCCCACTGAGAAAGCCAGATGCCATAGTGCACATCTGTGATGCCTGCAGCACTCCTGTAGAGTGAGAGGAGAAGACAAGAGACTCGTTTGGAAGCTCATGGGTCACTTAGCCTCAAGTACGAAGCTCAGAAGCCAGAGAGAGTAAAGAAAAAAAACTAGATGAGAGCAAACTCTAGAGACTTGTCCTCTGAACTCTGCATACATGCTATGGCATGACCTCCTCCCCCAACATACACATAAATAAATAAAATTTTAAGTGCATAAAGGCAGGTGGTGGGGATCCTACTCACACTCCCAAATTCCTCTTTCCAGAGCAGCGAGTGTATCTTTTTGCCCATAGACTAGCACACAAGCACCTTGACGAACTCTGAACCAGTTTCCCCTAAATTCCACCCAATCCCACCAGCGTCCTCATTGCTGCTCAGAGTACCCTGACTCCCGGGACACAGGCTTTCTCCTTCTGCAACTTCCAGCTTCCTCTTCCTCTCTGGATAGACCCAACTGAGTGTGCATGCACAGACACACACACACACACACACACACACACACACACACACACACACAAATACAAATACAGCAGCTCTATGACTTCTGTCCTCTCAGCCGGTTCACATTCCTTTCCTCTTTCTCCTCGGTCCTTTAGTTCCACTCTCACACTGTACCGTCCAAGAGCCTCTCACTACCACCCAGCCCACTTCCAACCCAATGTCTCTGCAGCAATGAATGCATTAAACCACATCTCAGTGGGAACAAAAGAGAATCAAGTGATACACACACACACACACACACACACACACACACACACACACACACACACACGAACACACACATTAATGTACCCATATCACCCTGATCTGTAGATAGTAGGATCATAACTGAAACTCTGTCCTCAGGTTTCTCACTGAAGGCCTGCTCATCCCAGCAGCCATTAGAGATTAAACTTCAGTCTTGCTTTTGTAGCAAGGAAGAAGATGAGAAATTCCTTCTATGCAGCCATGGGGATGCCCGTTTACTTGTCAGGGGAGAATAAGGAGTATGTGTCTGTCCTTTATTCCCTACCCCACCCCACTGATGCCTAAAAACACAGAGCAGACATTGGGCCCTAAGGAGAAAGGTGCAAAGAGGTGTGGGGAAGTATTCTGCTCTCCAAGGTTCAGGCGCCAGAACCTGAACCAGTCTTGGGAGCTTCCATGGCTGGTGAGCTTAGCAAGGGTCCTGGTGGGTATGTTGGATTACCTCAAGCAGAAGATCTCGGTGAGGCGCCCACCCAGCTATCATGGCTCTGCAGGGGCTCACACTGCGGATGCTCCACCATCTCTGACCCTTAGCACAACTTCAAGACTTCTTGCCTCTTACATCCAAGGGACCTTTCCACTTGACTCCTTGTCACAGTGATGGAGCATAACTTACATATTCCCCAAGCCCAGTGGGACCCATTTAACACATTCAACTTCCAATAGGCAAATGGCAGCAGGAGACATAGCATTGTGCCCAAATTTCATGAACTTCATCCACACACGGCTTTCCCTACTCACCACAGCTCTACCCACTGGCCAACCTCCAGTGTGCAAGTTCCATCCACTGCCCTCCACCCTGTGCCCCTGCCTGAACTAGCTCAGAACCTGCCTCTAGTTCCCCAGGGTCTGCTTGCCATGTTCCCTACAGGACCCAAATTCCAGTGGCTCTCTCTTTAGAAAGGAGAAGTTACATAACACAAAATACATCAAAGTAGTGGCCCTGTTCTCCTTTCCTTCCCCGAAAATGTCAAGACACCTCAGCACTTTTGTCTCCGTTGTTCTTCACTTCCTAAGCCACGCTTCCCCCTCCACGGGCTCCAGCCTCCTATGGGGAGAACTGAATGCTAGTCCCTGCCCAACATGGCCAGCCAGTGCTTTGGCTGGGGGGAGCAGAAGGATGCGTGTTCAGCCCAAGAAAGGAGAGGCCACCACGGATCCACCCTGGAGCTCTGAGCTCTACAGCTGCTGCCTTTGCAGCTGTGCCAGGCCTGGCTCAGGAATGTCCCCAGGAGCCTCTCTTCACCCCCATCCCTCCTGCCCCACCCACAGATGGAGTGCAGAAGGGATCTGCTCCTATGTGCCCTGCCACCTCAGACACTGTTCTGCCCTAGATGTCCATCCACTAGCCAGATTTCCACCAGGGTTCAAGTCCATGCACTTCCCAACACAGGAGAAGGGTTCTTGGTGCATCGGTGTCCCTGTGCAGCAAGTGACAGGCACTATTTCACAATTCACAGCCATAGCCGGGCAGTGGTGGTACAGGCCTTTAATCCCAGCACTTGGGAGGCAGAGGCAGGTGGATTTCTGAGTTCGAGGTCAGCCTGGTCTACAGAGGGAGTTCCAGGACAGGCAGGGCTACACAGAGAAACCCTGTCTCGAAAAACCAAAACCAAAAACAAAAAACAAAAACAAAAACAATTCACAGCCATAGCATACATCTGGTCCCCAGGGAAAGGGAAAGCCCTAGTGCCAAGTATTTGATGTGCTTCCAGCAAAGTCACAAAGTGAACTCACAGACCTGCCTGGCCACAGTCTGCTCCTCAGCCAGCAACTGTGCCAGGCCTCCCACAGTTTCACAGTGTCTTTTTGTTTTGGTTTTAGTTGTTTGTTTGTTAACCTTTATTTTATGTGCATTGGTATTTTGCCTGCATCTACGACTATGTGAGAGTGTCAGATCTTGGAGTTATAGACTGTTGTGAGCTGCCATGTAAGTACTGGGATTTGAACCCAGGGCTTCTGAAAACCAGTCAGTGCCCTTAACTGCTGAACCGTCTCTCCAGCCATTTATTTATTTATTTATTTATTTATTTATTTATTTATTTATTTATTTATTTATTTATTTATTTTTGAGCCAGGGATTCTGTATGTAGGCCCGGAACTTTTCAACACTACCACCAGGTTTTGATGGTGTCTTGAGAGCAGTGCTTGGGACCACATTCTCATTCTGTTACCTGGAGGACAAAAACAACAGGCCAGATCCACACTGGGTACCAAAACACAAGAGAATGGGGACCCCTTTCTGTTATAACTGCAGGAAATTGCTTTTGTCCTCCATCCTAATGAGGGGGAAAGGGAGACAGAGAGCAAAGTCAGTATGGTGGCTCAGAAGCATCAGACGTTCAAGGCCAGAGGCCAGAAACATGGCCTAGTGGTCTTAGCCTGATGATCTGAATTCAGTCCCCAAGACTTACATGGTAGAAAAAAAGAACTGAGTCCTCTGACCCACCACTTGTGTGCTTTGACACATAAACACACAATAAACAAATGTAAAATATTACTAAGTAAGTTAAGTTCAAGGTCAGCCTCAACTACGTGTTGATTTTCCAGGCCACGGAGCATATATGAGACTTTACCTCTTGAAACAAGAGGTGGGGGGAGGGGAGAGGAGAGAAGAGAAAACAGCTTCATGTCCTTCACCCCTTTACACCACCACAATCTGTAATTTCAGCCCACACTTACTTCCAACACAGTCTCTGCTCAAGCGGAACTTGGCTGTGACTTTTCATAACCACAGTCATGAGCTATTGTGTTGACCCAACACAGTGGGTCACAGACAACAGAAGACTAGAGGTCAGGGATTGCCAGGTGTTCTTGCTCCAGTGAGCATCAAAATGCACCCAGAGCTCTGATCTAGAACAAGACCCAGTTAAGAGCACTGTCATCTTAGGGCTTAGCTGCTAATACACAACAGGGTTTGAGAACACAGACTCTGGAGTCTGAGGTGGGGATGGTGGGCTGTCCAAATCCCATGTCCACTGTTTATACTCTGGGTATAAACAATCAGTTTGATGACGTGACAAGATTATGTTTATGAAGATAACACCTCTTACCTTTTATCGATGCATACTAGAATAATTAGGGTAAAACATACAACAATCAACCTATTTAAAGTGCTTAGATATGAGCCAGGGAGATAGCTCAGGCAGTGATATGCTTGCCTTTCAAGCATAAGGGTATGAGCTAAATCCTATGCTAAAAACAAAGCAAGCGAATAAACAACCCTTCCCTGAACTAAGTGTGGTAGCTTGCACTCATAATCCCAGTTAGGAGGCAAACAGAGATGGATCATGGATATCTTAGTCAGTGTATGGCAACCCTTATAAAAGAAAGCATTTAACTGGGGCTGGCTTACAGTTTCAGAGGTTCAGTCCATTATCATCAAGGTGGGGAGCATGGCAGCCCACAGGCAGACATGGTGCTGGAGAGGTAAGTAAGAGGCCCACATCCAGATCTGCCGGTAGCAGAAAGAGAGTGACACTGGGCTTGGCTTGGCCCCTTGAAACTTCAAAGCCCACCCCCCAGTGACACAGTTCCTCTAACAAGGCCACACCTCCTAATCCTTTCAAATAGTGCTACTCTCTGGTGACCAAGCATTCAAATCTATGAGCCTATGGGAGCCATTTCCATTCAAACCACCACTGTGGGGATGGCTGGCCATCCTAGTCTGCTTGATGAGTCCCAGGCTAACTCATCATGTTTTAGAGACTGTCTAACAGCATTTTCAAAGGTGAACGATGGCTGAAGAATAACACTGAAGTTGTCCTCTGACCTCCACAAGCACGGGCACACACATGGATGTGGACCTTTTATACACAGACTCACATATGCACATGCACACAAAATAATAAAATGTTTCGTTTAGAAAACAAATGGCAAATGACGAGAAAGGGAAGATGCACGATGTGAGTAGCTGTTAACCCTAGGGAATGGGTGTGTGGGGTTTATTATGCTAGCCTGTCATTTTTCCTGTATGGTTAATCGTTTGTAAAGAACACTTCGTAAAGAGAAAAGAAGAAAAGATGGGAATGGGGGTGGGGGTTGGGGGAGGATTAGGAAGGCATCACAGATATGCATCAGGTTTAGCCTTCCTCCTGGGACAGAGGGCATGAAGCCTCAAGCTGGACCTGGTGGTCTCCATCCCAATGACCAGAAGTGTTCAAGTTGACAAGAGGTTCCAGTTGTGCTCCGCTGGCGAGTGCCTGCCCAAAACTGGAAAACTAGAGCCCCATAAGGATGAGTGATGGATAAATGGTCATGGTGTGGCCCCCTATGAGTCCAGCAGGCCTGTGATTCAAGATGTGGCACTTGGAAATGGGATTCAGCCATTTCTGGCAGAAATGCTTGGGACCTGGCTGAGAAGGGCCCCCACCCCACCCCCGGAAGCCAAGGCCCTATCATCTACAATGCAGCCACATAGGAGCTCTCTTGTCTGTGTTTGCCAAACCAGAAACATCACAGTCCTTACCAGGAATCAGGATCGGTCTATGTGAATCAGGAGAAGCCACCCGCAAACCCAACTATAGATACTAGTGTGTCAAACTGTTCTTTACAGGACCAATCAGGAAGCCCCACACACATGAGGTCCCATACTTAGAATTCTGAGGGGAAGATATGATCTACTCCCAGTCCTACCATACCTGGGAGCCAGCACTGGCCCTGTTGCCTGCAGGGTGGGGGCAGTGTGAGCTACCCAGGCATCTCCCTGAAAGTTAGAGAGATTTCAGCAGTGGTGAAGAGGCATTCATCCTGCTCCAGGTCCCCATGTACTCAATAAACATTCACCTTTACCACAGGGACCATCCCTGGGTGAGGCTAACAGTGGCTCATAGTTCATGAATGGGTCAAAGCCAGTCCCCAAGCCAGCCCAGCTTCACATGGGGACTCAAGCATAGGGCCTGATTGTGGAGCTCAGCAGAGCAATGTGACCATGCATAGTCTGGGCTAGCGAGCTCCTACAGAGATCTAGCAGAACGTGCAAAGCAGTTGTTGGTCCCCAGAGTAGCTGTAGCAGCGCCCTGCCGCCACCACCCCTGAACTTGCTGAAAATGCAAATTTGCAGGTCTTGCTCTAAAATACTGTCCCACCTTAGTCCAGTTTTGCTTCTATAATAAGATGTCATAAACTGCACAGCTTGTAAACAATAGAAGTTTGTCCCTCACTGTTCCCAACTCTAGAGGTGGGGTATCTAGACTTACAGAGAGCATTACACAGTTGGTTTGGTACAGACAATCTTCAGGACTGTAATGGCTGACTTCTCTAGAAAGGATGAGAGAGCTTTCCATAGGCACTTTCATAAAGATACTAACTTTATTCAGGGGGGCTCTTCCTTTGTGACCCCATCGAAGGCCCTCCATGCTAATAACATCATATTGGGGTTTAAGATTTCAGCACGGGAATCTGGGTGATACCTTCAGTCTATAACATCTACCATGATAGAGCCTAGCAAAGGTGGTACAACTGCACTGGTCTATCCGGAGTCGTGGAAGCTCAGAGACAACAATCATGTCCCACGATGGACTTTGCCTACTGAGGTGGGAGACAAGGAGTTTGGAAGAAGCCAACCTGAGTTACAGGGAGCATGAGCTCACAGATGCCCAAGGAGCTGAGCAGCATCTGTCTTGGAGAAGTCCCACCCCACAGGTCTAAAACACAAACCAGAAACCTCTAGGACAAGCTGGTATATACTGCTTTACCAAACAAGCAGCTCTTGACTTTGCAAGGCATTTTTTTTTCTTGCTTGGGCAAAATCTGTGTAGTTGGGCATCTCTCTTAGGCTGAAACCTCCCTGCAGTTCCTGGTGGGTCAGGTTGCTTGGATCTGGATGTAAGATATTGGTGGGAGAGATGGTTCAGCGGTTAAGCGCACTTGTTGCTTTTGCAGATGACTGAGGTTTGGTTCCCAGCATCCATATGGTAGTTCACAACCATCCACAGTTCTAGTTCCAGGGGATTTGACACTGTCCCTTTGACTTCCTAGGGTACCAGTAACACACATAGGGCACATACAAACATGCAGTCAAAATGCGCGCGCACACACACACACACACACACACACACACACACACACACACACATACACATTTTTAAAAGAAAAAAATAAATTGTTGGAAACCATTAGTAAAGGGGAAAAGGCCATTGGAAAAAACACAGGGACATCCCACTGCCTCAACCCATAAATGTGAAAGACATCGGATTTCTTGCCACTCAGCCCTTCCTCGCTTCAATGAGTGTGGGTCTCCCTGGCTCCAGGAATGACAGGAGAGGCCCTGGGAATGTTTCTCTCTAGGGCATGCTTCTGTGCATGGAGACCGAGATTGGGGGGGTGGGGGGGATACGTGTGAGGGTACTTTGTGGGGAAAAAGTGGATTGCTACAAATTCTTTCCCTACTTGAGATTTGACTTTTCTCTAATTCTCTGGTTCTGAAAGTACATTAGGTTTCCAAGTGGGTATAATGTTTTCTTCTAAGAGGTTCTGGACTTCTGGGAATAAGTCAGCTCCTAACAGTGTCATGGTAGCCATTCCAGGCCCCTGGGCACTGGATCTGTGGCAAACAGGATCCAAGGCAGAGGAGGGGTTGAGCTGGGGGTGGGTGGGTGGGGTTGGGAGTGCTGCCATAGGCTGGTGGCAAAGTCTGAGTTCTGGTTTGCCAGGCCTGGCTCACATAATGGGCTGCATCTGTGAGAATCTAGAGTAGGAGAAACTCAGTCCTTCTTCCTCACTGGGCTAAAAAAGAGAAATATAATCATTTCCCTGTGGAAAGAAAACAGAAAGGTAGACTCAAGTCCATAATCTCAGTCCAGTCCTAGCCCCTGATTCTGTAATTTTGTAGGTCAGTAGGTATTAGCATACAGGAGAGCCACTAAGCTCCTCCCAGGACCTAGCAACAGCTTATGTCATCATCTGCCGCCATTACCTGCTGCCAGATGTGGGTGGCACACTCGGTAGAGTATAAAAAGATTGCTTGCTACCTGCCTCCTTCTCCCCCTCCCCCTCCCCCTCCCCCTCCCCCTCCTCGTCCCCCTCCTCTCCCTCTCCCTCTCCCTCTCCCTCTCCCTCTCCCTCTCCCTCTCCCTCTCCCTCTCCCTCTCCCCTCCTCCCTCCCCCCCTCCTTTGCTGTCTTTTCTGTCCCTTCTCTGCTCTCATGGCTCTGCTCTGCTCCTGTCTCCCTCCCCTTCCTCCAAATCAACCTTCTTTACACCAGGTCTGTCAAATGGTGTGATTTCTTAGGGGGGCACCTTGGCATGGGCCCACCAGGACTGCTGCCGCATTATATTTCATAACGGTAGGTACCATGGGGCCAGGTGCAATGACCGTACTTGAGTGAATAAAGCAGGGATTGGAACAGCTCCCACTTTATTGCCTTTGTTCAGAACGAGAATGTGCCAGCACCCTTACTACCCCACCCCACCCCCACCCAACCCCCTCCATCACCTACCCCCACCATCCCATTCAACCCCCACTCTACCCCCCACTCACCACCCTACTAGTCTACCACCCCACCATCACCCCCACTAGCCCCCACTTCCACCCCCTCACCCCACCCACATCTCCATCTGGGCTGAAACCCAAAGGAACAGGAAAGACAGTGAGGGTTTGAGAAACTACCCACCACTCCTGAGCCTAGCAGCCAGGGCTGTCCCCATGAGCAGGAGGGATCATTATGGCCCAGCTCGGCCTTGCCCCTGGAGCACTGTGTGCCACTCTTCTCCTGCCCCATTTTAGTTAAGATGTCAGCATTATGGGCAATCCAGTGGAGAATTCCTAATGGGGTCAGAGCCCTGGGCACTAACATCAAATGCTTCTTCCTTCTCATGGGGACAGATGGGATTAATGGCCATTGTTCCAAGGCCCTGTGCATTAAGACACTGAGTCCTTTGCTGAAAGATAAATTGCATATCTGCCCTGAGGGAGGATGAATCACATTGATAATTCCCTTGATTAAAGCCCATTTATTAAAGATCCTGCTGGGTTTTTTTTTTTTTTTCTTTAATAGATAGATTAGAGAGTAATTCGGTAAAGAGAAAGGGACATAAAAACTGGGTTCTCCTGGCCGGAAAGTTTTGTCTCCAGAGAAAGTAGTAAGCAATGTTGCTCAAACTGTAGCCCAGGAGTCCAGCCTTGGAGGGAGAGGGGCAGGGGGAGGGAAAAGATGGGAGGAACAGAAGCGGGCACACACGCACTTGAGAGCATTCAAAGCCTGATTACTCTGTTACCCTTTTACCCTGAGGAATCCACTCTCAGAGTGTGTGGGCAACTCTTGGGTTCACCTGAACCACAGGCTACAAGACTAGCTGCCTGTAGCAGCATTGAAGGAGAGTTCTTTCCAAACTGCCCTGGCTCCCACTTTCACATTTTAGCAGAAATATTTTAAAAGCTGTCAGAGACAGGAGTGGGGCAATTACAGACCACACTTAGGACTGGGTGCCTGGGTCTGTGGAATGCATGACAGCTCTAGACGTAGATATCCCATGACAGGCTGAGGTCTTTGGCAAGCAGAGTCTAGCTTTGAGATGCATTTGTAAACACTGGGCTGGGAGTGCTTTGTCTCTCTCTCTCTCACATGCCTGGAAATAGACAGGCCAGACACCCAAGAGGTGGCTCAGAAGAGCATCTATCACTGCAAAATACTCCAGGCTCCGTAGCTGCAAGCCTGCATCCTGCCTAGGAATCCCAGGACCAAGGCAATTCTACTCTGATGTGCAAACTGAGGCAGGAAGCCTAAGTCACCCTTCCAAGCCTCTCTCTCCCATTCTGTATAAAACATTGGCATGAGGAATAGTTTAAGAGCCGAGCTCTAATGTGGGTGGCTTGGGATATGTGCCTATAAAAACCTGTGTCAAGCATTTTGTATTGTTTTGTTTTTTGAGTCAGGACTTCTTTGTATAGCCTCGGCTGTCCTGGAACTTACTCTGTAGACCAGGCTGGCCTCGAACGCAGAAATCAGCCTGCCTCTGCCTCCCGAGTGCTGGGATTAAAGGCATGCACCACCACTGTCCAGCATGTATCAAGCACTTTTAAACACAGCCAAGTCTGTTGATGCATCTCCTGTAGCTTGGAGACCCAGGTTTTTTGATCTGGTCAGGCTCCTGCCATCTGCTAGGCAGCAACTAACAAGAAAAAGTGGGCACTTATTGGGAAGTCTGCACCCACACAGGGCCAGAATCGGGGACAGGAGAGCTGCTATATGCTTGTGGGCCATGCAGCACTTCACCTAGCTATGTGATTTTGCAAATTTCTTTTCCTAAAAAGTATAAGAAAACGGGGCAGCCATGCAAACTGTTGTATCGGAAACACAGACCGAGGATGCCAAGTGTTCTGAGCCCTGGTTTGGATGTGTTTCTTCTCAAGTGCTGCCGTCTTCATTCCGTACAATGTGGTGTCTCTTTCTCTTTCTGCTCTCTGTCCCCTTTCCCAGTCATTCCTCTTTCCGCTGTTCTAGGAGGCCACAGACCAGAAGTAGGAAATCACTTGTGCTGGGAGCCCCTAAAAGAGAAGACTCCAAGTGGGAAGGTGGTGGTGCACACCTTTAATCCCAGCACTCAGGAGGCAGAGGCGGTCTCTGAGTTCAAGGCCAGTCTGGTTTTTACACACACACACACACACACACACACAAAGAGAGAGAGAGAGAGAGAGAGAGAGAGAGAGAGAGAGAGAGAGAGAGAGAGAGAGAGACTCTGAGCTGAGGAGATGGTTCAGTTGGTAAAGAAGCTTACACAGTGGCTGAGAACTTTTTTTCATTCCCAGTACTTACATAAACAGCCAGGTGTGGTGCCCTGTGCACGTGATTCCAATGCTGGGGGAAGAAAGACAGGAAGATCTCTGGGTCTTGCTGGCCAGCTAGTCCTGCTGGATAGTTACCTCTCCAGATTCAGTGAGAGCACTTGCCTTCGATTCAGATATAAAGTGACAGCTGAAGACAGCTGGCATCAGTACCATCCATATGCACACACATACGTATACACACACACATACACATACACCGTATATGGGGAGTGTGGTATTCACAGTTGCACTCTGGCCCAAGAGCCCATACCATCTTCCCTGAAGGCTGTACCACTCCCCTACATGCACCCCAACCTCAGTTGTCTCCCCAGATTCCTTCCTGGGTAACCTTAGTAGGAAGCGCTTCTTTCCATCCCTCCACCCTGGAGACCAAGTGAATGCTCTAAAGCCACCCGAGGCCAAATCTGCTGTGGTCCATGTGGGAGGCCCTGACGTTGGGCCCTTAAACTGTGAGGTTTCCTCAGCAGAAATTCAGGTAGCTAAGAGGAGAGTCCTGGGCTGGGAAAGAAGGCCCCAAGCAAAGGGCCTGAGGAGGGTTTGATCCCTCTATGCTCCTAATGGACATTTCTTCCCCCATAGCACAGCCCCTTGGGAGTGAAACTAGGTAAATATAGTCTCCTCAGGAGGGGAGAAAGGAGCATTGAGGGAGACCAGGCAGCTGCATGACAGACCCGGGCAGCCTTACCACAGACAGAGCTGAGTGCCAGGCCCTCCACAGCCCAGCTTAATTACACAACAGAGTGCTAAACTACACGTCTGGACCAGAAATCACTGTGTCCTCCCAGGAAGGTTGTCTGGGGAAATTACCTATCCCGTCCAACAAAGGTAGAAGGAGAGGAAGCAAGCCAGGGCAACCAGACAGGGTCTGGTCACATTCAGACTCCCTCTGCCTGCATTAGCCCCACACCTGGCCTTCCCATGCCTGAGCTAACCCCAAGTAATCTGCCCCACATCTGGCTCCCCTCCCCATGCCCCATGGCTGGACCCCTGTGGTCCTACAGTAGATTTTCCCTGGAACCAGGGTGATAGAAACAACCAAAAGTTAGGTCCAGAATAAAGAATCAAAGATTTTGTGGTTTTAAAATTTTCCCTTTATATTGTATGTGTTTTGTTTGTGTGTGTGCGCCATGTGCCCTGCGCCTTAGAGATCAGAAGAAGATATAGAGCTCTCAGAACTGGAGTCACAGACTGTTGTGAGCACCATGTGGGTACTAAGAACCGAACTCCGGTCCCCTAAGCCAGCCAATCTCTCCAGCCACATTCTCTGTGGTTTAAACAGTAGAAGCCATAGCTTTTTAGAAAGCTGGAAGTCCCGGATCAGATTATGTGAGTACTCTATTCCCACTGCTACAGACTGCTGATCTTCCTCTTTTAATGAGGGCACTAACCCCACTGTAGGGTCCCACCCTTGACCTCATCTCAACTGTTAGGGCTCTCATAGGATCATGAGGTCACCTGCACCTGGACCTACCCCGAGCCATAGGGTCTGGCCCTTGGAAGGCTTCCTCAGCTGCTAGCCTCATGACAAACCCCAGGGGATTAGGGGGGAATCAGGATAACTCAGCATCTTCTCTCTGCCTGCCTGCCTTCCTCTAACGGTCCATCCTCACAGGTGCTGGGACCAGCAGAGGCAGAGATGCTGAGTTCCTCCTCATCCCGAGCTAAGTCCACAGGAGCCTGATCACGGCTCTCTCCTTTATGGACAGTGGCTGAAATAGCCACTTAAAGCAAGTCTTAGAAAGTTCTCTCTCTCTCTCTCTCTTTCTCTCTCTCTCTCTCTTTCTCTCTCTCTCTCTCTCTCTCTCTCTCTCTCTCTCTCTCTCTCTCTCTCTCTCTCCTCTGACTCTTCAGCTGTGAAATACTGATTTAAAGTCCTCCCACCGCAGGCTAGTAGGCGTTCTCAGGAGAAAATGCCAAGAGAAGAGGCATTGCAGGCAATGGGAACTCTGGGCTGGCTTAGGAAGGGAAAACAAGAGAAACACTGAACAAGAAAAGAATTAGCACCTCTAGGGTCCCCAGACGCCCAGGCTGGAGGCCTCCTCAGAAGGAGCGGAACCCAACCTCAGGAAACAGGCAGTAGGGGCATTGTGGTTCAGAGTTTTGTTGAAGCAGCAGAGGACAGAAACAATTTAATTCCAACCTCCCCCAACACACATGCACACGCACCGGCAGTTGCACCCCAAGCACCATGTAATAGAGGAGGTAGGGAGTCCTCTGGGCATCTCATTCTTTTTCTAAGAATGAGTTGGGGTGCTGCTTACCCCCATGTCCTCTTACAAGACCAATTCCACCAAGGGTCTGTCTCTTCCCTGGCCCAGTGTTCCCTTAGGATTTTGGCTGTGACATTCCAAGTCTAGTTTAGACTTATAAGTATAAGAGCTGGCTAGACAGATGGACACCTGTGGGGGACACATGCTATACATCACACACACACACACACACACACACACACACACACACACACACACACACATGCACAGATGTAAACTCACAGGCAAATAGACCATAACTCATTCTTCCTAAAAACTGAACTGAACTCAACATGAAAAATAGTTTCCTACTCCTTTTTGGGATCAAGGCCAGTTATGCTGCTCCCAGAGAACCAAGTCCAGTCAGAGAAGCCCCATCCCCCACCCTGCTCCCCTTTGATTTATTGTTTTCCATAAAAAGAAAAAGAAGTTGGCTTGATTTATGCTCACCAGTGAAAAATGCTACTTCTGACCCCCCCACACCCCAAGTAGCTGGAAAAAGTTGTTTGATATTTCTGGAGGGTTCTCCATAAAGAATTGAAGGACGCTTCTGGTTCGTATAGAGCTGTGGCTTTATAAATCACACCAGGAGGGCAAGTAGATCCCTCATCCAACCGGATAACTTCAGAAAACACCACCTAATCCTTCCCCATTCCTTCCGAGCCCTCACCGCCATGGGTCTAAAGAACAGAAGGCACGTTTAAGGCTGCAGTTTTCATGGAAGAGTCTACAAAGGTTAACGGCGTTGTAGCCAGCTGGAAAGGCGAGCCTGCTATAGTCTAGTCAAGAGAATGGAGACACCTTCCAGAAAGAGAGACTAGCAGAAGCAAGACAAGAAGGCCAGGAGTATGGGCTGGAGAGATGGCTCAGCGGTTAAGAGCACTGACTGCTCTTCCAGAGGTCCTGAGTTCAATTCCCAGCAACCACGTGGTGGCTCACAACCATCTGTAATGGGATCTGATATACTCTTCTGGTGTGTGTCTGGAGACAGCTATGGTGTACTCATGTAAATAAAAATTAATAAATAGTATTTTAAAGAAGGCCAGGAGTAGTCAGAATACCTCCTGAGCCTGGGCGCTAGAGAGTGGACCACCCAGGTAGCAGATGGGATGTTTTTCTGATGGGATGTCAAAAGAGCCATTGAAGTTCATCTAGAAGACCACAGACACAAGGTTGGAAAATGATACAGACTGATATTAAATATTAATATTTATAATATTATAAATGTAAATAATAAGAATACTAACTCTTGAGAAGTTGGCCTGGCAGCTGGAGAGGGCCAAAGTCTTCAACTACTGTCTCACACAAGTCACGGTCCCAGAAGACAATTAGAGTGGCCTCCTACACCCTGGGTCACAGCCACAGGCTGCCCAACACTACAAGAACGGAGGTAATTTCTGAAGCCTTTTTCTTTTCACATTAGTTCATTTCAAAAGCCTGTTTCTTTTCACAATATCTTTGGCTGACAATGTTTCTGCATGTGAAGGCATGGTCAGGTGGGTCTGTTACCTGCAGGCCTGCATGCATGTATGGCTCATGGAAAAGCCAGAGGTCAGCCCTAACTATCCATCCTCAAGAGCCATCCATCTTGGTTTTTGAGACAGTCTCTCACTGAGAAGCCCACTGATCTGGTAAAACTGGGTGGCCAGTGAACTCTAGGGATCTGCCTGTCTCTACTTCCCAAACAACACGTGCCGCTGCACCTGGATTTTACATGGGTGCCAAGGACTGAACTCAGGTCCTCATGGTTGTGTGGCAAGCACATACTGATTGAGACATCATACATTGGGTGACAATATGCACCTAGTCATCATTTTCATTGTAGAAGTATAATGTGCACTGATTAGTAGTAGTAGTAGTAGTAATATTCAGTATTTTCAGCCAGTCGGACACTGCGAATGACCAGCATTGTGTACTTTACTCTGATGGGTTTATATCAACTTTCCTCCTGGATAGTGACTACCTCAAAACCAGAAATGATTTATCTCTGTCCTCCTGTCTGCTAGCACAGTGGCAGATATAGAACAGAACTAAGTAAATGATGAGTTGGTAGACTCAGGGAATGGTATCAGAATGACCGGCTGTTTGCTCAAGTTCAGGCATTGTAAATGATTTATTGTGCTTTGAAGGTTAAACTATGCACGCCGATGTCCTTTACTTCCTTAAACATAAAGTCAGACTGCCAGGCCCTCCAGCCTGAAAATATATATACATAATGAATAGTATATGAATAGATAGATAGATAGATAGATAGATAGATAGATAGATAGATAGATAGATAGACAGATTCAGCTTAACTTTTGTAGCAGAGAAATCCCTTCTGTCAGGTAAGATTGTGGCTGTCACAGACCTGCTTCCAGCCCATGCTGGCTGAGGCCAAGAACATAAGAATGCCTGTCCTTCCTGCTGAGGACATGAACTTCTGCAGGCATTGCAATTTTGTACAGAAGCCAATGGGCAAATCTTCAAAGCTCACCTCTCCCGAAGCAAGTCTTGTAAAATATCCTTGTTACAGGAGGGGTTCCCCCAGAAAGCAGATGGTGGGGGATGATAGAATATAGGAAGAGTCCTAAGATGACCATCACAGGGCCAGGGTGGGTAGCATTGCTAGAGGGGGCCACTGGGCTATGGCACTATCACAGGGTCTAGCTGACCCCATCATGGGGTCTAGCTGACCCAATAGAGAACTGAAAACAGGGATGGGCCTTCATCATGGTCCCCAGCTACGGCAAGGGCTAGGCTTGTATACCTCTCTTATCAATATAACTCTCCCAATCAATGGCTGCTTGTTGTCCCTAAGGAAGAGCTAGCCTTAGGTAGCTGTCCTTAGAGAGGCTGTTGGCAGTAGTGACTCTAACCAGACCCAGAAGTCCTTCTGGACTTGGTAGGGGCCATGGCACAGCATAGCCACCATACCTGTGTGGTCACTCAGTGCAGATAGAATGAGCAATGTTCAGAGCTGGAGAGAGAGATTAGTAGAGTGGGAGATGGAGCTGGATCCAAACTATAACCTTGTAGCTAATAAACTATAACTGAATCAGCTCAGATTAATATCAAACTTCTTGGATCTTCATTTATAAAATAATGACAACATTATTTACCTTACAATATTATTCTTTGGTTGTTTGGTTAGTTGGTTGGTTGGTTAGTTGTTAAGAGGTCATCACTGCCGGTTGTGGTGGCGCACACCGGTAGGATTTGCTGAAGGAGGCAGAGGCAGGAGGATCACGAGTTCGAGGCCAGCCTGGGCTACACAAGCCGGGCAGTGGTGGCGCACGCCTTTAATCCCAACACTTGGGAGGCAGAGACAGGTAGATTTCTGAGTTCGAGGCCAGCCTGGTCTACAAAGTGAGTTCGAGGACAGCCAAGGCTATAGAGAGAAACCATGTCTCGAAAAACCAAAAAAAAAAAAAAAAAAAAAAAGAGGTTATCACATAGCACAGGCTGGCCTCTAATTCACTATATAGCCAAGGATGACCTTGAACTTCTGACCCTCCTGCCTCTACTTCCCAAAAACTGGGATTAGAAATGTGAAACACCAGGCCCAATTTTATACATACCGAGGATCAAAGCCAAAGCTTTGTGTATGCCAGGCAAAAACTCTACCAATTAAGCTACATCCCCCATTCTTTAGAGTGTTTTTAAGTTGAGGATTAACTAAGTATAAAAATGTCCTTGGCACAGCACAACGTTTCATAAGTGGTACTGATGCTGGACGCCCACAGTAATTGTTGCTATCTTAGCAGCTACAGAGGCAGAATGATTCCCTGGCCTCGGTACTGGATGCTTGTAGTTGGGAACTATGTCAAGCCTGTCTCTAAAGCCATCAGGTGCACAGACTGCAGGGCCCCAGGGTGTCTTTACCATAGCTAGCAGTCTCCTTTAACCTCAAGCTTACTGGGCTGAGGGACACTGTCTAGAGACATCATCAAGAACAAAGAACAAGAGCTGGGCAGTGGTGGCGCACACCTTTAATCCCAGCACTTGGGAGGCAGAGGCAGGCAGATTTCTGAGTTCGAGGCCAGCCTGGTCTACAGAGCGAGTTCCAGGACAGCCAGGGCTATACAGAGAGACCCTGTCTCGAAAAACCAAAAAAAGAAAGAAAGAAAGAAAGAAAGAAAGAAAGAAAGAAAGAAAGAAAGAAAGAAAGAAAGAAAGAAAGAAAGAAAGAACAATACTGGGGAAGGGGTCTCAGCTGTCTTCGCCAATGGAGCACATGGCAGGCTTATGTGCCAGACAGAGTAGAACACCAGAAGTGGATAATACAGTCACTTAAACAGGCTGTGGGCATTACCTAACATACTGGACTGTCCAGAGGGTGTGAGCACATGACAGTGAAAGGTGTTTGATTTTATTATCTCTTCCTTCAAATGATCAGCTCGTAGAAAGATCCTCTGGCTGGGATGACTTTTGAGCACATGGGAGGGTTCAGAGTGTACTACCACCATCAGGGCCACCAGGAGTGGCTATCAGAGCTTTAACTTTAGTGGGGAGCACACCGTGGTGACTATAGTACTTTACAGTGCTTAGAATGCTCCACTCACCTAGACAGAAAGTCCCAATATGCAGGCTCTGGGATCAGAAAAAGATGATTCCTAGGGATGAACCCATTGCCAACTTTGGGGCCTTAAACAAAGGTATACCTGATTAAGTATTTATTTACAAGAGAGAGAAAGAGAGAGAGAGAGAGAGAGAGACAGAGAGACAGAGAGATAGAGGGAGACAAAGACAGAGAGGCAGAGAGAGAGACAGAGACATAGAGAGACAGAGAGACAAAGAGAGACAGAGACAGAGAGAGACAAGAGAGACAAAGAGAGACAGAGAGAGACAGAGAGAAACAAAGACAAAGAGAGGCAGAGAGAGAGAGACAGAGACACAGAGAGACAAAGAGAGATAGAGACAGAGAGAGACAGAGACAGAGAGAATACACCAGGGGTATGTTAGCAAGAGGGTATCAGACAGTCTTGAGACAAGAGTCAGGGTTGACTGGGCATTAGGCAGAGTCTGCTTCGATTGGATGCTGTAAGCAAGCATGGGCAATTCTATAGTGAAGTGTCTTCATAAATCTTATCTTCAAGGAAGATCAGTTCCTAGGATAGGGGTAGAAGTCATGCATTTTAGCCACAGGGGGTATGTTTGGCATTGTAAGCAGGAGTCTGGCAAGGTCACCTTGGTTTAGTCAAACACAGGCCGTGGCCTTGGTCCACTCCACCTTCTGGGCTGCTTTTCTGAGGGTAATTGGGTATGGTAGCAAACACAGGTTAGCTGTGACAGAAGGATGCTTAAGCTTCGTTTTTTTCTTTCTCTTTTCATGAGACATTAAATCCCTTCACGTATATATGTCTCCCTCTATAAAATATAGGTAAAACTATTTACCTCACATGCTGGTTTGGAGATGTGGAGCAGAGAGCAATGCACTGTGCACGAGCCCAGGAGCATACTGGCCAGCAGCGGCTCTCACCCCACGCCTCCAGGTCTCTAGCTGAGGTAACTGATCCAAAAGGCCCCTGTGGGCTTTGGTGAACACCAGAAGTGAAGTAGCCATCCATCCCCAGGAGGCAGCTGGCCTTTCTGCTTTGAACCACAGCTCGGCCCATCAGTCAACACTGGTACTTGGCCCTGGTACTCCAAATAGAGGGAAGGTTCAGCCCGGGCTTCACACAGGGGCTGGAACACTGCCCAGAACCTGGGTGACAGAGTTAGCAGGTCCCTATCAGGGTTGCTGCACCTGGGTTTCACTTGATTTTTGCTCTGAATTCACAGAAATGACCATAGACATAGAATTCCATCGGGTTCTTTCAAGTGATGAAGGCTGTATGTGGTCTGCCTGGGTCAGACAGTGCTTGGGACCCGAATCACTTTCGTTTAGTTCAAACACATGATCTAGTCTGATAATAGCAGAGTTTATCATAAGGAAAGCCCACCCAGGCTGCACTCCCCAAATTATACCCTTGTCCTGGTAATTGCATAGTCATTCAGAGCCTGTATCTGGCTTATAATAGCATTTCCATGCAGACCAGATTGAGTGCCACCTCTCATTTGGTGGAACAAAAAAGAAAATTACACACAGTGATGACTCAACTCCCCTCAGCTTGGGGTACTAGAAAGGCACAAAATCTCGAGTCACTTCCGTCTCAGCTTTGGGTATTTTGGGGGGTACATTCAGCCTCAACATCCCCATCTGTAAAATGGGAAGGCTGAAACTGCCTTGTCCTCCATAAACCCAAGGAGAATTGCAAAATCAAACGCTATGCTCACGTGTAACCACATTAAAAAACAAACAACTAAAAAGCATTCCAGTATGAGTTTTGAAAGGAATCACCTTCAGAACGGTTTCTACTTCCTAGCAAGTAGGACAGGCCCGAGTCAAAATGAAAAGGTCACGTCATAACTAGTGTCATTCGCAGTGACAAAAGCCATGCTTTTCCAGCCTGTTCATTAATGACAGGTAACTTTCCCCTGCAGCTTTCAAGGTCACACATGTACATGCTCAAAGTCTGGGAGTTTACTACAGCAGGGGAGTTGACGCATTATTAACATTCTTAGTGTTTGAACCATCCATTCAACAAGGATGTATTGTGTGCCAGCCCCAGTTCTTGGACTTTGAAATGATCAGTAGGGAAGGAATTCACCCAGAAACCCTGGAAAGCGCCTCCCCAGGTGGCGCAGTAATCTTAATTCTTTCACCTTTGCCCCTCCTTATGTTTGGCTGGCAAAGATCTTCACCTACACAACAGACTATCTTCTGTTCCTCCTAAAGTAATCCTTTGATTGCATACAGCCTTAGGCTAAAAGGACTTAGGCACAAGTTGGAACAGGGATGTCTAAGAGATAGTCCCATGTCCTTGCTCTAGGGGTGGTGGGACCTTGGAGAATGGAACCTATAAATGAGGCGGACCAAGGTCGGATGCAAGAGCCAACTTTATTCAGAGCATCCGCCAATTTAAACTCGGAGGGTTAAGAAGAATCACATGAGTAAAGTGTCCAATCACAAGGACAAGCTACACATGGCAAAAGCATCTTTTTCCATAGAGGCACACAAACGAATCGCACTAGCCTGTGGTAATGAGCAAGCTCAAGTAAGCTCACTTCTCTCTGCTACACCTGGGAGGGGAGCAAAAGCACGCTTCAAGAACAATTTCGTGTTTTTTGAAAACAACTGAGGTCCCAAGACTTGTGTCTTGTTTTCTTCAGTCTTCTCACAAGCACTTAGAATTCCCCTCGCCTGACTCCATTCTTGGACTGTGATTCGACATCCCACACTGGGGCAGGGTCCTCGCCTGATCTCTCTTCCACAGAAGCAGGCTGAGCAAGCTCATGGTCAGACGCTTCCGTTACAGGCAACACCCTGTAGGTCCACCTCTTCAACACAAATCTCCTTCTGCAGCAAGGGAAACCCCTGGCCCTCTTTTCAGGTAGAATCTGGCTCCACAGTGAGCCACCTGTTCCCATCGGCTTCCCAGTTAGGCAATAGAGAGCTACTCTAATCCTTGGCAGTTTGCTTCATAATTGAATTCTTTTGTGGGCGTCGAATCCAATGCGACCATTGGTCTTAGGAGGCAGGGACTGGCCTGGGTGATCGGTAGAATAACTCAAGTTGGACTTGGGATTTGAGACACTAAGTTTTGTCATTTTCTAGGTATCCTACTCAAACACAGCCTCCTCTGCAAACACACACACACACACACACACACACACACACACACACACACACACTGGGGGGGGGGGGGAGTAAACAATGTTTTCCTAACTGCACGCAGCCTCCAGCTCCCCAGCCACTGCTCAACAGATTTGTTCACCACTGTTCTTCATCCTGTATAGAACCGTATTCTTGCTGGAGTGTGAGGGACATCCAGGCCACTCAGAGAGCCACGCATTCACACTAATGCGCATCATTGCCTCTCCAAAGACCTAGAAGAAGCTTCCATTACTCTCCCCGGTACATTTTAGATCAGGCCACATTCTTGAGCTCTTTTTCCTCTGGTCTAAATAACCCTTGGGGGTTTTGCTCATCCAGTTAGGCAGACAATAAAAGACTCATCTCCGCTGGGTTGCTCTATTGAATATTAAATGTTTCTGAGTGTATGAAAGGGAAGCCCATAGGCCTGGAAGAGCTCATTAAGAAGCTGTCCAGGCAAATACTAATCACTCAGCCCTCCAGAGGTCACCTCTGAGGCGTCAGGGTCAGCTCTACCCTACAAGCTACCCCAGCTGCACCCAGCCCCAAGTGTCCTCTGCCTCTTTCCCAGAGACAAACCTAAAGACCTGTGGTTAGCTATGGAGCTTGACCTGATACTGGATGGACCTCAGCCCGCAGATCCCTGCTTATAGCTGTTGCTTACCTTTCTGTGACTGATTGCCCATATGGGTGTGTACCCAGGTTTACTCAACCTTGGGCACACCCCTTCAAAATCCATCCCAACAGGAGGCCTGCGGCTTTGTACCCTGGACATTTTCAAATCATCTTGAAAATTCTTGACCTCAACAGTGTCTACGTTGAGACAGGAGTCAAAGAGAATTAAATCAGAGTCCAGTCTTGGAGAGCAGGTCACGAGTCACGTCCCTGCAGGAAATAAATACACAGATAGTGAGTTTCCAAGACAGCGGAGAGCAAACCCAAAACATTTCATGATTTCCATGGTCTTATGTTGTTCAGTCTCTCCTGAAGCCAGGAGATAAGAACCCCATTTCCCTCTTTAGACAGTCTGTAAATGCAGTCTGGGGGGCTACTTTGCACTTCTTCAGTTTGCCCCTTTGGGGGCCCTCTGATATTGGGGTCTTCAGAACCTCACATGGGAAGACAGACAAGTACTGATGTGGAGAGCTAGCTTGAAGCCTAGCCAGAGTAGACTCAAACTTCTCCAGAGGTGCTAGTCAACAGAGCACAGGCTGAGGCCTCAGACGACAAAGCTGAGAGCTCTAGATGTGGGGAGGGTGTGAGGGAGCAGGAGTGGGGTGGGGCTTTTGCAACAAGCTGTAGCCCTGTCCACATAAGGGAAAGTGCTTTTGTATTGTTTGAGAATTATGAACAGGACTGGGCAGAAGTACACTAAGAAATACATGCTCACTGGGGAAGTTGAGATCAGCAAACTTTGAGATCTCTTCCATTCCAGAAGGCCTGGGTTCTGAGACCAGGCAAGGGCTGTGCTACTCAAACAGTCACAGAGGGTCCTCACAGCATCAAAGGCACAAGCCCTTTCAGGGCATTGGAGCATTCATGAGCAGCTTTTATCTTGAGGCTTTGAAGGGAGAACAATCATTCCAAGCTTAACCCAAAACATCTTGAGGTGGGGCCATAGCCTTTGAATACTTCCCAGGGTTCCCCCGGGGGTGGGGGGGTTCTTGTGGCTGGGACTGGTGCAACACAGGCCTGCCTACCACCTGGCTCAGCCTTTTGTCAGAGGGAGCAGGAGCAACTGGCATTTGGGACAATCTGGTTTGACTTCCAGTCACTCGGAATTATCCATAATAGCTGTGACTTAGTGAAAGTCTGTGGCAAAGTTCGATCGCAGCCAACTTGATTCCTTTCCAAGCTATCTTATCATAGGACCAGCAGCATTTCAGATGAAGTCTTTCTTAAGGAAACTTCTTCCTGTGCGCTGGCTCCTAAATCAACGAAAAGTATAAATGGGTTGAAAGTTCACTAGTCACGTGGATTCACAACTTAACTAGATGGTTAAACAGTTCTAGGTGTCAATTTCCTTGTCTGATAAATAAGGACCATAGAACTTATAAATGGTATTTTGTGTTTCGGGGGGGGGGGGGAGACAGAGAGACAGAGAAAACAAATGTTAGAGTCTAATCTTGGCTTAGATTCCTCTATCAGTCAGCAAGACAGAATGTTCAGGTCCCACTGAATCAGCCACCAACTATCAGCTCTGGTTTGAAATAAAGCAGAGAAGGGCACCTTGCCTGCTGGGTGTCTGTTCCTACAGACTTTTAAAGCCCAAAGAACAGAGCTCTCAAACAGTGTTGGAGCAGGAGGTGTTGATGCTCAAATCAAGTAATCTCTTAGATGAGGTACAACAAAAGCATTGTAGTTTGGGTATCTATCCATCCATCCATCCATCCATTTATTTACCTACCTATCATCTCTCTCCTCTCTCTCCCTCCTTCCTTCCCTCCTCCTCCTCCTCCTCCTCCATGGGATAAGGGAGGCCTCAAAGGTGGCAGGGCAGACCTGGAAGACCTGGGACGTGAGTGTGCTCAGGGTTCATAATGTGACATTCTCAAACAGTCAATAAAAACATTATTTTAAAATGTCATGAAAGAATGACATGGGGACACCTTTGTGAGACTGTTTCCTGACCTCCTGAAGTATACCAGGAAACCCACAGACATGGTCTTTCAAATCATGTTTGATGTAAAGAACTCACCTGAGCCCTACTGTAGAGTAGCAAAAATAACGACCATCAAGACATGGCAGAGTGAGTGGTTCATAAGGATCCTTTCCTGGAACCTGGCCCCCAAGCTCTGTGGTCCCAGTTGGGAGGCTTTGCTCAAGTTTGAGAGTGACTCTACCCATGCTCACCCCATTGCACCAGGCACAGATGTCCAGCCTCTTGGCATCACAATACGACATAATGTGCTGGGCCATATTCACAGCTGTCCTGGGACACAAGTGGTCCAAAGGCCACATGCAGAAAGCTATTCCCCTTCCAGACTCTACTACCAGGGTTCCCACTGGCATGTCAACTCTTTTCTCTCTAAGATAGATGTTCAGGACTTTGTATACTTAAGGAGGTCCCCAGAGCATCAAGATCAGGTCTTCATATCAAAAGAGCAGAAAAATTATCCCTACCTTGACAGGAGGTCCTGGTGGTCAGCAGACTTACTCTAACATTGAAGAGCACACAGGTTGGCTCTAAAGAGATGGAAAATGATGGCACTAACAAAAGAAACTACAGATGTGTCGATGTTGTGCAGCCAACCAGGGCAAATCCCGAATTCCTCAAGGGGAGCAAGGCAGAAGGCTCCTGTGGGAACTGTGCTTGCGAGACCACAGTTTACCAAGTGTGCCATAAAAGTGTCCAATTGATAGGAAAAGCACTCCTGGGCTGGCAACTGCAGTGGAACTAGGACATGAGAACTCACTGCTGGCTTCTCTTTGCTTCCCAGAGTTACTTCAGTTTGGATGGATGGTAGCTGCAGTTTGGGCCCAGGCAGAAGAAGGGTGGCAATACCAGGAATCTCAGAGATGGGCCCTCAGGGGTGCTTGGGTACCACCCTCTGCTCCACACAAGTCAGTTTGCCAAGTGGGACCAAAGATTCCTCCACGCTGTGGATTACAATGTCCACTTCTACAAATGAAACCAGAGAAGCAGTTTCCTAATCCCATGCAATGTGAGAACACAACTCTCCTTGTTCAAAAAAGTATTACACATGTGAAGTCATCCATCAACACTGACTGACTAAACAGGGTACACAGCCTCTGATCGCATGCTTGGGAAGCCAGCCCTGTCTGCAGGGAGTGGGGTAAGTGTAAGCCATTCCCAGGGGAGTTTGCCTTCACTGTCTGAGAACAGGTTAATCATAAACACAACTTCTAATCTGTGAAGGAGAAGGTGGTGGGGGAAGAGAACAGAGAAGGCAGATGAAGACTACAACAGCTTAAGTTCTTCTGTTCCATTAGTAGCATTCAAGCTTCACTGGATGTAGCCACGAAGCTAGAAACAACCTTCCTGGTATTTATATGATAGCCACGTGACTAGGCCATCTTTCTTCCATCCTTCCCAAGGGTTAGTGTCCATTGTAAGGTATTAAGAAGGTAGGACCATATACCAACTCTAAGGGGCTTCTGGATGGTGAATAGAACTAGATAATGTCATCAGAGGAATGATTGAATTACTGGTGGCTTTGTGAAAGAGAAAAACTAAAAGATATACACATGCATGTACATGCACGTCTATACATGTGTGTGTACATATATGTGTGTCCTCCTTTCTCTTGCCATGTCTTGTGCCTCCTTGGGACTAGAAAACCATCATCAAATGTGCCTCTTATTCTTAAACCTCCAGAACCAGAGGCCTTTTGCCTCATAACTTACCCATTGCCCACAGAAACTGGACCAACTCACTCCAGTCTTGAAAGGTCAAGGAAAGCTGCCAGAGAGGTTGAATGATAGTTGTCCCAAGTTCTAAAGCAGCAGAAACTTGCCCCTCCCAGACCCTAAATGCCCAGAGAAAAAGCTACTACCTACAGAGAGAATCTTACCCTCTAAATTTTATGTTTTTTCCAAGGGAAAAAAATCATACAAGATTCTTAATATATATTGTTATTATTCTGTTTATTAAGACCCCAGACATTCAGAAGATTCTGTCTCAAAGAATTCCTAGGGATAGTGGAAGTTAGCCAGCATCTCTGCTGTCCTCCTGTACATGGGCCTGGTGTACTGTATAACACATGTGTGTAGAACCTGGTATCATGTACCGCACATGCATGTAGACTGACCAGGAAGACTAGAGTGATTTTCAAGCATGAATCTCCTGAAAGCTTTGCTATGAAGGGCTGGGATATCAGCTAGGAGAGTTATAGAAAAAGACAAGAACCTTTACTTTCGCCAGGCAGTGGTGGCCCAAGCCTTTAATCCCAGCACTTGGGAGGCAGAGGCAGGTGGATTTCTGAGTTTGAGGCTAGCCTGGTCTACAGAGTGAGTTCCAGGACAGCCAGGGCTACACAGAGAAACCCTGTCTCAAAAAACCAATAAATAAATAAATAAATAAATAAATAAATAAATAAATAAATAAATAAATAAATAAGAACCTTTACTTTAGGAAATTGGTAAGGGAGATGTCTTGAGGCCTTCTGCTTCGGTCAGAGCAGTAGGAATGCCACAAGGATGAGCTACACTAAGATGCCTTTTATCTCATGAAACCTCACACTGCATAGAAAACGGGCATCCCCTGTGGGAGAGCTCATAGGAGCCCCTGGCCAGAAGGCCTGAGTTCAGCCTGCTTCTTTCACCCCACACCTGCCTAGTCACTGAAGAGAGAATTATTCACTATCTACATACACTTGGGCCAGTCACTAGACTAACAACCGACAGCAGAAGTCATCCTAGCCACCAGAGTGCCAGAGTCTAGGTAGAAATGGAATCAAACCTCATGTGTAAATCTTGAGCATGTCTGCCCTTAGGAGAGAGTTACAAACATTGGGCTGAGACCATTCCTGGTGTTCTTAACCTGTCCTATTGCTCTGAACCACCAGGATCTGACAGTCTTAGTCACCACTTCCGAGAAGAAAGTTCATATCTACCCAGCTCAAGTTCTGCATCTTTAAACTCAAATAGCATTTTGACCCTTGGCCTAGTGAAGGAGAGACCTGATCAATCACAGTGTGATTTGAAGAAGATGAGTCAGAACCAAAGTAAAGTAGCCTTCCCAGACACCTGTTGCCTGAAGTCACACTTTGCGCTTTCAAAGGTGGGGAGTAACCGACTAACTCTGCCCAATAGTTAACTACCACGGGCAGGACAAGCTTCCCACCTCATGATACTCCAAAGTTTGCGGCGAATTTCTTAGAATTTGGAATCTGGCACAGCTGAATTGATTTGACATTGTATCTCAAAGTTACTTAGAAAGAAATCAAACCAAACCATACCAAAACCAAAAACCCTTTAAAGTGAACCAGGAACAGCCAAGTGTCCCACTAGTGACTACCTTTGCCAAAACACAGTCTAGATCTCATCAAAGTCAAGCATTACCAGAAAGTCAAGCTCAAGGGCAGTCTTCTGAAAAGGCTGAGGTGGCCACAGTGGGCACGGAAGGCTTTGCTTTGAGCAAGAATTTCCACCCTGCACCTCCACCTGGTGCTTTACCCTGGTTATACACACACACACACACACACACACACACACACACACACACACACACACACACATTTTTTTTCAGTACACCTTGACAAGAAAGTTAAAACAAAACCCATAAAGCCAGCCTGTCTAAAGGGATTTTCTTCAGCCTGTCCACTCCTGCAGTCTAATGAAGCTTCGCTCTTCCCTCCCTGCTAGACAAACAAGTCTGTCCTGACTTAAAAGGATTAGCAAGCTCAATTGCCTTGGGTTTAGTGAACTCCCCAGCAGAAGTAGACCCTGGGTTCTGACACTCACAGTCTGGTGGTCAAATGAGCAAGTCACCTCGCTTCTTCTTTTCCACTCTTTATGGTTGAATCTGAGGATTTTCCTAGGCCGAAAAGAGACGGAAACTGGCTTTCTTGGTCAACAGATGCAATTATATTTGGAGCCTAGTACGTCTGCATCTTGCTCACATGGGACTAACAGATAAATCTTTATAGTGTATATTTCTGGATTTCTTAAGGGCGGTCAACATCTTTACCGGCATTTACTCCACCCTGGCAAGTTACCGATGCCCCTTCTGTGTGTGACTATGCCATCCAGGTGGGGCTGGCCAGTGTCTCTGCAGCTTTGTGCCCTGGCCAGCCGTGCTCCTTGTTATGAGTCAATGAGTCAACAGGCTGGCACCATGCCAGGGCAGCCTCTGCTGAACATTCAGAAGCACTGTGTTCTTAGGTAGAAAACCTGCTGCTTCCAGACCCTTCTACGCACTCTGGAGGGACTCCATTTCTGCTACCACGTCCCCTGGGACCTGAATGGTAGACACGACTTTCCTGCATAAGCTGCCAGAATCATCCATGCAATTCTCGGGGGCTCCAGTTTATCAAAGGCCCCCTGACCTGGAGGAAGGATTCGGTGACTATGCCGTCACTAAGCAGCTGTGATGTGCTGATGCCTGCACCAGATGCCGAGGTTGCCAAACAATGGGTACCATACAATCCCCCGAGGGTCTTAGGGTTGAAAAGTTTCTTCTATCCAATTCCGATGGGATAGTTTTTGTTTTATCTTACTATATTTTATTTTGCTAATCTTTTATTATACCTTAAATGCCTATTTTTTTCCCTCAGGAGAGACAGAAAGGGAGTCATCTGGATGGGAGGGGAGCTAGGAGGGTCTAGAAGGAGTAGAGGAAGGGAAACCATAATCAGTCTATATTATGGGAAGGGGAAATCTATCTTCAATAAAAGGAAAATAATATAAAACGAAAAGAAAGGTCTTCTATAAACAAGCGTCTTCATGATGACACAGTCACACACTCAGCCAAATTTCTCCCGTTTCCACTTTGTACTTAAGCTACTGAGAGGAATCCACTCAAAGGCTGGTACTCAAGGCTGTTGGAGGGTTTTGAATGAACTAGGCACTGTGCCAACTACCTGCTTTGATCATGGTTAATCTTTGAAATTATTTTTCAAATAGAAAGGCTGAGGCAATAATGTATAAATTATAATTGGCCCTGGAGGGTGGGAGATGACTCCATGGTTAAGGGTGCAGGAAGACTGGAGTTCTGACCCTAGAAGTCAGGCATGGCTACACATACCTGAAAGCCCAGCACTGAGAGGAGCCTAAAGAGAATCTCTGAGGCTTGCTGGCTGTCAGAATAGCAAAGAAAACAAACAAACAAACACCTCTAGGGTCAGTAAAAGAACCCATGCCAAATGAATAAAATGGAGAGAGAAAAAGATACCTGATACCCAGCACCCTTTTCTGGCCTCTGCTCTCACCAAGTGCACAAAGGCCCACACACCTGCATACACCTCTCACACACACATACACAAAGATACACACACACACACACGCACACGCACACGCACACGCACACGCACACGCACACGCACACGCACACGCACACGCACATGCGCACACACACTCACTAATTAGCCCAAGAATGCCCAGGCTCTCCGTGACAGAGAAGGCGAAGGCCTTCTGCCTGTGAGCTTTGACTTTCCAGATACTGAATACTATCCATGCTGCTGTGGAAGATGAAGGATCACAATGAGGCCCCCCTGAATATGGAAGAAGGGAGATGCCCTCCTTCTTCCACTCTTCTGCCCCTCATTTGAGGCACCCAGCAAAGCCTGAGAGCTTGGACCTCTTCCGTCATCGGCTGAAGATGAAGGGGACAGCGACATGTGCCTGTGACCTCAGCCACTGCTATCTCAGTACTGCCCTGCACCCCACTCATGATCCTGCTGATGCTTCTGAATGCTCTTTGTTTACTTTTGGCCACTATGTCACTCAAAGGTATCAGATCACAGCAAAACCTGGGAGAAAATGCTTGGCTTGCTTAGCCAAGTTTGTCCTTTTTGCTTTCGAATTGCTTGTGCGTTCACTGCATTTTTGCCTTTGGTTATTCGGTCAGAGATTCATCAAGGAACCATCAGTATATCTCACAGCTTTTACTGTCACTTATACAGTTAAAACTTTGAACGGCTCCTCCGGGGCCCAACTCAACCCAGCGAGAACCCAGGCCAGCTAAATTACATTCGTGTTATCTTCTTTACTTCATCGGGGTCTCCATGTGGTCTACAACTCTAGACATCCTTCGGTGGAATTCATAGTCACATGAATGCACAATGCAAAGGAAGGGGCACAAGTGGCTCTTCCCACGTACAGAGTCTGCTTCGGTATGTGATCGCATATCCGTACCTTCCATATTTGGCTATTATTGGAGAGTGTATATTTTACAAGTGCTGTTTTTTTAAAGCACTCATATAAATAATACTTTGTACACTGTCAGAGATCCACTTAAAACTTTTCTGCTATTAACATAGCACATATGTTCTTGCATCCCTTTGAGGTGCTTCTAGAAGGTTTTAGTTGTTTATCCAAATGTCAAATAAGCTCTGGAACAAAATGGAACTGATCAACTCAGTTCTTGTAACACTTGCTTCTTACCTTTTCAGGACTGACAGAGAAGCAAACTCCTGACTTGCAGTTGGTAAACAGAGATGAGCCATTCAAGCCAGAGGTTTGCTTCCCCAGCCCTTCTGAAATGGAAAGATGGGCTTAGTTCTGCCAAGCTTCCAACCAAGAACCCAAACCTTTGCCCACCTTCCTCTGAAACTTGAAGCTAAGCCCACAGTGTGACAGCTGAGTACCTGCAGCCACCAGGTGATCCTGTGGGGGTGGCTCTCAGCCCTGGAAATGCATTGTTGCTGTCTGGCTCAGGAGCTCGGCCACCTTCCCTGGAGACCTGGCCGGGTTGATCGCATCATACACTTTTGCCGGGGTGGGGGTGGGGGTTTCAGAGACGAAGGCCTTTTCTCCATTGGTATTGTCAGTATGCAAAGCCTGCCCTTAAACACAGAAATGATTTAGGCTGGAGATGTAGCTCGGTTGTAGAGCACATTCTTAGCATGCATGCATCGGGCCCTGGGTTCAATCTCCAGCACAGCAATATAGCAGTTGTAGTAGTGATGCTGGTGATGGTGGTGGTGGTGGTCATGATGATGATGATGACAACAGCAACAACAACGACGATGATGACGCTAGAACTAGGGAGACAGACAGTTGGTAAAGTGCTTTCAATGACGAAGGCCTGAGTTCAGTCTCCAGAACCTATGGACAGGCGGGGGTGGCACACAACTTTAATCCCAGCAATAGAAACTGTAACTAGGACACCCAGTAAAGTCCTTGCTTCAGAGACTCTATTCTTATCTACAAAAATTGTGACTTGTCCATATGACCTGAACACAGAATCATAGTCTGATACAGGAAGTAAGGGCAGTGGTCATTTCCAAAGATATCCAGTTCGCAATACGTAGAAAACCAAACTCAGTACTTCCTTCTGATACCCTTCACCTGGATCTGCTCCTCGTTTCTTATTTGTGGCTTAAATGGCACTGACATTCTCAAAGCTTCTTATGCCTAGGTCCTGAGGTTGCCATGGTGACTCCCACTAACATTTTCACAGCTTCTTCTTCCTTCTTCCATCTGCTTTATCTTCCAATGTCCAGTCCCTCATTTGTAGCTGACCATGGCAAAGTCTTCCTCATGATCTTACACACACACACACACACACACACACCTGTCCTCAACACTCCAGTCAGTTTTACCTTTCTCAAATCCCAATCCCAGCACAGATTGTTGTCCTGAAACCAGACAGCTTGGGGGCCCAATCTCTAGGGCTTTTGTGATCATGAACACACTTGATTTCTGCCTTGTGAGGAGCTTGAGCCAGGGAACACAGCTAAGTTGTGCCTGAATTCCTGATTTATAGAAACTCTGAGGCAATACATGGTTTTCTAAGCCACTGAGCTTTGGAATGATTTGCTATGTTATCATAGATATTAATATAAGAATTAAATAAAATCACAAAACAAAGGGCTTAGAATAATACTTGGTGCAGTCAATCAATCCTGGCTAACAGTATTATTGTTGTTGCTTGTTTAGACATAATACTAGATGGCATATTCTTAATGGGAGAAGAGATGAAGTCTGTTTATCTGTGGCATGCCAAACTCCTCACAAAGTGCTTAACCCAGAGTCTTTCAGCTAGTATTTTGTTGACTGCAAGGTTAAACAAGATGGACTGTTGCCTAGCAAGCATAAGGCCTTGGGTTCAAAACACCATATAAACACGGCATGGTAGTACATGCATACCTGTAATCCCAGCACTCTAGAGGTAGAGGCAGGAGGAGGATCAGAAGTTCAACCTGATCCTCCACTATATAGCTGGGTCAAGGCTAGCCTGGGCTATGTGAGACCCTGTCTCAAGGAGTTGGGTAGAATAGGAAAGAATTAATTGAGTTCTCTAGACTCTTATGTGGGCTGTTGAGGGTTGGGGACATAATTTGATTACCCAGGTCCTTTTTCTAGCCTGAAGGTGAACTAAGGGATGTGGTAAATAACCAAGAAACTGAGGCACAAGATGCGTCTGAGTATTCATTGCTTTATTGAACCAAGGGTGTGTTTCCCAGGAGCACAGTTTTTTCAAAACTCGCCCAGGTCTGTACCACATTCTTGGAAGACACAGAGAAAACACTGAAATAACCAGTAACCGCCTTCCCCCCTGGCCTACCAAACACATCCTGAGCTGTGGGTGTGGGGAGAGTAGAGGCTTGATTGAAGAAATATATGCCAGAGAGAGGTTACGCATGCAGTTCTCACCCCAAAGAGGCCACATCTAATTAGTGACAAAGAGAAGCCATACAGACATCAAAGTGTTAATAGCCCAGTTGCCCACCACCCTCCCACACTCCTCCTCACCTTCCACTCACCCTTCTCCCACTCAATGACTTCCTCTATGACATCTTTCCCAGTGTTCTAGATACATGTAGGAACTGCTGCCCTGGGCCCCAGACCTCCCCTTATGGAGGCTGCTCTCTCCTGGTGAGGGCATGGCTACCATTGCCTGAGCCAGAACTGTGACCTAGTTCCTGAAGGGCAAGGTCAGCATCCCATTGCTCTTGTATCCCTGTCTCATCAGGACTAACAAAGTAGATACAGAACAAACAGGTGTTTTGCTTCCTCTCTGTGCTCCCCAGGGAAGGAAGGCATGCAGGACATACCAGGAGTCTGCAGAAGCTGGTCCGCTTTAACCTGGAAGCTACTTGCCCGCTCTCCCTTATTCCAAGCCACTCATCCTCCGAGTGTATTTCCGACCTCACAGTGTCACTGCCACTCAGGGCTCCGTCAGAAACCCCCGTTCTCACATCCCTGCTGAGACCTACTGGATCAGGAACTCTGAGGCTACCATTAGCAGTGATCTGCATTCTAACCAGCTTGCTATACGATTCCTGTCACACAAATTCTAAAGTCCCCATTTTAAGTCTACCAAAAATACATGTGGAAAAGACCTTCCAATAATTAAAATTAAGATTAAAGAATTCTAGACACCGCCCCTTACTGTAAAATGTCCAGGATCAATGAACCTCCCCACTACTATTTTTCCCGAAAAACAGTTCAACTGGCAGTTAAATGAACTCAACACATTTATTTTAAATGTGCAAAATGAATTTTCATATTCTAAGAATAACACCAGATGTTTTACCTTTTTTTTTTCTAATTGATTTTCCAGCCTACAGCAATTCATCTTTATATTTTCCAGTTGGGTCCTGGTGTAACAAAAAGAGTGCATTCTGGCAGGAATCTTACAGTAAGTGCCCTGAATCTTAAAACAAGTGTAACTCGGGCGGCCTTATCTGTGCATTATCTGTGCATTATCTGTGCGTTGGTCTTCCCCAAACATGAAAAACAGCTTTAGGTACCAGGCAGATCCGCACTAGCAGGAAGTCCAGAATGGGCCTTTTCAGGAGACTGGGTCTCTAGGCTCTCAGACAGCTGGCTGCAGAGCTGAGTTCTGGGCATTTGGCCCAAGCCTGAGTTCTTCCCTAACAGAGAGTCCCTGCACTCCCTGGTACGGAAGGACTCTGACTCTGAAATCTGCAAGTAAACACGGTTTTTCATTGAAAAGACTTTTCTCTAAAATGAAAAGAAATGAACTGTGGGATAAAGGTGAGCGGTGTGAAGGGGCAGAGGAGTAAGTTATGCTCAGAGAAGCAGCCACCCAGGGTGGACCCAGCACTCCTGGCAGAGCCCAAACAATCCCCTACTGTTGGCCTATGGGCTAGATGTCCTGTTCCTGAATGCTTAAATGGGTGAAAGGTCACCACAGACAGGTTTTTCTGAGCTCACAAAAGTGCTTCAGAGTCTGAGGGAAGACAGGGAAACAGAAGCCTCCTCTTTGAAGCGTGCAACTTCAAAGGAGGCCTCCCCAGCTTGGACCCAGGGGGTGTGGGGTGGGGCTGGGGGATGGAGAGGGTGGCAACCCAGCTCGAAGAACCCAGAAAGCAATGCTGGCAAAACCAAAAACATACCCCTGAAGTAGATGGGAGAGGTTGGCACACTTCCCTGGAAGCTTCTGGGAACTGGCAGGTTTGAGCCCTCCCGTCTAGAGCAGGGTTTTAATGTGGTCTCCTAAGAGCGAGCAAACCAGCCTGTCTAGCTGGAGTCCACTGCAGAAGGAAGTCTGTCTGAAATTAGGGGGCCTCAAGATTGAATCTCAAAACGGGTCTGCTCTAGCTTTAAGTACCTACCTCTCAAACACCCAGGGCCATTCCTGGTCCTTAGTGTAAGGCATCATGGGTTCCTTTGTAAACATTGAGGCAGAAGCTCTGTCATTAAAGAGCCAGCTCCTTATTTCAGCTCCCTCCCCAGAGCTCCACACATCCCTTTCCCAGAGATACCAACTTAGTTTCTGAGAGTATTGTCTATTCCTTTGTTTGTTGTTTTTTTGAGACAGGGTTTCTCTGTGTAGCCCTGGAACCCACTATGTAGACCAGGCTGGCCTTGAACTCAAGAGATTCACCTGCCTCTGTTGGGATTGAAGGCATCTACCACCAGTACCAGGCTATTCCCCTTCTTAAATCCTAGCCTGGTTCACACATGTGATTAAGCACCCCCTAAAAACATTTTTTTAAAAAAAGTCATCTGCGTTTAACATTCACAAATGACAAGTTTTCTCATCGAAGTGAGAGAAGTAACAGCCCAGACACTTCTTAAAGACCTATAGATGAAGTCACACCAAGACCTTTGGCCTCACCTAATAGGACTAAACTCACAGTAATTAGTACACTCTGGGTGTCTGATTGACAAGCTTATCCTCCTTGACAGGAATGACCTGGCCTCTCAGGGTCACCCAACCACTAAAAGGTGCCAGGCTGGCTCACTGACCATATTTACTATATAGGAGGTGTAGTTCCTGCCAGAAAGGATCCCTTTTCCCTCATCCCCAATTCAGCCATTGTCTAAGATACCATTCAAGCCACAGGAGCCGTTTATAAATGTCATCATCATAGTCTTTTAATATTTTACATAAAAACCTGTACACACAGCTTATAGAACTTTATGTAAACATCATACGCTCACCACTTTGTCATCTGTCAGTTTATTAAGAAAAAAAATAAAGCAAAACCAAAACAAGACAATTTAGTAGAAGTACCACTGGGCTGGGAGGGGGGAGGGGATGAGGGGGAGGGGGCTTCGCTCTGCTCTGCACACAGAATGCAGAGAATTTCACACAGATGAAGAGACTTGTCTTGTGGGGGCAGGGAGAGGTTTAAATAGACCCCAATACGTGTTGCCTTCCGTTACCCAAAACTGTGCGTACGCTATGAAAATAAAAAAACTGTTGACACTTTTTTCAAGAAAACAAACCAAAAACTGCTTTTTTTGTAATCTCCTCCTTAAAGTCATCATAGTTAAAAAAAACAAACAAACAAAGCATCAGAAGTAGATGAGGTTACAGCATACAAGTGTGGTCAGAATGCTGTCTTATGCAAATGACAAGTGCACTGGGTGTCACACAATGGGACAATTGTGCAAAGAATTCTTTCATCATCAACAACAAAAAAGCTTCAGCCTTTAAATAAATTCAGTAACGATAGTCTCTTGGACTGAACAATGTTCACTTGTAGGACAGGCACAAAGTTCGCTTATGGCAAAAGTGACCCCACAGCACATCCTGGATCCTCTGCCGGTGACTGGAAAGGAGGTTCGCCGGGGGGTTGGCCCAGGAGACACTGTGTCTGGGAGCTGCTTCCTCTCAACCCCAAGTCAGTTGCAAATGTCTTCCCCAGGGTGTGGAAAGATGGCCAAGTCCAGTTCATGCTTGGATGGGTGGAGCCTGACCCAGCCCGGGAAAGGAGTTGCTCTTGGGTCCTGGTCACACCACGCACCACTAAACAATACCATTCTGCCTCCGAAAATAAAATCTGTATTTATGTAACATCCCATCCTCCCCAGCCCTCCCCTCCCGTGATTCCAGGGGTCTATGTTACAGACATGGACCAACAGTAGTGGCTTGCTGGTTACAAGCGAACATCTGCTGGGGCTCGACCACTCTGCGTGCCCCTGGGGAAACCAGAGGCGGGGGTGGGGCAGGAGTCGGGTGGGGGGTGTAGGGAGTCGTACACACACACAACCACACTTTTGAGGCCTGGCTCTTTAGAAAAGGATGCTCAGGAACCCCTTGGCACTCAGCAGGGCGTCCAGGCCTGTGCCACACAGCTGGACACACACAGACACTGGGAAGGGGGAGCTCGGCGCCCACGCTAATTCTCAGCGTGACCAGCCAGAGCCACCAGCAGATGTCAGGCAGTCTGGTGGTGTCCTTGGAGGCATGGGTCTCCTTTTCTCCCGGTTCATGGGCGACCAGATCAAGGAGGGGGAGCCACGCTGGCAAGGGCGTGAGGCAGGGCGCGGCCCTCATAGCACCTTGCAGCAGTTGATGCAGCCATTCTGGGATCCGTAGCGCTTCTGCAGCGCAGCACGAGTGGCCGTCTCGAAAACCTCGCGCACGCCCTCCTTGGTCTTGGCCGAGCACTCGAGGTAGTCATAGGCTTGGATGCGCACCGCCATGGCGCGGCCGTCATCCGTGCGCACTGGCTCCTGCTTCATGCGGGCCAGCTCCGTGCGGACATGTTCATCGCTGCGCAGGTCTTTTTTGTTGGCCACCAGGATGATGGGCACATTGGGGCAGAAGTGCTTTACCTCGGGCACCCACTTCTCGGGGATGTTCTCGAGAGAGTCCGGGCTGTCCACCGAGAAGCACATAAGGATGACGTCGGTGTCAGGGTAGGAGAGCGGCCGTAAACGATCGTAGTCCTCTTGGCCTGCCGTGTCCCACAGCGCCAGCTCCACCTGCTTGCCGTCCACCTCGATGTCCGCCACATAGTTCTCGAACACGGTGGGCACGTACACCTCGGGGAACTCGTCCTTACTGAACACGATCAGCAGGCACGTCTTGCCGCACGCGCCGTCGCCCACCACCACCAGCTTCTTGCGGATGGCCGCCATGAACTCACCGGGCGCGGGCAGCAGGAGGGGCCCGCGAGCGCCTCGCCGCCGTCCCGCTCCCTTTTTGCGACTCCCCGCTCTCCCGCGACCGCGCGCTGCGGGCTAAGCTCGCTAACTGCACCTGGACTCGGCGGCGGCACGTTCTCTCGGGGCGCTCCGGCTGCCTCGGCAGGGGCGCAGGGGCATACGGTGCACGGAGTGTCGCCGCGCTGCTGCCGGGCGGTGCTGCGGTCCTCGGCGGTTCCGGAGCTGCGCTGCTTTGTGCAGAGTGATAGCTGATGCTGCGGACTCGGCCTAGATTCTTTCCCGGGGTGGGTTCTCTCCAGACGTAGGGTACAGGAGTGCAGACGACGGCAACTGTGGTGGAAGATGCGGGCTGCGGCCCTAGCGCCCGCTATTTAAAGAGTCCGGCCACTTTCTTAATATAGCCACCCAATGGAAAGCCATCGGGCTGAGCTCATCGCTGCGGAGCTTGGCTCTGATTGGCCGCCCGTTGCAGTCAGAAGGCGTGTTCGCGTCGGCTTGATTGACGGCCCTGTCCGCCGGGCTGGGAGAAGTGGTGACTGTGGAGTCTGCGCGGTGACCGGCCCGGTGGGGTAGTGTGGCCGCCGGGTCCCCGCCTTCGTCGCAGCCTCTCTGAGAGCGACACTGCGGAGCAGGCAGCCCCTCCGGGTCTGGGCAGGGAGTTCCGGGACGAGCAACACTTTTGTGGGGCGTTGGCTGCTCCCAAGGCTTCAGATTTACCTAGCTTCCCGGCGAACTCCGGGTGATCAAACATGGGGGAGGGGCGGCGCCCTTAACGTGGTTTTGTTTTCACTTAAACAGACACCCGGGCACGTTTTTGTAACCTAGTCAAGGGTTTCGTTCTTTCTTACTTTCTTTAGATGACTAACCCCTATTCTGCTCTGGGCCGAATTCTGGTACTTGCCCAGAGGCAGCCTTTTCACAGAGAGAGGCTGACCATAAATTGTGTGGGCCTGGGTGAGTCCCCTCTAGGCTTTTCTCTTCCGGGCCGCACTTAGGTCTCCGGGTGAAGAAGATAGGGGAAGAATCTAGGGGAAGCACTGCTACAGGACAAAGAAAAGAGAAGTGCTAGGCACTCAGCTGAAAAAGAAACCATTCTGCTTGGATAGGCAACCTTCACCCAGTTCTACGACATTACGTCTGATTCTAGTCCTAAAGCCAAAGAACAGCTTGAAGTACACTGTGCAAGAAAACCCATCCACCCCAACAACTCCCACCAAGCAGATGAAAAGCTTAAAGCTTGCAAAGTGGGCATGCAGCCTCCCAGGGGACATGCAGGTGGACACTGTTTACTGTGCAGAGGAGAGAGTTTCTTGGTATCCACTAGGTCTTAATTCGTGAATTACCCCATCCTGTAGGAGATGACACCTCCTCCTATCTTAAAGGATTTAAGTCAGTCCATTTAAAGAAATAGGAAGGGCAGAAAGCAGCAAAGGGAGTCAAGGAGGGCCTTCTCCCTCAAAGAGAAACTGAACAAAGGAAAAAGAGGAAAGAAAATGGCTTTATACCGCTGCTCGGGGTCCCTCCTGAAGGACTAGGCTAAGGATACACCAGCTAAGAAGGGCTTTGTCAGTGACCCACCATGTCATCGTGAGGATATTGCCCATTTCTTTGTCTTCCTCCCTGGACTGAGTTGTCTGAGAGCATCTTGAAGACCTAGCACTATGCCTGGCCCTTCGCAAGAATCAGTAAGAATGGTCAGTGCAGTGGTAGGTCTGTTCACCTGTAGACCCAGCCACACAGGAGGCTCAGGGGTTGATCTTCTGAGTCTAGGGGTTGGAGGTCAGTCTGGGCAACAAAGCCAGACAGAGAGAGAAAGGGGGAGGGGCAAACGACTCTGGGAGCTAACCCAATTTCTCAAAAGTGGAACTTTTTAGTTCTTAACACCAGATGCTGCTATAATCTGACCAAATACATATAGTCAGCCAATGTTTTCACATATAATTCCAATGTTAGAGTTTCTATGTATCTGTACAGATATGATCAAGCCATAATGTTCCATTAGTGCCGGGAGAGCCGTGTTTCTGTTCTCTGGATTATCTCCACTATAGGGCCCAGTCTTTGTTTTTCTCTGCTTTAGTTTTTCAGACCTAAGGAACTGTCACATGGTTTGGTTTGTCATTGGCTGAGGAAGTGAGTCTGCTCGCTCACACACACACACACACACACACACACACACACACACGCACACCCCACATATGCCGGTTAGGGGAAGAAATCTTATCTACACATATTTTTCTCCTCTTACTTCAAACTTCTGATTGCTGCATTGCTTTCCGTAGTCTTAATATAGCTTGGGAATGTTGGCTAATGTCCTTCGGCTTTAAATATTAAGAAAATATAAAACAGAGCTTTGTACCCTGTGGTTCTTTCAAAGACTTAAATACAAAGAATTGGGAAGCGGGATTAAGTCCACTCGCTTCCTGATTTCCAGACTTATTATACGGGGTGTTCCAAGCTCAAATCTCTATATTGAAATAATTGCTAAAAATAAAGAGTGGGCAAATTATGCCAAAGTAAAGAAGGAGAAAAATCTCATTCTCCAGCGACTTCTACATGACATTCTTTCACACTCAAAACACTCGAGGACTGGTGACTTCAAAGATCTTACTGCTTATAGGATTAACTTTTCCAAACTCGGTGATGGGTTTTATAGGACCCCCTTGTCCGGCCCCACACCCTTCAAAATACACTTTCATTGCAAGGCAATGGCTAGATTTAATTCTTCTCCAAGAGTCATTAATATATAGATTCAGTGTATGAGGGAAAACACACTCATACCAGCGGGAGAGCAGAAATGATCTTTCAAACAGAAAGGGACTAATCTCTTTCTAGTCTGCAACCTAATTTATCTGTCCTTTGTTTTGTGGATTTTGTTGTTGTTACTGTTCCCTCCCCGCCCCCCCAGGGGCGGCTGTAAATCACACCCTACTAGAGCACACCAGATCAGGCCCGAGACTGGAATTTTCACTAGATTTTATCGCCACCTTGTGGCACTCTCCATAACGTTTTTCTTTAAAAAAAAAAAAAAAATAGGAAAAAAAAAGCACTTGAAATTGGCATTTGTGAATATTTTTATTTTAAAATAGTTTACAAGATATAAAACTCTAAAAAACATTTCACAAGTGCCAGGCAGTAGTGGCGCACGCCTTTAATCCCAGCACTCGGGAGGCAGAGGCAGGCAGATTTCTGAGTTCGAGGCCAGCCTGGTCTACAGAGTGAGTTCCAGGACAGCCAGGGCTACACAGAGAAACCCTGTCTTGAAAAAAAAAAAAACAAAAACAAAAACAAAAAAACCAAACATTTCACAAAAAGAATCTTTGGGAATTTTTCTCAATTTTTTTTTTTTTTTAACATTTAGTGTGTGTGTGTGTGTGTGTGTGTGTGTGTGTGTGTGTGTGTGTGTGTGTGTGTGTGTTGCCCTCCAGCTTCTCTGTCCCTTAACTTGAGACCTAGTTTGACATGGGATTTCAAAACAGAATACTGAACTCCTCAGAGAACCAACATAGTTCGACTATGGGAACTATGGACAATGACCTTTTGGTCTGACCTCTCTCCCTGTCTAACCCCGAATCCGGGAAAAGAGATAAAGAGCTGTGCGGGTGCTGCTCCAAAGCTGGGCTGCAGCCACCAACCATGGGTGGCTACAGGTACTTGAAGTGTTCCTCATACCATGAAGGAATTAAACTTCTAATGTTTAATTCTAACTAAAATATTTACGACTGAAGTTAGGAGGGCAAGATATATATACAGTTGGTGGAGTGATTGCCTAACCTGCCAGAAGCCCTGAGTCTGAGCCCTAGAACAAAATAAACTGGGCATGGTGGTGCGTGTGTGAATTCCAGGTCTGGGGAGGGCAGCAGGAGCAGGCAGATCAGGACTGTCAAGGCCACACTTGGTCACAGAGCAACGTCACAGCCTGGGACACGGAACTCTTTCTGTAAGGCTTAGCGGGTGGCTGTAAGATGGCTCAGTGGCTAAGAATGAGAACCGGAGTTTATTTCCTGGGACGCACATGGTGGAAGGGGAGAGCCAGCTCCCTAAAGTGGTCTTCTGACATCCAGTGATGCTCACGCACACACACACACACACACACACACACACACACACACACACACACGTAGATAAATAGTACCTTTTTTTTAAGGGCAGAAGAGATCCTCTGTGGTTAAGAACACTGGCTGCTCTTCTGAAAGACCAGGGTTCAACTCCCAGCACCCACATAACACCTCACAGCTGTCAGCAACACCAGTTTCAAAGGATCCAACATTTTCACACAGACATATATGCAGGTAAAAAACAAAACAAAACAAAAACCCTAAAAAATTAAATGAAAAAACGTTTTTTAAAGGTTTTCTGGGTTTTGGTTTCGGATTTCTTTTTCCCCAGTTTGCTGTTTGTTTTTAAAGAAAGTCAAAGTTAGTTGGAAAAAAAGAAAAAAGAAAAGAAAAAAGTCCTGATATTTGGACTAGTTTTGTTTGTAAAACACTGGGGAGGTAAACCTGTTTTTCTACTGGAAATTTTATGAAACTTAAAAGCAGATTTTATTTTCAACAAAAACTTAGTAACCAAATGGAGATGTGCCGTGACTATAGAGTACACAGTGGCACCAGAGCTCGTTAACCACCGTTGCACAAATTACGTGTCAAAGTGGCAGTATTTTGGACAGAGTGGAGATACTCTTAAATATTTGAAATTTAATATTAAATACATTTGGACACAGTATATAAATTACTTTTACCTTTTTACACTTTTTAAAAAAGATTTTCAAACACATCAGAATTGAGCATCAGATCCCATTACAGACAGTTGTGAGCCACCATATGGTTACTAGGAATTGAACTCAAGACCTCTGGAAGAGCAGTCAGTGCTCTTAACCTCTGAGCCATCTCGCCAGCTCCCCAGCCTGTTTACGTTTTTAATATGATAGCTTGAAATGTAAACGTTTGCTTGCGTTGCATTCCTACTGGACAGGGTTGCTCAGAAATGCCTGAAGGTTCAGTTGTCTTCTGGCTTCTAAAGACACCAACTCAAGCAGTCACAGCTTGTCTGGAATCTTCCTGCTTTTACCTGTAGGATTTGCTTTAATTTGGCCCAAACTCATTGTCAGATTCAGACACTCATAGGGACTCTGCAGTCTAGGAGTCAAGAGCTCCCTTCCCACACTCACTTACTGCTTACCTGGTGGTGGTGAGTGCCTATGTAAACATGCATAATGTGCTTTAGATTTATTTTATTTATATGAGTGTTTTGCCTACATGTATGTCTATGCATCACGTGACCATGAAGGTCAGAAGATTGCATCAAATCACCTGAAACTGGAGTTATGAAGGATTGTGAATCACCAACGTGGTGCTGGGAATCGAACCCTGATCCTCTGAACAAGTGCTCTTAACTTGCTGAGCCATCTCTCTAGCTCCCAATGTTTTTTGTTTTTTTGTTTTTTGTTTTCTTAAAGTAAAACAAGATCTGTTTTCTTTTTCTTCAGACAGGGTCCCCTGTAGCCTAGGCTGGACCTAAACTTGCCACACCTAGTTTTATGTAGTGCTGGGGACCAACCCAGGGTGCAAGCTAGGTAAGCATTCTAACAACTGGGATGTATCTCCAACCTGAGACAGGGTCTTTTTATGTTACTCAGGCTGGCCTCAAATTCCAACACTTCCTCTCTCAGCATTCCATGTAGCTGGGATTAAAAGCGTCCACCCCATCCCCCATCCTTCTCATTGTTTCCCTCCCCCTAGTCTGGACAGTGGAGGCTGTTAAGCTATTTTGCACTTTGACTAATTTTCCTTTTCAAAGTCAGCAGATCAGGCTTTCTTGTCCTTCCCTTCTCCCCCAAACTATCTACCTTCCCTGTTTGTGAAGATTTATAGACCTCTAAATCTTTCCTGGGGTCCTGGGGAGCCACCTTCCAGTGCACCCCACACATGCAAAATAAATCTATATGCTTATTTCTTCTTTTGAGCTATGCAGCGCTGTGCATTTCAGCAAACCTTAAGAGGATAGAGGGAAATGTGTGTGTGTGTGTGTGTGTGTGTGTGTGTGTGTGTGTGTGTGTGTGTGTGTGTGTTGTGGGGGGGGGGGGAGGAGAGAGGGAGAGAGGGAGGGAGAGAGAATAGCAAACTCCAATATCTGTCCAAGCTCAATTTTAGGAAAAAAACAAACAAAGCCTGAACTTTGGATGTAGACTCTTCCCACGAAGTCCTCTTTGAACCTCTGTCTCACCCGTTTTGCTTTAATAAGCATAGATTGACAGGGTGGGGCATGAAGGTAAAACAATGGACTGAGGCATTAGAAAATGTAAATACACACATTGTCCTGGGTGATATCACCGATATGTAAATAAAGAACGGACATTAAATAGAGCATTTGAACCACGCCTTGAAGAGCCCGCGACTGTTTTTCCGGGGTGGTGATGGGGTGACAAATAGAACGTCGGAGACATTTGCTGTGTAGATGTTGTATAAAGTTTCCAACCAAAGCTGTTTGGTGGCAAGGGAGCAACAGCCAAAGGCTGACGAAGAAAACATGTTCCTCTTTCCAAGAGTGAGGTTTGCTGATGAGAGCTTTGCGTCTGAGGACTGAGAGGACAGAGAGGAAAGAAGGTCAGGAGACTTGCCATTGCACAAGTGCGTCGTTATGAAATCCACCCAGCAGACGTTGGAGGTTTGGGGGTGTTAGCTGCAATTGTGCACACATTCAGTGATTCAGCCAAAGCTACAAAAATGTGCTGCATCAATGTGGAGCATAAAGGAAGGAGCCTCATGTCAGAAGCCAAGAGCCACTCTTTTGCCCTTCCACTTCCTAGGTCTGAAGCCTGAAGAAGTCATTCCTTGTAGGTCTTTGTAGATTTCACCACTTGTAAAAATAAAACAGAAAAAAAAAAAAAAAACAGAAAAATTAAGATATAAGAATCTCACATCTCCAGAGACATCCTGCCAGAGCAAAGCTGTGAATGAGACAGTAGAAAGTGGTAGTGACCATGTGGTACTAGAAAGTATGGTATAACTAGGCTATAGAAACCCAGAATATTTATTTATTTGTTTAATTATTTATTCCATTTTTAAATCTTTGGTTTTGTTATTTGTTTTTTCAAGTCAGGGTTTCTCTGCGTAGCCCTGGCTGTCCTGGGATTCCCTCTGTAGACCAAGATGGCCTCTGACTCAAGAGATCTACCTGGTCGGGCAGTGGTGGCGTAGGCCTTTAATCCCAGCACTTGGGAGGCAGAGGCAGGTGGATTTTTGAGTTCGAGGCCAGCTTGGTCTACAGAGTGAGTCCCAGGACAGCCAGGGCTATACAGAGAAACCCTGTCTCGGAAAAAAAAAAAAGAAAAGAAGAAAAGAAAAAGAGAGAGAGAGAGATCTTCCTGCCTCTGCCTCCCCAGTGCTGGATTAAAGCGTGTGCCGCCACACCTTGGCTAGAAACCCAGAATTTAAAAGTAAAGCTGGTACCGTTCAATCAAAGCACAGATGGACCAGGCTAATTCCCACAGTGCTAGTTTGGATCCTAAGCTGGATGAAATGCATTGACGTGGACCAAGGGGGGCCGGCCTGCTGAAAATAATACTGTCAGTCCTTTTACTGAAACAAAACCTAGAACCGGTGCGATGGCTACGCAGGTAAAGATGCTTAGACACAAACATAGCACCTGAGCCCAACCAGTCGTTGAAGCCCAGGAAGGAAGGAGAGAACTGACTCCATACTCATCCGAACTCCGGGTTCCCCTTTAAGAACTGCCATTTGCCTTTGGGCTATGTCTGCTCCTCTCCGTCCAAAGGCGATCCTTTGTCGTGCTCCAGGACAAACACCCCTCCCCCTCTCCCTTGTCCCCTTCCCTTCTTCCTCATCCCCTATCTCTCCTGCCTTTGTCTCTTATTCCCTGACCTTTGTTCCTCCGGGCAAACAAATGTCCTCTGTTCTAAGAACTTGGTCTTGGGGATCCAGAGCCCATACCAATCCTTTCAATAATAAGCAAAAGCTCAAAAGTAACAACAAAATCAGAAAGACGATCCTTTTATTTCATTCTTCTTCCTCCCCTCCCTTCCTCTTCCCTTCCTTCCTAAAATGCTTTATTGTTTTTTATTATTTTTAATTTTTTTTTGGTTTTTCAAGACAGGGTTTCTCTGTGCAGCCCTGGCTGTCCTGGAACTCACACTGTAGACCAGGCTGGCCTTGAACTCAGAAATTCACCTGCCTCTTCTCCCGAGTACTGAGATTAAAGGCCTGTGGCACCACTGCCCAGCCTTTATGTGTTTTTATATATTTATAAATATATATAATCTTTGATATTATAATATAATTACATAACTTCTCCTTTCTCTGGATCCCTCCAAATCCTCCCTTCTGCCCCTCCTTGCTCTCTTTAAAATTCATGGCCTTTTTTTTTTTTTGGTTTTTCGAGACAGGGTTTCTCTGTGTAGCCCTGCCTGTCCTGGAACTCACTCTGTAGACCAGGCTGGCCTCGAACTCAGAAATCATGGCCTCTTTTTTTATTGTTATTACACACACACACACACACACACACACACACACACACACACACACGCACACACATTTCCCTCTAAATCTAACCTACTTAGGTTACTTGTTACTTGTAGGTATGTTTTCAGGGTTGACCATTTGGTACTGGATAACCACTAGGTCAAACCTTCTTTTATTTGAGTTTTAAACACTGTATTCAAAAGACAGAAGCTGGAAGAGGTCTTAGGTAAGGAGTTGTTCCCATAGCTGACAGGGTGCCTACAGTGGGGTAGAGAACCCAAAAAAGGAATGCAAAACAGAACACCAACTCTCTCTCTGTCTGTCTCTGTCTATCTCTGTCTCTCCCCCCCCCCCCGCCCTCACCCACCCCTTCTTAAAAAGTGAATGATGTCATTGGAGCCTCTGTACAGAAATGATTCACCCCTGCTGTCCTCTGATGAAGTCAGAATTTTGCAATAGGAGGGGCAGTGTTGCCACTGCAGATGTGTCTGTGGCTATTTATAGAGCCAGATGGAGCCTGCATTAGGAGCTACTGCTCAGAACCCCGGAGTCTGGGAAGCAGGGAACACATTCGTGGGGTGTGTCTTGTCCTTTCCTGAACCAGAAACACAAAGCTGTGTAACATGATTTATCAATCGAAACTGGGTTCCTAGGGAATTGTCCCAAAGAGAGGCCAGAGAAGCCTCCTAAAGACAACTTTAATGGACTTGCTTCATCTGGGGAATGCGTGTTTGTTCTCAACTTGATCACAGTGTATGTCTAAAAAAAATAAACTGTAAAACAAGATGCAGTGGAACACATCAATAACCCTAGTACTCCAGAGGGCGGAGGCAGGTGGACCATTGTGAGGTTTAGGACAGCTTGACCTACATAGTACTTTCCAAGCCAGCCAGGGCACCAGAGGGAGACCCTGTCACAAAGAGAAAGAATCGGATGCATTTACAAACTTGAAAATCTCAATGTCAATGATTAACTAGGAAGTTCACTCAATCATGTGTTTATTCTTTCCATTAAGGGTTATTAGATGCTTCCTATCTGCCAGGAATCTATTTACAGGACCTGGCTGCCACACTCTAAGTGGGGACAGTCTAAGTGTCAATTCAGCCTCCAAAGTCTAACGGAGGTGGCTACCATAGGGCTTGAGTCTGGCAAATAGGAAATAGGGGGTAATCATGTCTCCCCCAATTTCACCATGAATCCTTCTAGCACAGTGTAGTTAGGACTGGGATAGAGGGAGGATGGAGAGATGGTGTTTGCTCTCAAAGGAGCCCCAGTCCAGGAAAATTCTTGCAACCAAACTTACTACTTCCAGCGGATGGGATAAATGCTATAAGTACAAAGGGGGGCACAAAAAGGTCGGAGAAGAATCGAATAAATGATATATTGCACTTTGGCGATCTCCGGTGAACTCCACCCTCAAGTACTAGTCTCTTTGTGTAGTTCCCTCCCATGATGACTCTGAGCTTGGCCAGGGCACTAGCTTACCTCACTTGTATCTCAGCATGATCCATGCAAGTTGCAGCTTGCTATGTTCTTGCTCTTTAGGGATAATTTTTTTTTTCCTGGAACCCACCCACCATGCTCTGAAGAAAATCAACCAGTCTCACATGGAAGCCCCATATGGAAGAGACCTGTGACCCTGGCCATTAGCCTCAGCTGAACTAACAGCTGGTGCTGCCATCTGTGTGGGTGGAGCCACTAGAAATTTCCACCCTAAACTCCCAGCCAACCCCTGGGAAGCAGAAGAACCGCCTGACTCATCAACCCGTGGAGATATTAGAAGTGATGAGTTGTTGTTGTCTTAAGCCACAGGGTTTGGAGGTGGCTTGTTCCGCAGGACTGGATAACAAAACGTGCTGAGACTTGGTATCACAGAAGCTGACCTGGCCAAGTGAAGAGGAGGAGCACATGAGGGGCGATGGCGCAGCCGATTTGGATACTGTAGAGGTGGCTGGATAGGAGATGGGGAGCTGTGGAGTATAAAACAGAGTCAGGGAGACGTGCTTGTTGGAACTGGAGGTTGGCCAAGTCCAGGTCAGAGCAGTGGAAGGTAAATAGGCGTCTCCAAGATTGCCCTGATCAATAATCCAGTGATAAGTCTGGAAAGATTCTGTAGACGTGATTTATGGCAGGGTACAACACAAAGCAGAATCAGCAGAGAGGAAAGGCATGTGAAGCAAAGTCTGGGGTGATCATCAGGGACAAGGAGAGTGTTTTCCTGGAGACAGACACTTCATGCATGAATAACCCTCTCCCAGCGGCTCCCAGATACGGTTCCCACAGTGGTGAGCTGCTGCAACACCTGTGAAACACCGCTAATCAAGGCTCACTGCACGTGGCATCCTAGGGCTCCTACCAGGGACTGTGATGGATGTTTTCATGTTCACTTGGCTAGATGACGACGGTGCTCAGATGCTCCATCAAACAACATTCATCTAAATGCGAGAGCATTTTCTTTTCTTTTCTTTTTTTTTTTTTTAAGATTTATTTATTATGTATACATTGTTCTGCCTGCATGAATTCCTGCAGGCTAGAAGAGGGCACCAGATCTCATTACAGATGGTTGTGAGCCACCATGTGGTTGCTGGGAATTGAACTCAGGACCTCTGGAAGTGCAGGCCGTGCTCTTAACCTCTGAGCCATCTCTCCAGCCCCGAGAGCATTTTCTTAAGAGACGGATTAACACCAAAAGCTATAGTCTTAGAGGAAAGTAGATTACACTCAATGCTGTAGGTGGGCCTCATCCAATTAGTTGTAGGCCTTCATCAATTCCCCTAAAAAAAAAAAAAAAAAAAAGAGGAATTTAACCCAAGACTGGAACATAGAATGCCTGCCTCAGTGTTCAGGCTGTTGCTCTGCAGATTTGGAGTCAAAAACTACAAAACACACTGAATTACCAGCCTTCTAACCTGCAGCTTTTGACCTTGCTGGCCACTTAAATATTCCCAATATTCCTCTCTCTCTCTCTCTCTCTCTCTTTCTCTCTCTCTCTCTCTCTCTCTCTCTCTCTCTCTCTGTGTGTGTGTGTGTGTGGTGTACTCCAGGGCCCTCTTCCTGAGTTACATGTGAGCGGCCCAAAGCATAAGAGAGCTAGATTTATATCTATGTAGAAGGGGGGTCACTGTCTGGAGCACTGATGTCCCCACAAACCAAGACCCCCCTCCCACTTCCTTCCCTCCTAACACCATCTATCTATGAACACTTCAGAATGCCAGTGGGACTCAAGGACACACCTAGAGTTGTATAGCTGGAAGGGATTCAGCTGGACCCTAGACAAAGTGTGGTCCAAAGGCAAGCTAATTGTGCATGTCCTCGAAGTTTTGGGAATGCAGAGCTACTCCCTGGATCTACAAAATTGGAATACAGATTTTAACAAGGTCTCCACGAAATCTGAATGTTAAAGTTGGAGAAGCACTGTCTTGCTCCGTAGTTTTAAACTTTACTGTCCGTCGGTCATGGTAGCCCACAGCTATAATCCCAGTTTTTGCCAGGCAAAGTCAAGGTTACCACAAATTCAAGTCCAGCCTGACCTACATAGCAAGTTCCAGATCAGCCAGGGCTGCATAAAGACACTCTATGTCATTAGAAGGGAGACACTGAACTAAAGAAAAGATATGTGGTCAGCAGAGAAGGGGGACTTAATGTATTTTTTATATATATTATTATTCTAAAACATAAAATACAGAAAGTAATATGTGCCATCTAGTTTTGCAGTTGAATTTTCTGCATGTTTCTCAAATCCCAGACGTGCATCTAAAGCTCTGATCAATACTCCAACTCACTCCTGTCCCCAGAAGCCTTCTCCCTCAGGTGTGTCATTTTGTACCTCTGTGCATATACAGCTACAAATACAAATGCATCCTAAATACTTGATGGTGTTTTAAACTCTCTCTCTCTTTCTCTCTCTCTCTCCTTTCTTTATTTCTTCCTTCCTTCCTTTCTTTTCTTTTCTTTCTTTCTTTTTTTTGTTTGTCTTGAGACAGGATCTCTCTATGTAACACCCCCCCCCCCCCCCAGCTGTCCTGGAACTCACTCTGTAGACCAAGCTGGCCCGGAACTCATAGCGATTTCCCTGCCTCTGCCTCCCGAGTCCTGGGATTAAAGGTGTGTATCACCACACCTGGTTTGAACTTTCATATGAGTAGTACACTTTATGTGGCTTCAATCCTGATTCTACTCAGTGATAATCATTTTGAAGTTTAGCCACACGAATACAGAAGTGTACCATTTGGTAAATACTTAACTGTCTTCCTGTTGAAGCATTTGGGTTTTTTTGGGTTTTGGTTGTTTTTTGTTTTTTTCTTTTTGCAATTTTTTTGGGGGGTGGGGACAACAGATTGTGCTACCATGGCTGATTCTGCCATTGGATGGGTCAGTGTGCGGACGTGTAGAGGGGCCATTGGATGGGTCAGTGTGTGGACGTGTAGAGGGGCCGTTGGGTGGGTCGGTGTGCGGACATGTAGAGGGGCCATTGGGTGGGTCAGTGTGCGGACGTGTAGAGGGGCCATTGGGTGGGTCAGTGTGCGGACGTGTAGAGGGGCCATTGGATGGGTCAGTGTGTGGACGTGTAGAGGGGCCATTGGATGGGTCAGTGTGCAGACATGTAGAGGGCCTCTAACAGTCTCAGATGCATTCTTCCATCCTGGAAGGAGCTTTTTCTCTAACAGAAACCCAGAGTTGCATTGCAGGTGTAGAAGCTGCAGCCATCCCAGGGAGTATGAGATGCCTCTGGCTTCTGACTTGGGGGCTTTCATGTCCCAGGGGAGCAGATGCACCAGCTTCCACAAGAACGTGGCCCCCAAAGCTGTCCTTACATCCTGACTCAATCAGAGTTACACAGAGACCTCGTGAAAACCCTCTGTTCTGTCCACCTTCTTCTTCAGGTCTGTGACTGGGAACAGCGATTGTTTGGACGTTTGGTGACTGACACTCAGTGTGACAGGGAGACAGTGAGGTAGCAGAGTCACTACTTGAAGACGGGAAGTCAACTGGTCCCACGTTAATCAGGACTAACAAGCCATCAAGTCTTCTGGTAACAATACATCCAGCAGAGCTTTATTCTCCTAAATTCTGCTGGCTTCCTTGATGATATCTCTTGGCTCCCTGGAATGACTGGTTTTAGCTGGAATGCTGACAGGGACAGAGACCTAGAGGAGTCTTCATTCTCACTCTCCAGGATGCTAACCCAACTTCTTTACTCAGTGGTCTTAAGGCAAGAGTCCAAGGGAACAAAGAGATGCTGTAAGAACTCAAGAGGGCGGGACACGGGTTTCCTGTACCGTCACTTCCACAGATTCTGTTGGCTAAGAATGGGCACAAGAGCCATCTGGAACAAGATAATTGGGCACACCTGCTATTGTTTAGAAAGAGCACCAAAGAATCAGTTGTAAAGGAACGTGGACTAAAACCTTCTAGCCCTTTTAAACTTAGGTTAACCTGCCAAAGAACAGGCCTTGCCCCGGCATCCTGCTGTATGTGCGGCATTGTACTTTGTTCTCATCTGTTCCCCACCCAGCTCCCCTCGCAGTGCTGCTCTGCTCTCGCTGGCTCGCTCTCTTCTCCCAATTCATCCCACATTATCCGTTCCAACTACTTATATTCAATTACTTTAGTTTCCCGCTCCCTTGAGATCTTTTCCTCCCCTTTCGTGAGCCCTGCCATGGTTTTGAACGAGGCTCACACCGGCTCATGTATTAAATGCTTGGTTCCCAGTTGGTAAACTATTTAGGAAGGGTTAGGAGGTGTGGCTTGTTGGAGGTGTGTCACTGGGAGTGGGCTTTGTGGTTTCAAAAGCCCACACGAGACCCAATTTACACACACACACACACACACATTATCTATATTTGTGTGTATATGTGTGTGTCTGTGTGTATGTATACACACAAATATAGATAATTATGAATCCAGGTTCCACATATGGGAGAAAACATTTGTGACTTGCTTTGCTTCACATAAACAAACAGATTTCCAGTCATATCCATCTACCTGCAAATGTCATGATTTCATTTTTCTTTATGGCTGCATACATTCCATTGTATGTATGTACCATGCTTGCTTTATCCACGTGTCTAGCTGGCTCCATTTCCTGGCTATCATGAGTATCACAGCAGTAAGCAAGGAAACATAAAAGGATTCCTAAGACCTCATGATAGTGGCTCACACTCGAATCCTAGCACTCAAGAGGCAGATCCCATTATAGATGGTAATGAGCCACCATGTGGTTGCTGAGGAGTGAACTCAGGACCTCTGAAAGAACAGACAGTGCTCTTAACCGCTGAGCTATCTTTCCAGCTCCCTGTTTTCAGTTTTGGAGAAACCTCCATACTGGTTTTCACAGGGCATTCAACCATCTTAAAAACAAGTTTTTACTTTTGAATAGTGTGGGCAGAGATGGAACTTTACCAGTCACCATAAAGATTCTAGCTATTCTAGAATTTTCTGTGCCATAACTGTCTTAGTTAGGGTTTCATTGCTGTGAAGTTACCATGACCATGGCAACTCTTATAAAGGAAAACATTTAATTTGGGGCTGTCTTACAATTTTAGAGGTTTAATCTATTGTCACCATGGTAGGAAGCATAGCACCATGCAGAAAGAATGGTGCTGAAGGAGCCAAGAGCTCTACATCTTGATCTGAAGGCAGCAGAAGGAGATTATGTACCATATTGGGCATAGCTTGAGCATATTGAGACCTCAAAGCCCACCTACACAGTGACATACTTTCTTCAACAAAGCCACACCTCCTAATAGTTCCATTTCCTATGAGCCAAGCATTCTAGCACACGAGTCTATGGGGGCCATACCTAAAACCACCATAATTACCAAAATTGATCAGAATGATAAAATTACTATCTGACTCACTTTTATCAAGGGTTAGACTTTTAAATTATTGACTATGACTACTACTTCTTCCCTTAATCTGAAAATGTTATTTTTAAAAAAAAAAAAATCTACCTTCAACCTATATAATTATTTCAATGATTATATTTAAGCGCTGTGTGTATTTCATGCTTTGTGTTAGGTGTCAGGGTTGCAGCAGTGAGTGAACAAACAGAGATGTGACGTTTACTCTGTTGGTACTTTTATTCCAAGGTAGGAAAAGATGCATTAAACAGAATAAGATTCCATTGCAAGGTGTTAAGTACTAAGGGAGAAAGGAGACATGAGTAGAAAAGCCTAAGATAGGGCTCCGACTTGGAGATGAGATATGGAAAACTTACTAAAGAGAGATGTGAGCTAAATTTTAAGTAATAGTACACATTATGAGGTAATCTGAAAATGATTTTTAAAAAATCTACCTTCAATCTATATAAATTATTTCAATGATTATATTTAATATAAGAGAAAGACAGGAAAGAGGAATATTTAAGGCAGAAGAAACATTGTGTGTCAAGAAAATTAAGAAGCCTGCATGTTTGGGGCTGAGACATAAGGAACAGAAAGGGGGAAATAACTACTAGATGAGTTTAGAGAACTGGCAAATTAAAAAATGTCCCACAGAGTCCCGCAAAGGAGTCTGTCCTTCTCTGAGAGCAACACAAATGTGCAGGCATGAACTATAGCTAAAGTATGTCTCAGCGAAATTTTTACATCGTAATCATGATCCCCAAAGGGACTACACGAGAGGGGGGCCTATCGTAGTTAGGATTACTACTGCTGTGATGAAGCACCATGACCAAAGGCAATGTGGGAAGGAAAGGGCTTGTTTCACTCACAGTTCCATGTAACAGTTCATCATCAGAAGCACTGAGAACAGGAAGTCAAGCAGGGCAGGAGAGTTCCTAGAGGGACGAGCAGATGCAGAGGCCATGGAGGGATGCTGCTTACTGGATTGCTCCTCATGGTTTGCTCAGTCTGCTTTCTTATAGAACCCAGGACCACCAGCCCAGGGATGGCACCAACCATAATGGGCTGAACCCTCCCCCCATCAGTCACTAATTAAGAAAATGGTCTACAGGCTTGATCTTATGGAGGCATCTTCTCAACTGAAGTACCCTCCTTTCAGAGAACTCTAGCTTGTGTCAAGTTGACACAAGACAGGGCCCTTATAAGGGAACTCAAGTGAGATACTAGGGTGGGGTCCTGGACCCAAAGGACTGGCATTATTAAGAAGAGATAACGGGGCTGGAAAAATGGTGCAATGGTTAAGAACATTAGCTGATCTTCCAGAGGACCCGGGTTCAAATTCCAGTACCCACATGGCAGCTCACAAATGTCTGTGACTCCAGTTCCAGGGATTTGGAACCCTCATAGAGACATATATGGAGGCAAACCGCCAATGCACAAGAAATAAAAATAAATAAATCATGGGGGGGGGAGAACACTGGAAAGGATAGAGAGAGAGGAGGATCCAGAGGAAAGGCCATGTGTGGGGGCAGAGACAAGGCCTGCAAGACAGAAACCAATTCCAACAGCACCTTGCTTTAGAACGGTCAGCCTCCAGAGCTCTGAGAAAAATTAATTTCTGTTGTTTAAGCTATTTGATTTGTGTGTTTAGGCCCAGTTGCATCGAGAGACTAATACAGCACGCGAAATGCTGAGACTTATGCTCCTAATAAACTACTCTTTGTCTCATGAGGGTTAGGCCCAAGGAATACTGTGGCACAGGCGAGAAGGGTATAGGAGGGGCTCTGCACCCAGCAAACAGGGTTTGCAGCTAGCTGACAGCCATGAGGGATGCTGAGAGATGGGGCAAGCATCCCTCGGAGGCAGAGTCATGAAGAAAAGGGCAGTCACAGGAGCCTGATGGATGAGAAGGACCAGGGAAGGGAGAAATGGGGAAAGTTTCTGTTGATGCACTGAAGATTTGGCTAGGAAAAAAAAGAGACAGTACTAGACAGAGGGGAACTGGAGAGCTCAGTTTTCTTGTAAGATGAAGGATACATGAGTATTTCACAGGCCGTTGGAAGAGTTATTGAGCAGGCTTGAATACAAATGTCAGGCTCTATTTGAGAAGGCAGGAGGTGGGGAGGGGTGTCAGAGACAAGCCATGGGTGCTTCCTGAAGGAAGGAGTAAGTGGATGAAGGCCACAGGGAGATGAAAACCAAATGCATGAAAAGCCACGCCCTTTACACTCCCGTTTAGAGGCTTTCCTTCAGCCATTATCTATCTTGGCCACACTCTCGTGTCAAGTGAACATAGCTGGAAAGTAGCTGGGGTGTGGCCTCCTTCATCTGTGCTTCAGATTCTCCATACAGCCATGGGCATGACCTGAGAGAAAGGGACAGCCGGCTTCTGAGCTTCCTTGAGCCCTCTGTGCTACCCTGACTCAGCCCCAAATAAACTTCCTCTCTCCTATCAGGCCTGGCTGCTAGGCCTCGGTGGCTTCAGCCCTGGATGGTTCTGGTGGGGTTCAGTCTGCAACAGGCAGTTCCAGCCTTGTCTCCCAGCTCAAATGTTCTGTTTATCGTAGGCCCAGATATATGCCAGGTATCATTTTTCAAAGGATGTCCAGTATCTACTACAGAGGGCATGCATGGCCTGGGGTTTATATAAGAATTACCCCCAGTTGGCTGGCCAAACTCTCTGTTTACCTGTTCCCATCACAGTAGGATCTCCTGGGTCATATGATTCAAGTGGCAGAAGCACCTCAGGCTGCAGCCACATCCTGCTGTGGAGCCTTTATGTGCCTAGTATATGGGCCCAGCACAGCCCTGTCAGTCATGTGACTCCTGGTGTCAGCAGCCACCAGAAGGAGGAGAGAGCATGACTTTCAACCCCCGCCCCAGGGGCAGAGGCATCAGAGGCTTCATCAACATTGCCTCATTCCATCCGTAAGGCCAGACATGTGTCGAATTCGTTTCTTTTCTCAATGCTGGATGGAACACCTTATGGATGCCACTTAGGGGAAGAAGGAGTCCCATTAGGTCACTGTTTCACAGTGGGGTGAGCAAGGCAGGGCAAGCACCAGCAAGCAGAACTGGGGGGGGAGTTGCCACAGGGGACGGGGCAAGCAGCACTAACATGGGGGTGGGGATCATGGCAATCTTCACCGTGGCAGGAACAGCTGCTGCTCAAGGGGTATGAAGCAGCTTACTAGGTGGCTGATCAGGAAGCAGAAAAGATGAGGCTGGAATGGGCCTGGGAGAGAACCCTCTAGCTTCTTCCCCAACAGCCCTGTGTCAGCCAGCTAGGATCCATCTCTAAAAAGGTTCCATAATACCCCAAAACAATGCCACCAGTTACAGATGACGTGTTCAACATGTGAGTCTGGGGCAACTTGCCTCAGACAGACAGTAGGAGATCAAGTAGATGATTACACTCAAGTCTAGCCTGATTACCAATCTCTCTGTCTCTCTGTGTGTGTCTGTCTCTGTCTTGTCTGTGTGTGTCTGTCTTTCTTTATGTGTGTCTCTTTTTCTGTTTCTCTCTGTGTGTCTTTCTTTCTGTGTCTCTTGTTTCTATTTCTCTTTCCCTGTCTCTCTATGTCTGTGTCTCTGTATGTGTGTTTCTGTCACTCTGTGTCTCTCTGTCTGTCTCTGTATGTGTTTCTGTCTCTGTGTGTCACTGTCTCTGTGTTTGTCTCTCTTTCTCTCTTACACACACACACACACACACACACACACACACACACACACACACACACACACACACTGTCTACAGATTCTAAACACCTTCATGTATACACCTTGACCAAATACCTGGGCATCTCATAATCTAATCAAATTGACACAAAATTAGCAACCATAGATGCTGCAGCTGAGTGTAACAAGGCCTGTCAATCACTGCTTTGGGGAGTCTGCTTCCTTCTGTGTTGAGTTGAACCCTTATATCCTCTGTCACCACATCCTCATTATCTAGATAAGAGTACAGTTGCCATGTTTCCAGGCTGGTAAGTTGAGTTCACACCTTCATAGCTACAATCTTACACTGACTATCATAGGGACACATTGTGGACCTCTCCACATCCTCTGGCCTTCTGTCCCTTTAGGACTCACAAGATAAAATCCAGGATACTAAAGCACTAAAAACCTGATCAACAGCTCACCAGACCCTCCCCTTAGCAGAGGAGCTATTGGCAGTTAAGGGAGGCTAGGGAAGGAAGCCATTTTTCTTTGCAAGTATGGCCACTGGTAAGTTATTGATGCTCCAGTGAGTGGTCCCACACCCTGGACATTCCTATAGCACTAACTGGTCTGAGAGGGGCTTGTTTGTATTGAGGAGAAAGTGAGCTAAATACACCATTCATCTCTTTCTGCTTCCTGACTGTGAATGTAATGTGACCAGCATCTAAGTTCCTGACACCTTGACTTCTCCGCCCATGAAGGACCACACCCCTAAGCCATACAGCCAAACCATAAGCCAAAGTAAGACGCTTCTCCCTTTAAATAAAAAATGCCCACTGTTAACTAAAATGTGGCTTTAATTGAGTATCATTATTTTTATCCACTTACTTTAGGTTTTGCTAACCGTAGCACTCCTAGCTTCCTTCTCTGTGAACTAGGGCAATACCAAAGTCACAGGACCAGGCAGCCTGTGCCAACAGGGCAGGCTGCTGCTTTCTGGATGGTTTCAGAAATGTTACCTGCAGTCCAGACCAGCAAAGGAGAGCAGCTGAGTTAAGCACTTTGCTGGACCCGAGGGAGCTGGTGCGCTTCCTTCTAATCCGGACAGGACAGAATCACGAGTCAGCCTCAGGGGAAGGTGGGAGATGGCACAGCTCACATTAGCAGAGCAGGCCTCTCAGACCAGCGCTGACACCATTAGTAACACGGAAATTCCCTCCAGCCGCTACTTCCTGCTCTTCTAGACTGAGTTTGAAGATCTTCAAGGAGGATTCAGAAGACTTGATGCTTGGCAACCTCAAGATGGATTCCTACCAGCTTCCTACCTTGTCCCATCTCAGGTTTTTCAGTCCCAGGTAGAGGACTACAACCACTTTCTTCCCGAAGCTCGGGCCCAGACCAGAGAGAGAACCTCAAATCTGACTAACAGGAAGAGGAGCTTTCTAGCAGGAGTGGGAGAGGCTCGGGTGGGTGGGGCCTTCAGCCTGTTCACTAATTCCTTCAATCCTGGTCTTCTCTTGGTTGCTTCTTCCACTCTTGCAGATAATGTGACCAGCTGTCTCCAGAGACCTCTCTGTTCTCCATGGTCCTAACTAAGCACTCTGGCAATGGGAAGACTAGGGTACGTGAGATTGTCTTATCAGCCCCCTGACTCCTCCCCCACCTCCCTTCATGCATGCTCCAAGTCAAGGCCAGATCAGAGCCTCTAGGGAAGTGTGTGTGTGTGTGTGTGTGTGTGTGTGTGTGTGTGTGTGTGTGTGTGTGTAGACCCCCAACCCTCCTGTAGACCTTCACAAGGAGACACAATAGAAGGAAAGCTAGAACCTTCACCTAAGGGAGAAATCACTTGAATGAAAGTGAGGACATGATGCTCTTAGGGATGGATGGGGAGAAGGTTTTTATTGTAGATAAGAGGGAGAACAGCCAGAGACATCTGGGAGCATCCTGACTGAACGTGGCTAAAAGAATAGACTGGGCCATGGGTGGGGAGAGAGGGGGCCAGAGTAACAGAGGAAGAGAAGAGGGAGAGGCAAAAGAGATGACCAGGAGCCAAGAGCAGAGAACACACACACACACACACACACACACACACACACACACACACACACACGGAGTGGGGCAACCAAGAGGACAAGAGAAATTGACTGGGTTATGTAAGAAAGAGAAGCTGGCCGAAGGGAAAGCTCAGGGGCTGAGGAGGTTTTAGGGTAGCAGGCAAGGGTGAGAAGTGCTGAGAAGCCAGGACTCTCTCACAGGGACTTGTAAGCCTGAGAGAGCCAGTGCCAGCCTTTGATGTGTTGATAAGTACCTCACATAGTCATTTTTCTTCAGGATCTGATGTCACCTTCTATCTGGGATCTGATGTCACCTTCTATCTGGGATCTGATGTCACCTTCTATCTACTTGCTGCTTAGAAAGCTGTTTCACTTCTTCATGATGGAGCCTCACCATTATTATGGAGCCTGCCTGATACACCAGCTAATACACAAAGCAGTAGCCTATGAAAGGCCATTGTTGGACTGTAAGTTGATCTTAGTTAAGGTTCCTCTGGTTAAGAGGTGAGGAATCAGACATTCCATAGGATGAGGTAGGTAAAAGGCCTCACTTGCTCCCAGAAAAGGGAGAGACATGCTTGTGCATCTCTCATTCTGGCATCTCCATGAGTGAATGTCTTGCTCTGACAGTCTGCTTCTTGCTTGAGCCTGGAGCCAGCTTCAACTCCCATGAGACTTTCTCTTGTCTCCTAGAACTGACCTGCACAGTCCCAGGAGGGTCTACTTGGGCCATATGTTCGTGTAGGGACTGGGAGCAGTCTTTTGAGAAGCCCCTTCTAGAGGTACATGCATAGAGGGCTGGGAAGCAGGTCTGTCCCCAAATAAACAGCTATCTTTCCTATGAGAGTAATGTGCTATGAGAGAAGGTACCATTATGGAGTTTTTGTCAAAGGCATTGCTGTCAATGTAATTAGCATCGGAAGGCATCTGACACATTTCCCCAATTCTGGCTGCCTTTGGGATTAATGTCCTGGTAGCTGGAGACAGGTTTTTAGACCCAGATGGTCTGATTCAAATTCTGCCGCTAGCACTCTCTACTGTGCAACATTGGGTAGGTTGCTTTAACCCCCCAGGACCTAAGTCTGTGACAATTAAATGATTCAATACATGAAAGGCACAAAGAATCATGCCTGGTGTGGGCCATGTACTTCATAAATCTTATGTATTTTTATTACCTGGGTATACCTCTCAGTATGACCTGGGGAATAGTGCCCGGGAACCCTAGTATAAGAAATGCCTGGAGGGGGCTGGAGAGATGGCTCAGCAGTTAAGAACGCTGACTGCTCTTCCGGAGGTACTGAGTTCAAATCCTGGCAACCACATGGTGGCTCATAACCATCTATAATGAGATCTGATGCCTTCTTCTTGTGTGTGAAGACACCTCAGTGTATTTACATATAATAAATAAATAAATCTTTGGGCCAGAGCAAGTGGGGCCGGAGCAAGAAGGAAAAAAAAAAAGAAAGAAATGCTTGGAACACAACAAAACAAAACAACACACTGGTCTTCATTTACCCTCACCCCTATTTCCTAAGAGCTAGAGCCTTCAGGGATTTAGTAACAACTCACAGAGTTCTGCGGAAGTCTTGAGCATTATAGAAGTTGACAGTTCTCTTCCTGAGAAGCTCACTGCCAAGCAAGGACACAGTTGAGTGAAGACATCGTTTTACTGCTATTTGGACTGCATTGTATAGAAGCTGTATCCATCAATGATCTCTAGAGGAACTGAACCAATAGAGTGAACTCATATTAAAGGGAGAATTACTAGACTGGGTTGCATAGCACAGGCTAGGAGGTCCAGCAATGGCTGTCTGCATTCTGGAGAATCTGAAAACCCAGCAGTTCTCACTCCGTGAAGCTGCATGTCTCAGCAGTCTCAGTCTGGCACCAAAAGCCTAGAGGATGCCTGGATAGCCCACATTTGAAGGCTGAGGAAGCTGGGTTCTGGTGTCAGCAAAGACGGTAGCAGCTACAGAGTAGATGCACTCAGCAGCAGGGAGCGAAGGTGAGCAGGCAAAGAATAGCACTGCGTTTCCCTCCAACCTCTTCAAATCTGGGCCACTGCCAGGAGGTGCTGCCCACTCAAGAGGAGAGTTGTCTACACTCAGTTAATCATTCCAGGAAATACTCTCACAGACCTGCCCAGAAGTATGTCTATTAGTTGATTCCAGATCCAATCAAGTTGACAACTGAGATGAACTATTACAGAAGCAAATGCACATGACCAGGTAGTTCTGCTTGGTCCACCGAAAGCTGACTGGAAGAAATGAAGCCTGCACTAAAGCCTGGAGGATGGGCAGGTATTCACCAAACAAGGGTAGTGGACAGGGCACAGTGCTGGTCTGAGGCACGCCCCTCTCTGCTTGATGCCTAGTCCATAAGAGCCTGGATTGTTTATTATATGTTGAGGTCAATGAAAAGCTTTTATTTTTTTAAATTTTAAATTTTTTTTTTACTTTTTTTGAGACAGGACTTTCTGTGTAACAGCCCTGGTTGTCCTGAAATTCTCTTTGTAGACCAGGTTGGGCCTCGAACTCACAGAGATCCCCCTGCCTCTGCCTCTTGAGTGCTAGGATTAAAGGCATGCACTACCATGCTAAACATGAAAATCTTTTATTAAGATTTTTTTTGTCATTACACAAACACTTTCCATCCAGAGTTTTTATATAAATAAAAAACTAAGCTGTAAATTAGAAACCAGTCAGAAGTTAATACAGCCCATGATTCATTCATGTCTTAGGTGCATTTTATTATGTTTAAAATGAGTATGGAGGGGGTGAAGCTCAGCGTATATAATGCTTGCTTCACATGCACAAGGCCCTGGATTCAATCTCCAGCACTATGGAATAAACACACACACACACACACACACACACACACACACACACACACACACACTCACACATATATGCCACATACCACACAGACACATATGCACACTACAGACAACACATACCCACAGATACTCACACACCTCCCATATACCACACAAATACACAGGCACTGTCTTCCTCCATAGCCCAGTCTAAAACTCACTACATATTATAAGCTGCCCTCAAAGTCATGGTAATCCTCCTGTCTCAGCCTCCATGAGGATTATAGCAGCTTGTGTCATTTATTTATATAGATGGCAAGTACTAATCCCAGGGGAAGGCCAATGCTTAGAACAGGTAACAGTGGTGGATCGAGTGATCAAGTCTACAGTTAGACCACCATTCTACACATCAAGATAGTCCCTCCAACTCTGCTGATAATTATAAAATGCCCAAATAAGGATGAAGAGCAGGCCAATAGTATTAAGCAATCAATAAAAATTACTTAAGTGCCTGTGATGGTTAATTTTAAGTGTTCAGATTGTCCAGATTAAGAAAAAAGAGATTTTTTAGATAGCTTTGTGGGTGTGTCTGTGAGGCTGTTTCTAGAGAATTACAGCATGTGCACCTGGCTGAACTTGCCTTCAGTGTGGGCGGGCACCATCCAACCAGAGCATAACCACAAGGAGATTGATGTCTTCCTTCAAAAGCCATGACATATTCGGCTCTTGCAGTGGACATTGAAGGCCAAACTGTTTGGTCTCCAGGATTTATACCAACAGCTTCCTCCCTGGGTTCTCCAGCCTTTGACCTCAAAACCCAGAGTACACCTTCAGCTTCCCTTGTACTGAGGTCTTAAGACTGGAACTGATATATGCTCTGAGTGTCCCAAGGTCCCCAGACCTGTCCTGAGATTTCCCAGATGTTATAATTGTGGGAACTAGTTGTCCACCATGGACCCTCTGGTTTGGCTTTTTGAAGAACTATCTTAGTTTCTACTGCCTCAAAGAGACACCATGACCAAGGCAACTTATAAAATAAAGCATTTAATTGGGAGCTTGTTTATCATTTCATAAGATGATACTATGACCCTCATGGCAAGAAATGTGGCAGCAGGCAGGCATGGTGCTGTAGCAATAGCTAAGAGCTTTTACATTCTGATCTAGAAGGCAGAGAGAAGGAGACTGGGCCTGGTGTAGGCTTTTGAAACCTCAAAGCCCACCCCCAGTGACACACCTCCTCCAGCAAGACCTCACCTCCTACTCCTTCCCAAACAGTTTCACCAAGTTATAACCAAGCATTCAAATATATGAACCTATGAGGGCCATTCTCATTCAAACCATACTAAAGAACCCTCACCGAAATCGTGCTGGTACAAAAGTATACAAAAAGACCTCCCAGGATCATAAATCACTAAGATTTTTTTTAAAAGCTTTTTTAATGATTCTTTGTGAATTTCACATCATGCACCCCATGTGATCATCTCCTCATTCCTTCATATCTACCCTTTGCCCTTGCAAACTCCCCCCAAATAAAAAACACACAAACAAATAAACAAAAAGCAAACAATAAAAACAAAGTATAGAAAACATCTCACCGTGGAAACTGTAGCATGTTAGTGTGTCCCACCGTATATCCCTCTGTCCACACATCTTCATTTGTGAATGTTTGTTTCAATGAGTGATTGGTCTGCTTCGAGATCTCTGGCTTCTGTGACACCATTAATATCGTATCCTCACTGGGACTCCTCCCAGCTACTTATTGTTGCCCTGTGTCATGGAGATCCTGCAGCTTTAGATCAGCAGGACTGGCCTGTTCATGTGACCTAACCATTCGTACATGATATAGATTTTGGAGTGGGCCAACTCAGAGCCCTGGATCTGGGCCTGGGTGGTAGCTGAGCTGGTCAACAAACCAGCTGTCCCTTATCCTAACCACCAGGGCAAGCTCTGCAGCACTGCTCCAGCTAGGCCACCCAGTGCCACTATTGGCAGGAGGCAGGGTCAGCTTTTCTGCTCTCCTGACCTCCAGGCTGACTCACCTGCATCCACACCTTCAGAGCCAGCTCCACCGTGCTACCCAGTCCAGGTTCCAGCCGTTCTCTCTAGTGATGTGGGGGCAGGGCCAGCTCTCCCACTCTTATGACCCCGCGGCCAGCTCTTCTGACTGCTACAGGTGGTGAGGCGCAAGAGGGCAGGGTGGGCATCACCCCTGAACCAAGCCATCGTACAGCAGATGAGTGGTGGGGTCAGCTTTCCCACATTCATGCCCTAGAGGTCAGCTCACCCCCAGCCCTACCACCAGGGCCAGCTCTACTATGCTGCTTGGGCAAGGCACAGGGCCTACTCTCATGAGCTGCCGCTGGTGAGAGGTGGGGCTAGTTTTCCAGAGCACCGCAGCCAGTGAGGGATGGGGCCGGTTCTGCGCAGTCCCTGAACATCTATGTGGCCCCTGGCAGCTGCCCCAACCAGTGACGAGCACATGTTCTCTAGTGTAAAATAAGCCACGGACGTCAACAGACCCCTGCCACTGAGTAGCCATGGACCCAGACATGGCTCTCAGTGACAGCTCAGGCTGAGACCTCACCATGGTCCCAGGTGGCAGGGATGGCCACTCACAACAGGCTACTCCTTCCCACCCTCCCACCCCTGTCTCCAGTTCCATCTCTCTTCATCACATTCAAGCGTCTCCACTTCTCTTTCTCTCCCATTTGTCCACCACAGACTCACACATTGTGATGGCTCCCACTATAGGCTGGTCACGTGGCTGGTGGGTCCCTGGGTGGCATCCTCCTGCAAGCAGGTGTCTATGGCCCGTCTGTGCCAAGTGCTGGGGTGCGGGTCTGTGGGTGGCATGGCGGTCCGCAAGTCTCTGTCTCCTTCCTCCCGTACTGCACTGTGTGGTGGTTGATTGGGCTCTGTTTGTCTAAAGTCCACCCTTGCCATGGGGTGAAGGGCAGGTCTGTGAGTGTCTTTCTCCACCCTCACCACATGGCATGGCAGAATGCAGGTCTCAGTCTTCCTCCTCTCTTGCTGTGCTACCTAGATTTGAAGTGATTTTTGTTTTGTTTTGTTTTGTTTTTTATCTTTGGCATAAAACAGCTTTGGCCACCAAGCCAGGTATCAATCTAGGATAAACAAAGGACTGCCATCTGCTCTGCTCCTGGCTGATTTAAAAACACCACCGCCAAGGTGTCTCTTTGCCCATTGCCAGGGGAGAAGAGTTTTTACTTTTTTTTTTTTTTTTTCTTTTTTTTTTCTTTTTTCTTTTTTTTGGTTTTTCGAGACAGGGTTTCTCTGTGTAGCCCTGGCTGTCCTGGAACTCACTCTGTAGACCAGGCTGGCCCCAAACTTAGAAATCCACCTGCCTCTGCCTCCCAAGTGCTGGTATTAAAGGCGTGCGCCACCACTGCCGGGCGAGAGAAGAGTTTTTAACCTTGTTCTTCATTTCAATTTGGTTTGGGTTTGGGTTTTTTGAGACAGGGTCTCATGTAGCCCTTAAATGTCCTTAAATACACTATATAACCAAGGATGGCTTCAAACTTCTGAGCTCCAAGTTCCACATCTTGCTTATGAGGAGTTGGAGATCAAACCAAGGGCTTCAAACATGTTAGACAAGTATTCACTTAAAGTTCCATTAAGGTCTTTTTATGGAAGCCTTTAAGATATCTATATCTATTTCAAAGTGGATGCTGCCTGTACAATTTATTGTGAGCCCAGCGTTACATCTCAGGATCATAACCTGCTTGTGTCATCTACATGTCTGGCTTGCTCCCTCTTGCACACTGGTGACCCCCTAAGAGGAGATGGTTAACAGATCAGAGATATTCTGTTGTGGGGTTCACTTAAATTCAACTTAACTCAAACACCAGGTCAATGCAGAGACAAAAATTTATTGTAACCAAGCCACTACTGATCGCTCAGGGCTACAGAACAGACTTGAGAAATGAACTATGACCTCGAGGAAACACTATACAGCATATTTTAAAAACGAAGCCACGAAGCAAGGGGGAACAGGGTGAGCTGTAGCATCGTCCAATCATATTTTGACATAAGGGGTTGAGCAAGGGAGTTTCCATCAATCAGGATAGGAGTTGGTTCCTGGGCCTGGGACTATGAACTTAGTTTGACCCTGTCAGCAAGATGAAGAAGCTGTCCCTGGGAGGTCTGACTCAGACAACTGTTTCCTTACAACAGAAGCTGTTAAGCTATTGAGAAGTCCCCAGCTCCCCTAGGGGCTGGGGCCTTGAATTTAGTTTCTCCCAATGATTAAATGAAGTCTGAAAACCAAAGGGTAATACTTACGATAATTTTCTTTTGCTCGTTCCCAACACTGTGAGGAAGGAGAACAGAGAGGATGAGTTTGCTAGTGTGGCTTCATGACCAACTCTGCTGGTGATGGCCACCTGTTGCTCAATAGCTCTAGGTACCTGTGAGACTCAGTCACAAATGAGGGCTGCATCCACTTCCCGTGTCATTGCAACCCACAGGGTTGCCTGGTACTTTGCCAAATGGGCTACAAATCACGAGTTCCACAATCCCTATCTTACTGCTTCATAATTTGTTATAATGGCTTACAGAGCCCAGGAAAACAGTTATTTGCATTTACCAATTTATTATAAAGAATGCAAATGGGACTAGGAAGTGGCTCAGTTGGTAGTAGGCTTGCCTAGCATCCCCAAAGGCCTTGGGTTCGATCCCCAGTACTGCATGAATTGGTGTGGTGGTGTACTTCTGTAATTCCAGCACTCATGAATGTGTGCAGAAGAATCAGGAGTTCAAGTCCATCTTTGGCTGTGTAATAAGTTCAAGGCCAGTCTGAATTAGATGCAATCCTGTCTCAAACAAAACATATAAAGAGACAGTGCAGAGGTCCATAGGGTAAGGTGGGAGGGAGCATCAAGTCCCAGCACGCCTGGATATTCTCCAACCCCTCACTTAGATTTTCTATAGCATCCCTACTGTATGTGCATGCTTGATTCAAGTCTTCGCCTTTGATGACTGAAGCTAAGCTCTAGCCATCCCCTCCTCTCCAGAGGTTATGCGGAACACTGCAATCCTCCAATCGCATGGTTAGTTTCTCTAGCAACCCACAATCTACTTAGAGGATGAACTGAGTAGAACCAGCCTCTTTTGAAACTTTTTTTCTCTGCAATGGAGTATCCCCCTTGTGAAGATGCTAGGAACCGTGCTAATGAACAGTCCATGATTCAAAACTGTGGTAGACCAGAAATAAGGGTTTGTTCCTAATTGCTAGTACAGAGTCCCTAAAATCTTTAAAATGACTAGAATTTTTATATATTACCTCGGTAGCTTCAGGAATGGGGCATGGTTGGAAGTTTAGAGCATTCAGCCCACTCCTCCTGGGGAGAGGACAGAGGTTGGAGATTGAAATCATGCAATGATTTAACAATCATGCATACCTAATGACACCTCTATAAGAAGTCCTAAATGGCAGGATTTAGAAAGCTTCTGGGTAAATATTTGTAGGTGCTGGAGAGGGTATTGGGTGACCTTCCTGAGGAGATACAAACAAACATCTGTTTACCCAACAAATGGGCTCATCAAACAGAGGAGCCTGTGTTAGGGCCTGACCACCTTAGGGAGGGGCCTTGTGAATCTCATGAATTTCAGGAGCTTTCTGAGAGTTGTTAGTTGTTTACTTCCTGAGCATTGTAAGTTTTGTTAAGTTCCTGAGTCTTAACAAACCTCCCTCCAGGATGGAATATTTCAAATTAGAGGAAACCACTATACAACAAAAGTGAAGCAGAACTGGACAGAAACTGCACTCCCATCCCCAAGCCCTGCACTGTGTATCCCTTCCATTTAAGTGTTTCTGAGTTGAATCTTTTACATTCAACTGGTAATCATAAAGTGACTTTCTTAGTCCTGTGAGTCATTTTAGTAAATTATTGTACTTGAAGGGGAAAGTTGTAGGAATGTCCAATTTCAATGACGTGCTGGTAGATGCATAGGTAGTGTGGGGATCCTGAACTTGAACCACTGGTGTCTGAAGTGATAGTAGTTAGAGGAACTGAACTGAACTGAATATAAGGAGCTTGGACCAAACTCAGACTCTGTGTCAGAACTGGGTCGAACTGTTGACAAGCCCAGACTGTTGAACATAGATGCCCTTGGGGGAGCTATTTGTGTATGTTTGGGAGGTGTAGCCTTGCTGCAGGAGGTGCTTTGAGGTTTCAAAAGCCTCACACTATTCCAGCTGTGCTCTCTGCCACATGCTTGAAGTTCAAAATGTGAATTCTCAGCTGTGGCAGTTACCGCATCTGCCTGCTGTCACACTTCTCTGTCATAGTGTTGACGGACTCTTATCCCATGGAACCATAAGCCTAAATAAACAGTTTCTATAAGTTGTCTTGGTCATGGTGTTTTATCACACCAACAGAAACATAATAAATGGCTTGTATGCAAGGTGCACTAAAGCCATACATGAGTTGCCTAAATCCAGTTTTCAGGAGAAACAAAAAGATGTTCTTTGCCTCTCTGAGTCACTCACCCCCTGGATGCTCTTGGGAGCTACACTCTCACCAACATTCTAGGCACCTGTCACTCTTCATCTCCCGCATTCATCCCAGGATAGTGAGGTTTCTCTGTCCTCTCCTCTCTCTTTAGTTTCATAACCACATTAGCTTTCACAGGACCTACTCCAGCTCTTTGTCCTTTCTCCTGGAAATGTATCTGTATTTTCTTTTTCTCAAAGCCAATAACCCCTCCTTCCTAGCAACACATCTACTGTCTACTGCTTATTGCACTGTTAAGCAAATAGGCATCTTCAAGCCATAACTGAAGTCTTCCCGAACAAGAAGAAATTACCATAGACATATCTCATCTAATTGCCAGAAATAGGTGGGTACCCATTCAGACTCACCAGAGGCAAGATGAGAAATTTATTTTATGTAATCAGTTGTCCCAGAAAATAGATGGCATAGTGTTTGCCTAAGTATACACGATACCCTTGGGTAATCTCCAGCTTTGCAAAATAGAAGGAAGAGGGGGAAGAGGATGAGGAGGAGAAGAAGGAAGAAGAGGAAGAGGAAAAAGAAGAAGAGAAAGCAGAAGAGGAAGAGGAGAAAGAGAAGGAAGAGGAGGCAGAGGAAGAAGAAGAGACAGAGGAGGAGAGGAAGAGGAGAAGAAGGAGGAGGACAAGGAAGAGGAGGAGGAGGAGGAGGAGGATGAGGAGGAGGAGGAGGAAGAGGAGGAAGAGGAGGAGGAGGAGGAGGAGGAGGATATAAAACCCAAGGAATACCATCAAGTAGCAGGCTATAGGACAAAGATCAAAACTACTCTTTCGGGCCCTGCCTCCCCACTCTTCAGTGCCATATCATTTTTGTTAAAGCATATCTCATCTTATACCACCTTCATGCTTCGTGCCATGCTGGTTTTCTCTACTTCTCTGCCCACTTGATACAAGTGGTCTCATATAAATCCCAAGATGTGCACATCTTCAGCCTAAGCAACCTTAAAGGCAAAATAAGATTACAGGATTCCAATGACAGAAGCCCAAAGAAGAAACTCATTCCATGCTGTCCATTTAGGCTACAAATAGCAACTAAACGTCTATCTGTAACTAGTGGGTTCCTTTGTGAAACCAGTGGTACCTGTGTCAAAGGAACAAGCTTTATAGAAATGGGATAGTGTCCTGGTAAATACTCCCAAACTTCAAAGCAGCTGTAGTATAGCACTAAGTGCTTACTAGAATTATGTATAGTGGGTCTACAGAGAACCAGTAGGAAGAGTGGGGTCTGCAGTGAAGAGGGCAATGCAGAACCTCTCAGACCACCCAGTCAATGATCTTTAGTGGTTGGAGCAACTTCAAGGAGCAGCTGGAGATGCATAGTGGCTGTTTGTATGCACTTGGACTGACACTGGAAGTGGAAAAGCAGGAAGTACACTGGGAAGCCACTGAGCATGAACAGGAAGACGTATAGAAATTCCATCTGGGGATGGTCAATGATGGGTGCCAACACCAGGTAGAGAGACACCAGGAGCATGATGGCAGGGATGAAGGTGGGAACCTGCAGAGGGCACAAAGAAGGTATTTGACCCCTGAACCTAGAATGACAAGGGTCTCCCTGAGTTCTGTCTTTCCTATCTACCTCTCATTTCTTTCCACCTGCCACAAGTGCCTCTGTTCCAGTATCAACTAGAATGCCAGGCTAGGCCAGGGGAGCCACCCCCTGGGCTATAGGGGGCTCTTTAAGAAGCAGAGTCTAGAGCCTAGCATTGGTCTCTCTGTGCTGTGTGGCCTCTACATTTGTCTTCCATCTTTCTCCTTCATGAACCTCCATTAGAGAAATGGTCAGTACCCCTTACCACCCCCCCAAAACCTCACTTTTCTCCAAAATACAATGGTAAGGCAGCCATTGAAATGCCTTGTCTAGGCTGATGGTTCTCAACCTGTGGGTCTTGACCCCTTTGGGGGTCACGCATCAGATATCCTGCATATCAGGTATTTACATTATGATTCATAACTAGCAAAATTGAAGTTGTAAAGTATCAATGAAAACAATTTTATGGTTGGGGGTCACTGCAACATGGGGAAACTGTATTAAAGGGTTGCTGCTTTAGGAAGGCTGAGAAGGTCTAGGCCTTGAAGAAGATGACTATCCTGAAAGTTACCTTGTAAGTGTGGGGAAGATTCTTTGTCTTTATCCGCAAATACAGGAGACAGGCGAAGGTGGTTCCATAGGTGAGCCAGGACAGGAAGCTGCAGTGAGAGGTAGAAAGGGTAGATGAGGCCTCTCTGACAGGACTTGCCTGAAACAGGACAAAATACTCAAAGACAAGGAGGAGCACTGGGTGTTCTCTAGGAGAGCCGAGGGCTGCTGTAAAGATGGCTCAGTGGTGAGAGCGTTTGCTGCTGCACAGAGGACTTGGGTTTGGTTCCCAACACCCATACAGTGGTTCACAAACGTCCCTAACTCCAGTTTCATGAGATCTGATGCCTTCTGCTGACCTCTGTGGGAACTGGGCATTAAGGTGTACACAAACATACATGCAGACAGAACACACATAAAATAAAATCAGTAAATATTAATTTTTTAAAAAAGCCTAAAGATGAGCCAGTGAGTCACAAAACAAAAAGACATGAAATCGGGATAGGAACTTGGTAGAAGGAAGGGGTGTGGCTTATGGGAGGGGAAGGATAAGACAAGGTAGAGGGATGAGTGTGGTCAGAATATATATACTATATATTATATATTATATACTATACATTATATAATATATAATATTATATATAATATGTATTGTATATTATGTATTATGTAATATATATGTGTATATATATGAAATTGTCAGAGAATAACCGCTTTCTGCCATTTAAGCTAAAATCAAGTGTGAAGATGTCAAACAGTTTATTAATTTCTAAAATGAAATATTTTGTAAAGGAGAACATGGTGGATCTTGAGGAGGCCTGTGCTCATTGGAGGGACATCTCACCAGAAATAGAGCTCTTCTCCCAACCCACCCTTCCTTTATGGTTGGTGACATTCCATGTAGGCTGCTAAACACCCAATAAGCTCTGGCCTCTGTCCTTTCCAAGGTCTATAATTTGAGTGGTTGCCACCATTCTGATAAAATTCCATCTGAGGGTCTAGTGAAATGGCTCAGTCAGTAAGGAGCTTGCTGCCCAAGCACAAAGATCTGAGTTCATTCCCCAGCACCCATGTGGGGTAGCCAGGTGTGCTGCTATGGGTTTGCAACCCCAGCACTGTAAGGCAGAGCTAAGTGGATGCCTGGGGCTCACTGGCTAGCCAGCCTAGCCTATTGGGCTAGTTTCACACTTGCCCGAAAATTCCATATTGGAAATATTGCCATAAGTTCTAGGCCAACTTGGTCTATATAGCCTGTGCTAGACCAGTCAGAGCTACATAAGTGCTAGCTCGTTTTATGTTAATTTGACACAAGCTAGAGTTAGCTGAAAGGAGGGAACCTCAATTGAGAAAATGTCTCCATAAAACCTGGTTGTGGGCATTTTCTTAATTACTGATTAATGGAGAGGGCCCAGGCCATTGTGGGTGGTGCCATCCCTGGGCAGGTGGTCCCGGTTCAATAAATGTTGCTTTTATTTCCTCTGATAAAGGGATGAGATGAGAGCTATATCCAAGCTGTGCAAATACATGGCTTGGGCTGAGCCCAGAGCACTTCTTTCTCTGTTCTAACTATCCCTAGGCCTAGGCCTGGAAGCTTCTAGTCTCTGTACAATCTAATCTTCCATACTAACTGATTCAATCTGGCTTCTTTCTGCTTCCACCTGAATCACTCTGCTTGGCCTCATACTAACTTTGGAAATATGCTCTAATCTTCTGGCTCCTTCTCGCTCTCTGGCTCATTCTGTCTTCACTTGTGTCTAGCTTGTTCTCTGCAACCAGTCTCTGTAAAACTGCTATACCATACCACACCACACAACACACCATACCCCTCTCTGCCTCTTGCTACTCTTCAGTTTCCTGTGCTGTTCTCCTGTGAGTTGGGTGTATCCTATCTCTGACTCATTCTGTCAAATCTTTCTTTGAGTTGTTACTTGTCACTTTGTCTGCCCCTCAATTAGACATCATTTTCAAACATGGCTGCTTCCTTCTACAAACTAACCTTACATTCATTGTTAGGGGTTAAAGGTGTATACTAAGGGCATGTCTGAATTCCAGCCAGATCATCCGTAATCCAGTGTGTGTCTGCATTCTGGCTGGATCATGCAGACCTAGAGTGTCTTTGGATGTGATCCTTTGCCAGACCAGTCATGTTGCTGGATTAAAATTGCTCTACATGGTTCTATAAGAAAGCAGGCTTAGGGCTGGAGAGATGGCTCAGTGGTTAAGGGCACTGAGTGCTCTTCCATAGGTCCTGGGTTCAATTCCCAGCAAGCCACATGGTGACTCACAATCATCTGTACTGGGTTCTGATGTCCTCTTCTGGTGTGTCTGAAGACAGTGACAGTGTACTCACATATATAAAATAAATGAAAGAAAGAAAGAAAGAAAGAAAGAAAGAAAGAAAGAAAGAAAGAAAGAAAGAAAGAAAGAAAGAAAGAGAGAAAGCAAGCAGGCTGAGCAAGCCATGAGGAGCAAGTCAGTAGGCAGCACCCCTCCATGGCCTCTGCATCAGTTCCTCCTTCCAGGTTCCTGCCATGTTTGAGTTCCTGGCTTGATTTTCTTCAGTAATGGAATACCATGTGCAAGTATGACCCAAATAATATCTTTTCTTCTCCAACTTGCTTTTTTTGGTTATGGTGTTTCATTTTAGCAATAGAAATCCTAACTAGGACATAGATTTTTTTAAAAAAAAGATGTAAATGGCATAGAAGAAATGACATCCAGGGCTGGAGAGATGGCTCAGCAGTTAAGAGCACTGATTGCTCTTCCAGAGGTCCTGAGTTCAAATCCCAGCAACCATATAGTGGCTCACAACCATCTGTAATGAGATCCAATGCCCTCTTCTGGTGTGTCTAAGGAGAGTGACAGTGTATTTACATATATAAAATAAGTAAATAAATTTTTTTAAAAAAAGAAAAGAAAAATGGCATCCAGGTTTGGTCCCCTGCCCTCCACATGCACATATGCATGGGTGTGCGCACACACACACAGACACACACATGTGCACGCATATACATGATACATACACAAATTCTATCTAACTTGGCAAGCAAGGTGCAGGACAAGCCATCCCTTGAGGTGATCAAGATTGTAAAGTGTTAGGTCCTAGCTGAATGGATCACCTCAAGATTCTTGCTCTGTACTGAGACATTTTTGTCACATTCTCCAGCTCTACCTGAAGACACCCCCAGCCCCACAGTGGATTAGATTTTGTTATCACCATATAATAATTTCCATCTTTCTCAGGGGAAAAAAATGAAAATAAAACATTATTTGTGACTTGCTGTTCCCAACACTCCAACCAAGCACTGAACACCCTGTTCTAGATTAGACAACAGGACAATGGAACGTGTGATGCCTGAGAAATTACTAAAACACCCTCCACACCCAGGTACTGTGCTCATCTGGTAGCTGAAGAATCAGCCCTGCTTCAAATGAGCTTAGAAAATTACAAATGGGTATCACAACAGCCTGTGATTTCTATCTGGAGGAAAATGTTAAAGGGAGTCAGAACATCCCCCTTCCTGTGGTGAAATCATTCACTGTGCCTAGACAGCTGGCTGTGAATCTACACTGGGTTCTGAAGAATTATATGGGACAGAGCACTAGCCCGGTCTACAAGGGGAAAAACCGCACCCTATCCAAGGGCTCTCCAGCAGTACAATGCCTACATGTCCTTTAATATCATCTAACAGAAAGGGGGACTAAGAAAAGATGATAGCAGCAGCCTAGTCGTCTGTGTGTGTGTGTGTGGGTGTGTGTGTGTGTGTGTGTGTGTGTGTGTAGATAGATGGTAGATAGATAGGTAGGCAGGCAGGCATGTAAACAGACAGACAGACAGATATTATTTGGATGTAAACTATTGCCCTACAAGCTCGTGTGTTTGAAACATCTGGAGTTGCTGTTTCAGACTATTGAGAGGTAGAGGGATGCTCAATGAAAATATGGGTCTCTGGGGGGCAGACCTTGAGATTTATAACATCCAGCTTCCTGTCCTCTCTCTGGTTCCTGGTCTACTGACATATGCGCGCGCACACTCGCACAAAGGCACTCCAGAAGACAACACATACATTTATATGTCCAAGTTTGTGCCAAGAAGGGTATAGAGATCTATAGATGTCTAGGACGCAGATAGCAGCCTGTGAAATCTCACCTCAGGAGGTTCACAAAGGTGCTGAAGTTTCCCGGGATGACCAGCAGCAAAGCCACAGCTGTGGTGAAGATCAAGGCTGGGGCTGGTGTTAGTCGGTGCACATGAATCATGGACATAAGCTGTGGCTGGAAAACAGACAGTGTGGGAGAGGCTGTACAAAGCATAGGAAGTACTCTGTCCCCTGTCATGCTCTGGACACCAGGGTGCCCAATCTAATGGTCATCGGTACCATGCCTTCCAGGGATAGGCTTCCTTGGTTACTATGGGACACTGCTTTGTTATCTTCCGATGATTGACTCCCTCTCTTTGTGTCTTGTGATGGGAATATAGTTCTCAGCCATTGATGTGGACTAGACTCTGTCGCTTGATTCATCCACTAAAACATGAGCACACGTGACAAGCAAGGGCTTTCAATGTGTTCATATGTGTTATCTGATAACTTGAACCCGTGATTCCTGAATTAATCAAGAAATGCTCTCCAAGAGCCACCTCTGCTTTGGCCTGGATCCTCAAAATAGGAACAGAGTCATTCCAAAATAAGAATGACCAAAACAAACAGGGCCACAGATAACATAAGGATCAACAATTCAATATTGCTTCAAGCCACTGGGATTTGTCTGTTATTCAACATTATTATTACAGTAAACACTAACACAGGGCAAAGAGCCTTTAAGGGAAAAAGCCACTATGTGTCCTTTGGACCTCCTCCCTGTGGCCTCTGTACTCTTGCTATATACAAATAGACTTTGTCACTCATATCTTCCAACCCACATAATCTAGGAGCATGACTACCCTAAAACCTGGAAGAGATTATGAATACATCGGAAAGGTATGGCATGCCGTGTCCCCTCATTCTCAGAAGAAAAGAGGGTCACATCTGATTGGGAAAGTCCAGGCTTGGGCTAAAAGCTCAGGTAGGAGAAAATATAGGTGAAAGGTGTCTCAGTCCCTCTTGCAGCCCTCACCTCCTTGTGTGACCCCAGTTGCCACTTCTTACCATGTGACCTTCTCTGGCAGCTGCATAGCACACTCGGCTGCCGCTGAAGAACCCCCCATTGACAGCGCCCAATGTTGAAAGTGCCACAGCCAAGGGCACCAACCAGGCCCAGGACCCCAGAACTTGGTCCCTAGAACAACAGAAGGATCAATGGCAGGAGCTCTAGCAGTGACTTGGAAAAGGACCAGAAGGCTTCCTCGGAAACAGGGGAAACGACGCATTTAAAGGCAAGTTCAAATCCACATAGAGCACCATCCTTCTCTAGCCCTAATGTCTGCCTAGGGCCCAGGTGGCACACCACATGACTCACCCCCAGCTCACAGCTATGGCATCGGAGGAGAGGATCTCTGAGGGTGACATAACCAGCAGGTAACTGATATTGACCAGGACATACAGGATGGTGACCAGGGGGATGGCAATCATCAGTGCCCACAACAGGTTCTGCTGCAAGATCAGGGAGAAGAGGGCAAAGGTTAGTCAATGAGGTCTTTCTAGGCCTTCAGAACAAACTCAGAGCTATGCTCTCCATAGGGTACTGTGCCAGACCCTGGGGGTTGGAAGCACTGTGTTCCTCCACGGTGAGGTCATGATCCCGGTGGCATGTGCACACAATCAGACAGATGTGTGGGAACAGACAAGAGGTGCTAGGCAGACAGCAGTAGAGATACAGAGGGAACGGTGGAGGCATCACCAAAGCTTCCAGGATGAAGAGGGTCATCACTGGGGCTCTTTCTCTGAGGCATGGAAGTGACTCAGGAAGATGTGAAGGAGAATTTCTTATAGAGAAAAGCAGAAGAGCAAGAAAGCTAAAGATCTCACTAGTGTGCTTTGCAATTTGCCCCTCCTGGAAACTTCCATTTCTGATTAGTATATCTTCTCTTCAGCCTTAAAGAAAGGACAGTTTCCAGAGCTTTCTGTCAGGACTGAGCTCTGCTCATGGAAATTCTTGAAAGTGGAGAGGGAAAGGGAAGGAGAGGGATACTGAGAACAGACGGCCATCTCGACCTAGCTCAGTTCTTGGCAACCAGCCTCAGAGTGGATGCTGTTCCCTCTCCTGTGTACCCTTGTACACTGGCAGGCTCTGTCCTTTCTGGCCCCCAAGTTATGTTCATGATGCTTCTGCAGATCTCTGCCTAGACTCTGGTCTTCTCTCCCAGGAGGACTAGTCTGACTGTTCTGCTTTGTTGGTCTGCCCTCCCAAGAGGATATATTGCAAACTAGGGGAAATGAAACAAACAAGACAGCAACAGACTTTTGTATTGAGTTCTCCCAGGCCCCCTTCAGCCTTAAAATCTGGGACTCCAAGTTCAAAGGAAAGTTGCCTTGACCACAGAATGGGTATAGCAGCTACTGCTTTACCACCCAGGGCGTGAAATGTGGCTCTGCCTAGGCTCACACGAGTCTACCTGTAGCCACGCTGTTCTTGTTCTCACGGGCTTTATTGGAATGTCCTCGGCACAGTGAGCACCTAGTATGCATGACCCAACCTCACAGGTAGTCAGGGCAAGAAACACCTTTAAATTTAACCTCCTTCCTAGGTAATGCGCCACGACAATAGTAGAGCCCTGGGTTGGCTCACAGACATGTTTCTGGCCACTATAGCACAAGAAGAGTGAGATTTTCTGATTTCATTCTGAGGGCCCTGAATTCTTCACTCAAACCCTAGGGAATCTGCAAAATAAGGGTGACCTTGGCTTGGTAAAGTTTCTGTACTTTCTTTGGTGCAGATGAGGAGAATGAGAAATAAATATGCCCTTTCTCTACCCTCCAGAGCATGTTAAGGCAGAATTTTAAATAAGGGCATTTTGGCCACTGGCTTAGGTTTTGCTTTGAAACCCATATCAAGTCCCATATCTAGCAGAGATCATCAAATCATGGACTGTGTGGCCCGATATTGACAATAAATTCATACTGAAACATAGCTGTGTTCCTGTGTTTACCTACAGCAGTTTTTCTGCTACCACAACAGAACTGAGTAGTTGCAACAGGAACTAATGAATACAGGGCCTGAAATCCCAACTCTTGGATCCTTTCTAGAAAAGCTTTGCTGATAACCTCTGCAACCATAGGAGCTGGTCTTCAGCTTTCCTCAGCCTAGTGGAAAGTCCATGGTCTAGCTTGAGCAAGGGGGCTCTATTGCCATGAGACAACCCTAAGCACATGCTACCCATGTACTTGAGAATTTCCCAAGCCGTCTGCCAAGAGTGTACCCGTGAAATCCCAGAGCCCTAGGAGGAAGTTGGGGCAGTTATCACAACAGTCCCTTTGCACACACAAAGAATTAGGAGAACCAAATTATATGCGAGAAATTAAAATCACCAGGCATAGTGATATACTTCTGTAAGTTCACCATTCAGAAGGTAAAGACAGGAGGATCAGAAGTTCAAGGGCATTCTTAGTCACACAACAGGGCCTATATAGGGTCTACAATGAGACTCTTGTTTCAAAGAAAAAATAATAATAAGGATGAGTCCCTAGGACTCCTAGCATGCATGCATTCTCTCTCTCTCTCTCTCTCTCTCTCTCTCTCTCTCTCTCTCTCTCTCTTCCTCTCCCTCTCCCTCCCTGACTCTATCTCTCCCCTGTCTGTTTCTATCTCTTCTTTGTTTCTATCTCTCATTTGTCTTTGTTTCTCTTTCCTCTGTCTCCATCTGTCTTTCCCATGTCTCTATCTCCCTTTCAACCCCACCCCCTGTTCTTGTGCTTCTCTCTCCTGGCTGCCCTTCTCTTCTCAAGCAGCCCCTCCAGTAAGCCTTTGCCAAGTCTCTGAAAGCCAGAATGCCCCTAAGCCAGCCCAACAGGGACAGCAGAAGACTTGCAGTTCCTGTTCTGTGAGAATTTGAAATTCCTGCAAGGGAAGAAAAGAACAAACAACAGCTCAGAAAATAAATTTATGGCAAAGAGTTAGCATGTTAATCACTGAAGATCCAAATGCCACAGCTGAGTCCCAGGTAGCCCTGAAGTCCCGCTAGCACACTGGTTATCCAGGCCAGGCTCACAAGAAGGGTGAGGAGGCATGACTGGTTTGTTCCCCATGCCAAAGTGGCTCCCAGGCGTCAGAAATTATGAAGTATCTACTGCGATGTTCTGGAGGGAACAATCCGGGAGGTGGCCAACAGAATCAATAAGAATGCTGGCATAGTGAATTCAAAATAATTCCCCTCTTGCAGACTTCAATATTCCCCTGCAAAAAAAGAAAAAGTGGAGTGTTGATAGTTAACCTAAGGGGCAGAAAGATGAGACCATGGGTATGACGCTATGAAGTACTCTGCTTTATTAAGAAGCCATAGTTAAAATCCCATAAATTACTCAAGGCAGATGGGTTGCCATGCAAGTCCTTTGAGTTCAGCAAGAGAGCCTTGATTCCAGTTGGATTGCTCACGACTCAGTTATCTGAGTATATCTAGAGCTGCAGATGTTCAGAAAAGCACACTCAACTCACCTTTGGATTCTTGAGCTCCTCTATCACCGTGTTGATATTATTCCAACCATCAAAGGACCACAGCCCCTGGTAGAAAGCCATGCCGATGCGCCCTGCCTGCTGTGTTGTGTTGTGGAAGGCAAATATCAGGGATTCTGTGGGAATATGGCCCTGCGCCAGCACCACGGCCCCACCCACTACAATGACTAGCAGTGAGAAGAGTTTGGCAGCCGTGCACACGTTCATCAGCACAGTGGACATCCGTGAGCTCCAGAAGTTGATCAGAAGCAGCAGCAGGATGCAAGAAGAAGCCACAATCTTGACTATGACCTGAGGGAGTGAGGAGCAGCCTGGGTAAAAGGGAGCCAGTACATATTCAGCGAAACTCAGAGAAACAGCAGTGATGGCAGCTGGTCTGCCTACCAGAACAAATATGTAGATCACCAGGAAGGCAGGCAGAGAGCCAAAGGTTCGCAAAATGTACGCATAGTCTCCCCCAGATTCAGGAACCAGGCTGCCCAACTCAGCATAGCACAGGGCACCCAGCAAGGCCAGGAGGCCACAGGTTGCCCAGACAATAAGACTGGCTCCAGGACTGCCTATGTAAACCAAGACCCACTGTGGTGACATGAAGATGCCAGAACCAATCATACTGCCAGCCGTCATGGACACTGCACTCCACAGACCAATCTCCCTCTTCAGCATCAGCCCCGTTGCTCCACTGTCCTGATCTTGCCCCGCGGGCTTGTCACTGCCATCTTTCTCCTCACTTCTCTCCATCTTGAGACTTGAGCAAATACTGCCTCTGGTTGGTGACAGGTATAGGCTCTCGTACCTACTGTCCGTGGGTTTCCCGAAGGCGTTAATGATTACAGTGCTGGAGGGAGTCCAAGCCAAAGGGCAAAGACCCAGGGTGTGGTCTAGAAGAAACTGATCAAGCAAGCAGTCCACCTCAAGACTCAGCACAGACAGTCTATTGGAGCCACCGGTCAGTATAACTCAGGAAAGGTCCGGGAGAGAAGGGGTCGGAATCTCTACTGACATGTGGAGTGTGGCTCAGTGACAGGGTGCTTGTTCAGCATGAGCAAGTTCCATCCTCAGCACTGCAGATCAGAGGGAGGGAAGAAAGGAAGTGGCAAGAGGAGAGGGCAAGAGGGAAAAAGAGGAATAGAAGGAGGGAGAGAAGGAAGGAAGGGATTTCTGTTGCCCAGTTCCACAGCAGTATGGTGGAATGGCAGCTGGATGAGAGCTCTGCCAAGCGTCTTCTCCCCCTCCTCCAACCCCCACTCTACCCTTCTGCCTCTGGCTTCCCCCTTCTCCCTTCACGTCACAGATAGAGCCTGTATTCTTAGCCACTTCCTTCATTCTTGCAAAGGAACAAGCTCCATCCTGTATCTTCTTCACCAATCCTCCTGGTTCTTCTTTGGACTAGGCTTTATGCAATTGGCTTTAAGACTGTATTGGAATCGTTGCTTCCTGATAGACTTACTAAAGATGTTTCAGACTCCCCCAGGTGGTAAGTAAACCTGTCTCTGTGTATGCTAACTAACGCATAAGTTGACAGAGCACATATTTTTAGGATGAGACCACTAATTTCAAATCCCAGATCTACAGCCTCAAAGTTGGATGAGAGATTGAACTTCATCTTACTCACCTATCAATTAGTGATATCTATCTTGTAGAGATCCTTGAAGAATTAACAAATATTCTGAGCTAGTTTGGATAGTGTATGAAGCAAAGTCAGCATTTCATCAATGTGATCACATCCCTTACTCTCTGGACAACTTTCATTTGTCCCACTAATGACACACAATACAAACCATCACAAGGACCTTTACTGTCATGGCTCTTGAGTGCCCCTCCTACCTTTCACATTTGTTGCAAGGATAACCTACTAGACATAGATAGAGTAATTTTTTAGAGTGGCTTACAGGTTGTGGTCCAGTTAATCCAAAAATTGCTGTCTATCAATGGAAAGTATAAGAATCCAGTAGTTGTTCAGTCCATGAGGCTGAATGTCTCAGTTGGTCTTCGGTATATACCAAAATCTTGAACTAGGCTCTAATGCCAGTGAAGTGATGGACTTGCCATCGAGAGCAAGAGCAAGCAGGCAAAGAACAAGAACATCCTTCTTCCATTCCCTTTATATAGGCTGCTAGCAGAAGGTGTGGCCCAGATTTAAGGTGGTTCTTCCCACCTCAAAGGATCCAGATTTAGGATGGGTCCAATCGCTTGGGTTTTGGTTAATTCCAAATGTATTCAAGTTGACATCATAAAGGCTAGCCATCATAAGGCCCAAGCCGTGAGCACTGACAGTTCAAAGCTACCACCCTGTGTTGATACCCATAGGAAAGAGAACTTGAAGCTGGCCTCTGTATGGAGCCCTGGCTTCAGTGACCACTGAACTTTTTTGTTTTTGTTTTTTATCGTAACCTGTATATACTATATAAGTTTCACAGGGTCGTTTCCTTTTGAAGAGTCTATCAATATTCTCTTATCAGTCTTTTGGATAATCATCTTATTCAGGATTCTTTTTAAATAATCTCTGAAGCATTTTTGAAAGTCTAGCAATTTGGGTGGCCGTTCTAACAAAATCTTAACTTTCTTCTTATGGATATATCAAGTTACTATTAGACTCCAAGATTTTTAGAGGGATTTCCTTCAACTCCTTCTCTGCCCAGTTGAGAGATCATTTAGCCAGCCAGTCACACATCCTATGGAATCCTGCCAACTATTCCAAATGCTGAGAGCACAGCCTGTGGATGCTTGGCAATTAGGAAATCCACCCAAGATTTGTCTTTAAATATACTCGGTTTATTCACACAAACTTTCCTTATAATATCCTGCTAATATAAAAGTTAAACAGACACCTCACCAAGCAGGGAACAGTTGGTTGGACAGAAAATGCTGCTACAAGTTCCCTGGGGCTCTTCTCCAGTTGAGGCTGCTTCCAAAGCTTGCAGGTTCGACTCACATCCACCGTGAAGTCCTTCAGCTATGACAGGTCGAGAGGATGGCAGTGGTAGAGCTCCAGAAGGTCTTTGAGAGTGTTGGCCAGCAGCTAGAGCTGACAGGCAGACATGTGTGAGCCAGTGACAGTGCTAGAAGTTCAACAGCCACTGAAGCCAGGGCCACACAGAGAGACCAATCTCAAACCTCTTGCCAATGCTATCAACACAGAGGCTAGAGAAGCCATTTTCAGGAGCATGGCAGTGAGATCCTAGAGATCATTTTCAAAGTTCCAATGTTTTTATCATTTCATTGGGTGATAGTGTAACAAGGCCACAGTCCTTAGTAAGGCCCTAAGAACTCAGCACAGCCTACTCCATGTGGGAAGTATCATTCAAGCTTTTAAACTCAGCAGATAGGCAGCACCATCTGCCAAAACTAAAACAAAGGCCTTATCCATCAAAGTCCATAGCTCTAGGAAAGTGTCAAAATGTACTAGCCTTGCTTTTTTGCTTCTTTAGTTCTTCTGACTAATTGTTATTGTTAACTGAAGTATGTCAACCCAGGACATGTGAAGATTGTCTTTTGCTACTTTGTTGGTTCTTCTTTCTTCCACCCTTCTCCACTCTTTTTCTTCCACCCTTTCAACTCCCTAACACTAGTTAAGAGAGAAAAAAAGGATAGAGAAGAAAGGTAACAGATCCTTAGACTACTTCCTGCTGATTAGGGATGTCGAGTTCCTTGGGGCAAGTTTGATCTTTGCTATCAGGATATCTAATTTCTTCTTATTGTTGTTTCTTCTTTTGTTCATGACTACTTAACAAACTGCAACCAACAACAGCCAACAACCAACTACCTACCAACTCTGCCTCTCAGACCCTAGCATTTATATCCCCTCTGAAAAATCCCCAGAATTCCAAACATCACACAATCACAGAAACTATCTGCAGCTGGCAAAATCACACCCCTGCTAGAGCACAAGGCAAATCATAGTCAGCTGCTGCAGACAGTCTGAAACAGCCCCATATACTCTTAAAACATTTCTGTCGTTTTTGAAGAAACCAAAATTCCAGAATTCTCACTACAGGCCTGGGTTTTGTGCTTAAAGCCTCACCCTGTGAAAGGCTCAGGGCTACACTGGGATCCTGAACACCTAGTGTAGTCACTGGCCAGCAAATAAAGACTTTCTATTGACTTAAACCGATGTCTGAGCAGACTTCTCTGGTGAATACACCATACCGGTAGCTTTTCACTATCAGAACACTTGGGGCTAGCTCACTAACACATCCATGCCACCTTGGGGCTACTTTATTAGCATATCAAGGTCTGTCTGAGGCTAACACATCTGAGCATGCCTCTGAGGTCTAGTCAGAGCTGCCTAGTGGCAAGCTTTTACCTTACGGGCATTACATTATGCCAAGTCACACAAAATGATTTCCCTTATGCTCCTAACTGTCATTGAATAAATAGAAATCAAAATGAATGTTCGTAACAGTGTAGAGAAACTTGAATCCTCACGCATTGTTAGTATGAATGTGAGATAGGGAAGGCACTGGAGAAGATAGATATTCCGCAGCTCAAAAGCTTGAACATATGCTTGTCATATGCCTCGGTGCATTGGTCAGCTTTCTGTTACTGTAACAAACACCGGAGGCAAATCTACTTAGAAAGAGACAGAGTCTGTTTGCGATCACCATTTTAGAGATTTCACTCCATGGTCAGGTGGGCCCATTGCTTTGGGGTCTGTGATGAGGCGTCTCAACATAACAGAAAGGTTACAGAGGAGCAAGCTGTTTGCATAGTGGGTTCTGTGAGGAGGACTGAGGTTCCAAAACCGCTTTTGAGGGTACACCCCCAACAATCTGGCTTCCTCCAATAGAAACAACTCTTAAAGATGTTAAGCTGCTAGTCAAGACTTTACCACACAGGCTTTTAGGTCAGAGGCAACAGAGAGAGTTTGGCAACTCAACTCATGAGAAAACAAAATGACATTCACAGGAAGGCAGCGCATGAATTCTCACGCAGCGTGCTATTCTTTCTTTCTCATTGTCAGTTTGTTTTGTTTGAGATAAACTCCCACTATATGTAGCCCAGGCTAGCCTCAGACTCGCACCCCACCCCCGACCCCCCGCCTTGACTACTTGATGACAGGTCTATACCATTAGGCCTGACATAACAGCACTATTCTGTGGAAACAGCTCATATCTACACAAAGTGATAAATGGATGAATGAAATGTAGCATATGTGTAGAGTGGAATGTAACTAATGCTTGAAAAGAATGAAGTGAGAGTGCATGCAACTACACGGACAAACTTTGAAGACATCATCCTAAATAAAAATGTCAGACACACGGGCTGAGGATGCAGCCTCGTAGACAGTCATTGTCTAGCAAGCTCGAATCATGGGGCTCCGACCCCAGTACCATATAAAACCTAACAGGGTGGCACACACCTGTAATCCCAGCACTTGTGAGGTTGGGAGTTCAAGGACGTCCTTGGCTACACAGTTTAAGGCCTGCCTGCACTGCATGAGATTCTGTTTAAAAAACCAACCAAACAAACCAAACATGGAACAAGCAGAAAGTAAGACTCAAAAGCCTTCATAGTATTATGACTATGTTTTATAAAAAGTGTCTGAAACAGATAAGCCCAGTAAAACAATATGGATTAATGAATTTTCTTCTGGGGAGAATGATAAGGATCTTCTAGCATCGGCTATTGCTATGACTGTACAACATCATGAATGGAATTTTTAAAAGCACACTGGAGTCGATCTGGGGCTGTAGCTCAATAGTAAATTAGGAGTCAAGTCTTTGCCCAGATTATGTGAATCTGGGTTCAGTTCCTGGAAATGTCACACAAACTGAAAACAAACAAACAGAAAAACAAACAAAACCCTCTGAACTTACATTAAAACAGTTATTATGTTATATATATTTTACTTCAATTTTTTTTAAATTAAAAAGACAGAGGGTGGGCTAGAGAGATGACTTAGAGGTTAAGAGCCCTCATTGTTAAAGGGCCCAGATTCAATTCTTAGCACCCACATGATGGCTCACGACTCTCTGTAACTCCAGTTCCAGTCCAATATCCTCGTCTAACCTTTGAGGGCACCAGCACCTATGTGGTGCACATCCATGAATATAAGCAAACATTCATACACATGAAAGAAAGAACTCTAAACAAATAATAATAATAATAATAATAATAATAATAATAATACCCAAAACATACTGGGCCATCAAAATAGCTCAACCTGAAGTCAAGACTGAAAACCTGAGTCTAATCTCCAGGACCCACATGACAAGGAAAGAACTGGTTCTCCCGTGGGGTCCTCTGATTTCCACATTAATACTGTGGTACAAGCAAGCCTCCCCCCCCATACACAAATAAAGTGATTTCCACAGTAACATTAACACTGTGGTACAAGCAAGCCCCCCCACCCCCACATACATGAATAAAGAATTCAAAGTAATTTTTGAGGGGTTGGAGAGATGGCTCTGCAGTTAAGAGCACTGGCTGCTCTTCCAGAGAACCTGAGTTCAATTCCCAGCAACCACATGGCAGCTCATAATTGCCTGTAACTCCAATTCCAGGGGTATCTGACACCCTCAGACAGTCATACATGCAGGCAAAACACCAATGCACATAAAATAAAGTATTTATAAAAATAAAATAATTAGTGAAGTGTTTTAAGGATTAGCAATAGGATTTTGAAAGGGTCTTTGTGAGCTGTGGATTCATCTCAGTTACTAGGGTGTTTGCCTATCTTTGCGCAGAGACTTGGATTTGATCCCAGAATCACATAAAATCCAGGAGAAGTAGCACAAGAAGGTGGAAGTAAAAGAAGGAGGATTAAAATTCAAGGTCATCCTCAGCTACCCAGTGGTTCAAGGCCAACCTGGTATACAGAAAACTTTACCTCCCAAAACAAAGCTAAGCAAAGCCACCTGTCCAAATGACAGGTTGCTGCATTCTGTTTGCTTCAAAGCAAGCTCTGCCTCACTTTCCCTAAGTAGAGCAGCAGGAAGTTCATTCTTTCCCTGGCTCTCCCTACTAGCCCAAGGCCCCAGGGATGCTTTATGGTGCTGTTGGAGTAGGCCTTCCTGCACCAAATCAGTCAGCTGCCACCCAGCTCAACAAGCGCAAGTGCAGAGCCAAACCAGGCAATGACTTTTCTAGATGACACCAGCATCTGGCCTTGACTTCGACCAGGAAGTGATAGACACCGAGCACCCAAAATTGCAATGCAGGGGATACAAGTGACACTATTTTAAAATGCCTTGGTTTTTTTTTTTTTTTTTTTGGTTTTTCGAGACAGGATTTCTCTGTGTAGCCCTGGCTGTTCTGGAACTCACTCTGTAGACCAGGCTGGCCTCGAATTCAGAAATCCACCTGCCTCTGCCTCCCAAGTGCTGGGATTAAAGGCATGCGCCACCACTGCCCGGCTATTAAAATTTTTTAAAATCTACAGTACAATAGCTAAACATTAACCTAACAGAGGAATCATGAATGTATCCCATGCTGAGCACCCACAGTGCTGGCAGATTCCTAAAGATGAGCTGATCCAACACTATCTTCTTTACTGCAGTGACCTGAAGCTCAAAGCACAGCAAAGGGGAGCGTGTCAGACACTTGACTATAACACCAGCCGCTCTGAGTGGTGGTGACTCAGCAGCCTCCCTACACAGCTAAGTGAAGACCCTGAAATGTTCCTCCAAGACCCTTCCCAAAACTATTTCCAGGTAACTGGGCCTTGGATGTGTAGCAGAGCAGGAAAGAAGAGTCTTGGGAAGAGGACGGAGGACACTGTTCTGTATCTGGGATCTCTCAACTCAATAGTGACCCTTGTCCACCTGGACTCTGGATATCACATAACCCCCCCCTTTAATTGCCACTCAATGACTGGCAGAGTTTCAGCCTGGCCTTGCTCAGGTGGGTCCTTCTGTGACGCATGCTTGCCTTCACCGTTCCTAATGCCAAACACACGGACATATCCATCTAGCCCAGAGCTTCAGCTGTGGTCCCATAGGCACCACACTGCCTTTCCTCTGGTAGCACACTGACATTCCAGACAGCCACCAAGCACATCCTATATGGCATAATTAAGGTCATCCAAAACTGGGGCTCTGGGAAAAGAATCTCCAGGATGCTGTGGAAGCCAGTGACTTGTACTACAGCCCCTCCTCAGACCCCCTTGCCAGGGGCTTGCTCTCTGAGCCCAAACAGGACAATCCTTCCCTGAGTGGACCATGGCTGTGAAGCTGTTTTGTGTCGTTCTGGTAGGGGTAGGGAGAGGTTGCTGTTGAGGCCTACAACTAGGTGTCGGGTCCAAAGGGAGCTCCATTTCCTCAGATTCCAAAAGGCAGAAGAGCAAGTGGCAAGCTCTGGTGCTTGTTTGCAAGACACTGGCCTCCGGGCTCCTTCGGCATCACAAGTACCTGATGTACATTTCAGAGTCCATGCTGGCGGCCATGCTGACTCTCTCTCCTCCTCTCCTCCCTTAAACCATCCAGCTCATGGGTTCCCTCCTCCCAGCTACTCATGGTCTTTATAATCCCGACATGCTTTTTCTCTACTTTCCTCTCCCAGTCTCCCTCCCTCTCTCTATCTCTCTCCTTCTCCTCTCTCTACTTGACTTCTCTGTCTCTGTCTCTCTGTCTGCCTAGCTCCAGCTTCTCTCATGGCTAGGTCCAGTCTGCTGGCCATGCTCAGTCTCCTTTTTTCTCTCTGTCTGGACTCTCCCAGATGCCTCTGTGTGTCCTTTCTCATAGCTACAGTAAAAACCTCACTGCTTAACCACACATGGTCATGTCATCCGTTTATGCACTGAGCTTTCCAGAGCACTGTTCTAGGACTTTCATCACATACTACCTCCCAATCAGATTCTTCAGCTTCTCTGGCCCTGACTGTGCTTTCAGAAATGATCCTGACTACTCAGATACCTCTGCCGAGACCTCTGGTCCCAGGGGCCTTTTCAGAAATAACCGGCCCCGCACTTAGCAAAGTGAAATGGCTTGGAGCTGCTCATGGGAGGGAGTTGGGCTTTTGAGACTCTGCATAACAGTGGACTCCTTTCAGGAATGTCCTGGACACTGAGTGGGGCTGTAGCTAAGTTGGTAGAGTGCCTGCCCAGCATACACAAGGTTACATGTCTAGCATGGCATAATAGCCAGCACCCATAATTCCAACACTTGAGAAGTAGAGACAGGAAGATCAGACGTTCCAGGTCACAGTGAGTTTGTAGCCAGCCCTGGAATATTTGAGAGTTATTAAGGGGGGGGTATGCAAAGGGAGGCAGATTGATCTCTGTGAGTTCAAGGCCAGCTTGAGTTTCATAGTGAGTTCCAGGCTTCCTAAGGCTACAAAAGAGAAACCTTGCCTAAAAATAAATAGACTAGAGCATTGTAAAATATTCTGGATACAGATCACTTAACTTCTGTCTCTTGAGCTTTGTGGCCCTCAGCCCTGAAAGAGCCAGAGAAAGTGATTGTCCTATCACAAGCACTGAGAAGGTCCCATCTTCCTGTCAGGCAGAAATAATTGCCTGCAGTATTTCTCAATTTAGAAGGTGGGGTAGAGAAGCAGTTTCTCCCCTCTTTCCTAAACACAACATCTCCCACCACATAGGTCGCTATAACAACAGGAGAGTTCTGGGAGAGAAGAGGCCCGAGAAGTTCAGCATCTCCTTGATCCTCACAAGAAGGCAGCTACCAAACTGACTCTGAGTGACTGCTGGAACGGAGGTTGTGAGATGTCGCCCTCTAGTGGACGCAGAGGGATCAGACAGATGGAAGAGAGCACAAGAGATAGGTTGCAAAGAGGGCTGGAGACATCCCCACATGGACATCCCCATTCCTGCGGCCATCCTGCTTCTCACCTGCAGTCAGTCTTCTCACCGTGCCTTGCATCAGTCCCTGGAGCTCATCCATCTTGGGCGGTGACCAGCACCCTCACCCACCCTGACCAAGCTCTGGCCAGGCTGGAAATTCCTGAACTTGAGGTTCTTGCTTGTTCCCACCTATCTGTTCCTCTAGGAGAGCTGCCTGCTGGTCACCTCAGATGTCATCTTCTCTTGATTCCAACTCCCATTGATTCTTCTGGCTGCCATTGCACCATTGTGGGGTTTTGTTTGTTTTGTTCTTGTCTTGTTTGCTAGATCTATATTTCTGTCCTTGACCTCTCTCTAGAGCAATGATTCTCAACCTGCGAGTCGAGACCCCTTTGGGGGTCAAATGACCCTTCCACAGGGGTCCCATATCAGATATCCTGCATATTGGATATTTACATTATGATTCATAACAGCAGCAAAATTACAGCTATGAAGTAACAGTGAAAATAATTTTATGGTTGGGGGTCACCGCAGCATGAAGAACTGTATTAAAGGGTCTCAGCATTAGGAAGGTTGAGAACCTCTGCCTTAGAGCCTCAGACCTATTGGTTCAGCTGTCTACTGATGCCCATCTGCCAGCCCTCAAACATTTCCACCTCACTATGTTCAAACTAGAGCTCATGGTCTTCCTCAGTCCCTCTACTGACCTTCCCGCTGCGATTGAAGCCTACCCGGTTTCCTTGATATGGGGGACACTGCGTCATCAAGGACAGCCTTGGAATGAGAGATTTATTCCTCCAAGTGCAACGTGTGGCTAGAAGAAAGTTCTCGACTGTTGGCTTTCCCTGGGGATTCCCTCTGGTACAGAGAGGCCCCTCCCAACGTTGTTTTCCCTGTCTTCTTAATGAAGTCCTTATCCAATGACTGGGCTCCATGGGACTCTGCCACAAAACAAAGAAACAAAACAAAACACCCTCATTCATAAATATAGAAACATAATTGTTTTTGTTCCTTCTTTTTGGCTTTTTGTTTTGTTGTTGTTGTTATTGTTTGTTTTGTTTTGTTTTATTTTGTTGAGACAGGGTTTCTCTGTGTGTAGCCCTGGCTGTCCTGGAACTCACTCTGTAGACCAGGCTAGCCTCAAGTTCAGAGATCCATATGCCTCTGCCTCCCAAGTTCTGGGATTAAAGTTGTGTGCCACCACTGTCTAACCCCATATAATTTCTTAACATAACATTAAAAATTAAATCCGACAGTGTATTTATCTAATTTTATCAAGACAGGTTTGTCT